>CM046838.1:10052914-10663002 GCA_025618425.1 Heliocidaris tuberculata | reverse complement strand
AGAAGATAATGATAAGTCACCACTGACAGTATGGCTAATTGATGGAATTGAAGATTCCATTTAAAAAAATGTCTATTTGTATCAGAATGTTAAGACTTGATACACACCATCTCCACTCCTTCAGGCTCTGGTGTTTTCTTTTCTCATCTGCCTTAGGCTTAGCTGCTCCTGTTTGAAAAGAAAGTCGGAGAAAAACTTTCATTAAAAACAGGAAAATTGTGGTTTATTAACTGCAATATAATCAAATAATTGCATTTTTTTTTTCAATTCAACTTCTTGCTAAGTCTTTACTACTGAATACTGAATCTTTATAACTTCATTGCTTTAAAACTTTAAAAAATAGAAATATAACATCTTGACATAATTACTGTGAACAGCAATTACAAACTGTAAATTATAATCAAATTATGATCAAAAATATTGGCATAAAATTAGGCACATGTTGCTGTTTAATAATTATCATACACTTCCTTTGTAAAATAGTATCCTCCCCAAAAAACAACAACAATGTAATGGACAATATAAGTCATAGCAAAGATTGTGAAAGAACACAAAAACAATCATTAACAAACACACAACCTTTTCCACCCTTCTTTGGCTTGGACGATGAAGTCTTTTCTCTTTTTCCTTTCCCAGGAGTCCCTGACTTATCGGGTGTCTTTGGAGTGCTGTCTCCTGCTTTGGTGTCAATCTCTTTCTCATCTGCCTTGGCATTCTCTGCTTCCTTCGGTGTAACATCAGCCTCTGGGTCAGCCATGTTTGCCTCTATCTATTATAAGCTCTACCAGACAAAGGCCATGAGGGAAAAATACAATTGATGAACATACAAATTATTACAGTCATTTCTGCTAGTCTACATGTATTAAATTTCAACTACCCCATCTCATAAAGAGTGGATTTAAATTGATTGCAACTTATTTTGAAGCTGATATTAATCACAACTCTGTAGATCTAGATTTAACAGTTCAGTGATTGCATGCTTGACAATTGACTCAAGCCAGGACTTGCATAATTATTGGTTTGGTTACTCTAGTAGAGTCTAAGTCTACACTCTAGAGCCTACAGACATTTGCAGTATTTAAGACAATCCTAATGAATTGAAGACAGCTAACGTTAGACTTCTAGATCTATTATTGGATAACTAGGCATTAACTTTCTCAGAGTCTGTTCATACTAGCCACACAGGCTTGATGTTTTATAAAAATTTGACATCGAACATCAAGCCACACAGGGGAATCAATCTCCTGTATGGAGAGACAAGTAAACAAAAAAATAAGTGGGCAAGATTCATCCATTTAATTTTAATTAAGTCAGTTGTGCTAATATTTCGCAGGTATATATACTGCCGTCTGCAATGGTGCAAGATATAAACACAAATAAATTGCCGTCGGAACCGCCCAGCGTTGCACTGCTTTGTACTCCGTTCATCTACAGCGCACATCCTGTGCCGATCTCGCCATCTTTGTAATGCTAATCGCACAGCGAAAGCTACACGTGAATGGTAAATAAATCCATATCGATGTCGCCATAAATTGTATTGTTTTTCATGTTTCTCATGATCCGATTGTTGAAGTGTTCAGATGAGCTGAAAGAGGAAGATTTTAGCAAACTCCGAAGGTGGTTTGCAAGGTTCACCGTACATGGAAATGGATGAATCTTGCCCACTTATTTTTTTTTGTTTACTTGTCTCTCCGTATGGCAGATTGCTTCCCTGGCTGTGTGGCTTGATGTTCAATGTCAAATTTTTATAAAACATCAAGCTTGTTTGGCTAGTTCAGACTAGATCTAATCTGAGAAAGACGAAATTCATTGCTTGACCAGCATTATCATGAAAAAAGAAATCACTCATTCACTTTGGTGTCTCTGTACCTAGATTATTAGCCGATGTTGGCAACTTGGCCTTAGGTCTAGGATTACATGTAGACTAGAGTCTAGTCTAGGTAAAAAGTCTCTTAGAATCTACTCTTAGTCTTAGCACCACTCAAAGTTCAAACTTATGCGAGGTTATTGGAGATAACCTCGCACTCTGTACCTTCATACCATGAGCAATTGCCTCCCATAGGCAAGTGTATGATATCTTGCCCATATGTGTGCAGGAGAGGAGCAAGATCACCGACCAAAAACAGCCTCAAAATTTCACTTGATCAAGATGATAAAGATCCTATCGACGGATCTGGCATGAAATTAGATAATCTATAAGTATCATTCTAAAATGTAGAAGGAAGTATTTTCTCAAAATTTTGCTGATTTTATTGGTGTTTTTACCTCTTTAACTTAGAGGTCGTGACAGGCCAAAATTGACACAGCTTCATAAAGTGATGGTCCCGCGAGTGTCTTAGCACCAACTTTTTTTATCTGTTCCATCAACACACTCACTGTCACACGGCCAGTGCCAGTAACCATCGTTTTAAATTTTTTTAAAGAGTTTTTAGGCTTTACAAATTGTTAGTTTAGATTCTAGTGAATAATGTTGGAATCTAACTTATTCTAACTTTAATGACATTTACTAGTCGACTCTTATTCTCATTTCATCCCCAATCTCCAATAGCCTCGCATATTGTGGAAGTGATTTAGGCCTAATCTTAACTTTTTGTTGTTATGATGGGGGGACCTAAAGCTACGCACTTTGTTTCCAGCGGCTAAAAAGTCACCTTTTCAATGATTTATGCGAATTTCTTTTATATATCTTGGGTCTACATATTCTTAAATTAAATTCCTGAGAAAATTACGACGGAAAAATATCAATAACATTCATTTTCAAGTCGATGTCGATACCCATGTCGAATTTGGTTGAAAAAATGAAAGGGTCCTAAAGCTACGCACACGTAATAAATGAATGCAAATCTTGATTTTTAAGCTGACTGACGTGAATTTCATCCCGATTTGCAAAATAGTGATAATAATATCACCAAAAATAAAGGAAAATTACTCATTCTTTTTGGCGAACGTAAATGATAATCTCATTGCTCAGTCAAACCAAAAGTTTGGCGCACTGAACGCGTCGCATTGATTGCGCGTATTTACGGGGTGCGTAGCTTTAGGACCCGCGTAGATTTAGGACCCCTGACCATACTGTTCATCCAAACTTAGGCTCAGATTTTTTTCACGTCCATAATTTGTATAATAGATCTAAATCTCTATCCTATTTCATGCAGAATTAAGAGAGAGAGGAATGCATGCACAGAATATTGCATGTTTGTTCCGCAAATTAAAGAAACAAAAAGAAAGAAAGAAAAAAAAAAAGGGCCTTTTTCAACGTTCGTTGGCCATTGGACAACCATTTTTTTAAATACAGTCCCACGTGTTGCATATGGTGTCGGTTTTCAACATGCATTCTTATTTATTTTTCTTGCTGCATTCAATATTCATGAAATCTTTATGATTCGAACTTTACATCAGACACCGAAATGTCAACACGACTTCTATGAGTATATATGAACCGGTGGTAGTTAAAAATTAAGTAATTAAGCTAATATTAAGACTCACCGAAAAATAAGTATACAGACTAAAATCCGCCGTTGTCAAGCAACGCTCCTTGAATCTTTCGACCAATAAGCAATCAATAATGAGGGTTATCGTGTCTTCAAATAGACATATACAAAAAGAAAAAAAAATAAGATAACAAAGTTATCTCACATAGCAAATCAAAAATTGAAGCTAAGAAATATAATCAAGCTAAATCTTTAATTTGAACAGGTAAATTTGATAATTTCCTATGAGGTTTTTAGAACTTATCCGTAACATTTGCATATGATCGAACAAACGTCCCCTGTAGTTCAAGGTAAGAGATAGAATTTCAAATGTGTAAATTCCCAACTTCCATCTCATATTTGCAGTATGTTTAATCACAACCGTGATTTTCATGACCATAATACAAGATCTTCCAATTAGATCCACATACCTAGGCATAAAACTCTCGTTTCAATATAATGTACGCTATAAAGGACCAAAATTATGGAATGAGTTACCAGATACAGAATCGTGTGTTCCTTATATCTGAACAAGTTTTGCCCTTAAACTTAAGCAGAGTTTCATTGCAAACTATGCACTCGAATAAATACACAACTTATACTTTTACTTTTAATTATACTTTTTAATTGCGCAGAAAGCAAAGTCTGTATAAGTATATTAAAAAGTTGTATATTCATTAGCGATTTAGTGATTGCAATCTTTTTTTCATTTGTTGTTCTTGTTTTTTTTTATTGTTTTGTTTTTTCTAAAGATGTAAATCATAGTTTGACCCCTATGGTTTGACACATAGACGTATGGTTTGAACTCTTTAATAATTATATTTGTCTTTGAAATTCTCAGGTAAATTTGCCTTGCTTCATCCTAAAATATACGTCGCCAGTATTCACGTTAAATCTATACTTATTCGCACATGATTATTGTAGTAGTTTCCTCATCTCATCCTTCTTCTTTTCTCATTTCTAATTCTAGTTACTGCACCCCGAGAGTAATTAGATACGTTCTTTTGTACCAGTGTTGGGTCCAAGACCAGAGGGTCCGAGATCAAGATCAAGATCAAGATCAGACAGTCCGAGATCCAGATCAAGATCAAGATCCGCAGCTCAAGATCGAGATTAGAACATCTGAGATCAAGATCAGATATGTCCGAGATCAAGATCAAGATCGAGGTTACTGATGCTGATCTCGAGACTGGTCTCGAGATCAAGATCGATCTCGAGGTACCCAACATTGACTCATGAGTCGTGTTTTCGCCGACCGGTGAACGATTTTAAAAGCTTTTTCGTTTGATAATTTACGTAATACTGATCTCGAGCGATCTCGAGCGAAAATTCTGAGAACAGAAGCTCCGAGATCAAGATCAAGATCAAGATCAACACCTTCGAGATCAAGAACAAGATGGAGGTTACTGATGCCGATCTTGAGACTGGTCTCGAGATCAAGATTGATCTCGAGGTACCCAACACTGTTTTTGTACAAAACTAATTAGACAGGAAATTATTGTAACCCTCTGGTAGGAATGTAAGCTTACATGTGAGTTGCTGACCACTTCCTTGCTAATGGCAGTTTATTTATTTGCTAAAGACTTTGGTCAACAGTAAACAGACCATACAAGATCATGGGTCATACACCTTTCTTTGTTCTCTGGTTCTCCCTACTTCTTCTGAACTATTTCTTCCGTACTTCAGACTGCTCAAAGTTACCTCATAGAGGTAACACGTGAATTTGAGAACGTCAACTCTACATCTCATCTTGTTCCTGCATTTCACTTGGAACCCATCTTTATACAATCAATTCTACATCCTACTTCCCTACAATTTCTTCCTGCATCTCACCTGGAGAAATTGTGTTTTAATTTGTAATCATTATCTCTGCAATTCACTCAGAGATCAGTCCAAAATCTCGTTTGTGCTAGCCAGGTAGTTTTGTGATAATTTCTATATGGTGATATTTTGTGTACCTATATTTTGGGAAATTGTGCAATATTGTTATTATTGGAGGATTCATGCCCGGGAAACGCCTGCACGTCGGTAATTATAAGTGGTGATTGCTTCTTATTCCCATCTCGCCTTATAATTAGTAACCAACCTCTTCAGAATTGACAGTGATCAGTTTATGAATTTTCAAACATACCTCTCACATTGTTCATGATATTATCCTCTGTCCTATCTTACTTTCTTTCTACATCCCTATCCCTCTAACTTTTATCCGTTATGTTGTATATATCTACTTGACCTTTTTTAATGTTTTGTTGTTGTTGTTGTTGTTTTTTTGTAAACAGGCATCCCCAATCACAAGCATTGTTATGCTTTTCAGGGACCAAGCCTCCTTCAGTTATTGTACTTGAACGTTTTTCTTGAGTTTGTATCTCATGTTAGTAACAAATCAGAAGGAAATAAATGTTGTTTTGAAATGAATTCAATCGAATTGAATTGAAACAACAATCTATATAGGTAAATATGCATATTTCATATAGACTGATATTTTTGTTTTATATTTTAGGATCATTTTAATGCCAAAAACTCTCTAGAAAATCATTTGGCTGCCATAAAAGCCCCGAAGCATCACTGTATCAATACATATGCTTATGGGGAGATCGTCAATTCTTAGTTCATTTAAAACATATTACAAACACATAATAAAGTTCAACAAATTTACATCAAAATGTATCTGCTTATACCGTTCAAAGGTAACATTAAAATAGCACTCATATGAAAAATACAGGAAATACGTGTTTCATGATAGTTCATTACTTTCATATAAATTATGCAAATTTTAGAGCTATAAACTGATAAAGAATAGGCATGAGCCATGTACAAAATTTAATATGCCGCAAACGATATAGGCCTGGATGTGATTGTTATTCTTTTCGGCTTGATGATTTTTTTCTTCTTCTATATTTTCCATCCGTGATTGTTGGTATAAACTATGAATCTTATATTGAAAGTGGTAAAGCCGAAGTTGTATATAAAATAAAAAGGGTAATCAGGGATTTCAATTAACCATGCAGGGATCTCAGAAAACGCATACTCCCCACTTTTTAAGCACTATTGTAATAGGCTTACTTTGTTTTACAGTCCTATACACCCCTGGAATTGTAGACTGACAAGAAATGCAACCCTGGGAATTAACTAAGAGACGTCTTTAACAAATTAAGTCAAGATCCGGCTTAAAGGTATAGACAATGGCTATAAGTTGTGACCACCGTCCATTCTTTAGGGGGTTTTTTTTTTAAGCCACTGAATGCTTACGTTCATGGAACTTTGTCATTCGATCATTTGCTTCTGATGAGTTTGCAACGCTAGCTTTCGACTGATAACATCCAACAGCTTTTTTATTCTTTCGAAAACTACTCAACTGATTTTAATCATATACTGCTGGGCTTTTCACAACTCACTTTTGTGTTCAAGTTATTCCCCATCTTGCCCGAGTGCCTTATTTTCATTCGTTTCTTCCAAACTTCAAGTGACGGCAGATGGCTACCAGATGGACGTCGAGATCGGGAGGGAAAAGGAGCAGTTCGGCAGCATTTGGAGAGCGGATTGCTGGACGAGGAACCGGGAAACGTTCTAAAGCTGAGTTTTGGGACCAAGGAGTCAGTGGGAAACAGAACAAGACTTTCGACGATGGTATCAACTGGAATCGTTCGGTAATAATTCGTTATGTATTTCCATGATTGTATATTTCAAACGGAAAGGCCCTAGAAAACAGAAGAATACATTTCAGTATAATTATTTTGTGTAGTGCTCTCATTCGCTCATGATTATGAGTATCACTTTCATTGACGTCATTATATCCTTCAAACATGCACAGAGAAAACGCTGTTTGAAAATGCAAACAGTTGTTTACAAAATGAACTGAACAACCCGTTGTACAGTATACAATATTGCATATTGTAAACAGTTTGTTTAAATATCAAACAGGTTGTATAAGTTTTAAACAACCTTAAACAGCGTTTTTACTGTGTGAGGCAGGGATATTGCATGGCTAGTCCAACAAAAAATTTCTTTCAAAATAGTATAAGCCTTGTAAAAGAACCTCAATCTACTTGTCCTGTAACATATAGTCTATTGTGATTCTTGCTAACGAAAAGTGACGTTAATTAAAGTTACACATTCCACAAAAATGTATAACATTACATTTAACGAGGTACCGCGTTATTTAAATGATCATGCTCCATTCGTTTTCAAATTCTAGGTTGCGTACGTCTTTGCAGACAGTCAGCTGAGGCCAGTGGTGCAAGGAGAGGTGAAGCTACCGAAAGGACCCGTCCAAATGATCATCAATAGTACTCCTGGTGGCACCTGTCGTCACGTCGAGGAAGAGCTCATTGGCTACAGTTGGAGACGGGAGCCTGACATCGTAGTGATTGCCGCAGGGACCAACAATATTGGATTTGACGTAAAGTCCCTCGACGTTGCTTGCAGGCAGTTCCGGAGTCTTTTAAGGTCTGCACTTCACATGACCCCCCAGGTATGTCAACCTAAGATGATATTCATATAACCAAAATATTTAATAAACAAGATCAACAAGGAGGAGGGATCTCAAAATGTCGCTATCGGGAAGATAATGTCCGGATTCGTATATGGTTATTTATTTTAGCTTTATATAGGTAAGTCGAGTCGAGGGTTTTTAAGAGTCGTAACCATTAGAGAGGAGCTTGCATATGCTCTTCTATTTTCAAGACGGGTTTATCTAATACTCAGCGGAATCTAAGAATATGTTGACAGAGATAACTAGCATGATACACGAATCCGACGATTCCTCATACTTCCGATAATACCTCTCGTCACCGTTTAGGTTCTTGCTACCAGCATCACTCCCCGTCTCGATAAGAAGGGACGCCTCGTCCAAGAATACAACGATGCCTTCTCCGTGATCTGCCAAGATGAAGGTGTCTCCTGGTTAGACATCTCCAGCTCCTTCCCGACAGATGATACGAGACTCTGGGCTCGTGATGGTCTCCATATCAGCGAGTGCACAGGTCTACCTCGGCTCCTCAGGGTCTTGCATCGGAGGATGATGTCTATCTTGTGGCCAGACGATTCATCTACAACTTCAATGTGGAAGCAGGAGAGGTGAAGATGAATCCGTCCTCTGTATAAAGAGACACACCTGTGATGGCTCTTGGACGAAACGTCTCTACCATGCAGGGAAGTATCCCTTTTCTTAACCTTTTCTTTTCAATTCAATTCAATTCAATTCAGTCTTTATTGTCCATAATTCATACATGGAAATTTGTTTTGTTTACATGCATATTACAAAGATAAATTCGAAAACAGATACAGATAATGGATTTAAGAACAACAACAAAGAAATCAATGATCTTAATTACCTGTTTGTGTATACTACGTTGATAATGAGAAGATATTTCAAAAAGTTCATATTCAGAAATTATGAAGAGTAAGTATAAATCCCTACATACTGTAATACTGCTCACTATGGTAAAGTGGACTTGTCAAAGAAAATTAACATCATAAGTGCCCTTATGAAAGTTTAAGAGTGTAGTTGAGTTTTCAATCCTTAATGTAAACTATTTTATGGAGGGAGTGCCTTTTATTTCGACACAGTTTCCAACTTTTAAGATAAGGCTTGAACTGATGAGAGAAATAATAATTTTGAATAATATTTAAAAAGTCATATAGAAATCGGTAGCCTAGCTAGAGCCGGGGTAATATTGAAGCGCCTTGAGCACCATTCATGGTGGATATGAGCGCTATATAAATATCCAATATTATTATTATTATTATTATTATAAAACTTTCACAAGGGCTTCTTAGAAAGTGGCGTGTTTCGTGATTAGTGATGGACCCATATACGGCTACTACAATGAATTGAGCGGAGATTATTAATGGGCATATGTGTTCCTTTTTCTTAAGATGGATGCTCTGCATTTTTCTTCTTTCAAAATCACTGGGTTTTTAATTAATGCAACATGTAAATGATTTATTTTGTGATAGCGTAATACTATTTTACTGTTGTCTTTCTTCCACATTGCATGCAGCTCAGTTGTACAGGAATGATTATTAATATTCACTTGATTTACACATGCGGGTTAATAGGAAAATAATAATAATAATAAAAAAGAAAGTTCACCCAAGCCTTAGTATACTATGTCTATAATTTTTTTATATGCTCGGAGATGTGTTTTTCTATTTATCTTCGCATGAGTAAACCCATTTTTCTCCTTTTGTCTCAATGTTTTGTCTTGTTTCGTCTGATTGTTCTGTGTTGTCCTTCTTTGGTCATGTTGGCATAGTGTGCGTCTTATATGTTGGCGGTATGGCGGGGCGTTGAGTGGCAGGACTAAAAATCATTTAAAAGTGATTTCAAACTTTCCTCTCCTCTTCCTCCGCAAGTCAAGTCCCTGGCTCCTCGTGCCACCGCTGGTTTCGACAGAAGGGACCTCTGGCTCGGGATACTTAACAGTATACCCTAGATTATATCATTACTTGTACATTATGTATATAGTTATAGCAATGCGACATGTTATTATTGGTGTTACTTTATATTCTGTGTGTAACGCATGATCGTTAATGGAGACGAAACTGACCCTCTATTTTGCTTACTTTTCCACAGAATATTTTCCACAAAATTATGGAACTTATTTTTGAAATACCAGTGCATGCGCATTCTCCAAAGTACCCTATTTTCGCAAAGACGTACGCCGCACTCACATATTTCCGATCAACATCGAGAAAATTTACCCCGTTTGGAGGAATTTCTTGCCCTTACAAAAAATACTCCTTCATATCCGCGAAAATCCCCGAAAATTACCCCCGCATATATACATTTTCTATCAAAACGTAAAAACAAATAAAGTGACATCTCAAAAACTTTTCGGATTATATATGTACTCAAGGCTCGAGCTGCCAGCTAGGCAACTGATAGAAAAACTGTAATGTATTAAAGAGCTTGTACATGATTTAGTGTTCAGTGAGGGGTGGTTATTCTAGTTTTATAGTCCTAAGGTTATTATAATTTTTACAAATTTGAAGAATATGCTCTTTTTTATCCTGCGTGTTTTTGAATTTCAGAGGGCCATTATTTTATCAAGTGATATAATGAGCAATATATAGTTTCTCAATCTGCAACACGCACTTATTAACAGCGCCACCTGCCGTTTATATTTTTATTTATATATGACGAGAGAAGTTAATTCTTCTCAGCATATTCTCCTGATTGGGGAGGTGAGGGGATGGGACGATCTCCCTCAATTTATTATTTTGTCATTTTACAACAGCAATGAATAAGTTTAACAATCTAAGATAAAACGGTACGGTGCAAGCGAGACACTAAAGCTTTTCTTTTACTTCGATGAATCACCTTCTACTTTCATCAGCACTTTTAGAGACACCATATAATACTGCATTCGCAGCATTAATTGCCTCTATATTTCCCCCAATTATCCGCTTCACTGCACTCATCACACCTACAATATCCATCATACTGTCTTGTCTTCTGCATTCTGCCCATAGACTAATGCAGATTAGAGGAAGGTGCCCCCTACTTCCCAAAAAGAGGTGGATAAAGGAAAGATAGGAAAATAATTGAATGGAGAGGGGGGAATTGCGGGAAAAAAAGACCAAAGGGGAATCATGTCAAGTGTAATTTTTTCAGTGCAACCATATTCTCTAAAAGTATACCACCTACCACCAGTGGTGTGTGTCTATAGGGATTATGGCGCCCGGGGCAAATAAAGAAGTTGCGCCCCCCCCCCCCCCTGCAGTGCCCCAACCTATCTAACTTATTGTACAAGCGAGGGAGCAAAACGACCGATCGGCATTTAAAAAAAAACCCCTAAAAAACACAATTTCTTGCGCTTTTTACCCAGGAAATTTTGCAACTGACCACTGCAATCGAGCGGTAGAGAAGTTCGAATTTCGTACATATATAAACGGTTTCTATTCAGTCCCTTCGAAAATTGGGAGCAAAAATCAACGAAAACCCTTTAGAAATAGTCGAGGAATTTAATATTTATATAGCGCATATCACAATATGTCCCTATATATGCGCTTTAAGAAAGAGGAAAAAGGAAAAGTGGATAGAGAAGCTCGAGAAGAGTGCTCAGCATGCATGTACTTCATCTAGTTACCAGTTAACACTGGAAGTTATTTCTAAAATGAAAAAAAAAGTAGCAAGTCGACTGAAAGTTAAGCATTTTCTTTTAAATGTTGAAGCTCTGCAAAAGCTGTTTTTTTATATGCTCTTTATCCTATTTGGGGCGCAATATTTAGCAAGAGGCAGATAAAACTTACATGATAGCTAGCAAAGCAGCGACAATGGCATCTTTATTTTTCAAATTTTGAACCATTAAACAAAAACTATTTAAAAACTATATAGGCCTACTTGGGCGCGAAATTACGAGATCCTGAAGGAAAATAATTATGCGAGGGAGCAAAGCGAACGAGCTTATTTTCGCTTATTAAATCCTTTAAAAAAAATGTATTTCTATAATACATTTACCCTGCCGATTCATTCTCCCTTTTTTCTCTCTTTTGCGTTTTGCCGCCCGGGGCACGTGCCCCCTGCCCCCTAGATACGCCACTGCCTACCACAGACCCCGCACCACTCTTCTTGTCTAACTATCACCAGTGAAGATGCAGTTGGGGGTGAATTAGGAGCTAGGGGTATCCGCGCCCACCCCCCCAACCTTTGTGGTGGAGTGGCATCTCGATATCATAAAACACTCACACCAATCCAAAATTAAGGCAGTTTTATCAAATTCATCATGCTTTCTAACATGACTAATGCTCAAGTTCTTAATTTGCCCCCATTCACTTATTTTTTTTCTTCCAGACTATAGCTTTTTGTCCGTAATACTAAGGCTTAGCAGACATAAATTTTCTGTAGACGAAATTCCCCTATACCCATGACAATGAGCACGGCAACAAAAAGCATCCCACCTTCAACAACACGAATCAATCCCATTTTGAGAAACAAAAATTATTACTGTAAGTTATAATCATGGTTACCATTGGCAATTATGCCATACCTCTGACTTGTGTGGACATGATGGATAATCATTATGATTTTGTAAGTACAAAATTATTAAAAACATGGAATTAACAAGACAACCCTTTCTTTTTACCCAGTCTCTTGAGTCCCCGCGGGAGAAGGGGAGACGGAGAGTGGGTGACACAGTGAGGAAAAGATTTCATTGTGAATAAAAAGCATGAGGGGTCGGATCGAGGGAGAGAGAGAGAGAGAGAGAGAGAGAGAGAGAGGGAGGGAGGGAGGGAGAGATGAGATATTTGTTTATTTGTATTGTGGTTAAAACCATTATGGTGGGTGATGTTATCGATCGCTGTACCTCGGGCTCTAAGTATTGTTACCATAAAATCAATCGATATCCTGTCACGACATGGATTGGAAATCGTGACCGTAGGGGGAAAAAATGTGAACATGTTACCCCCGGCTCCCTAAAAAGGTCAGAGAAAAATGCAAACTAAAAATATCAATTTCCCAGTTCCGAAACATTAGTTTGCGGCCCACCTATAAGTACGCAAAAAAGGGGGGGGGGGGGGGGGGGGGGACATTTCACCCACTCTAGTTATCTATGTCAACTCTGTGTAAGGTTTTGATATAGTGAATACATAATCATAATTATGTCAGAAATTCTCTCCAAGTCATGATTTGTTTAGACGCTGTTAGCATTAATTGCTCCCGGGGGCCGTGTTTCGATCATAAAGCTACTTTACGAATGACTTAAATATGACAAGCCAAATGGGATGCTCAATCATTTTTAACTGCATAAACTAAAGTTGAACTGTGCAGATGTAGATTAGAATTCTTTTTATGACAAACCTTTTTAATGCAAAGTATATTTTTTGCCATAATTTAGTTGAGGTTATTGGAAATACAATCACACTTTGTTAAATCATCAAGAAAAAACTTTGGGCATGCTATCTGGCACTTCATATTCAAGTCGTTCGTAAAGTCATGCGTAACTTTATACGAACAGCTTTATGACCCCCCCCCCCCCCCCGACTCCCTTTTTTTTCGTTCATGTTTACGGTATATTAGTACAATTGCTTGATTATCAAACTATCATGCATAATTCGACACTTCATGAAATTTGAACCAATGATCCTAAGTGGCAAGCAAAGTTTAGTTCAGTGGCGTATCTAGGTATTCTGGCGCCCTGGGCAAACCATGAAATCTGCGCCCCCCCCCCCCCCATGCCCAAACTCAGATTTATGAGCGTTTTTAATTTAGAAATACGTGAAAAAAGAGTTTTGATGCACATAACCCGGGGTTGTTAGCCCAAATTTGATGAGTTATTGTATAAGCGAGGGAGCAACGCGACCGAGCAGCAGATTTTTTTTTTCCTTTTCACCCCTCAAATTGAAATTTCTTATGTATTTTACCCTTACAAAAAAAAAAAAAAATCCAAAGGAATACATGCAGCGACCTAGCAATAATTTTTTTTTTTTTTTTTTTTTGGGGGGGGGGGGGATTTTGAACTGTACATTCCTATTTTGGGGGCGCAAAATGAATGAAAACCCTGAAGAAATATATTTGAGGAATTGAGTAAGGCATTTGCAAAGCAAATTTATGATTTCTTTCGAATGTTCTACACTAGTGTTTTTTATGCACTTATATCCCACCAGGGGGCGCAAAATATAACAAGCTCCTGCCTTATGCAGTGGGGGGGGGGGGGGGGCAAAGCAACTAGAGTCAATTAATGGTTAACACTTTACAAACGCCATTATGGGCGCGAAATAGCTAGATTTTGAACATAATTATGCGAGGGAGCAAAGCGACCGAGCTATAGAATTTTTATGCATTTCAAACCCTATAAAACACAGTTTCTTATGCATTTTGTCTTGTATCCCCCCCTTTTCTTTAATTCTCTCTTTTGCGTTTTTTGCGCCCCCTTCAAGTGCCGCTCGGGGCACGTGCTCCCTCTGCCTCCCGTAGATACCGGGTCCGCTGCTCGCTATTCATAAGGACCGCTATTCATTTAACATGCGCTATGAATAGCGGTCCTTATGAGTAGTTATGAATAGTGGTCCTTATGAATGGATGTCCTTATGAATAGCGAGGAAATTTGACAATGGTTTGCTCGCTATTCAGAAGGACCGCTATTCGTACAAAAACCGCTATTCATTTAGTAACACGTTATGGATAGCGGTCCTTATGAATAAGCGGTCCTTATGAATAGCGATGCTTATGACTAGGAGGTTACCCCGTAGATACGCCAGTGGTTTATTTATACTCACCTGGCCGGTGTTTCTTCTCCTTGAAGTCTACATTAGTATATAATCTGCAATATGTAAGTGAAGGCGGATGCCTCGATCGTTTTTTGTTGTTGAAGTTTGTTGTTTTTTAAAGTCATTATCATAGGCTTCATCTGGCAGACAAATTGAAATTAAAATTCTCTAATAAACATTAATGCATGATTGTGCACCGCTCCCTTGGCCCATGAGTCCTTAGAAGGGGGGGGGGCCGGACAAAAACTATCAGCAAAATTCTTCATTTTTATAGGCTGTCGGCAAGTCTTCATAATTGATTTATTGACTGTCCTTGTTGGACAAAAATGCTTTCATCTGTTGGCAAATTAGAAAAAAAAAAAAAATTGTACGTCGATCGGCATATTTGAAGCGCTGGGGACCGTTTTTTTTTTTTTTTGCCCTTTGTTGAAAAATTATCAGCTATAGCCCTTTATCGGCAAATTTGGTTCAGAGTGGTCTATAGCGATGCCCCTGCGGACGTACGCCTCGCGAACTTTCGAGCAAACCCCGAGTCAAACATGGTTGGTAACCACCATCACTTAAAAATCACTTTAAAATATATATTCCTTTTTAAATATATGCCTGGATCGATCCGTTTGTGATTCCATTTTTAATAGCCATTATCGACAAAATAAACGTTGCCCTCTATATGTGCCATAAGCTTACTAGTAGTTTGTGTGTGCGAGGGATCGGAGTGGGGGTGCATGATTCCTTTCCCCATGCATATCGGCTTCTGCACTTTTGAAAACATAACTCTTGATTTTTTTTGTATTGCTGAGCAAGTGCTCTATACTAATGAGAATGACCATATAGCAAGATTTGAAAAAAAAATATAAACCGTTTCTTGTAACAGTCTAATTTGAAAATCGGCTAAATTTCACAACTCATCAAAAATCACTTGATTGACTTGTCATACATTTCTATTAAAATCCCAAACATCCCTAGAAAAGATGAAGATTGATGTGCGAAACGCGTAGCTGAATTGGCAACGTCAAATTATGCATGGATGACGAGTATAATACACAAACTATATTCTGCATGCTTTGCGCTATGCATGCATGCAATTCGCAATTCGCAAGCGCAAGCGCAGCTAGCTAGCTAGCTAAAAAAGGGGTCTTGCCTGGAAACGAAGCACCCGCATCTAAAATCATCCCAAAATTATATTAAACAGTATGGATCAAATAACATGGTGAGAATGAATGCTCTAATAGCTTATCTCCTTTTTATATGGATGCATTGAGAAGTTACATCAGGTTAATTCACCTTTTAAAGCGCTATTTACATTGCTTTGTTCCGTCGCCTTGTCTCCTTGGTGACTATGAATGGTGTCGGCTTGTGTATGGCAGCAACATGTAAAAGCAATCCCGGGGCCATGTCAACCCGTCTCGCCAACTGAGCACCGCTTGCTGCCGGGATCTATCGCATGACAAGAGCTACGCAGCGCTTTGGCGAGGACGTACAGTACCGTAGCCGTAGGTTTTGTGTCTGATGGAACTAGGCTCTTATCTCCAGCTTGATGTGGTACTTTGTAGTGGTTGAATTTAACCTTCCCAAGGAATTACCGGTATTTGTGTTTTTTTGTTGAACTTGATGGTCATTTTTCTTCTGAATGACATGCATATCATTGGATGACGGTGCACATCAGACTTCAGATTGACACTGACAGTGAGTGCTGGTCTACAAATGGTAGTTGTCACTTGTCTTGTCGATTTGTGTTTTGTAAGACTTGATCGGAAACATGTTGTTTGTTAGCTAATGACTTAATGTGGAATTATTTTGGATTATTAACAACCTTGTTAATGTTTTCTGCAGTCTCCAATAGGCCTACTGTCCAATTCAAGTTGTTTAACGTTTGTTGTTGGTGATGCCTCATATTTAAATAATGGTAGGCCTAGACTCGTTAGATCTAACATTAGTTTAACTTGGACCCCTCTACCAAATAGGCCTACATGTACCAAGAAATAGGTCTACCATTTGTGCAATGAAAATCACTGGACCAGAGTCCTGACATGGATCATTCAATCTGATATCTTCATGTACATGTACATGTACTACTAGACTAAATTGTCACAAATTGTTTTTTTTCTAATTTCATTGCAACATTTGAAAACTTTTTGTCATACTGCTGGAAGAATTGATTTGAAAATTATTGAACCAACACTTTTGTCTCGTTTTGTCTTGACTGAACTTGAATACACTGCACAAAAATGCCTCAGAGTGGTTATCGACGTGCAGACCAGGCAAGGTAAAAAAAAAAAAAAAGGTTTAACTTTAATTTTGTTTGAAGAGCATTGAAGCAAAAAGAAAAGAAAAGAAAAAGGAAACAAATCAAAACAAATAACTGCACAGTAACAGCAAGTAATATAGCTCTGCCTGGTAAGCTCAACATGTATATACATGTACATGTAGATCTATCTGTACAGTGTAAGAGCTGTTGGAAAAAAATATGTACTTGGACCAAGGTCATTACTAGTACTATTTACATACATGTACATGTATATTAGAAAGCTTTTCAGAATGAACTGGATCAGTTGAAAAATTATTTTTAAAAAAGAAAGAAAAAATGAAAAAAGAAAAAAACATACAATAAATGAAGAAAGAATACAAGTATTTGGATCAAGGTCATTACTAATACTATTGAAAAGCTTTACAAAATGAACTGAATCAATTAAAAAAAAATTTTTAAGAAAGAAAAAAAAAAAACACACACAAAAACAACAAACAAACAAATAGTAGATCTAATGAAAAATAATTGCAGTGACTGCATTATGCCAAATCTGAGATTTCATCAATAAGCCTCATCATTTTTATGTTGGCAAAGGTAGTGCATAGAATCATCACTTTTTGTTTATATGTCAGGATCTCATTGTAATTATTTTTTGTATCTCTCAAAAAAAGTTTGAAAGAGACTAAATGAAAGTACATGTAGATCAAAATGTAGATTTACATGTACTATAATTGATTCTGTTTTAATGTTGGCAAAAGTAGCAGTGTTAGAATCACTTTAAAAGAAAAATTCATTTATAAGGCTCTCATTGTTATCATTTTTTGTACAGTATGTAAACTGCCCCCCCCCCACCCCCAATAAAAAAAATACTTGTCAAAAATAAATACATATAGGGTAGGCTTAGACTTTTATTTGCCAAAAGGAGGGGGGGGGGGGCAGAACGCCGCAGAAGAAAGACATACATATATATACATGTAAGTGGGAATAATGATGTGAGATTGCCTCCAAATGACTCTATGTATATTTCACATAATGTAGATGAATGTTGCCATAACATAAAGAAACATACATACATGTACTACTAAAAATGTTAGTGTTTTAGTGATTGGGCACGTAATGATATGCTAATCTGTAATTTAAGGTTGGTTACACTTTTACTTAGTACTGTGCATGTACTTCCAATTTTACATAGGTACATACATGTACATAGTATAATGCACAAATAAAGTAATTGTTGTAATTGCTCATTTTGTAACCTTCACTCAGTGATACTATTTCTGATTAACTTTTCAGAGTATGGAATCTGCAACTGCAGCATGTCCCTAGTCTGCCAGTGACAAGATTGATCTCAGACAAGCAACCATGTCGGAATCCGTTCACAGCAGTCCCAGGAAATCAGATGGAGGCTCTAGCATCCATACACATAGGACTAGCATGGACCAGTCCATATCCAACTCTGAACCGGCCCTTGCCAACAACTCGGCCGTTCGGAGATTAACTGCCTATGAGAAGTACATGGAAGAAATGAACAATGACCCAAGGGCTCTGAAAGAGGTCACACTAGGAAAGAGGATAGCATTTTATAAGATCAGGAACGAGCTTGGAAGTGGTAACTTCTCCCAGGTCAAGATGGGACTTCACGCTCTCACAAAAGGTAAGTGCTAAAGAAATGGCAAAACAAAGTCCTCCAGCTTCCCATGTCTCCCCTCCATCCTTGTACACCAATCCCTGTACTCGCGAAAACGGCCTAATGTAAACCTGTCTTCACTTTATCCACTGATTAATGGAAGGCCAAGTGTCATTATCCTAATTTCTGTTTGTTTTAATTATACTACAAAATTAACAAAACAAAATTACTCTGGTGTGAAATGAAAATTTTAAAGAAAATTATGGTGATTTACATTGGTAGAGGAGGCTGACATTGGACACTATTAATTAGTAGACTTGTTCTACACACTTATGTGGGTATAAAACTGACCTGAAGTTACATGTACATGTACATGGCTTTTGAGAATATGAGCATATACATGTATATGACATGAACAATACACAATGGTAGTGGTACTGATAGTATTAAATGATTTAAGAAAATACTAAAAGTATGAAAATAAAAGCAAAACTTAAAAGGAAACTGGAAGGAAGTACATGTACTTATGGTTATGAAATACATGTAGTAACATTAAACAAAGGAAGAAAGAAGTCACAAATGCAAAGATGAAGTGCGATCAAAAGAGCACACTTACGATATTCTTTACAATGGGACATGGCAAAGGACAAAAAATAAAACAAGACAAAACAGGGAAAATGCTGATTCAGTTGATATATATCACATTTTTTTCAAAATTGTGATTATGAATGAGAAAAATGCCCAAATTTATTTGATTTAAAGGGGAAGTTCACCCTGAAGATTACTTGAGTTTAAAAAAATGCAGAAAAAATAAAGAGAAAAATATTGGCGAAGGTTTGATGAAAATCGGTCAAATAATAAAAGAGTTATGAGTGCTCGCATGTGACGTCACAAAATCAAAACTTCAAAAGTCCATAACTCCGTTATTCTTTAACGGATTTTGTCCAAACTTTCGCCAATATTTTTCTTTATTTTTTCTGCATTTTTTAAACTCAAGTAATCTTCGGGGTGAACTTCCCCTTTATAATTGCATTATGAAGAATGACTTCACGTTCCAAGATGTACATGTACATGTACCTCTATGTGGTATTGCTTGACTCCATAACTTTTAATATCCTGTGGCCTTCAGTACATACCTTGTCAATTGTGTTTTAATGTTTGTATAATGAGGGTACTACAAGTATATATGCACAAGTGTTCTGTTTCATCACTGACGTTATTGTTGGTGATGAATAGAATGAAATCACTTCACATTGTACACAATAAACAGAATGAGTGTTATGTTGATATCATTTTAATATTCAAGAAAATAAGAATACAAATACAAGGTAAACATACAGGTGTATTATATTAAAGGAGAATGAAACCCTGGGGAAAAATCAATTTTAATGAAAAGAGAGGATAGAGAAGAAGCAATTTTTAAAAAGTTCCTTCAAAATCGGTTACGAAATGAGAAAGTTATGAAAGTTTGAAAAGTCTCAATTTACTTTCTATGGCGATGCTCAAATTGGCAGTGTTGCTTCAAAATGACAGGTTTAGTAGTATAACTCTCCATATGTTTTGGTACACAAAATTTCATATTTTCCCCATTATCTCTAAAGGGGCAGCTTGTCTCCTTCTTAGCTCAAGATACAGTATATCATGGGAAAATGTATTTGACACAACATACATGTACATGTATGTTGAGTTCACAAAAAGACAGGCAGCATCTTTAGAGATAATGGAGAAAATATGAAATTTTGTGTACAAAACATATATGGAGAGTTGCACTACTGAACCTGTCACTTTGAAGCAACATTGCCAATTCGAGGATCGCCGTAGAGAAATTGAGACTTTTCAAACTTTCATAACTTTCTCATTTTGTAACCGATTTTGATGGAACTTTTTAAAAATTGCTTCTCTCTATCCTCTCTTTTCATTAACATTGATTTTCCCCACCTGGGGTTTTTCCCCACCTGGGGTTTCATTCTCCTTCAAGTCCAACATGGTTTGAAAAAGAAAAAGAAATTATTTGACAGAGTAGTAGCATAGACATAAAAGTGAGGAAGTTGCAATATTACCGGGTCCATCGCTTAAAAAGGCGGATGTCAGGTTTGCATGATTTTATTTTGCCAGAAACATGTAAGATATATTAAATGGATTTGTAACATTTAATGTTGTGAAGAGAAGTATGAAAAAACCTTTGCTTGTACTGTACTGCAATACCTTTATATAAGCTCTTCATTATCAAGAAACCTGATTGACACCAGTAGTCTTTGTCTCCAAACTAATTGTACCTTGTGTTTATCTGTAATGTGCAATAGATATTAATGTTGTGAATCCATAATGCACTCCCCTCCATTGATTTGCACCACCTAAAGCTCCCTCAGGGACGATCAATGAGATTGTGCCAAAGTGCCATGGTGATCAATACATAAACATGTATGATGCAGAAATGGATGTAGAGCTCTTACAATTGTGCATGCTCAAGGTACATGTACATGTACATGTACATGTGTACAACATGCTCCATTTGACAGTGGTTCAAGATTTTAGAATTCAGCATGAAAACAAGTACATGTATGTACACACAGTTTTTAAACTTGGTCATTGTAAATTAAAGTCAGTTTAGTCAAGTAGTGTTTTGATGTTTATCTATCATGCCTTTGATCATTCAGTGTTTCCATAGAGTCAATTTCTTAAATATTGTAGGTACTAAATAGTTAATTAAATATAAATTGTAAAAAAAACAACTGAGGCATTAGTTGATTGAAACCTGAAATTGCATGCTGGTGAAGACGGATTTTGTGATTGTATTGGACATCATGTATTTGTACTGTAAGCATTAAAATTTAAAAAGCACTTTATTTCATAAAAACTTACATGGATGTGTATCAAAAAATATGTTGAATAAAAGAACATGCTGAATTTGATCATGCTTCTTAAAAGACTCATGTGTATAAAATAGACCGTTCGGTTTACTTACTAAACATACATGTAGATCACATCAATCAACAGATTGAATAGATCATATATAAAAAAAAAAACAACAACATGTACATGTACATGTATATGTACTTCTTGTATTTACGAGAGCTCCATGTACATGTATGTGTATGTTTCTCAGAGAAGAGGCTAAATTTCTCCCCGCTTGTGTATCTTTCTCTGAATTAAACCGTAGACATGTACATGCAGGTACATTTGTAGAATTTTTTGTTTCAAAGGTGATACACATGTACATGTATGTAGGCTGTCTTTTTTAAAGAGAGAAATGTATGTATTTTTTACAAGTTTATAAAAAAACACAACAATGGTTTGTTCCTTTCCACGAAAGTAAAAGCTCAGAATTTCCTTGCATCATAAGCCTTTCGTGGAAGGAGCTTCATGGGGATGTGCCGTATACATATGAGCTCTGTGGAATGGCTTTTAAATCAAGGTGTTTTCCTTACAATGAGGACGGACAGGTCCTCATGTTTCTTACCTTTAGCCACTCAGATATTCGGCTCACTCTCCCTGGCAGTTTAAAAGGTTTTAGATAATGCACCAGAGAGATAATGTAATATGCAGGGTAGACTGAGTGGAATTGCTTTCTAATGACCCTCTTCTTTCACAAGAGGCCTTCCTGGGAGATGGGAGGTGGTAAGCGAGTGCGTCTCACCATCTCCTTCGAAAGCAGACCAAGATCCATCAGGCCTCTCTCTCTCTCCTCATGCATAATGCAACCTGAGACTGACCTGAAATATGATTACCTGTTCTATTTTGGGCTGGTTCTTATATTTTCTGGCATACCGGTTTTCGCAGCAATTACCAAAGGAATTTGTGATGTTGTAGATTACACTGTAAAAAAGAAATAATGGAAATGAAGGAAATTGTCAATTCAAATTTGCTAAGATGTGAGCACATTGAAAATGGTTTTTATTCCAAGATTACACAACTTGTGTTTATTACAATAATATGTTCATGTTTCTCTTCATACATGTACATACATGTACATGTACATGTATAATCTACCTGACATGTACATGTACAGTATATAGGCTTACAACAAAATACTGTACTTTGAAGACCAGTCTTCTGAATTTTTTTCATCTTTATTTTGCAATGCTTTTTTGTGTTCAGGGTACAGGATATTCTACATGTACAAATTACATGCATGCTTTGCTCACAGGTGTAGCAACAGAGGTCATACATTTCTACATTCATGTAGATGTAGCTTCCAAAAATAAAAATAGAAAAAAATATTACAGACAGTTAACACAGTTTTCATACAAGAACAATGAGCATCGGCAAGTATCTTCCAGTAGAAATTGCCCTAACACATATCCCAAATTGATCAAACACAAATACATGTACTTTCGTAACATACAACATCAAAGGATGTCCTGTACTGCAGGAGTAGCTTTTAAGCAGTGTTGGGTCCAAGACCAGAGGGTCCAAGATCACGATCAAGATCAAGATCAGACAGTCCGAGATCCAGATCAAGATCAAGATCCGCAGCTTAAGATCGAGATTAGAACATCTGAGATCAAGATTAGATATGTCCGAGATCAAGATCAAGATCGAGGTTACTGATGCCGATCTCGAGACTGGTCTCGAGATCAAGAGCTTTCAAGCTCAGTAAAGACCTACATGTACATCTTATTCACATATATATATTGTATATGTACTTATCCATGGTTCACACCTTTGTTTGAGGATTAGAAACAAATGAGATTTACATGTAAGATGAATGTACACTACATTGTATGTACGTACATGTGTAGAAAAGAATTATCTGAAACATTCAAGGTACATGTACATATTGTTCAAGTGATGGATTTTTTGCTGTTCTTGGTTCAAGGAATAATGAGATTTGTGATGAATGTACACTATGTGTAGCAAAGAATTGTCAGAAACATTCATAATACATATATCGTTCAAGTGACGTGATGGATTTTTGCTGTTCTTGGTTCAAGGAATAATGACATTTATGATGAATGTACAAGTATGTACATGTATACTACGTGTAGCAAAGAATTGTCCGAAACATTCAAGGTACATATTGTTCAAGTGATGGGTTTTTGCTGTTCTTGCTGTCTACAATATCAGATAGTTGTAGATATTATCAGCATGTACATGTATACTGTCTACTTCTCATTAAAAACAAAAATATGTACCGCATATGGGTAATTCCATGAAAATGTCAACTTTTGGTGAAAAAAACAAAGTGTAATTTGAACATTTTCCTTCTATGCAAGTTGAATAAGCATTATTCGAACTGTATGGAACCATATTCAATTTTTTAATTTTAAAAATATTTTGACCCAAAATAGCCATTTTTTAACCCATAAATAAATGAAATTACACCTTTTTATGGTAAAATATGGTTGATTACATTTTGAGTCATTTTTAGAGATTTCATCTGCTATCATAACAAATTTAATCAAATCTGGTTATGAATAAGGGGAATTTTATGTCTATATATACAAAAGTAAAAAAAAAAATTAACATTTTTCTGATTTAAAGGAGGTCAAAGGTCAAATGGATTTTTGTCCTGTCTGTCACGTTTTTTAAGGTACTTTTTGCATTTACAATTAATTGGATCATTGTTTTGGAATAAAATTTTTTAGTCTTGTTCTTTGGTAGGGGGGGGGGGGGAATTCATTTCTGCTGCTAACTTGTTAGAATTCAAAATTATGAAGATAACTATCAATCATAAAGTAATGTCCGGTCTGTCACGTTTTGCATCTACAGCAAAAATATATATGGATGGGACTACATGAAAATTTTCCGATGGATAAAAATTAAAATCCTTTTACTATTATGTTTCATGATATTAAAGATGACCCTTTAACCCCTTTAGAACATGAGAATAAGGTATTTAGTGAGCACTGGAAATTTGGTTGTCTTTAAAAATTGTATTTTGTGTATAATCTCAATGTGTCCCGTCTGTCACGTTTTTATTGTCCCGTCTGTCACGCTCACTTTTTGGCATTTCCCCCCCAAAAGCAAGATGAAATTTCAAACGTATACTAGCAGGTTTCATAAAGGTACCAACAAGTAATAACATGAATACACATATTTTGTTTCAAGATTTTCCAGTGAGGAGAGCTTAGTCGAAAAGTATCAAAGCAGAAATGGCTTTGTAAATTCATGTCCCGTCTGTCACGCTGAATTTGAAGCCCGGCCCACAATTTGGGGGCGGGGCTTGAAAAAAAAAATTCCCCCCATTTTGGTGACCAAACCCTATAGATCACATCTACATCAAAATAAGCATCACTTTTGAATGAAATATAAAATATCAAGTAAAAACAGACAAAAGTGAGGGTTGCATGTCCCGTCTGTCACGCTGGAATTGCCCATATGTGGTGTTGTAATCAATTATTCTAAGCTTAACCAGGGCTCGACACTAACTGCAAATTTTGGTGGTCCAGTTGGTCCACCAAATTTGACTTAATTTCATTTTTGGTGGACCACACTCAATTTTGGAGGTCCACATTAAAGAAGAAAATCATAAAAATCTGCTATATAGCGATCGCGAACGTGAGTCACGTGACTTATACATGTACATGTACGTGTTTGAGAAGGAATGATATTCTGAGAAATTTAATTTTTTGACACCAAAACCAACTTTTTGAAACAGGAATCTAACAAAAAATCAAATTAAATAAAAGAATACAAATGTCTATTACTAGAGATCAAATTGTGCATTAGGTTTCAGCTTTGTGCTACAATTAAAGTGAAATTTAAGCCAATTTTTTGAAGTGTCTAACCAACTTTTACATGGCAGAGTTTATGTTCAAATTAAATACAAAATGTGAAAATAGCTATTTAAATAATCACGTCACATGCACATCACTCGCTGTTTATCATCAACACGCGAACATTTTGTGAAAATTTGTGACGCATTTGAACATCGCGTTTGAGCTCTTTCCTTGTTTTGGGAGGATCGGTACGGTGATTCAAAATTTTTGGTGGTCACCATGGGACCTCCATTTCTTTGCTTTTTTCAAATTTGGTGGTCCAACACATCATTTTGGTGGACTTTGACCTCCAGACCACCGCTAGTGTCGAGCCTACTAAACACTTTCTTGTCATTCTTGTACATGTACATTTTGGAGTTCACACATGTACATGTACCAAAGAAAAAAAATTAATTGCCTTTATTAAATTTTTTTTCTGCAGTGGAGATAAAAAATATTGAAGTTCAAGTTAGGACCCTAGAGAAAGATCCTATCTTTGGTGGTTTACATGTACACTGCCGTGGGTGGAATTAATTTCACATTTGGTGATTGGCCACAAAGGAGTGATGAATTGCTAAGCAAAGAAAAATGTATCTATTATTTGTATTCAATAATAATGTACTTGAACATGTCCATGAATGATTAATACCCACAATACCTCTTCTCTTCTTTATTATATACATGTACATGTAGTTCTCATCTTGCTTGTCAGAAAGTCTCATGATTGATTTTTAAAATGTATGTATTATTCATGAATGTCGATATAGAACATTACACATTGTGTTAAATGTGGGCAGTATTGTGTACATGTATGTGTGTGGAAGGGGGTAGGGGTCAAAGTATTGGAAAAAATAATGAGATATGTAGACCAAACATATGGGTACAGTATGTAAACGCAGTGCACATGGATCAAAGAGTAAGCTATACTTGTGATTACATACATGTAATAGGTCCATTGATTACATACGTAAGTGCTACATGTAACATAAAAGAAATAATGACTCAACTTACAGTGTAGGTGGTGTGTATTGGGAAAGAAAATTAGAAAAGAAATTATGGAAATTTATTAGATTAGTCTTAAAAAGGAAAATCCAGATATGTAACTTTTTGTTTCATTAAAATTTTGCAATTTATTAACTGAAAGAAACAGAGAATAGAGTACTTCATGGAAATTGTACATTTAAACATTTGATGAGCAATCCAAGTTGATCAAGTTAGGTGAGAGCAGAAAATCAGAGAAATTAGTTTCATGAAAGTTTGAAATTACTTCATCTAGTGAGAATCACAAATTGATGAATTGCGCATGGATGTGTCTGTAATGTGGACAACTTTCCTATAAACTTTACTTTTACACCGAAACATAAATTTACATTTGTCTGAGCTTGTCTCCTTAGTGACTTTTGCCTCAAGGCTGTACTCAAGTTACACGTACAAGTATGCATAGAGCATGTCATCGGATGTTCTTCGCTGAATAACAAGCATGCTAAATCATACAATAAATATATGGTACATGGCAATTTTGTACATATGGACATTTATGTCAAGAAACAGTTGAGAAATCTGTCATGCATTGTATCAATTTGCCAAAATGTTTGCAAGATTCAAAGGGTCTGTTTTTTCCAATTTTCTCCAATTTTTTCACCAACTGATTTCTCTGATCCATTTTATACTTCTATTCAAAGCACCAGTGTATCAAGGTGGGATTGCCCTTTAAAAAGTATTTAATGTCATGAAGATCAATCATGCTTTGTAGCTACATGTAGCTACATGTAGCTCTGCTGGAGACCAATTAACTCCTGTACCTATAGACACAGGTACCTGAATATATGCATTTGAAACAAATTACATTACACTTTGCAGGTTCATGTTCATAATGAAGAAATGAATAATGAAAAGTGAAATGTGTATAAAGGAAAAAGGAATGGAAAAAATGATTAAATGGGCTTCTATTCAAAGCATCAAGGTTGGGTTGCCCTTTAAATGTTAATAATATCATGAAGATTAGTCATGCTTTGTTTGGAGACCAATTACTCTAGCTCCTTTACCTGTAGACACATGTACTTGTTTGTACATGTGGACTTGACACCAGTTAGTTTACACTTTACGGGTTTGTGTGCATGATGGAGAAAATTATCTAGAGATAAGTAAAAAAGGTTATACATGTAGAATTGGAAGGAAATGAAATGGAAGGAAATGGTATGGAAAGGATTTAACATCAGGAAGAGGAAAAGAGATGAAGGACTGAGACAGCAATTGCTACATTTTTTATGTACATGTACATTAACAGTTCATGAATTTAATGTTTACTGCATGTAGCATTACACTTGTTGCATTCTTGGTAGACTAAATGTAGACTTTTTTCTGAACTTAATTTTCATGTAGTTTAAGAATTGTAACCTAATGTACATTTTTGGCATCTGTTGCAGTGGGTACTTCATTGCGAACATACATGATACGCTGTGCATTTTGTAGAAAAGCAGATTTCTGCATTATATATCTTTCACCTGAAAGATACGATTTTGCGAAAGAGGAAAGTGGAAAAGAAGTTACATGTAGAATATGAGTGTATGTTTAGGCATCTCTTATTCATGTGTGATGTACAACACCTTATAAGCATGTTGAATTGGTAGCACCTTTTCCTACATGTACCTACACATTTACACAGTGCTTACCACTACCAGTAGACTGAACACATGCACTGATTTCCATTCACCTGCATTATGTACATACACGTATCACATGTACAGAAACCTGTACAATGCGCTAGAGTGTAAGTATTCAGCAAGAGGCACTTGAAGCACACATCCTTCTTTTCTCCCATTACTTTCCAAGGAGCAAGTGCTTTGGATGCATTTGGGGAGTGCTTTGTATTCTGCCCCGTGGCCAGCATGCAGTATCACTTACATTTATTAGGGATGGTCGCTAGTACTTACCTACCTAGGTTCCTCTACAGCAGGGGTGTTATTTGTCCAGTTTTATTGCCAAACGATCCCCAAGTGTGCAATTTATTAGTGGACTATGAACAGGCTTCAGTATCCTAAATTTTATTTTGCTCATAGTTGATCATGACCAACATGGACACAGCATGCATAAAATGGCCCATCAGACGATGCCACTCAACCCAATATCCATGTGCACTGGAACTGAAGTACATGTAGTACTTTATATATACATGTATATTGAACGTAAAGGGGTGGGGCAGTTGCTAATACATATTAATTAATATCAAATCATCAAACTTTGGTCCTGTGTTTTACCTTCTTTATCTTAAAAAAAATGAATGTCTCCTAATTGTACAATGTACATGTTTGCTTTTCCACAAGCCCCAAGAGCCATACGACTTTCAGGTTTAGATGTGAACATACTGTAGCCATGGTAAGTGTACATGTATGCCTTATACATGTACATGTAGGTACAGTATGCATCTGATATTTATCCAGTTGAGTATATAAGGCGTATTAGACCTGTCAATGCAAGAATATGTGTACACTATGATGCTTTACCGGTAATTGAAGGTTCTACATTTATGTACATGTAGATAAACATTTGAATACATGTACATGTACAAATGGCAGTTAAAAGTAGGGAACATATACAATTTTTATGACAAGCAATGCTTTTGTTCTTGTGACAGATTTTCCCAGAGTCTGATTATCTTAAATATTTTATATTATTTGCAGAACTTATTGTGCCTTTTAGTATGTATGTTCTCTGCCTGATTGCATTCTTTTCCTCTCAGCAGTAAGCTTCCATGTAGTTGCTCATCCTCTGGTGCGGTCTTAAGAATACGTTTAATGTCATTCAATATACCTCAAGGTCATTAATAAGTACACTTTTTGTATACAGTGGAGCAAGAGTGGAAAGGAAATGTTGCACTGGGAATTCATTATCATAGACTATTACATATTGCACTTTGTGCCAAAGTACATGTAGCTACACTGTACAGGGAATAAATAGTTTTAGATGGGTTTCATGTGTAAATTCATACAGCTAGGTGCCTTCATGATGTGTGAAATTATTCTTGGATCAATATATATATTCTCATTTGAAAGTTGAAACCATACATGAATACACATAACTTACTGTGAAACAATGATGTAGAATAGTGCTTCGTGAATTGCATGTTTTCATGTATTCACTGTTACTAATTATGAAAATCATGATCTTAAAAGTACTTACATACATGTAGAACTTGACACTTTCTTAACAGGAATCAAAAGATGTGAAATTAATGTTGGATAAATATATCTATTCTCACTTGAAACCATATAACTTTACTGTGAAATAATGATTCAGAATTACATGTAGTGCTTCATGAATTGCATGTTTTCATATATTCGCTGGACATTGCTAAGTAGCTGAAAATTGTGACCTGAAAAGTACTTAGAACCTCACACTTTCCTATCAGGAATCAAAAGGTGTGAAATTGCTGCATAAATAAAGTCTTACATTTAAGAAGTTCTTTTTAGGAGAAGTATCTAACCAGGTGCTGAATGCTTTTGACACTATATTGTATTGACAGTCCAAATGAGAAGATAGTCAAAAAAGCACTACATGTACATTGTATTTTTTTTTTCCTGTAACTTAAAAAATCAATGCCTGATGTTTTTTTTTTCCCCTAGTGAATAATACATCTAGTTTAGGATAAATCCTAATACACTCTTGTAACAGAACAATGTTTATTGTGATTGTTTTTTTTTCCTGTATCCTGTAGAACTGTAGGCCTACATTACACTGCAAGCTACATTAATTTTTTAACTGAAAAAGGCAATATTTTGAAATTTAGATTTACTTAATTAAAGTTAATATATGAACTTTTTGTTAGTACTATTTTACATGATTTGAGTTTTTAAGGTGAGTATTATTGTATCAAATCATTTTAACCAAGGGGTTGCAGTACTTACAGATTTATTTCATTTTCACTTGGTATGTAACTTGTAAATGTTCTTCATTAATGAGCATCTGAGGCAAATTATCATGCCGTTCTGTGAAATATGAAAGTGGGAAAAAAAATGGAGAAACAGGAGCGAGAGATAGATTAGAATTAGCAAATTTTTGGAAACAGCGTGCATAGCAAAGTTGTTTTGAATGAAGTAAATTTCCTGCATGGACTTTGTATAGATGTAGCTTGTACTGTGGATAGCAATTTGATTGAGTCAAGTTTGCATCCCTGGCCTACAGAATGTAAGTTATAGCATATTTGTGTTATTGGTGTCATCAGTTGATGAAGGAAGGTTTTAGACTGGCTGCATTCTTGGATTTGTTTTTCACTCATGAGGAATTTGACCCATGCTCGCAGACCAAGCCAATGTGTTGAACGAGAACTGTACCTGTATGTTGTGAGCAAGCACTGCAAACACTGCAGTGTTGAGCAAGCACTGACTGTACATGTATATACTGTACATGTATCATGTACTTGAAAATAGAAAGTCATTAAAGTTTGAAATATTTCTGTGTGGTCATGGAAGTACATGTAGTTGGATTGTTCATTAATTTGTTTTGGAATGTCAGGAAAAGAGCGTCATTAGGTAGTTTAGCGAAACGCAATGGCATGTAAAGACGTGGGAAAGATGGAAAGAGCAAAATGGCTAGTTCTGTCTACAGTGCATCTAATATTGCAATTAGACTTACATGTACATGTATCTGAATAAAAGTTTTCATATTATTTTCCTTAAAAGTGTTAATAGAGTTGAATACTATTTCTACATATATCCTAATATTTTTGTTCTGCTTCTATGGAATGAAATTATGATTTGTAATGATTTTGTCATTTGCGTCTTTCCCGCATTTATGTGCCATCGCTATTACCTTAAGAGTTGTGAAAAGTTACCAGTTTAAATGTTTAGATTTGAAAAAATATTGAATTTCAACAAGAATTAAAAATAAACTTTGCACAGTGATACAAATAGTAATTAAGAAAACAAAATTCAAAGGACTTTCATATTGCCTCTACCCATATTATCTTGCTTCCTTTAACCCATAAGTTCAAATACATTTATAATATACTGTACATATACATGTATGTGGGGGACAAAAGCTGCTTGTGCTGTGATATAAAGTGGTTGTTTTCGGCAGGGGCGGCGCCAGGGTATTTTGATAGGAGGGGCAAGATGACCTAAAGATGACGTCATATTTTTTCTCCATTAAATAACAGGGGTAATATAGAGTTATATGTTTAAGACCTCTCTTTTTAATACTCCGCTTTCTTCTTTCTTCCCTTTTCTTCCCTTTTCTTCCTCCTTTTCTTCTTTTTTCTTCTTTTTTCTTCTTTTTTTTTCTTTTTTCACTACTTGAAAAATCATAGGGGGGCGGTCGCCCCCTCTGCCCCCCCTGTAGCTCCACCCCTGGTTTTCGGATCTATTTGTCTGCCATTAAGATTTTTTTTAGCGTCTGATGACAATCAATTACATGTAATCTGTCATGGTTTCACTACAAAGTGTACCAAGCGTACCAAATTTAAACTTGACAAATATGGATATTTCTTATTCTAGAGAAATGTTCATGTACTGGTAGTGCAGTCTTCCTTTTTAATACTATTGCAAGAAAGTAAAAGAAAAAATCTTGTTTTCAAGATTGTTTTCAAGGGCTGCTTTTGAGTCAAATTTGACTGCTATTGACAGTCTAATTCTTTTTCCTTTTCTTTTTTGTGTGACCATTGCAAGTTCCCTCAGTCCCTCTCTATATCTCGCCTATTGCAAGATATTCATTATCAAAATTACAGGCAGTATATACCGGTATTCATGTACCTACATGTATCATAGTACATACTCTTTAGGCAAGTTTCTTGATAGAATTGTTCAAGACCAGTAGAAAACATCTGAGAGAATCATCCAATCACTGACTCCTTGTGGTACCAGAGGCAGTTAATTTTCATTGGCAAATTGGAGAAAACTATACATTAATCCTTCCAAGTGAAGGAGACATAAAAATAGACAAAGCGCATGAGCTGTCCTTAGATATATTGAAATTCATGCGTCCACTGACCGACTTATAGCTGCCCAGAGCAAGGTGCTTATGACATATTGACGTACTTCTCTATGACCCAGATCTCTGTCCTTATAGCTGATGCAAAGGATACTGGTCTCCAGTACCCCCCCCCCCCCCCTTCCCCACTAAATGAACACAGAGATGATGCACACAGAAGTGGGCTTGTAAAATTCATTAAACCCTGCCAACATGTTTACATGTGTTCATACACAGTACAGGGTGCATGCTCGTTGTTCACCCATTTCAAATAATTTGTACATTTGTGGAGAAAGGGGCTGTCTGATGACGTTCATTCCTCCTCTGACATTTTCAGGGATGCCTTTATCAAATTGAAAGCTGCTTACAGTTCAGCAAATAATTGCGTGCCCCTGTCTCCTTTCCCGGCGTATGCAACAATTCTAGTAGCCATGCCAACCATTGAGTGGGCTTGGTTGGATAAAGGCCTCCTCTATGCATGCCATGAATATCGCGTTTGACTGAAAATACACACCATGATTGTGTTTATTTTATGAGTTGTAAATTGTCATCTTGCTATGAATGGAATCTCCTTGTAAACTGGGATTCTGAGTTGTACAGTGTGTAAGATTTCTTGATTGCATGTTTACTTGAATGATTCAAGAAGACCCTAGTGTATGAATACACATTGTTTGTTGTAGCAGAAAAAGGAATGAGAAAGAAGTGTATAAATGCATGAAATTCTTTCAGCAAATTGGTTTTTATTATACCTACGTTATGTAGCCAGTTCAGATACAAAGTTGAGATGCGTTTACAATGTGTACATGTACATATACATGTCTAAGGTCTGCACAAATTCTATGTACACATAGGCCTACTCATTTGTACTGCAGAACATTGTAAACAAAATTAAGGCTATTAAAGACTTGGGTAGCCAAATTGACATATATATAGGTGTACATTGATTTGCCATTATAGTTGTTCTGACTCCTGAATAATGAGATGAAGTGAAAAATGTGAATTCATGGACTTTGAAATGTATTCTGTATCTCAAGGAACTTGTGTAATCCAAGCCAAAAATATGTGATTAGGAGGAACTCCTTTTCTGGCTAATTACACAGTTCATACATGTACATACATGTACAGTACATGTATGAATTGGGTTTGTAGTTGATCATGCATTGGACTGAAAGTAATGTGGTATTCTACATGTACATGTATGTATTCACAATTTTGCACACATGTATACTGTACATGGCAAAGAGTAGTTTTATCCCATTATAGTTTTGAAAAGCCATTATCAAGTGAAGTGATGTCATGATATATGTAGGTTCCTCTTGAACACATACATTTTCAAATGGATGTATGACATTTGCTCCTGCGACAATTGCTCCAGTCTAACTTTGCCATGCTAATCCTAATCCTAAACCTAAGTCTAACCCTAACCCTAACCCTAATCCTAATCTTCACATTGTCTTGAACAAAAAAAATCAAAAAAAAATCATGACTTTGACCTTAACCTTTGACCTTTCGAGATAAGGCAAATGTGGCAGGAGCAAATGTTGGCACCCCTGTCAAATAGTAACAGTTCAAAATGTTGTTCCCATAGTGTAGTTGCACATTCTTCTTTTTGTCTGTTGCCTTGCAGAAAAAGTAGCAATAAAGATCCTGGATAAGACCAAACTAGACCAGAAGACCCAGCGTCTCCTGTCCAGGGAGATCAGCTGCATGGAGCGGCTCCACCATCCCAACATCATCCGTCTGTATGAGGTGGTGGAGACGCTGGCCAAGCTCCATCTCGTCATGGAGTACGCCCCCGGTGGCGAGCTTTTCACCAAGATCTCCAACGAGGGCAAGATTGCAGAGGCGGAATGCAAGCCCATCTACGCTCAGGTTATCTCAGCTGTCTACCACATGGTAAGGAGATTAAGAGGAAAGAACACTAATTCTTCTGGTTCAACGAAATTCATTTTTAGAGCTGTTGCACTTCACAGAATCATCCCTATAATGGCTTAAAGGCACCAGTTAACCTTTGGGGTCTATGATGCAAAATGCAATCTAATACTGAAACATGAAAAAGACTGAGGGAATCATTTCGTCAAAATCAAGGATTATTATTCATTACTAGAGGCAGAAAGCAAAGAAAGGAAAGGGGCAAATCTTAGCACTCTCCTAAATTATAATTATAAAGAAAAATTATACTTGGCAGTTAACATAATGCATTGTTTAGTATCTCAACAAGATAATTTATGTTTAGATATCATTCAGTCCTAAACTTATTATATAACATCTTGTCAAGTGTAGTGATGATTTTAATTAATTTCAGGAGCAAATTAATTAAAATCATCACTACACTTGACAAGATGTTATGTAATAAGTTTAGTGTAGTGTAGTGATGATTTTAATTAATTTCAGGAGCAAATGATGTTTGTTTTGAACTGCATTTCAGTAGGCTACAAGAAAATGAAATGAAAGACTTACTTAAAAATGACAATGTTGAACAAAACTCCCTTCAGATAGAACACGACTATTGGCTGCACATTAATCTTAATTAGGTCACCTTGCTCATCTCAAACTGGGCTGAACGCTCGACTGTTGACAATTTGAGGCAATGAAATAAATTTACTCTGAAGTGTTCATTAGGGTGTCCTTGAATAGCCTAGAATGTCTGGCCAAATTTTTTTTTCTGGTAATGGGTACATCACATGCACATGTTCCGCCTCAGGTTTTCATTTCATTAGTGTAATGAGATGTTATATAAAGTGCTTGGGGGTCTTAATACGATGTCTAAGCAGACATGCTTTGTGTTGTTACTTCCTTTTAGGCTATTGATTATGAATGTTGACATTGGGAGCGAAGAGGCATAGATCAAAGGGGATTGCTTGTTTAATGACTCTTCTCTTTCCCATTCGCTCTCCTCTTTGACTCCCTCTGTTTGTCTGTCTCTCTCTTTTTTCTGTTTTTCTCTCTCTCTCTCTCTCCTCTCGTCTCTATTCTCTCTCTCACTGCTCCTCCCTCTTTACTTTCTCTTTTTCTATCTTTCACCTGTCTCTCACATCTCTTTCTCTCCTCTCTCTTCTCTCTTTCACTGCTCCTCTGTCTTTACTTTCTCTCTTTATTTCTCTCTGTCTCTCTCTCTCTATCTATCTCTTTCTCTCCTCTCTTCTCCCTCTTTACTTTCTCTCTCTTTATTTCTCTCTTTCAAATTGCAGCACTCGAAAAATATAATTCATCGGGACCTGAAAGCTGAGAATGTTTTCTATGCAGCCAATGGATATGTGAAAGTTGGAGACTTTGGTTTTAGTACTTATTGCAAGATGAGTGACACTCTAAATACGTTTTGTGGATCACCACCGTATGCAGCCCCTGAACTCTTCAAAGATGAGAACTACATTGGGGCACCTGTGGATACCTGGGCATTAGGAATCATGCTTTACTTCATGATTACAGGTGTGATGCCATTCCGCGCCGACACTGTGGCAAAACTCAAAAAGTGCATCTTGGATGGGCAATTTACCATTCCATCGTACGTGTCTAGTAACTGCCAACAAGTGATTCGAAATGTACTAAAGCAGCCCCCAGGGGATAGGTACACAATTGATCAGATCAAGGGCTCCCAATGGTTACAAGGTCAGGAATATCCTCCCCCTCATCCCTCCTATCACCTCACACCATGCTTCAGGAGAGAGTCCGCAAGCAATGAGGAACTCAATGTCTTAGATCAGCTCAAGGCTCTCGGCATCCAGGACGACCAGCTGGAGAGCACGCGAGATCAGGACTCACGCAATAGCATAACGGGCACATACCGTATTGCGCTGCACAGACTGCAGAGGAAGCGTCTGGAACCGCCCGTTCAACCACCCCCTCAGACCAAGGGCAAGACCTCTAGACCAAGCAGTAGAAAGAAAAGCAAAGACAGCAACAAGAATAACAAACCATCAAAGCTCTGTACTATATTATAGCATTATTTTAGAATGTTTTTTTATTTTCTTCATCAGATTGATCTATTTATAGAAGTCCGGATGTACATACTCGAGAATATGAATATATCTACACTATCAGGTTGTGATATTGGTACAGATTTTATAAATAATAAGAAATTATTATGCAATATATTTACATTCAGATGAATGCATGCAGCTAAAGATGGAGTTCTACATGTTCGTGTGTCAGTATAAGACAAAGACGTCACAGTGAGCTCCCTGTCACATGTTGCTAGCTTTAGTATGTAATAGATCGATTGCTTGCAAGTTGATTGGCTCTCATATTTGCCATAAGTAGTCAGTACTTCCCGCTACAGTACCATTGTATGTCTCCCCTGTACTGTTCCATTCAGCATCGTGTAGTATGCCATGTGTGTTGGCTAATTAGTAGGTGGTTCTTAGTGAAAATTGCAAATTAATTGATAATGGTATTTGTAACCACCTTGTGAAAAGTTGCTATTGATTTTCTCTTCCCTTATACCATATTACCTAAATGTAATATGCAGTATTCCTACATTAAAATATACAGCATGTATGTGTTGCATTTTATTAATTCTAGGGTATTCCTGCCTTCTGCTGCATTATTTGCCAAGAATATTATTTCTACCATTACGCTGAACTCATCTAGAAAGAAAGGATATGTAATAGGCATTCATGAAGTAAACATTTGTGTGTATAACTGCTGAACTGAAACTTTCATTTTTGCTGCATGGTACATGTTTCTGTTTGTTCCTCAATCTGTGTTAGCAGGATAGTAATTACATTTGATTGAAATGAAATAAATGAAGGGGAGGTAATAAGCTTCCAAGAAGGTCAACAAATGACATTTATGTAAAATACAGATGATAGTTATTATTGGAATGGTAATTTACAGTAAGAGATGGGATGGCCTACTCAATTTAACTGTGGAAATTGTTAAGTAATTTGCATGTTTACTACCTGTGTATGTATGTAGGTCCTGGAATTAGGTGAGTAAAATGATTCAGAATAGGGGTCGACAGAGAGAAAGGGAGAAGGGGGTAGAGGGAGAGAGAGGGGGGGGGGGGGGGGGGGGAGGGGGGGGGGGGAGGGAGGGAGGGGGAGAGAGAGAGAATATTGAATGAAATGGCGATAAGCATGTGAAAGGGATATATTAATACACCTGTAGTATTAATATTTGCACCTCAGTCATATTAGATTATTTAATTGAAAGGACATGTACCTGTATTATTGGCCTCAGATATTCTAATCATGTTCGTTAATGTCCTTAGTTCATTTACCTTGTCTACTTCCTACATTTGATTTGGCAACATAATTTTACAAATGGTGAATTGTCCATTTATATACATTAAAAGGCTAGGAAAAACTGATTTTTAAACCCCAAGGATTAATGTTACCTCATTTCTAAAAGAAAGAAGAATGTTTTCAGTTTTGATTGTCCCTGTTTGTGGCCAGTACCAACCTTCCACAGTATCACTGGCTTCTTAGAATGGGAGTGAAGTCCATACTGCGTTAACTGATTTCATCAGATCATACATGTACCTCTTCATAGATAAAACAGCTATTGGATTTTGAAATGCGGCAATTTTCTGACATGACCCTTAACATTTGCAATTATGAATGAAACCAGGGGAGAACTAATATTTGAGATCAGAAACGACTGTATTGGATCCCTTGTAATCTGGGAGTAGATACGCAATCACTGTAAGAGTACATGTATTCAAGGATTTGCCACATGAAAAGAAGCAAGTGATTATGTTATCATATGCTGAGAACAAGAAAGCTGTTAAATCTATGGCCGTGGAAAATTAAATGAAATAAAACAGCCTTTCAGCTCCCAGCAGACCAGGAGCCTGTAACATAAAGAGATACAATCAATCTTATGACTGATATCAATCGTAAGTCTATGGCAAACCATGTACTGAAGAGTAACAATTGATCGTAAGATTGATTGTATCTCTTTATGTTACAGGCCCCAGATGTAACCTTGCATATAACATGACAGCACGGAGTGAATAACTGGGCATGCAGATCAGTTGTATTAGATAAGTTAATCACTTATTTCCTTTGTTTAGAGCCAGAAGGGCGTTAAGCCATATACTTTTACATAGAGTTAACACCCTTTTGGCTCTTATGAGACAATTTTGTAATTGAAAAGAACCTTTCTGAAAAAGGGTACATTATTATTATTATTATTATAAGGTTCAGGTATACCATTGTCCAGTGTTTGAAAATTTATATTTGAAAATTATTTTAATAAAATTACTGACGAGTGAAATAATATCAGGAGGTACTGAAATTAATGCAGATAATTAAAACAATGTTTATGATGAATTATATATCATTGGACATTAGATAAAAGCAATGAAAACGACACCTTGAAATGGAAATATAAGGGATGTACATGTATTCATACATATCAATATATTGCAATATCAAATCATGGCACCCAATACATATAATTATCTACCCTTTGATATTTGGACATTAATGGTAATCATGTATTCATGTGGCAGAAATTGAACACTCAAGATAATGGAAACAAATGCAAAAAACGATCAGCCCGTTTGGATATAAATGGAAGGCCTTGGACAATATAATGATGTAGTTGGCATTGTTGTGAGAAGGTGGACCTAAATATCCTGCCTACAATAGTTTAGTATACTGCTAAGAACACTTCCTGTGAGTCAACCTTTTCCTTGCAATGAATGCAGATGTTAATGTATTTTAGAAATGGCGCTGTTTTTTTCTTTCAAACGCGAGTGTGAAGTATCTTGTGTACTATGTGAATATGTAAAGTAAAATGAAAGCCTACATCTATCAATTCTTTTGAGTTTGAAACCAAATAAAACATAAATCTGATACATTCTTGTTTGTAATTTTTCTGATTTTTTTCAATCTGTGAATATTTACTTGACATGAGCATGGCCCCCCCCCCCAAAAAAAAGAGGAGAATACAAAGGCATTACGTGGTAATTTGGAGATGGGGGATGTTTAAACATGTAAACATTTAGCACACGATTTGCCCAATACATGGACGTATAAGGAGCTAGATGTCCTCGGAAAATAACGAGTAGAAGACATCTAAACAAAATTATTGTAGTCATAAATGACAAGTTTTCCGCTGCTGTTCTACTTAATGTTTGCCAAACAGACGCAGAATAACAAAAAAGTACATGTACATTTAACCATAGAAAATCTAATCGTGCACCTATTGTGTCTCGTTTTGTTTGGTTTTTTTTTTTTTTTTTTTTCTTTGAATTATGCATCATTTAACTGCACTATTTTGAGGTAGAGGAAAGCAAGGCGGGATTGGAGAAAAGTTCAAAAACCTCATACTTGAAACTGTCGAAAGATAAACTATTCATTAATGATTATTATATGAAACACACGGTAGATGAAGAAAAAAAAGTTTGATCAGCGCTTTGAAAGAAACATAAGTTAATGCCTTTTTGAGATACAAGTCTTTTTATCTGGAAACATGATCTATGCACATAAATGCACATAATGAAATATCAATGTACTAGACTATCATTTGGGGTATAGTAACTTATGTAACTTATGTAACTTATAGTAACTTATGACTGAAGGTATAAAGATATATGATGCATATCCCATCCTGTCTCGAATGATGATACCTATTCTGACCATCACTGTATCACCCGCTATGTTAGTAACTACATTATATTATCATCACTTATATTTTACCACCTCATTTCAACTGCACTGTTAAAGTGATTTGGTAACTTTGTAGAGGCTTGATAAAATCTGAACTGCCTGGTCTTACATGCTATCAGTGTATGTAATATGGTGCAAAAATGAAGCCCAGGGGGAAAAAAAAGCACTTCAAAATCATCATGTGCTTTACAAAAGTAAACATATGCAAGTGACCGCAAATGCCATACTCATTTTCCCCCATAGACTCAGTGTTAGACTAAAGCGTATGGCCATACGATTTCGTAAATGGGAGTATTCAGTCATAAATTAAATTAAAATGCCTGGCTTTTTATTTATCCTTCTGAACATCACTATACAAGACGGATATCAAAATTTAACAATTTATTAAAATAAATCAAGCCTCCACAAAGTTACCGAATCCCTTTAAGTCAAACAGTCGGTCTAACCGTGTACGGTTACATGTTGTTTTCCCGAAGGATCACTACTCCGACGGTTCGTAATTCCGAAATGAAATAGGGTTCATAATTCCGAAAATGAAAAAGGGTTCATATTTCCGAAGGTTCGTAATTCCGAAAAGTTATGTAGGGCTCTAGTGCATTTTCAGAATTACGAACCTTCGGAATTATGAACCCTTTTTCATTTTCGGAATTACGAACCTTCGCAGTAATGCATCAAATGTTCGGAATTATGAACCCTCTGCTACGGGAAATTTGTGTTTCGGAAAAAACCAGTACCCCCCCCCCCCCCCCCCCCCCCCCCCCCCCCCCCACCGTGTACATGGTGTTTATATAAGAATCATTTCTTGCCCGTTACGAGAAAATTAACCTCCGAAGAGAGGCCCATTTGTCTCACGTAGTAAATATATTTCATACCTCGATATCCAATATGTGAAAATTTGTTCTGGGGAAAATGTCACAAAACTGAGCACGTTTCGTAAAGAAATTCAGCTTTTCATGTTTCTTCCTGAAATGATAAAGGTTTTCACATTATGAAATATCGTCATGTTATCCTCCCCGCCCCTTATCCGTCCGCCGTCTACAAAGGAATGTGATTTACATCAAAGGTTTTTTTTTTTTATCAACATTATTTGTTTGCATGAGACTATTCCGGTGTACCTTTCTCCACTGCACAGACGAAAACAACATCGAGGCTATGCCATTTTGAAGAGGAAATTGAGTGAAATTGGACAACCATGTTCAGTGCATGTACAGCTGTAACATACAGATCTGTGTCCGATCAGTCTAAATTAGATATCAACATAGCAAGCAATTACTAGACTGACATGTACGTCATGGCGATTTAATGTTCCGTAGAGTCGCATACACAGTGGGCACTTTAGATATGAAATCCAGGCTCTATATAAACATGATAAAGACTGTATGGATTCAACGAACCTTTAGCTCATAAATAACTCAATTTTTAAAAAATATTATCGTATGTGTTAAACTTGTGCTTTTACTGGTATAAATGTTTCATTATTAAAATAATAAAAAGCATAAACATGTGTAAACCTATTACAAGAGTAAGAAAAGAAGAAAGACATTTGTAGTATTTAGGGGGGGGGGGTGGGCTCCAGTGGAAATTAGGGTATTCAGTCTGTCTTTAAGGATCTTCACTTTTCAATTTTGCACGTACAAATTTGCAAAAATACCAAAATAATGTAACTGAATACATGGCTTTGTATTTGAATTTGCAACAGTAAAGGAAAAGTAAACATATAGTACCAGCACAAATTGATCAAGTATGATAAAAATAGCCTAAATCTTCAGTCTAGTGTATTATAACCATGATAATATTGATTGATTTTTTTTTTCAGTTTTATAGAACGAACTGTGCAGCATGACGTCAGTAAAAGTAGAAGTTATTATGTTGCAGCACATTCGATGAACAAAATCAGGTCATGGATTCATAAAGAAGAAAGGAAAAGAAAAGGGAAAATCATTGGAAGGAATAATGAAATTATAACGAGAGAACGTTGGTATGAAAAAAGAAAAGAAAATCATTGAAATAAGCAACAGTTGAACGAGAAGACGATTTCATTGAAAAAGTGGGAAAATTAATCAGTCAGTTGGTTATTTTTATAGTATGTGGAAAAATAACGGTTACATGTCGTTTCTCCGAAGGTTCGTAATTCCGATAAGTTATGTAGGGCTCTATTACATTTTCAAAATTACGAACCTTCGGAATTATAAACATTTTTCATTTTCGGAATTACGAACCCTATGTCATTTTCGGAATTAAGAACCTTCAGAGTAATGCATCAAACGTCGGGAATTTTGAACCCTATTTCATTTTCGGAATTATGAACCCCCTGCTATGGGAAATTTGTGTTTCGGAATTACGAACCTTCGGAACTATGAACTTTCGGAAAAACGAACCTTCGGAAATCGAGTAACCCCCCCCCCCCCCCCCGCCCAGAAATAACGAAGGGTAATAAACTATTTAATCAGGTTGATCTTCTTGTTTCCATTGTTAATGTTAATCTTTCAGAAATGAGAGAAAAATATTTGTTGAGGAGTCGAGCACACTTTGTTAACATATCAGGTGCAATGTTTTAAGTGTAACATGAGTATTTATATTTAAAAGACATGCCCGCATTTGCATATGAGACGATTAAGTATCCTTATGATAAACTGAAAAACATTGAAGTACATCATTTTCTGCTCTCAACACGCTGAATAAACAATAAAACGTCATACTCAAATTCAAGCATATTATTTTTTATACTCTCAATGATATACTTACACACCTTGTTTGGGATTGACAGAAATGACGTGGCTGGAATTAATAGCCCGCTGCCGATGGTTTTAAAAAAAGGTATCAACACCATGATCAAGGAGGGAAAGTAAATTAATCGCAGTTCGAAGTTTTTTAAAAAGAGGTTAAAGAAAATTCGTAATTGCAACAACAATGGTGCCAATATTTTGTACGATGTCTACAATACAAATTGATTTTTTGTAGACTGATGCGTCTGCACGTTCATTATGACCACAGGCTTCCTAGAATAATGTAAAAAGGGTATGTTGTAAGTGGGAGTGTGGGAGGTGAGGATGAGTGGGGAGGGTGGGGGGGGGGGGGGGGGGGGTCAGTATTTGGGCAGATGTTAGAATGAAAATTTCTAAGTGACTATCACGTCCATTTTGACCACGATCTTAACAGAATAATAATTTTTAAAAAGGTGTGTGGTGTGTGGCATTTGAGTGGTGTGTGTGTGTGTGTGTGTTGGCGGGGGAGGGGGCTGTCAATATGTATTTTTTTGTGTGTATGACTATATACAAAACTATTCTCAAAAATAGTTTTGAATGGAATGCACATCCTCTCTATCATGTTTATGTATACGTCTCTACATAGGCCCATTGCGAGCGACATCGAATGGTAAGTGATATCATAAATGCCAATTAATGGAAACCAAGAGGGTGATCTAAATGTAAATTTATTATTTCGTTCTCAGTGCAGAGAAAAAACTCTTTAGTTATCTCATTCGATCTTTATAAATCTAAGGCCTTATTTCCATTCAATGTTCAATCACCCCGAAGGCTAGGTCAAAATTATGCAAAATATGCCCTCAGTTCAGCTGCCTCTATAGGGCACCGTACCACGATGAAAAGGATAAATGGGATGACAGGCCAGCATAGTTTTATCTTAAACGCAAAAAAAAAAAAAATGATAGAAAAAAATTAATCTTAATGTTTTACTTCAATAGACCATAAAACATAATTATGATGCAACATTGAGCATTTGAGGAATTATATAATGAATGATGAGCATTATACACACCCCGCTCATTACATGTAAGACATAAATATGTATTGGACAGGAAGCTTTTTAATATAGTCCTACACTTTCACCTTGTTATAAAAATTCAAAACATTTCCAGTTATACATCCGATGTAAACCAATGGAAAGTTAGAATGATGATTTATCGTACCCTATAAGAACTTACTGACGTGAATGTAATTGATTATATTCCTTAAGAGGTAATTATGATCATTTAAATCACAACTTGTCAGCTGACGGAAGCGAAGAGAGTGAACTTCCGTACACAGTCCATCTTGCCGGGGCTCCGACAGCTGCTGCGGGCTTTATTTCGTCAAAGATATAGGGTTTATACGGCGCATTTGCTTTTTTAGGTTTAGGGTTAGGATAAAGTATAATGTTTGGTCGAGATTTGAAATTATGAATTTGCTTAGTATTGTATATTGAACGGGGAGAATTTGTCACCGGAGCATGTTGTAGAACAATCTTGCTAACCCCTTAATTATTACACACCCTTCATTATGTTTAACTTCTATCATACTTTATTCACAGCATAGTTACAACACTTGGGAGCTGGTTAGGGTCAGACTGCTATCCCAGCATGCCTCATTTCGTTCCGAATGATTCGCCGCATCGATTTGTGTCTTTCTTGAGTACATTATTGGGGACTTAAATTGACAAATATTAAAGGTAAAGTGTATGGCTTTGACGCATATAGGGAATACATCGAACAAGGAATACCGAAACCCAGGCCAAAATAAGCCTTTGAATGAATTGAAGAAATTCATTTTACCAAAACTTGATCACAAAACACATATTGAAAATACAATTGAAAAAAATGGATACTACTTTTTAGTAATCTTGGTAGTAGGGCGTGGCACTCACGTTACAAAAGGATTACATACTTAAATCTTTGACTATATACTCTTGTAATTACTATAAAAAAGAATGAACGGACAACATTTTATCCTGATATGTTTGTGTAAGCACTTCTAAACTTCAGATCCTGCATACCTACTAGCGTACGGGCACATTTTCGTGAGGGGGCTAATGCCTATTTGTGCACTCAGGCGCACGTACCCGCTACAAGCATCTGCTTATTGGGATTGCGCCTTCTTCCTTGTAATTTAACAATTTCAGAAACTTCAGTTTCTGAAATTGTTCGAAGTAATAATGCATATAAATGACATATTCTCCTCGCTACCCGAATAATAAGTTGTGCTTGCCCAAATATATCGGAGCTTTAAAAAAAAAAAAAAAAAAAAAAAAATCTTCGGGGGGGGGGGGGGGGGCTTCAGCCCCCAGCCCTTCCCCTCGTACGCCTACGTGTATATTCATAATTATCATTCTGTAAAAAGACCTCACTTGCAGTTATTATGTGGTCCTTTTATCTAGAAAAAAAACAACTAAACGCCAAATATTTTTGTATAAAGTAAAAGAAATTGAAAACACATTTTATAATTGAACAGCACAACCTACTCGTCACTTTTTACAACGAAATCAAACCTGATTTGAGTACATTTCACTTCCTTCTAAAAATGGCGCTACATTTCATCATTTTATACTTCCTTTTTACGTTGTCTGCGCTCAATTTGTCCAATCAGTCCTGAGTAGTTGAAATGAACCGCTTTTTTATCTTTAGTTCAAGGATCTTTTTGGGAGATGCATGTCGTTTCCTATTTGGGACTCGATGCACTTTTCATATTTTGAAAGCATACAAATTGGAGACAAAATGGAAAGAGAGATATATGTTTCACTTATTTTGAAAGAAGAATGAATTCTCTAAAGGTGGTGCCTGGAAGCCCGTGATGGATGTAAATTACTTGTCTGCTGTGAGATCTATAGAGATTGCCCAAAGGGTATGCATCTTCTAATTCCTTCCCATTTCTACCCTTTTCCTATATTCCCGCCATTTTCTCCCTACTTTTACCAACAACCTTCTTCGATCCCCTCTATTCCCTACTTCCCTGTTGTTCACTTTCATTCATTTTCATAATCTTTCTATCCTGTTATCCCTTGTTTTCTTCCCATTTATTTCACATTACATAACTTGTTTCTATCATTTCATGCTTGCTCGCTTCCCCTCCTTTCTCTCTCTCTCTCTCTCTCTCTCTCTCTCTCACACACACACACACACACACACCCATACACACACACACAAACACGTTCTCCAATTTCCTTTTTACTAGGCCTTCCATTTATTTATTCTCTTTATATTCTCTCTTTCTCTGTTTCTTACATACACTCTGTCTTTTTCATCATTTCTTTCTTTCTGCCTTTCTCTCTCTCTCTCTCTCTCTCTCTCTCTCTCTTTCTTTCTTTCGGTTTTGCAGGTCTTCTTCCGGTTCCTCACTTCTTGAAATCGATTTTGATATTCTTATTTGTTCACAGTACCCCATCCCTTCTCTCTCTCTCGTATACATTCTTTAACTTCTCTCTTTGCCGTATGTTTTCATGTCGTCTCCCTCTTAACGCGCTCTCGAAATCTCAGTGCATGAAATTGCTTTGCGCACTTAGTGGTTAATAGCCTATGAAATTAAACGGGATTCTCGACGGGAAAAAGGGACATAATTATCAAAGTTTGAATATCTTTAATTTCATTTGCACAAGACTCTTTCTTCCCTTCGGAACTTAATGCTTTACAAAGGTTTACCATTCGATCCTGGCAAAAGGATGCATCCTTTCCATTTATCATCATCGAGACTTCGAAAATAATAAAACTTTTTTTTGTTTTAAGAAGTATTTTATTTTTCATTCAATGAACAAATAATGAGCGTATAGTACATGTAACATAGAAAAAAAAGAGTATCATAAATTCTCAAATTGATATCAATACATTCAAATAAACTCAATTCGATAATTGTATACAACATACTTTAAATTTTTTTTTTTTTATCACCTGATATCCATTATGTAATATAAACAACCATTTAAAGCTAGAAACAGTATACATGTTCACCGAATGAAAATAAAAAGGATCCATACAACCTACCACCTCCCCCCCCCCCTAGACCGACCCCCTCCCCCCCCCCCAAAAAAAAAGCAGGCCCTCTCTCCCCACCCCCACCCCTTCTCCGCTCCTCTGTATGCAGACTGAGCTCTGATCAATTTCCAAATAAAAACCAAAACCAAAAGCAAAAAAAAGAGTATCAGACTCGCTTTATGAAACTTGCTTCTGCCTCAGCATCCCAAGCAAATAAACTTATCCCATTTTCTAAAATGTCTTGTTAATATTCCTCTCTGTTCAGCTAATTTTCTTTCTTCTTGTTTGTCTTCTTCTGTTCTTTTCTTGATCTCATTAGGAGTGGGAGGTTTTCTTTTAGTTCTACTATTAATAAATATCATATACTTTATCAAGATTATTACATGATTTAATAACTGTTCCTCACCTACATTTGACCCTTTTACTCCAACATGGACCCCTTTCCAATTTATATTTCTAATATCAGGAAGCTGAAATAAATTACCACAATCAGTCCATAACATTTTTATCCTTTCACATGAAAAGAATAAATGTTCATAGGTTTCCTCCTCTTTATGACAGAAAGAACATAAATTATCTGCTACATTTTTAAATAAAAACAAATATTTGTTTGTGTAAATAAGATTATAAAGCATTTTGAATTGAAATTCTCTGAGCTTACTATTTAAGGTGGACTTCCTTGGTCTCAAAAATAACATTGTGGCATTTTTTTCTGAAATATCATACGTTTGCTCTAGCTTTTGTATAGCCGGTGATTTTTCTGTTCTCATGTTTAATAGAATATCATATATTATTTTTGATGTAATATCTTGCAAAGAAATAATTTTACCTTTAAATTGAAATTCCAGATTCAACTCGCTATCTTCATTCACAATATCACCTTTTTTCAGAGAGTTTTGCCAATCGTATGGAATACATTCAAAAATGTGTATTACTTTATTCATTTCTAGTCGATCTAAACCCATTCTTTGAAGGTTCTGAGAAGATTTCAATTTACCTTCTCTGTCTACAATATGATGGAGCTTATAAACATTCTTAAGGAACAATTTTTCATCAAAATGTGTTTTCCCATCCAAACGGATAAACCTATTATTAAAAATCAACTCATTCCTTCTACTTTTTTCTTCTTTAAGCAAGAAATTTTTTTTATTAAACCAAACCTCCATCATATCTATATAAAAATCTGGCAGTGGAATGTTCATTAAATTTATTGTAATGTTACTATAAAATATTAACAATCCACCTACTTTCCGAGTCAAATGTCTGAAATATTGTTTCCATCTCATATTTGGTTCTCCCAATATAAGTCTCTTAATCCACATAATTCTTTGTACCTTAATGAATAATTGAAAATTTATCATTTTGAGACCTCCACTATTATAATCTAAACAAAGAATATCCCTCTTAATTTTATCTTTACCCCTCCATAAAAAATCAAAGATTAATGTGTTTATCTCCTCAACTACCCATAATGGTACAAAAGTGAGTGAGGAAACGTATGTTAATTTAGATAAAACAAACGTTTTAATTAGCTGTATTTTCCCCATTAAAGTCAAATCCCTCTGTTTCCACCACGTTAATATTTTCTTTATTCTACTTAGTATTTCTTTATAATTGATTCTTTCCTGGCTTTCCCTATCTAATGAAAAATATATACCCAAAATCTTAATCATCTGTTCTATTTTACCGAAAGGTAATACCAAATCCTTCTCTCTGTGTGGTCCCAATAACATGATAAAAGTTTTATCTTTATTCATTTTCAATCCTGATATTCCCGCAAAAATCTCAAAGAGCTTATCCAACTTCCTAATCGATTCAACATCTTGTACAAAAATCGTCATATCATCTGCATATAATACTTGTTTAGCTTCTGTATTTTCAAACCTAATTCCATGAATTTCAGGATCAAGCCTAATTTTGTTAGCTAATATTTCAATACATAGAATAAAAAGATAAGGCGATAAAGGATCTCCTTGCCTTACTCCTTTCTCAATATCAAAATATCCTGTTGAAATATTACCATTAAAAACACAACTTTCAGCTTTTTCATACAAAGTCTTAACCCATTTACAAAACAATGGTCCGAATCCAAATGATCTTAACACTCTTTGCAAAAAACAATGTGACACTGAGTCGAAGGCCTTCTCAAAATCAATAGCCAATAAATATCCCAATATATTATGTTTTGTTGTGTGATAAATCATATCGTCTATAAGTCTAATAGCTTCCCCAATATTTCTTCCCTTTAAATATCCCACTTGATCTACTTTAATTATTTCATGTAAAACTTCTTTAATTCTTATTGAAAGTATTTTTGCTAAAATTTTATAATCTACATTTAATAATGAGATGGGTCGGTAATTTTTAATTTGTAAGGGATCTTTACCTTCTTTATGAATTAAAGTAATAACTGCCTGTCTCTGTGAGGGCGATAGTTCTTCTTTGATAAAAGCCTCATTTAAAGCTCCAACTAAAACATCTCCAATCACTGGCCAAAACAATATATAAAATTCTACGCTTAACCCGTCATTCCCAGGTGATTTATTTAATTTCATCTCTTTCAAAGCAGCTAAACATTCCCCCTCTGTAATTTTCCCTTCACATATTTCCACCGAATCTAATGATAATTTTGGTAACTCCTGAAAGAAAAGATCGTCATCAAAATCTCTATTCTCTTTTTTTGCATATAATTCACTATAAAAATGCTTGATTTCATTTTTTATTTCATTTGAATCAAAACTTATGTTACCTCCTATCAACAATTTCCGTATAGTTGTCTTTCTTTTGTTAGACTCCATTAATTGCGTAAAATATCTAGTGTCTCTTTCCCCACTTTCATAAAAACTAGCTCTGGATCTGATTTTAAGTCCCTCGCTTATATAATCATAACATGCCTTCAACTCTGTCTTTTTACTTTCTAATAAATCAATTTTTTCCTTATTCATATCTATTAATTCATTTTGGATGCGATTAATATCTTTTTCTAGATCATGAATTCGTTCTCTGCGTTTTTTAGCCTTTTCCTTAGAGAATTTCCTTGAAAAATTACTTATCCTCATTTTCAAAAAGTCCCATAAAACTCTTTTATCTTGTATTTCTGTCTGATATATTTGTTTCAAATTAATAATCTCTTCTTTCATTTGTTTTATATATTCATGGTCTGTACATAAACTATTATTGAATTTCCAATATGTACCTTTAAATTTTGACGATATAGTAGGCTTATTATAAATTTGAAAGCTAACTGCTGAGTGGTCTGGCGCAATAGATGGGATTATGTTACATTTTAAGACTATTTCCTTTAACTTTTCGCTAATAAACCAATAATCAAGCCGGCTTTGCATAAAAGGATTAACTTGCCTAAAAGTAAATTGTTTCCTAATACCATTCGTTTCCCTCCAAATGTCTATCAAATTTAAATTACACAAGAAATTATCAAAATTCTTAGAAAATGAGGATTGATATTGTTTTTTATTATTTCCCATATAGTCTAAATCAATATTCCTTATCATATTAAAATCTCCCCCAATAACAAGTGAGATGCCTTGATCATGTTTTTCCTTCAGAACTTCATTTAAATTATGTAAGACTGTATTTTGTTCCACATTTTTCCCTTGAACCGGAAAATATACATTAACTATAATAAGCTTCATTCCTTGTAAAATTCCTTGTAAAACTGGAATTATGATATCGATAATGACCTTGAGAACGATATCATTGTGCATTATCAATACAATTATGTTGGGGGTAATTACTGCTTGTATAATGCTTTTTATATCAAAATTGAATTGGAAAATAAAGTAAGAATTCAGTGCCTTTCATTCCCTTGACAATGTAAACATGAATACATTTTAAAATGATCCAATATCCAGTGTTATTTGTTATATTGTTTTTTTCTTCTATATGATGGATGTATTCAATTCATAGATTTCACAGCAATAGCCAATAAATTCTAAGAGTTGGTATTCATTTTGTTTTTGACATTGGAGTTGTTTTCAATGCATATATGGGCTGTAACCATTTTAGAAATTCAGGTTTAATAAACAAATCGGGAAATAAAAATCTATTATTCTTTTAAACACGGTAAAGACGAACTACAAACATTGATTTGTTGCTATATATATTCAACCGTAGAATTATTTCTCTGTGAAGTGAAGCATATCAACTAATGAATATAATGAGCGATGCTGCTGCTATTGATTCATCATTTTAGAGGCAGCTAACGATTATGCACAAATATGGGTAAAATCTACATTGATACATTACATTAACAGAACATCAACATTTCACGAGAAAGAGAGAGGGAGTGTGTGTGTGTGTGTGTGTGGGAGAGAGAGGGAGAGAGAGAGAGAGAGAGAGAGGGCGAGGGAAGCTCTTTGATGTTATAAATTTACATCATTTTGATACATTACTTTCGGAAACCTTAATACTTTAAGAGAGAGGGGGAGTTCTGTGAATACATAAAGTTAATACTATTGCTGATTGAAATGAAAGTCTCACAGAAATGACGTGTTCGGAAATCCGCTTGAAAGCCAACGTTGCATGAGGAGAGATGAAACGGGAATATCTTACTTTTCCTTGAATCCTTGAATATAAAAGTTATTCATTTCCAAATATATGGAGATGAATACACTTCTACGGAAGTTTATCTCGCCTTCCCTGACGGGTTGTACATGAACAAAAAGAAATGAGTCTAGCTGTAAAAATTCTGCTGGGAGTTGTAATAGATGCAGCAACGCACTGAAGTGTCAGTTACAATGTCGTTTCCCAAAGGTTGGTTACTTCGAAGTTTCATAATTCCGAAGGTTCGTAATTCCAAAATTGTAATAGAACCCTACATCATTAGTCGGAATTACGAACCTTCGGAATAATGAACCCTATTTCATTTCCGGAATCATGAACCCTTTTTCATTTTCGGAAACACGAACGCTATTTCACTTTCGGAATTAAGAACCCTGGTATCGTTTTCGGAATTATGAACCTTCGGAATTATAAACCTTCGGAGTAATGCAACAGATGTTCGGAATTATGAACCCTATATCATTTTCAGAATTATGGACCCCCTCGTTTGGCACTTTTGTTTAGGAATTATGAACCTTCGGAAAACCGAGTACGCCTGAAGCGCAATGGGTATAGTTTGGTTACAGTATTTCTTTTATAAGATCTGTTTATCGGTTGAATTTTCCTCAAGCATCTGTTCATAGATTTGACAGTGTAAATACATTTCTTCATAACAGTTTAACGGTGTGTTCCAACATAGATTTTCCATGATTCTAAATTAATTTAACCGTTTAAAGTATGACCAAGGAGGAACGAGGCAAGACTACCTCCTTGGTATGACACCCTACAATGTCAAAATGTCAATATGTCAACAACAACCACCCCTTTAACTTTGAAAAAGTAAAATGGTAGGGCCTATGTCGTGGAGATGCAAACATTTCTAAAGATGTACCGTTTTCTAAAGTTAGCTCATCAGACATGTCAGAGGTAGAGTAGTGGTCTGGTAACCGGGAGGTCTTGGGGTCAAAACCAAGTTGATGGGCTGGTGCTCTTAGGTCTCTCGGATAGGACTTAAAGCTGCAGGTCCCCTAGCTGCTTAACGTATACTTATTTCCATAGCAGTCAGGTTGAATAAACAGATAAAGCACCATCATCACCATTTTCGGAGATGCAAGGTCATTCAACCATTTCTCTCAGAACTTATCCGATAAACTGTATACTGTATTATGTTATTCTAAGAAGAAGAGTATACATTTTCCAAATCATCTCCTAGTTATCTTGGAAAAAGTTATGTTTTTAAAATTGTTTTTATTGTGGCCGCTTTCAGTGATAGTCTCCTTAACCTTGATCTAAATCGCGCTTGCTGCCTTGTGCCTACACATTCGGTGTGATACATCTCGAGTTGCGGAGAAACAAGGCGTGAGATCTAACACTGGTCACGGCTGGTTGAAAATCACTGCTATGTAAAATTAGAAAAACGTGGAAAATCCAATGTCTGACGGCTCTGGCCACGAAAGAACACAGTCTGTTGAGAGCCAGAAGGCCATTAACTCGTATACATTTACACAGAGTTATTGCCTCTCTGGCGCTCATGAGTGGTTATCTAACCGTAGGTCTAATCCATTTATCAGTTTCAATGTCAATACACCTGCATAGGACTTTGTTTGTCAACCCATCTAATTTAATGCTCTATATTTTTTAATGTGTTGCATTTTTTTTCCCAGTTGTGAAGATAATATCATATTCGCTGCATCCGACGAAGTTGGTAAAAGCTGTCATGTTTGTTTGCGAGATCGATTTCAATCCAAATTCTCAAACATATAGGTACCAGGATACACTATCGATTGTTTCCAGCTGTAGCGCTGAAATATGATTACCGATGAAAGCAGACTAAGACAGCACGCATGCCCAAAATGGAAAATGGAATGATTTTGGTGCACTGGATAAGTCTCCGGGCTGTGAACCACAAGGTATACTGGGTTCGAATCCCTGCACTAACGTCCTTTGGCAAGACATTAATCTACATTTGCCACACTCCACCCAGGTGAACTAAGTGGGTATCTGGTATATGATTTATTCCTTTAATGCAATAAGCGCTACGGTTGCCGGAGCTAAAGTAGGGGTAAATATATCCTTTGGAAGCGTTATATATCATACAACGTGATTTGCGCTATACAAGAACATAATGTTATTATTATTTTAAATTTGAAATTACTGATGCGAGAATTGTAACATTATGATTTTGAGTCCTCACTTTCTTTCTGTAAATGGACTTTGTTATTCTTAATGTATATATTTTTTTTTGTTGCAAAATTGTAACTTGATCTTATAATTTTTATATAAAAGTATGAAGAGGGAACACAATGGAAAGGGGATTCCCTTTTGGTTATCATATCTAAATAGCTCAGACTGAGTCGGCCAAAGTTTTTTTTTTTTTGCTTCAGTTTTATCTTATTGTATGATTAAAAAATGTGCACCATATGCCTGTAATATCATCGTCATATATATATATATATATATATATATATATATATATATATATATATATATATATATATATATACGGTGTGCCGAGAAAAAGAAAATGGAATTGAATTTTAAGCTTTGACTCACATTTTTATTGCTGTTTTGCTTTACCTGTTTACCATACCTATATTTAGTTGGGGTTGATATTAATTAGATTTGAATTCTATCCAACATTTTGTTATAAAAGAAGACAAAGAAAACTCTGTAAGGGCTTCGAAATATTCTCCCAACAAAACAACTTCTATTTAGCAATGTCAAATGATGCAAGAACGGCGCTCACAATACTGCATAATTGTGTTATCAAAGTAAATTGCAATCAAGTTGTACATTAATCTCTTTAATTTTCCCTCTAGAGTTTTGTGTTCTTGTTGTCCAATGGCGTGAATTATATAGAGTCAGTTCTAGTTTAGCTCCTAATTGATTATTGTTAATCCAACTAAATTCCTGAAATTGACGGAATCAGAGACATGGACATTAAAGGGTGATATGGTTTCTATTGTGACTGCTGTATACCATAGGGATCCTTATGGGCTTTATAATTACATTAACAGAATCATACTGAAAGCTTTCCCCACAGAACCCACACCGTGAAGTCAGTTTTAAGCATTAATGTCGTCCGAAAATTAGGAGTAACAACGGAAAATGTGTCTCACGGTAATAACGATGAAGTAGAGAGAGAGAGAGAGAGAGAGAGAGAGAGAGAAAGGGAAAGGGGGCGGGAACCACATAATCAGGAATTGATCAAATAAACAATGAAACAGTAGAATGTTTCGTTCAAGTTGTTCCAGTGCTAAAAATATTACTCTTAATCAAACGCGTGCAACTATGCGTTTTTATTTTTTTGTTTAAGGCCATCAAAATATTTTTTATAAATGAAAACCAATATTTTTGTCAATAAAATATTGAAACACCGTCTAATAACATACTGAAGGCTCGTTCTAAATTTAATATTCATCCTGATAATCGCTCTATCATGATAATGCAAAATAATTGAACCATTAGTATTGTTTATCAATGACATGACATCGTTCTTTTAATGAAATGATATATTGTCTGGAATTATTTTTTTTTAAATAAGGCTTTTTTAACGAAATTAGGTTTCCTAATGCAAAATGCATATATATATATATATATATATATATATATATATATATCTTTAAATGCTTGAAAGGGAAAGAATATGATAGATATAAGAAATCCAACCAAATTCCTCTGTTTTTATACTACTTGTGTTTGGCAAACGCAAGAAAACGAAATGGCCATTAGTGTCTTGAAATATTATTTGCTTGATAAAATTAAATAGTAAATGTTAGCATCTTGAGAAAAGAAATGTTTTGATATGGTGATTTTTATAATGTACCTTAAGGGAGCGTATCCAGAAATTAATAACAAGAAGACACAAAGTCCGGAGGAGGAGGAGGAAGGGTGTACCCGGGCTTCTAAAAGTGCCGCTCTCACTGCAAGTTTTATAGATTTTTCCTTGGCCTTCAAACGGACTGGGAGGGAGGGGAATTTAAGCCGGCATGACATCTTTGATACGTTGCTGGGTCTTTCCACTGAATTATTCATGATTTATTTAGGGTTCAGTGTTGGTGGCAGATGTGAGTGTCAGCATGAGAACATCATGGATAAGATTATTATTCCATTAACATGATATCGGTCGGTATGATTTGAGAGCGATATTGTTATACGTATTCCAAATTTAGTACATATTGTTTGAAAAGAATACTATGCATTTTATGCCTATTCGCATGCAGACTCATGATTCCATACTAAATTATAGATGATTGACTTTGATGCAACGAGTAATGTAAAAAATTATCAATTTATTAATGTTTAACAATGCAACTTGTAGATTAAGTGAGGTAGCTAGTGTCCACCCACTGGAGAGGAGTTGATGTCTTAAAGAGGGGGTGGGGGGGGGGGTAGATGGATCTTAATATATGAACCAATGCAAGGCCATCGATTGGGGATAGTGGTATGGTAGACGGTTTTACGTTCTCTTTCTTTTCTCTTTTTCCTTTCTCTTTCATTTCCCTCACTTTTCACCTTTTTTTCCCCCCGCCAATAATTTACGAGGAAGTACACTTGACCCGTGCCCTCTTAGGCTACACCACCATGAGGTTTCGTACATATATTAATGTTATCATAAACCCTATTGTGAGTGTGGGCAGGACATCCAGGGGAGCGTTTCATCAAGCGTTTTGTCAGTGATTTTTACCGACAACTATTATAAGCTACTGAAATCTTTGTATCTGATTGGCTGAGAGCAAATTTGTCAGTAAAAATCACAGACTAGACACTTGATGAAACGCTCCCCAGACTACTATACTAGTATGCTCCATTTACTGAGCTGTGACAGGTTGCATGACACTTGCACCAAGAGGGACCTGGCGGTGGCTAACGATGTGGCTCTTTATACATGACAGTAACTATATTTTGCTAGACATTGGGAAACTGTAGTGTGATGACCCGAAATGATGATAATGATAAACCCTATATCATTATGTTTTGCTAGGGTAGACTGTGCTACGTGATGCTGAAAGAGGATGCTCGGATCTGCATGAAATTGAGTTGGAATTGCTGGTAATCATGTTGTAAAGCAATGGATAAAACAGACCGACTTTCACTCTGATGTCAGCGTTAGGTCGAGGCATCTTGAACCCTTGTAGGCCCGATGGCACATCGAATCCCGTGAGATGCACAAAAACAGATTTCACCAGGAAAACAAATATATTTTCACAAAATCCACCCCCTTGGAGAATAAAAATCGACAAGCATATGTACAGAAAGTGATACAGTCTATAAACTAAAGTGTTAAATCACAAATTAAAAGGGCCGAGGAGTGACCACTTTTTCAAAATGGTAAATCGACACTTTAAACATTCTGGATGCAACACTATAAACATGATAAAGGCTGAATCCAACATGTTAAAAGTGTTAATCTACCATTTCGAAAAAGTGGTCACTCCTCGGCACTTTTAAATGGTGATTTAACACTTTGGTTTTTAGAATGTACATGTATGTAATAGAAAAAAGGAAGTATCTGATTTCCAATCATAAGCAGTTACATGATAAATATAATAGTGTACCAATCTTATTAACTCGAAACATTGAAATACCATTACTTGTAATTATTACAAACACTACTGCTGTTACTGCTACAACAACAACAACAACAACATCATTATCATCATCATCAACAACAACAACAACAAAACAACAGCAACAAATACACTACTGCTACTACTACTACTACTACTACTACTACTACTACTACTACTACTACTACTACTATACTACTATACTACTATACCACTTCTACCACCACCACTACTACTACTGCTGCTGCTGCTACTACTACTACTACCACCACTGCTACTACTACTACTACTACTACTACTACTACTACTACTACTACCACCACCACTACTACTACTACTACTACTACTACTACTACTACTACCAGGCGCGCCGGAAGCAGTTTGGGATTGGGGGGGGGGGCAAACATTCAAGGGGGCTCACCTTTCAAGGGCAGAAGGGCTCATGTCTTCTCACCCCTAAAAATACACACACGCTTTCCCACCCTCTCACAACAATACAGATCCTACTGCTAAATCAAAATTTTACTGAAAAATTTTCTGACAAGCATTTTGGGGGTGTATTTTTACTGGAAAATTCTCTGACAAGCAAAAAAAAAAAAAAAGAAAAAAAAAATGGTTATCAGCATTTTTGGGGTGTATTTTTACTCGAAAATTCTCTGACAAGCAAAAAAAAAAAAAAAAAAAAAGTTATCAGCATTTTGGGGGTGTATTTTTACTGGAAAATTCTCTGACAAGCAAAAAAAACAAAACACCAGAATTATGCTAAAATTCTGCTAAATTTTGTCAAATTATGCTAAAGCGGTCAAAATTCTGCCAGAAAGCAGAATTCTGCCAACTCTGGCAACCTTGCGTCTAATACAAAACCTCCACTACGTTAAAGTTTAAAGTTTGAATGCTTTATCTGTCTTCACTGATCTCCATGAATACGAAAAATGAATACAAAGGCTTACAATTACGTAATAAAGCAATCAAGCTTTTAATATACACACGATTTTTACTCCTTTACTACTGATTTTTTTTTTTTATGGGGGGGGGCCTTTTTTTTTTGGGGGGGGGGGGCGAAAATGCATTTTGCCCCCCCCCCCCACTTTTTCGTTTGGGGGGGGGGGGCGACCGCCCCCCTGCCCCCCCCCCCCCCCACTTCCGGCGCCTATGACTACTACTACTACTACTACTACTACTACTACTACTACTACTAGTACTACTACTACTACTATACTACTACCTACTACTACTACTACTACCTACTACTACTACTACTACTACTACTACTACTACTACTACTACTACTACAACTACTACTAGTACTACTACTACTAGTACTACCACTACTACTACTACTACTACCACCACCACCATCACCACCACCACCACCACCACCACCACCACCACCATTATTACTATACAAACTCTGCTTGATATACATGTATATTCACTTTATAATGTGCACAGTGGTGCATTTATCAAGAACCATTCCATGATGAAAAAATGTGAATGTGTTTTGTTTCATTATGTTGTAAGGATACATGGCGACCGGAATGACATTGTTTAGAAAATAATCATACTCGATGTGTTTCTGCACAAACTGCTGATTACAATTTGGTGAAAGATGAGGCTCTCGAATTTATAAATATTGCCCCCTTTTTTTTAACATCAAGTGTCGTCACTTCTTAGTTTAGTTCTTCTTCTTCTTCTTCTGTTTACTCTGCCTCCTTGACTCTTGAAGATGAGTGTCCTATTTACATAAGGTGCAAGTAAAAATCGTCCAGTCTGGTTTGGGTTTAGCCACGCGGCATTTCGTCAGTATTTGACGAAATGCTTCTACCGATGGAGTCATTACTACGTCTACTGATAGAAAGTTCCACGCAAAGTCCTCGGGAAGAATGACTGCCTGTGTTGCTCGGTTCTGGACCTGGGGAGCTGGTACCCATCAAAGTGAACTGTCCTTGATGGTCTTGTGACAGAAGTAATGTGGTTTGTGATGTCAAAGTTATATACATCATCGAGGATGGGGGAGGGGCAGTAATAATTGTGCCTCTGTTTTGATAATAATTGATGTGGTCATTACCCCATATTCATCCCATAATCGACGCGTCTGAAATAAAGGAAACATGTCTCAACCCCTCCCCCCCCCCCCCCCCATTGACTGTGAACATGACTGCTTACCTGTAACAGAAGCTCTATTCCCTCGTCAATATGGTGTCTGTATTATGATTTATGTCAAATAATCCCGCCATTGCAGCTACTCGTTCTCAACGAAGCTGGTGTGTTAATGGCTAATTCCCTCAGAGACGAAGGGTACTCGGGGAGCTGACATATTTAAATAAATAAACGATCTTGTCAATAATTGAATAGAGCCTGTGCATGGATATGAGAGACAAGTTAACCAGATTTAACACCTGGTAAGCACACTGGAGTAACGCGCCTTGCAATGTGAAATACCCCAGTGGATCGGTTAATGGTTCTATGAAAACATTACTTTCCGATCCAAACTTTTCTGCTTGGGAATGCATGTGCATTCTGATAGGTTACTCAATATTATATCATTCAATTTATTTCTTTATGGAATTTTATTCCCACATCGATAATATGATTACTAGTATATAGTGGAAGAGTACTGATGTTGGGATGGGAATAGATCGATATAATGCTAGAATCTTTTCTATTCACTTTGCCTTCCTTACCCTCTCCAATATTTTCTTTCTTTCATTCTCTCTTTTCCCCAGTTTAATGATTCATGCATGAGGCATTTTGTCAGAGCCAGAACAAATGATTAACAGTGCACCCCTTTGCTCTCAACATGATTGTATGTTTCACTCAATTATGAGGATTGTAGAACTTTATCAACCTAAAGGCTGATCATGTAGTTCAGTGTACTTCTCGAAACTATACCATAATTTGACTGTTCGATTAAAGGCATGTATTAACATAATCAACCAATTCAAACGCTTCAACGGGTTGACATATTGCATTCAATTCATTAAACAAAATTTGACAATATTTATGAGATTTGCAATATTATGAAGATGATTTTTCTGCTTTTTATAGCTGAATTTGTTACAAAAAAGTAACCATTGTAACTTGTGATATCATACAAAGGATATGAAATGGAATAATGATAATATACTCCATCGAGTGTTACATAATGACTCCATTTTAATGTTATTGCAGTAAGGGTGAATCGTTAATCCATTCTTAATGACGTCAAATATATTTATACCAAGCATACATTATGTACATGGATATTCTTTTATCATGATAATCTATTTCACGCTTTTGCAAATGAATGGGAACTTCAGGGCCCCGTTTCATATAACATGTTATCAATAACAAGTTACAATAATTGTTATATACTGAAATCTTGAATCTGATTGGCTGAGAGCGAATTTGTCATAGAAATATTAAAGGCAGTTGTTATTGATAAGAAGTTTTATGAAGCAGGGTTTGAAAACCTCCGAAATTTTGAGTATTTAAGGAAAACAGAAAAAAGGGAATATACTTTTACCGACCCATCAAGCAGAGATAGAGAAAAAGATGACGTGAAATTAGATTTGGAATTCAAGTACTTAGTGCGTGTGCTTGTGTGCAGTTTGTGGATGCACGATTTATTGACAGATCTAATTCAAGCATCAGCTTCAGGTGATGCAAAGAGGAAGCGGAATCAACACCATCCAAGTGAGATCATGCATGGGGATGAAATTTTAAGATGAAAATTAATAAACCGCCGAATATATAATCAAAGCAAAGATATTGAATAATGTCTGTTTGCGGCTTCCTGTATAAATCTGGGATTCGATGTCAAGTCTTGTTGCGTTTGCGGTTCAAGGAAATTTCTGCATCTTGGCAGAGTTGGGATGAATGTACAGAATGTAAATGTTCTAAGTTGGATGAAGCCGGGTGTTATGAGGAAACCTAACCTCGGAGCACTGGATCAATACGATGTTTTCTTTTCCGCAATGCTTAAAGCTCTATTTGAAAGAAAGAAAGAGAGAGAGAGAGGGAGAAACAGAGAGAGAGAGAGAGAGAGTGAGGGAGTGAGTGAGGACATGAGAGAGAGAGAGAGAGAGAGAGAGAGAAAGAAAGAGAGAGAGAGAGAGAGAGAGGGGGGGGGGGGAGGGGGGGGGGGGAGAGGGATAGAAAGATAGAAATGGTTGGGAAGAGACAGTGGATAGTTCGGGGGAGGAGATGAAGGTTAGAGGTAGAGTGAGAGATAAGGAAGAGAGAGAGAGAGAGAGAGAGAGAGAGAAAGGGAAAAAAAAAGAATTCGTGGAGAAGGTAAGAATAGGGGAAGGGGAGGGGCGTAATGAAAGGTAAGAGATGGTGAATGCATGCATGCATGCCATACCGTACCTCATTACAGCGGGGGCAAGAGAATGAAGAAGGAAGATGACTCGTCCCGACAAAGAAAAGAAAGAAAAATATCAACACCTTATTTTCTAACATCATTGAGCTATCAAGAAGGAAGTTCTAAATATGCTATAATGAAGTAACAAGGAAGCCTTAGAATTATGATACTCAACGGTTTCGCACACCTGTGTTAGTTAACTGTCACTGATATATTCAATGCTAACGAAACTGATAATATTATTATCCATAATAATGAAGCCGTGTTTATGGCATGACGTATGTAGAAAATGGGACATTTTAATATAGGTGTGAGACCTATTCAGTGGCGTAGCCAGGATTTTTCAATAGGGGGGGGGGGCAGACGTGAAGGATCCAACCGCGTAGCAAGGATTTCATTTTAGGGGGCGGTTGTGAGCACGCGAAGCGTGCTCCCGGGGGAGGGGATGGGTGCAGGGAAGGGGGAGTTCCCCCCTACCGCGCGAAGGGCGAAAGCTCTGATGTTTTATAGCAAAATTGAGAGAAAGATAACGGCTCGGAGCACCCTTTTTTTAGGCGGAAAGTTAGTTCGACGCCCGGACTGCTTTTCAATTATTTGGACGCAGTACTGCACGTATGTAACAGCAGTGGGTGCAGAGAAGGGGGGGGGGGGAGGAGGAGGAGTTTCCCCCTTCCCGCGCGAAGCGCGAAATCTCTGACGTTTTAGTAAAAATGAGAGAAAGATAACGGCTCGTAGCAAACAAATTTTTAGGCGGAAAGTTATAGTTCGACGCCCTGACTGCTTTTCAGTTATTTGGACGCAATATTGCACTGTATGTAAGAGGGGTGGTGCAGGGAGGGGGAGTTATTTCCCCCTTCCCTCACGAAGCGCGAAAACTTTTACGTTTTAGCAAATTTTGAGAGAAAGATAAGGGCTCGTAGTGCCTTTTTAGGCTTTTTTCTCTCACTTCCCCCGCTTTTTCGCTCTAGCTTTTTTTTTTTAAGGAACTGGATAGGGGGGGGGGGGTATGTTATGGAACACGATCGCAAAACTTAAAAAAAAATCAACCTAAGGTAATTTCAATTTCAGTTACATCATCTTCGAAAGGTGCGAACATTACAATGACACGTTACATAATAATAATAATAATTTCTATAGGTAGTACAATAGGGTAATGAAGTTGCCTTTCAATGGTTGATTTCTTGAAAGTCTTTGCTAACGCGTTGTTGTAGTAAATTTGTTTATTTTCATCGTTTTTATCAAATATTAGAATCTGACATCATGTAAATATTTTAATGCATTAAGTGATAAAGAAATTTCAGGAATAAATTGTAATAACTATGAATGCTTCAACAAGACTCTGAAAACGAAATCGCCCCAACCTCATAGTATCTATGCCAATGAATACAAATACTAACTGATATCGAAAATTCAGGAATAATTTTCAATAACCTCTTTTTCTCCGACAACCCTAAAAACGAAATATCCATCAGAGTTCGGTGTTGTTTTGTTTTTAGTTTCCTCAGTATCTACGCTAATGAAAACGGGATGTTGGAACATTTAATGGGGTGGTCATGGTGGTGGGGGTCAAGAGAAAAAGCCTGGAAATATGTGCCTGCGATGCAAAGAAAAAGCATATGTAGCGGCGGTTTCTTCAAACTTCCTGGCTAACGATATAATTTATCTTGGTTAAAATCTGTTTCCTATGATTACTAGACGAAATGCTCCTTTCTTCTTCTTCTTCTTCTTCTTCTTCTTCTTCTTCTTCTTCTTCTTCTTCTTCTTCTTCTTCTTCTTCTTCTTCTTCTTCTTCTTCTTCTTCTTCTTCTTCTTCTTCTTCTTCTTCTTCTTCTTCTTCTTCTTCTTCTTCTTCTTCTTCTTCTTCTTCTTCTTCTTCTTCTTCTTCTTCTTCTTCTTCTTCTTCTTCTTCTTCTTCTTCTTCTTCTTCTTCTTCTTCTTCTTCTTCTTCTTCTTCTTCTTCTTCTTCTTCTTCTTCTTCTTCTTGGTCCGAACATTGGCGTACCCATGATTTTTTAAGGGGGGTGTTTTTTACTCCAAAAATTTCTGACAAGTAAAAAAAAAAGTTATCAGGTATTCTAAAGGGGGGAGTTTTAACATCCAAAGAGGGTGTTTTAACTTCAAATAACACCAAAAGGAACTTCAAATAACACCTAAAACTCCCCCTTTTGTCAAAGGGGGGGGGGGGGGGTGTTTGAACACCCCAAACCACCCCCTCGGTACGCGTGTGGGTCCGAATGACCAATCTTTCATTTTGTCGAACACATAATGCCATTGGTTGAAATTAACCTATTCCCTTTCATAGAGTGCATGCATTTGGAGAGACCAGAGAAGTGGAAGGAATAGAGTTTATTGCATGTTATTGTTCACCCCACCGTTGTCTTTATTCTGTGTACAAAGCAATAAGAGTAGATCCCCTATTGACTTTCATGATATCTGATGTTCGAAGACACTTGGTCAAGGTGAAGCTGTAAATCAGTTCGAAGTAACTTGAGAATATAGCGCGCAGTCGTTATATCTGGCCATATCAGGTTTACGGTACCAGATTATGTGATAACAAACGGCGACGCAGTAAATCCATGTCGTAAAGCCCAGACTGGTCATGTTGAAACGATTGCAGATTCTAGCGGCGGATCCAGAATTCTTCGGTCCGAGGAAGGAGGGGGGGGGGGGGGGGGGGAAGGGGCTTTTGTCTGAAAAAAAATCACCGATAATCTAAAAAAGACATTTTTTTTGTTGTTGAAGTTTCATCGACGGCAAGTTATAACTTTTGTATTCACGTGTGTATCATAATTGAGCAGACCTCGTTGGACACTTTCCTCTCGTGGCCCGCCGGAACCACTGAAATCATCACGAGAGGAAGAAAAGAATTCTTTCTGCATTATTATGTTTTTATGCTTTTTCGTCTATTATTTTCGCCTATTATGAACACTGTAATCTAGAGTAGATATTAAACCACAATGTAATGTAATGGATTGATTAAAGGTTATAAGTGATTTCCGTATGGATAAAAAGGCAGAGAGTGTATAAGTTCATTATATTTCATGCAGTCTAAACGTTTATAACACTTTTTGCGCGACATTTTCAAGAACATTCCAACAAGTATACTATGCATCGATAACAAATTTCTCCTGAACTTTTTGGAGATACTCTTTTTCAAAATAAGCCTGTAATGAAAAAAAAAACAAAAACATATATCAATCGTTGTCGAGTACTATAAATCCTAAAATTCTCCACTGTCAAACGTTTCTTATCATGGAGCTCCACTTCTGCATGGTCCTCCTTTTTTGTAAATGCAAATTTCAAAACAGCTTTCGTAAATTACATTATAAAAGAATCATGCTACAATTCAGAACTCCAAAAGTGATTTCTAAAAACTAAGTTTTTTTTTATTGGTTTAGTTTATTTTAAATGACGCTCGTTAATCAAAGGTAATACCAGCATTTAGTGCAGATATTTACAAATTAGTGTGAAGGCATAATATGAATTAAAACCAAACTCTAGTTGAACTCTAAGAGGGGAGAGTCTAAGCAGGGGAGGATTTTTATTTTTTTATTATTTCGAGGATACGTAAGAACTGCAGAACTGCACAAACTTCACTGGCATAAAAGTACGAATGAAAAAACAAAACAAAACAAAAACAAAACAAAACAAAACAAAACAAATTCAAAGTGAACTCGGTGAGAGACCGAGCAAGGAGGATTTAGATTTCATGAGACATAACGATAAAAAAATAATTGTATTTTTCTTTGACTTAATTTCTTTCCCTCTTTCTGTTCGATGGGACGATGGAGAGTGCAACCAGACGCCAAGTCACTGGATGCTCAAGATAGGCAAGCTGGGAGAGAATTCTATTCTTCCCACTTCATTAGATCCTATTCCATTAATTCCGCCCACTTTACCTATATATACACATTTAAATATAATAACATCTGCACTCCTATAAAATTATCACTGATCTACATCAGCTTCGAAACAATTTTCGATTCCACTTAAAAAAAATAAATCCATTAAGGGAGCTATATTGGGCGCATGCCCCACTTTGAAATATCAAAAACGGGTTAATGGGTATAAATCATTGAGGATGATTTGATTTTTTTTCAAGCATATAAAGTGGAGCACGTAGACTTAAAGCTATTTCACTTCTTTCATTGTGATACATGACTTGAAAACAAATTATTAATGGAATCTACCTTTGAATAGCTTTCTAATGACGCAGCTCAAAACGTTAATCAGAAGTAGTCACCGCCATGCAATTTCTGTTCATTAATATGATTTATATCATAGCGAGAAAGCGAAAAAGTTGCTGTGCATACAGAATTATTCACATACTTACTTTAAATAACAAAGTGAGATAAAAGGACTCAGAATGAGAGGGGGAAGGTGTGTGTGTGTGTGTAGGGGGGGGGGGGGTGGGGGTGAATCTGCTTCATACCACCATGATATATACGCCCCTGTGTAGCCTGACCCGTCTTAATGTCTGTTCATCAGTCAGATGTACATCTCTTCCTCTTTATGCCAGTATATATATATATTTTCAGCAGTCCGTCTTTCATGTCTTTCGCGCATTGCATTACATGGCGGCATTCCCTAGCTCTCAAAATAGACCAGTGACCGAACTACTGGGGTTTCGCTTACGCCTTCATTACATATCTACCCTCCTAATTCACAACCGCCATCCTCAACTTTCCCTCCGTGCTACATTATTTCATTAAACATGTGAAAGACGAACCACGTTAAGATCTGTCAGTGCATTTAAAGTGTTCTTCAAGATACTTCTTTGAGCACTATTAAAGTGCATGCTTTTTTTTTCATTGTTATTGTGCTTTGCTTGAATTGTGCATGCATGGGTTTATTTTGTATCGGTGAGAAAACATTAGGGGAGAATTCAAGCAAAAAACTGTACTTCAGCCTGTAAGAACTTTATATTTTGTTTTAGATTTATTGTCAAGTAGATTATTAACGTTTTGATAATTTTCTTTGAAATAAAACAAACGGCATATCTTATTTGATCTTTCTTTTAAAAATATTTTAATCTGTGTTTCTTCCTTTGACAAAAATTTCGACTGACTTTTTTGTCTTTTAAATGTTGGACAGTATTAAAAAAAAACTACTTGGCCTATATGGTGTAAATATTTGTAAACTGTAGATGCATAGATGAGGTCCATATCACGTCACGTCTTTTGAACTAATACTAATTCATATTGGACTCTATTGCATCAAACGAGTCACAAGAGACTGTGATTGCATAAATGTTTACTTAGCTCTTTATAATTTGAAAAATATGTGAAGAAGTAAAAGGTAATAAATTTGTGTTAATCACTATGAATACTTTCATCATTAATTATTTGAACAATTCATGTACTCGAATCGGGGGCTATGCATTCATCGGAGGGGGGGGGGGGGGTTACCTTATATCATGAAGATATTTATATAGCCAAGATTTATTCACCTCTTCAGAAATCTTCAGAAAGCATTTAAGAGTGTTCTTTAAAAAAGTGAATATTTTTTATCACTAAAGGAAAAAAAAAAATCTTAATGTTTTCATTCTACTTTATATTTTCTAGGATGCAAATGAATGTACATAAGGAATTGAATTCACTTTATAACCAAGTCGTGTCACAGATGTGACAGTGTAAAATTGGAATATGTCAATACCATGAAAATGAAAGTGCAAATTTGTGGCTATATACCCCTTAATCATTCTTGGATGTATACAAATAAGCCAAAATAGAATTTCACAAATCTCAGGAAGAGCTCACATAGAAGGACGAGGACTGTTATTTAATCCTTCCGAATGCTGAAAGACCCTTTAATGATTGCGAACCGCCGGCTTTATTTAACGTATGGACATACGACAGATCACACCGCATACCAAATGACCATTGCAGCTTGGCAATATTGTCGCGTCACTTGCTTTGACAAGCTGACATTTTGCTAAAAGCACTTAAGATATTTGGAAGGTGATAGAAGATGTCATATTGTTAAGTGCTGATGTCGCCGGCATTCGATATGTAAAGTGAAGTTGACCCCGTCACCTTTTCAGCTTCTCTTCTAACAATGTCGGTTCTTTATTAATTATCTTTCCCTAATGAGAAGAAATGGTAATACGGGTAGATTTGAAATATTCAAAGAAAGCTATATGATAAAACACATTTCCCCTGTGTAAATAATGATGTTTAAAGCTATAATTGTAAAACTTTTGCTCGTAAAAACATAGGAATTTTCCATGCAAAACCTTTTTCTGGCAGCGGCATTTACCTGTTGGTTACTAATCTGATAGTAGTTAGTATTAATTAACTGATACTATCACGTTATGTGTTCATACCCGACAAAAAGGAAAACTTAATTTGATTTATACAACAACCGTATCGAACCAATTTTATATATACATGTACATGTAGCTCTAACATAACTTTGCCTGAATTTTGAATTAAGAATCTGTTAATATCATCTCAGGGTAAATAAATGAGATTAAAACAGAGAATTTTGAAATAGCAGCTTTTAATCTCATAAGCCTATTTTGTGTGGCTTCGTTTCATTGTCTGCCTCTTATACAGTATACCACCTTGATAAAATTTACAAGATATCTGACGTTGTAACCGAATTATATCTAAAGTGTCTCCCAGACATCCCTTAACGATCATGATTTTCCTGCTTAAGACGTCTACTTGGCGCCGCTAAATGTTTGACTGTCATGCACGTGCATGACAGTTCTTCGCTGTCAAATAAACACATTTTGTCGGGCATGTTGAGCATCGCAAGTCTGTGTCCTTCATGGGTGATTTCGGTCATTGACTGAATGATTTTAGGTTAGCAGTATCCCGTCACGTTGTGGAAGACACGGCCTTGTGTGTTTGATGGGTGGAAGGGGGGGGGGGGGGGAGGGGGCGAAGAGGTGGGGGGGGGGGGGAGGGAGGGTGAGGGGGACGAAGAGAGTGAGTTAAGGGTAATGGGTGTATATATGGACTTGTGGGTGTGTGTGTGTGTGTGTGGGAGAGAGAGAGAGAGAGGGGGGGGGGGTGGAGGGGAGGGGAAGGAGGGGGTAGGTATAGGGGCAAAACGCAGAATCTTTTTTAGTTGAATCAAACAGTAATCATTGTTTTGAGCAGTGACGTAAACCCCGTGGTATAACCATCATGATAACAATATGAGCAGCAAGTGTCGGTGGAAAGATCATTTCTTATACAGAAATTAATTGAGATATCAAATTTCAATCAACCAATCCACAAATCTGAGGCGCGATGACTTAGTGGTAGAGCAGTGGTCTCGTAACTGGGAGGACCCGGGTTCGAAACCAAGTAGATGCTCTAGTGCCCTTTGGTAAGGCATTAATCCTCATTACCAAGTCCCTCGGAGAGGACTTAAAACCGTCGGTCCCCTGGTTGCTTACTTACAAGCATACACATGCTTTCTTAGTAGTCTGGTAAAATAAATCATCAACCTAAAACCTAACCTAAACCTAAAACAAATTCAATAAGATTCAATCAAACAGATTAACCAATCTTTTAATCAATAAATTAATAAATCAGTATTAATCAATCAATCAATCAATCAAACAGTCTTAAACCAATCACTTATTCGTCTTAAGGAAAATATCTTTAACTTTAGGACGTTTAGGTCCATACTTTGAGAGGCTATTCTTAGCTAGCATCACAGGTGAGTTAATAGGAGCTATGCATTCTAGCGGTAGCAGATGTTCCTTTCTCTCTGCATGGAGGCGGTTCTAACGACACTTGACTCTGATTGCCTGCCGATCAGTATGCCAATCCCGCTTGGCAAATATTCGCCTTAATATTCTCACGCTAAGGATCATTAGGCAATGAAGAATTGTGTGTAAACACTCACTGATGCTTCGAGGCCGTGGTGAGGTAAAACGGAGTCCAGTCTTATTATACCGGCAGACAGCTCAACGAAGCGCATAAATAAGGTATGTGTGTGTATGTGTGTGTGTGCGTGTGTGTGTGTGTGTGTGTGTGGGGGGGGGGGGGGGTGGTGAGGGGGAGTAATTGGATATTCGGGGAGGATGGGAGTAAGTATGGACGTAGAAGCTCTTTAAGTGCAAATCATGTTGGTTAATATCTCGGATAAGCTGGTTACCTCGGGATCAGACAATCAGCTTCAGGAGTAGTTTATAATACCCTTTGATAAGAGCAATCGGGAAGTAATCAAAAAAGTCATCACACATCATCGCTTGTACATTTAAAGGGACTGGTGTATTCTGATAATCATACTGCATCATGTGATACTATTACAAAATAAAGTGTTCAATCATTATCTAAAAACTTACTGTGCCACCATCCAACTATGATAAACTACAATTAGTATGTTTTAAAGTAAAATGAAAGAGAAAAAGTAGTAAATAATTGCAACCAAATTAAACACAAATTTCATTTGATTTTAAGCTATACAGGAAAAAAGGAGAATTAGTTTTAAACAAAGTGTTGCCATTTTATTTTTATAACCTTCATATTTTACTCTATTCCAAATGGAGAAACCTACATTTTTGTGTTGTATGTTTGAACCTATATTCTATGGTTAAAAACGTGTTGCAGAAGTAAAGTTGTATGAGAATTGACTCAAACAAGCTGAATTAAAAATATATTAAGATCCACTTTAGGAGGAGCCAATTTAGGGAAAACCCATGAAGTATGGAAAAGGAATATCATTGTTATTACATATTTTGTGCTTTCATTTTGTGTTACTGACTGTTCTCTTGTTATGCGATCTGTGTATGATGTGAACTTAGCGAGCAGGCAAGTTGTTGAAACGTGTTTCGTTTATCTACATTGGAATAAATATTGATGTTGAGTAGGCCCCACTGAGACTGTTGCAAGAATCGATGAATAACAAAAGGATTACCTTTCTCTATTTCTTTCTTTCTCTCTCTGTCATCCATCGTCTATGTTCTTATCCCCGTCTGTCTCACTCTCTCTCTCTCCCTCTTTACATCTATTCCACTCTCTCTCTCGTTCTCTTTCTATCTTTCTATTTTTACTCCAAATCTCTTTTCATCCCCTCTCTCTCTGCTATGCTTTTCTATATCTCTCCCTCTCTTTCCCCCTTCCCTTTTATATCTCTCTCCGTCATTTTGTTAAATACCTCTTTCCCTCTCCCCTTTCTGTCTTTCTTTCTTCCTCTATTTCACTCTCACTTTCTCTCTCTATCTCTTTCTCTCTTCCCTCGCCTTGTAAAGTGGGATGTATCCCCATCCCTTTCTTTTTTATCTCAAAGTATCTTACCCTTGCTATCTCCCCTCGAACCCTTAAATATCCTTTCTCATAAAGCTGAAATCCATCTTTCTTTCATTTTACAGTGCGCACTTTGTTTGTTTGTTTGTTTGTTTGTTAAATCTTAACATGCACTACTCTCCGATCAGAGAAGACAATAGCGGTATCATCATGGTACCACGCAAGACAAAATAACGGATGGCAGATCCTTTGAATCCTCACGGGAATAAAATGGGTCATTAAAGCTCAACGAGGTCACATTTCGATCAGGAATGCATCTAAAAAGCATTTCAAGCCGTCCCCTGGCCATTTCCATTTTAATTTCTGAGACTGGCTTCTTTAGACGGACAATCATTTTGATGACTGTTTCTTAATGCGTTCTTGTTTTAACTGGGGCTTGAAATGACATAAATCGCCCGTCCAAAATCATAATGATCTTTTGAAATGGGGCAAATATTTGAATTCATTGGTCTTATTGCTGAGCCGAAACTTAGTTTGATATGAATCTATGAATGATTTTCTTGCGTCGTGATTACCTCTCTCGAGATAGCCAAATGGGCGTTTGATAAGCCACGGGGGCACTTTCCCCCATCAAATGACGTAAAAATAAAAATAAGAGAGAGAGAGAGAGAGAGAGAGAGAGAGAGAGAGAGAGAGAGAGAGAGGAGAGAGGAGAGAGAAAATGGAATGGGAGAGAACGGGGGGGGGGGGGGGGTGAATGAGTAGGGGAGATCCTTCCGCTCATTGGTGGTTTTCTTTAATTGGTATTTTCATCCACCGAGTAAGACCAGTGTGTGCCCCCTCACAATGCGCCACTGCCCCCCTCAATGGCTAGACCAACGCAACGCCACTAGTTATAAGTTTCCATATTTCTTTCTTTAGAAGGTAGTTTAGTTACATCTTGTCGAATGTGAATAACCACCCCAAGTAAATCACCTTGTCAATACTACCCCAGTGGCCTGGGCTCTTTGTTCTGCGGGTAATGAGTATGCTTACTGGATATTTTTTTCCAAGATGGTGACAGAACTTCCAAATAATATTATTGAGAAGTAATCTATATTTTCTTTAATAAGCACTCCAATGATAAGCGCTTTTCAAAATGATTTCTGAATCCCCTCATCCCACGCCCACATCACATTAACCATGTATACCCACATACGTAAAAGCATAAAGTACCCCTTTTCAGCCTATCTCGTTAAAACAGAAAGTAATGACGTAGATTCAGATGCATTATTCTGAATGGCTGTGAAATTTCTTTTTGTTTCTTTGAGGTCATGATTGATTTCCATGGTTGCATATGCATCATTACACTAAACATTTCGACATTGCGTTGACGTAATAAGCACTTCCACCACTTTCCTAATACCACTAATGCTAACGTACCTATCCATAAAATTATTTTCTATCATGATATTGTCCTCTATCTGTCCTTCTCTTTCTCTCTTCCTGTCCTCCCCTGCTCTCGTTCACCTCTATTCGTACTTATCTTTAGCTTAATTCCATGCTATTATAAATATTTGTGTTTCCATCCCACTATGTTTTTCATTCGACTGTTTGTAGTCTCTCTGTCACTGTCTCTTGGCATCTCCTGGGGGGCGTTTCATAGTGTCTTGTCGGTGATTTTTAGCGACAAATTTGCTCTCAGCCAATCAGATGCAAGGATTTCAGTAGCTTATAACAGTTATTGCAACTTGTCATTGATGGAAAGTTTTATGAAACAGGGCCCTTACTTCTATTACTCCATCACCTTTACCATGACCCTCCCAAGATTTATCCAGACACTCACTCCCATACATTATTTTCTCTCTTGTTTCTCTCTTCATACCACAGTTGTGTGATACTGCAGTTTTCAGCCACAACAACACTCTCACATGTTTTATTTTGTTGTTGTTGTTGTTTCTGTGGTTGTTATTCTTTAAAACAGTAATTTTTTCTACCCTCCTGTTGTCTTTCGACTTTCCGTCTCCAGAATAATCATCCGATGTCGTGGAAATCCAAGTATTGATAAAGGCCACCGTTGGCAAATTTTCTTTAGATTCTTTTTTTTGCATCCCGTCTAAATTCAATTTAGGTTCAGATTCTCATTCAGATTTAGATTTTATTTCATTTCATTTTTATTTTACAAATTATAGAACAATAACTATTGTGTAATTAACAATATAAAAAAATAATTGACAACGAAACTAAGTGCAGAATTACAAATATATATATATATATATATATATATATATATATATATATCAGAAGCAAAATAAAGAGCATTGACGTTTGAGTTGTAAGAATAGAACAACAACAGTGAAGACTACAATAGATTAATTATATGAAAATGAGAATGAAAACAGAGACCAGCAAAGAAGCAGAGCTTGTAGGAGCGCTTGTCCCTGGCAAAGCTACATAGTCCAAATTACAATTAATATTAATATGATGATGATAATGAATTCTGAATGTAGTATGTAGAAAGTAGGAAAAGTCATGTTATAATACCTACTTTCTTTTTCCTTAGATATGTTCGTCCTCGAGCATTGCATATGGTCATTGACATTATCCGCCTCTTGAGTTATTTATTTGTTTTTGAAGGACATAGATTTGCCCATCATTCTTAGAGATGCTATCAAAGTCATTCATAAATCATTCATGATGAAACGTGAGAAGAAAGGGAAACCAAACGGCTTCTCATCATTTTATCATTTCATGTCCTATAGGGGGAAATGATGGATTGGTAGTAAAAAATTGAATAGGTCATCTGAAGTAAATTAAAAGCAAGGGGCCTCGAGCATAAACATGATAAAGGTATCTTTCGGGGTATGATATGCTATAGAGCATTTTGATTGTCTTCAGTATTTCCTACTGTGAATAAAAGGTCAATTGGTCAATAATTATTGGAATAACAAGTTGGTTTTCCAAATTCTGTCTCAACAACATGTGCGGCGATTTTTATTTTATTTTTTATTTTTGGTCACGGCCGGGGGGGGGGGGGGGGGGGGGGGGGGCGTGACTCGCCTTTACCAGTGGTTGCGGTACAATCTGCCCCCCCCCCCGATCGCCGCCCATACTCCACAATATTCAGGCCTATATTAATCGTTCCGCATTTTGACAACAAATAGCAGTTTGCAGAATTTGTTATTTGTAGAATTCCATGAAAATGTCTATTTGTCTACCATTTAGATTTTCGTAAAATATCATAATCATCTCTCAATCGACGGAATTCGACATGAGCCTTTTCATATGTATTCGCATAAGCATGATGAAACATCAGTGGTATAACAACGTATAGTTACAATGACAAAGGACTATGTGCGACCATGTTTGTTTTTTGGTTGTTTTTTTTTGTTGTTGCTTGTTTTGTTTCGTTTTGTTTCGTTCTATTTTGTTTGTGTTTGTTTGTTTTTGTCTGTAGATATAGACCAATCACAAAACGCTGTATGTCTAAACTTTATATTTACTGTGTAAAAGATTTTACAAGGAATAAAAACACCCCAAGACATTACTATAGTGAATGCTCTGAATTATTTTCTCTCCTCTTTATTTCATAACTGCTCTTTAAACGAATAAAAAATGCAGCCGCTAGGAACGGCTAGGAACTGTTTTGAGGGCTTACCCATGCATGGGCTTTAAGCTCAACCGCAATTGGGTGCCCGTTACCACTTCCAACCTTCTTCAGTTTTATTCCGTTATTGTCTATGAATAGTGTGAACAGGCCAACGAATAAGACGAGGTATAATCGAGTTTGTGTGCTAGAATTTACAGACAGGCATAGGGGCGAGAAAAATATTGTCTATTGCCTCGGGGAACTCAGGCATATAATATTCATTCAGCTATTCCAAGGCATATTCACTCATCCCATACCCATAGGCGTGAGAGGCTAGGTTGGGGGGGGGGGGGGGCTGTAGGCCCCGAGAATTTCGAAACTACTAATATTCGGACAAGAGTCACATTAAACCACCTCATATTAGGGCACCGAATTGGTTTCCTTGTAGTTTTTATTTTCTTATGTAGCATATTTTTCAAACAAAATTACCCTAAAAGACTGTAAACTGAAACCCACTGCACCGATGGATGTCACTAGAAAAAGGTTTTTTAAAATTTTGCTCGCTCGACAAATTTACTGAAAACACGCAGATCAAAAAGGTTGACATGGTTGATGACCAGAGCTAGACCGAAACAGAGCCTCAAGCTCATTGCGGAGTTCATTTCTTTTCAGGACTTCTTGTATAACATAAGTCCAGTCACTGAGAAAGCACTTGTATCACGGAAAGGAAGTGGATAAGAGGGGATGGGGGGGGGGGGGGGGGGGGGGGGGCGTTAATCTCAATAGATGGATGATGCGAGTATAAATACGCAGATCGTATTGTATTATGTTTATATTTCTTTTCACACTCCCCTTTATTCATCTGTCCTTTTCTTTCTCTCTCTCTCTCTCTCTCTTCACCCATTCTGATATATTTTGATGGGATGGGGCAATACCGTCCCCGTGAACCAGTAGCTACGCCACGTACAGTCCTTTTTGAAAGAATACAGGTTATCTGCAATACAAAGATACTCATCATGCTCATATCCCCTCACCAGCATGCAAACGACAAAATAGTACCTTATTCTTGAGCTCATTCCTATACCATTATACGCTCTATCATAAAACATTATGCCCAAATCTATTCTAAAACTATAGTCGATCTGAGAGCAAAATAATATATGTAAAGGTTCTTGTTGTTGTAAAACATAGAGGTTCTTATATGTATTTATATTCTGATATGATATTTATGTAGTCATTTAGTTACACGTCATTTATGACAGGATGACACTCTTTTCGTGTTCGCCATTAGCAAAGTGGGTTTTTTAAGGTGGTGGTGGTGGGGGGGGGGGGGGGGGGGGTAAACGCATATGGGTCATCAGCATTGTTGAGATTAACCCGTTGACTACTGAATTTTTTAACTCTCATAGGCTTAATACACAGGAGCCATCCGGTTCCCGTAGTCATTGGGTTAAAAACAATATTTATATGGTTTAAATCGTTTTGGAGCATTAAAACATACACCATGTACATGTACATGACTAGCACTTGCTTTGTCATAGACCACAATAATGGGGGGGGGGGGGGGTCAGGGAGTTAACAGCTTAAAGTTTGATGAAATCAACAAAAGAGCAGAGAGAAAGAACTTCATCATCATAGTCTTCATCGTGATACAATAGTTTTCGATGAACCAATGAAAAGCAAATAGGTGTCTATGATAGAAATTACATACAAGTTTAACAAACTTTCAATTGTATAATATATTTTACTTCATTTCATCGTCTCTTCTATTTCTCTTCATTTACAGGCGCTCCATCTTGGTCTATATTATCTGAAGGTTTTATGATGTGCTTTCGATTTAATATCGATTTCATCTTTCTCTGAAAATTTACTCCTTACCTCCGCCCGAAAATTGTAGAAATAAAATCTTCAATATCAGATTCCATGCCGAAATGCGCAAAAAATCAACATCCATCCCGGAATGTATTATGTGACAAAACATTTTTGAAACCTAGTATTTCAAGTAAAGTGCTCCATTAATAAATGAGATATTGAGTGGCTTAGGGTTGTCTTCTATGGTACGCGGCTCACAGTGCAATGGCATTGACATTAGATAGTTCAAAGAGACATAGCAAATGAAAACTAAAAATAGGGTAAAAATGTGGAAAGAGCATATAGTATATTTTCTTTCTAATACAGTATTAAAACGTGATTGCAATGGCAATCGTAGTACAACACGTATAGTTAACTGGTATTTAATATATATATATATATATATATATATATATATATATATATATATATATATATATATATATAGATATATATATATATATATATATATATATATATATAGATATATATATATATACATTTTTTTTTTTTAATTTATGGAAGGAAGAAAAATTAGATTCTTGCATAACTTCGCATTTGCTGCTAATTTTTGTTCTTGCATAAATTATTTTAACATCCTGTAATTCATGAGTGTGCGTCCGCTTTTTATTACCATGACAACGTTATTGGTACTTGGCAAGCATTTTCCCCCTCTTAATTTCACTCGTATAGTGGTATATTGTCTGGGCTTTATAATTAACTCTGGGAGCACCTGATGATGATGATGATGATGATGATGATGATGATGATGATAGCTTCTTGTATAGCGCCGGTATCCGCCTCTCTTAGTTCCATAGCAAAACGGCTGTTAAAAACAACATAATAACAACAACCGTGAATGAAGAAAATAACTTGCCCGTACAAGCCTTTTTAGGGGGTTCCCCGAAGCACCTAGGTGCTTTTTTTCCACTGCAAGAATTGTCTGACAAGCGAAGGAAACAACAACATGACCTCACATTTATTGGGTGCTTTTTTACTCCAAAATTTCTCCGACAAAAATAAATAAATCTAAAAATATACAAAAGAGGGATTCTTAGAATGTCAAATTTTGGCAACAAGAAATGAAAAAATCCCTGGTATTTTTAAATTTTCCGACAGGATTAATATATTTCTTCTTCTTCTTCTTCTTCTTCAAAACATAAAAAAAGGGGGAGGGGTTATTACACCTTCTCGACCCTTCTATGCACGCTTTTCACAGCATCGACGGAACCAGAGACTGAGTTATGGTTGATGTGCTCATTACGTTGATAATTACCTTCATCTGTAACAGCGGCCAGTGGCATTCGGATGAACTGAGCAAGCAAATGATTGATGGAACGCCTTCATGTTTGGTAGAACAATTTAATTCAAATGATCTGTCATGTCTGTAGTCATAATGAATGCCAACACAGTAGAGCTATAATTATCATATCAGTGGCGTAGCACCGTGGGTCCCATCGTGGGAGGGGGAGGGGGCTCGTCATGGGAGGGGTCTTTATAAATGGACTAAATGTGATGGTCTGAGAATTTTCTATTCTTTCTCTCCATTTCTTCCATTGTTCAATAGGGGGGGGGGGTAATAAAGTGCGTTAGTGTAATCGTTTGCCCCTTGCACGCTCAACCATTTGACATCTATCATAAAAACTAATCACAAGTCATGCTGGTGGAATGTTATGACAATACAATATGGCAGAAAAGGTTACTCACTGCATTACATATTTTTGGATACACCATTATCCAGATACATGATTAATAGATACATTTATTTTAAAGATGTTTTATAAAGACGCATTGGATATACGGACGAGAAATTTGTCATGGCAAGAGAGTGTTGGTATCATATTTTCTGTTAGATATGGAATTAATGTGTTGAATTCCGGTTTTAACTGTTGTAAATCAAAGTCATATAAACCATTATGATCTACATTATCTACAAGCTGAACGACGGTATCGTTGATCAATAATAATCGACCATTTTACAAATCTATATTAGACTGGCAGTACTAAAATAATAGTGAAATTACAGTAATTCTGATAAAGATAAAAACCACCGATACTTTTGGACTGAATTTTTTTAAATCTTAAGCGATACATCATGCTCTTGGGGCTGGATAGTGCACCCCTCTGTATGTGCCCCAACAAATCGAATCTAATTGATTTGTGACCTCTGTGTGATTATATACATCATGATAAATAACCATTGGTAGGGTGAAAGTGGATAAAATGCTGACGTGGATTACAAAAATATAACTTTGACAGAGAGATAGAGAAAGAGAGAGAGAGAGAGAGAGGGGGGGGGGGGGGAGGGAGAGAGAGATGTACGATGCATCATGGCTTGTATTCATGCATATACATGTATGAAAGTGGCGGATTGAGTAAGCTTCGCAAAGAATAAAGGAATATTTTTAAATTACACTATGACCTTGCCGATCGTGTAATAATTAAATGCTTTGGACATCCCCCAAATAGTAGGAATATAAGGATTATACAAACGAGTTTTAATTTGATTCCTACCTTCCCCGTCATTGTCTGTCACTAATGGCGTAGTAAATATTGTACAACGTGATTAGTTTAATGGGTCGGAAACGGCGAAAAGTGATTAACTCTTCTCCTCGACCGCCCGATACATTTGCGCTTCACCACGGATGCAATATAAATACCCATCGCGCTTCCACGGACACATTCATTCTCAAGAGAGACACTGTATATTGAGCCGTGTTGGACAATAATGTATTCCTTCTCGGACAAATGGATGCCGTGTCCGTGTCTCTGGGGCAGCGCATCTGGAATGTAAAAAAGGTAATAGAGTCGCAAAATCGAATCGATATTCATTCCTCCACGGCCTTGGCTTTTTAATTCTTTCCTGCGAAGGAATGATATTGTAGACGCTCTTGTGAGGAAAGATATATCACGGGAGGAAGGAATACATCCCACTGCGACACCGATTCTTGCAAACTTGGGAGATTAGGGAGAGAGGGGAGGAAGAGAGAGGGAGAAGGAGAGGGAGAGAGAGAAGGAGTATACGGGACAGAGAAAAAAAAGACAGAGAGTGAAGAGAAAAGAGAGATATACGAGAAAGAATAAGAGAGAGAGAGAGAGAGAGAAGGAGAGAGAGGCAGAGATTCATAGCAATTAAGGTACTTTAAACTCACATTTCCTATATTCTTACTCTTCTTCGTCAACACTCTGCCACGAAATTCTTCTCGCAAAATGGAACAATTCTCCTTATGCCTAGAAACAAGAATCAAAGAATTCATAACGCAGTAATAATCACTGCCTTATCAACCTTAGTAAGTCCACATCTTCAGAAGAAAGCAATGTAAATATTAAAGACACGATATTATCGGACCTTCCTCATGTTCCTCGGCGCTTATACAACATAGGATAGGTACATCAATAAAACTTGTTCGTTTTTTGGATAAATTCTTACTTTGTGATCTATTGAACTATTGAATTCACAAAAATAGCCTTTCCTACCTTCCACCCCCACCACACACAAAATGAAAGCATCTATTCAAGTAGCATTCATCATGTCATAGGAAAGCCAAAGTATAAATTTCCTTCTCTACTAGAGGGGAACTGGGAGGAACTCTGTCAAGAAGTACTTTCGCATCATCACAAAACATTCTTGATACACTAAATATTCGATATGGCTCGTAAATATAGATGAGGCATGTGAGGTATATGAATATGCAGTTTCGCATACTCGTGCTCATTTTTGCGAAACCTACGCATTAAAAGTGTTCCTTCCCTAATTATTAATATTCATCACAGATAGTGTTAAATACTTTTCAGGCTCACTCAAAATCTTTGTTGGAGTATGATTTACGGGCGTAGTTTCACTCAACGATGACTGACTTTAGCAATGCCCTTGAAATGAGCCAGAGTCAGACACAGAGAGAAAATGAAAGATAAAATGACTTTGGGTAACGCAAGGTAGGGTTCACTCTGCTCCCCCTGTATGATTGATTTTGATATCAACGCGTATATTTAATAAATATATTTAAGTTTCACCATGTTCACGTTATCATTTATACTTCGTGAAATAATGGATTATTCAGAACCTCGTACCCCGCATATTATATATGCATGCATCTATTCTGCCATGATGATATTGCGGCACGCTTCCCTAAAATAGTTCAGGATTCGTCGATCACGTACGCACTTTATTCCAATGAAATTAGTCTTGATAAGTGTGTGCAGTGTCACTTCTGTCAATGACCGAAAGCTCCTCATCTTTCATACATCATTCTTCATCAACCAAATTACCAACAAAACGTTCGTTTTCAGTTATAAAACAATCTTGTACATTAATGTCGAAAAAAATGTATTGTTCTCTCTGTGGATTATCGATTTGAAATGTGCAATATTGGAATACAAATGAATAACGTGCAATAACATGAATAAGGTATCCTTTAGCGATAGGGGCTGGGACAGTCGGCAAGTTAAGAAGAGACCCCGGCCCGGTTGTTTAATAATGTCTTGATATACGCATCCGCAATGTGTTCCTGTAGTACCAGATGCCCCCCCCCCCCCCCAACAAAAAATTAAAAAAAAAAAATAATAATAAAAAAAAATAAATAAATAAATAAAAAAAATGAAAAATTCTGTGCATCCCGATTTTCAGGTCATAGATATAACACTCAAAGTGACAGCCTCAATCTCTCATTATCTTAAGGAATGCCCCAGTTAGGTTTATCGGGTCATTTTGATAATAAGGACGTTTGCACGCCAAGTGATCAGTAGAATTGCCCAAGAACCCCTCAACAGTAACATAAAATGCACGTTTTACAGACGATAACTAACATTTAACAAATAGCGTTTCCTAACTATCAAATTCCCTTTGATATATAGTAATACGCCTATATACAGATATATTGACTCCTCTCTTTATGTTCAGCTTATGTTCAATGTGACGCCATTTTACAATGTACTGTACATTCTAAAGTTTGATGCCTCATTCCCTGCCTCGGTGACGGACTGCCACATTCATTAAAGATAAATCTGAGCTCCGGTCATGCAATAACATTGAGAGAGAAAAAACAAATGATTGGAAAAGGTTGATAATTTCTACAGAATGGTGTGTACTGTGAGGTTCTTCAATCATCAAAACGATAAGAAATCGACCCAATTTCGCTGAAAAGTACATGCACAGCACATGGATATATATGGAACATGAATGTTCGGCCCTAACACTTCGGATATTTCTCGTCACATTTCAAATATGTGGGCATTGAAGAGCAATCCTTTCCAGGGGAAATTTCTGTACATGTACTATGATGTTCTTCCAAACTGACATAAAAGGAATGAGAAAGCTTACAAATTATTTTTCGCCTTTCTCAGAAAGAACCTTTTCCTTGTTCACGAAAGCATTCTATCGTATCAATCCCACACATTATTATTATCCAGATGAAAAGTCAGTGTGACAGGGTTATTTGCTTCTTACTGTCTGTTAAGAGCTAGTCAGACCCAATCGATAAGGACAACGAGATTTTTCTTTCAAGGGCTCGTCACAAGACAGTGTCCGATAACGATATCGAGATTTTCAATTAAAGGAACACCTTACAATACTTCTATATATGGTGTGTATAGATATGAGTATGCTCGTGTCTGTTAATTAGGGTGTGCCTTTGATGAAAATCTCGTTATTGTTATCTTTATCGGATAAATGTGACCAGTCCTTAAAGGTACACCCTACAGCTACCCTATTATTAACATACATAATGGTATGGTTAACATCGATGTTTGACCAGCCGTTGATGGCAAGTATATGGGGCAGACCGCTTACGTTCCGCTCGCTACACAATGAATGGACATTTCATGCGAGCGGACATTTTGAATAGTTTGCCCGGACATTTTGAATAATTTGCCCATTGATGTGGAAATGAAGATGAAGTACCCAACTGACTTAATACCCGCAATGTTAAGGCTTACTTCCATAATGAGAAATTCTACCTGTTTTCGGCCGTTTTTTGCGTCAAAATGTACGCTTAAGATAAATTAATTTTGTAACAAGCGCGTAATACGTGTATAGTATCCATATCACACTAAGATTATATAAACTTCAATAAGTTATAGGAGGAAAATATTCCATGTAATAGACTCTAGTATTATTGATGAATAAATTATTCATATTTTTACAAATACTTCAGATTTTGAAAATTTGGGTAATCTATCGTAATATGACTTAGCATACCTAAAAGAGCAAGATTCATACGTCAATATGCGTCGTAATATTTCTCACAGTATTGAATATGTATCGAATTAAAAGACATGCTTTTTTGCTCATTATAGAGGATTATATCGTTATAAGAAAATATTGGTCGTGTAATTAGAAATTCACCCTGCTTTTGATGGCATTTTCTGTCAAAATAGAGTAATAAGATTAATCAATTTTGTAACAAGTGTGTAACGCATGTATCCTAGTATCCATATCATAAGATTAAACTTCAATTAGTTATAGGAGGAAAATAATCCATGTAATAGACTCTAGAATAATTGATGAATAAATTATTCATATTTTTGCAAAACATTCTAAAGTTTGATCTTTTCGATAATCCGTGTAATAGTTATAAGATATGACATGGCATGAATGAAGGACTTGATTTATTTATTATCAAGCATCTTGATTTGTTCAACCGTAACTGAAATTTAAGGAGTTTTTGGACGGAGTTTTTTGCTAAGAGGATTGCCGTGTTAGGTGTTCATGTCAGTGTTGCCGCGACTCACTGGACCGGTTGATTGACGTCACCAAAATAGATGTATTATATGTACGAGCAATCAAGAGAGAGGGAAAATACTTACATCCAGTTTATTAAGAGCGTAAACAACAGGTCCATTGAATTGATAATTAAAAAAAAAAAAAAAAAAGGTGTAATTAATCATAACATCAATAATTGAACGTAGACGATATTAAACAACAACAATATTCAAAATGGTTCCAAGCAGGAAAATAGGGTCGCGAAAGTACGTGAGACACGAGGCAAGTTGGACCCTAACAGGTTGCCTCTTAATTTTGTTACCTTGCAACTCACCGCTCACACCAATCATTATTATTGTGAGGACTAGAAGGGCTTTGCTGTTCTTTTCGGGAGGCCAGGGGGGGGGGGGGGGGAATTGTCACATTTATATATACCTTTCTGTCGACAAAACCTTAATTGTGTAGGGGAAAATTGTTGACGTCCTCCTTCTGACTTGTGTATTTCTTATTCATATTTCTCGTAATGTCGACAGGAATACGTATATTTTCAAACGATTTCCTCAATTGTCATATACCTTCTCTAGGTGAACAACTTATGTTCAGAAACTCCCATTCAAAATGTCCTTGTAATGGCCTTTGTGAGGACGTATAATTGTTCATCCGAAGTCATTGCCTCTTCCCTCAAATAACCTTATGGGCCGCTATAACCAATATCATTATTATCTACCATTACAAAGGGCCGCGGAGCATTTTTGAAAGGGGGGGGGCGTTTAGCTTTCGACCGAGCATAATACTTTCTACTACATTATGAAACACATATACTAAAAAAAAAGGAAAAAAAAAGAATAGTATGTGTGTGTGTGTGTTTGTGTGTGTGTGAGGGGGGGGGGGGGTTATTGTTCGTAACGACATGCCACTTAAAGTGCATACAATTCTCCTTTGTACAGTAGGTCCGCCACAGTGTCTGCCCGAGTTCGATGCCCTCTGGCCAATGGCCATAAAAATACACCCGTAGTAATATGCAGCCGCCATAATGGGTTATTTATATGAATCTGTAAAACGTTGGCTGAGCATCACTGGAAAAGCAATTTTGAACTCGCATTCGAATCAGTGGTGTATCCAGAGATTGCTAAACAAGGGAAGTAGTCCTCTCTAGAAAGAAGGAGGGGGGGGGGGGGGGGGGGAGGTCCTCTAGAAATGGGGAGGTAAAATGTACGGACTATCGAATGCTATGCCAAGACAGCAGACCCACTGAAAAATGCATTTTGTTCTGGGCTTTCAAAAAGGGGGAGGGGATTATTTAAGGTGTATGGCTCTATTGTACACTGGAGACAGCCTAGCTGCAAATCAGTACCTCTCTCTCTAAATCTTGTCGCCTCCCTAAACCTATATCTTTGAAATCAAGTACAAGCCATTCGTGAAATTTAATAGACGATTGTGAAATAAGTGTTGATGGTGTCAGTGCATTCAGATGCTTCACTCCATCACCACTTACCACACTGCAAAACTATGGTGTTAATTCAACACCATCTCGGTATCTATATTGGGCTACACCAGATAAGTGTTAAAACAACACCAGTTTCGAATCAAACTGGAGTTGTTCTAACACTAACTGGTGTTGTTTTAACACTCTTCTGGTGTTGTCCAATATTGATACCGAGATGCTGTTGAATCAACACCGTGGTTTTTGCAGCGCACCCCCCCCCCTCTTTGACCCTGGCGCCCCCTTTTGTCAACTCTCCTTTATTTCTATCATGAAGATGGCATCGTATTACATTAAGACATCATACAGATTGAGTGAAGAAAAGAAGATAATTCCGTTTGATAAATTAACCTCGTCGTCCACACTTACCCCTTATCCCTGCCCCCCCCCTCTCTCTCCCTTTATTCACAAGAACATATATGTGGATAAATGATGGCATTGCAATATGCATGTATACTTCTTATCTGCCGCGTTCAACACCCTTTTGAGTGAATGCGGTTGAAATGAAGAAAAAAAATGGTTAGTTTGATATCAAAATGAATTTTCATTCCTACGTAGACATGGTAGACGGAGGCCACATGGAGGTATCATTTTGTGGATATTGAATGCAAAACTCATACCGTTGAATTATGCATGTCGGTGTCTTGGCCATGTTGGTTATGGAACGATTCTCGGGTTGAAACCTGTATTACAGAGAGATTGAATTTGCTTTAAAAAATCCCCAAAGGTCTACAGACATGAAGACTTATATACATCAATCACTTTACATGTATTGCAAATGAAAGCATTTTGATACTGAGCATGACCTCGAAGTGTTTCTCGTATGAATAAATTCCACCTTAGGATTCAAGTAATATGTATTTGACGATTATAATGATCGATGAATTGAGCAGATAACTTAATTGTAATAAATGGGTTTATAAAAATGAGTTGTGGGATCGAGCATTAGACCTATACAATAATATTTAAGAAAAACAACAACGGACATTTTGTCTGTTGGTTTTGATTTAGATACTTCCAGATACTTTCCTCATCATGTCTGTCACTGTATGTCTATCTGTCTGTCTGTCTGTATCTCTCTCTCTCTCTTTCTCTGTGCATGTCTCTCTTTCTCCCTCTGTCTTCTATTTCTCATTTTTCTTGCCTACTTACAAAGATATTTATCATTCTTTTGCTCGTTTTTTAAAATCTTTGTTTCCCCTTGCCTCTTTCTTTCTTTCTTTCTTCCTTTCTTTCTTTCTTTCTTTCTTTCTTTCTTTCTATTTGTTTGAATTTATATATTTTCAGATGAGCTATTTCTGTCTTGTTTCTTTCATGATTTATTTACACTTTTTGAAATAGTATATGTTCTATAAATTTATCATCTTTTTCATCGTCATAAACTATATGTCTGGAGTCAGTTAAACATTATATATAATAATGTTGTTGAAGTGGTTTATTCATTATTGATAAAAAAAGAAAGGTATTCACTCTCTAATGTGTAATGCATACCTGGGAAATATCTATGAAATTACACTGTTGGAGTGAAATTTCTCTTCCAAAATGATCATTCATTCTGTATAATTACCAGGGACCGAGTACCAGTGCTTTTTCCGTTGGCTCATAAATCATTATTGACTTTCCAGTCCTTCCACAGAAACAAGTATAGATTACCACACTCATGTGCCACGAAAATGCCCTTTTGTCATGATTATTTTAACGAATTTACAGACGATAATACTGGTGAGTTTATTCAATTGCAATAAGAGCTTGGGGATTTGCGTGCATTGATTACAGAACGGGGCATGACAACTCGCTTATTTCGTCAATGATCAACGCAATTGTTACTACCTAGCAACGGGTAAGACAACATGACTGACAAACCTTATGCAGGTGATATGCAAGAGAGCTGAAAGAGAAATGAAATGTTTGCTTTGGAAAATGTGTCAGGATGGGGTAACAGAGGAGTTAGTTTGTTGATCGGCGAGGTATATCCATGGATACAATAATTTAGACTCGATATAATTATACAGTCACACCAGTTAAGGCTAATTCGGATCATTGATAAAGCAAATGAAATAGAGAGGATCTGGGAGTAATGTTCATGTCAGTTACATGGGGCAGAATCCTCCTGAGATCATGAATGAGTGAGTGTGTGTGTGTGTGTGGGGGGGGGGGGGTTCGAGGCAGTGTAATCATGGTAATGTATGTGAGCATCTCCGTATGCTGTCGATCAATCGCAAGCTGATTTTGATTTCTTGAGCCTTCAAATGGTAGAGGAGGGGAAGGGGAGAGGGCGTATCACAGCTCTACCCAGATGCTGGATACGCCACTGCATGAGCGTTCTGAAAAGCTTCACGCACGCAATAAGCACAACCATAGAGCACAACCAGTTGTAGGTGGATGCATAAACACTGTAAGCAATACGGCTGTGTCAATACCAAGTTGGTGTCTAATGTGATTTTAGTGACGTAGTACAAACACGCAGGGGTAGTTATATGACATAATTACAAGACGACGTGGTCAGGTATCGACTTGAAATTGCCAAAGATACAACATCCGGAGATACAGGATCTGTTACGAGAATGCAGTTTTTAGTGTTATGCTAAATAGGGGCGGGGGAGGAGGGGGTGGGGGAAGAGGGGGGGGGGGGGGAATAGGGGGGGGGGGGAGATATATACAGACAAGAGTCCGCCGCCTGTTCTCATGGTTAAATGCCACCTATAACATGGTTAATTCAAGCCTTTATTGGAGGGAATGTGAGAGTCCTTGTAATAAGTGGATAAGAATAGGATGGATGGAAAAAGGTTCCAACAAATATGATAAATAACAAAAAGAGTGACAAAGAGAGAGAGAGAGAGAGAGAGAGAGAGAGAGAGAGAGAGAGATACTATTGTAAGAGGTTATAAATCCCATGTCCTTCCATTGAAACCTCCCTTTTCATCGCTAATAAACTGAAAGTTGATACCCATCACCTTTTATCTATGCAAGATCTTAGTGTATTCTGTGCCCTACCATCAGAGGCATCTTCAATTTAGATAGTGATGTTGGTGGTGGTGGTGGTGGTGTGTGTATGGAGGGAGGGGGCCCGGGGGGGGGGGGGGGTTACACCCCTTTCTTTTTTGGTCTTTCCGCCTGATTAAAAAATGCATTGGAAATTACGAGCCTCTATGTTGTTTGCCAGCAAATATTTTCGTCTTAACTTGTCAGTCATCCTTGCAAGATATCTCCCGATTCAAAATAACTTAGCAATGCCTCTTGTGTAGTTCTTATGTCTAATACTTTGTCATGCTGCTTCTTCCATACTTGCATGAAGTGGAATTCTTGTTCGTTTTAAGCGAAATTACATTTACTTTCATTTATTCCCCAAATAAAGCATTCACCCGTGCGCTACGAATGCATATTTAATTAAAATGAAATCCAAACTTAATGACAAGTTGCTTTGAAAGAAAGAAGAAAAATCAGAGAAGCAGATTGGTGAAAGTTTGAACGAAATCGGACAAGCAATAAGAAAGTTGTGAATTTTTGAAATTTGTAATAACTATACATATGGGAATTTCAAATTGGCCGAATAGGTAATTTCACTGTGATGTAGTTGCGGACTACTCCCCCATTTGCTCCAACACAAAAAATGACTAAAATGTCATTTTTTTCCAAAATGTATTACTCAGTAGGAACTTTTTCTTTCATGAGGACCTATATAACAATATGCTATCTCCATTATATTGTGAGTACTGCCCCGAGGGTAAAGGCATATTGATGATATTTTTGTGTACGGCAAACGGGAGAGATGTCCACAAGTATGTCACAATCGACTCACCAACTTGCCAATTTGAGATTCGCATAGATGTAGTGATCTTACTTTCAAACATCCATAACTTTCTTATTCCTTGTCCGATTTCTTTCACACTTTCACCATCCTGTTTTTTCTTATTTTTCTGCTTTCACACAAATAATCTTATTACCAAGGTTGGATTGTCCTTAAAGTTGTCTTAAATTGAACCTCTTAAACAGCGCCATCTTTTAACAGGATTTGGAAATTGTCTCTGCATCTTTTCCCATCATGCGGCATTCTTAGTTGTAAAAATTTAGAATGTACTTGCAGGTAATTTTCTGCATTTGCAAATCAAAAGTAAAAGTTTGAAAAAAAAATGCTTATTTTACAAGCCATTTGTTAGTTAAAATAGAAAATAAAATGCAACTAATCTCTAATTATGATCTTAATGTAGGATTGATCGTAAGATGGCGCTGTTCAAATTCTACGAGTTTAATGCCACTTTAAAAGATAGTATCCAATACCGTGTCTCCTATTCCTATAGTAGGCCCGTGCTTTCGGTTTTTTGCACATTGGTTGTACCCCAAACCTGGGCCCCGATATGAAATTATCCTTGAGACACATATCCACACATCCACTTCTCATAATTTGCATATCCCTGGAACCATTATCATGGCAGCCATTTTTGTATATAAACAATTTATGTCTCGTCAAGCAATACTAAGGTATTGGTTGAGAAATAGATGCATTCTGACGTCTAAAGTACTTAGATTGTATGATAGAAACAGGCATTAGCGCTGTCAAAGCCCCCCCCCCCCCCCCATTCTCACAAATGTTTTTCAATCTCGTGAAAAAGAATGTAGATAAGTGCTGTCGTTCGTAGATATAAACATAGGTGATGCTTTCAACTTTTTCTCCTTTCTCTAATAATAATAATTTTCATTTCAAGTGACCTTCATCTGACGAAAAAACAAAAACAACATAAACATAACTATGTGAAACATATAATTTACGATCATGAAATGTCCATTTAAAGCAAAGGCAGATTTCCATTGTCATCTTGTTTTGAATGATTCCAAAGTGCATTGTTACAGAGTACCTATAGCTGGGAATGTCTACAAGGGTTGGTATGTGGGTCAAGTTCCATCGCTTCAAAAATGTTCTGAGAAGAAAATTAATCAAATTAATTTCGCCATCACTCACACTCTTAAAATCTTTCTTTCTCTCTCTATCTCTCTCTCACTCCCACTCTCTCTCTCTCTCTCTCTCTCTCACTCACTCTCTCTTTCTTATTCTTCCTATCTCTTTCTTTCTCTTTCTCTCGCCTTCTCTCTCTCTCTCTCTCTCTCGCTCTCTCCTTCATTCCCTCTCTCTCCCTTCTCTCCCTCTATATTATGTACCTACTTTTCCCCCATCTCTATTTTGCCTTTCGATGTTTTGAATTTCCATTTTGCCACTTCCTTGTCAAATAATTTAGGTCCAATATGATATCAGTAATGGAAAAATCCCTTATCATTCAATACGCACACTTCTTTTTTTCTATTTCTTCAAAGTCCCTTAGCTTAATATATCTACAAGAATAGAAAACATTGCTTGGAATATGTCAGTATTATGCATTATTTTCCTGTTTTAATAGATCCCAACAATTCAGTCTGATTAATGTGCTATACCACACCCGCTCTATCTCTATCCATGGAGGTCGATCACCCCCTTAACTTGCTCTTATTATGAGCCCATGGTTTCCCTCGAGAAATCCCTGCAACTCCGATTATGCATATCCTTCCTGCCTCTCTAATATTCAAAGAAACAACGTTAACTACAGTGGACAAAAATCTGCAATTTACGCCTCCGGGCTATACATATCCCGTTATCAATATTCATAGATTGTGATCTACGCCTCAAATCCCTTTGTGTTTGTGAATAATAATAATGCAAGATTCTATCTCCTATCTTCATTTCACCACGGAATATTTGACACGAATCAAAAGAAATGATATTTGGGGTGAAGGAAAAGAGGCAGGTTATTCTGCCTCAAAAAAGAGAATTCAAAAAATGTCAAATGGGTTTCATTTACCATGATATAAAGTTTAAGAAAAAATCATTATAAGGGCGTAGATATTACACAGACTTTATTGAGACCCTATTCATATATCACGCCTATAATGATTATACATTTAGGAGAGAGGCGATGAGTTGACGCCATTATTTTACGTTGTTATCCCCTTTCACCCAAACCTATTTGACTCTCATGCATATTCAGTTGATGATTACCTCTTTTTTTTTTTTTTTTGCTGTTACAACTTTCCTTTAACCGACGTTGAAACAACACAGTATGGTGGAAGCCCTCGTAAAACCTATTCAAATGACAAAGGCAAAACATCAAGCCCCTTTAGCTTCTCATTCAGTAAATCGCTAGGCCCCCATCCCTCATTTCATTCTTACCTTTCCTCTCTCTCTCTCTCTTTCTTTCTTTCTTTCTTTCTCCCTCTCTCTCTTTCTCTCTTTCTCCTTTTCTCTTTTACTCTCCACTACTACCACATTCAAACTAATCAAAACGGAGCAACAGAGTTCCGAGTAGCTCAAATTGGATAGTGATTATTTATCCAATTTCTCTCTAGTTTATGTCTGATTTCATGGGCCAGATTTGGCGTTCTGAAATTCAATATTGCCGCACCGTCATTCGGGAGCCGAAGACTGAAGAAAATAAAGAGGGGGGGGGGGGGCTGGTAAAAATAGAAGCAAATGTACGACTACTGTGGAAGAATTGCCAATCTATAGTGGATTTGCCTAAATCTCTTATTATTCAAGTTGTTGATTAATGGTAGTTTTCTTCTATTTCAGCTTGTTACAGTGCAGTACATCTATAACTCAAATAAATCAATGTCATCATTGGAGGTATAGTAGAAATTCCTTGGGGTATTTCCATGATTCTCCATCTATTCCTGCTTGTTAGTTTGTTCTAGTTCTAGTTACTATTGATCACAGGCATTTAAAAAAAAATACAATTCATGATGATTTATTGTTTACTTCCAATAAGAAACGCAGACACTTCTTAACTCAAATGTTATCGAGTCAATGGTAAGCCATCTGTCGACTGAGAGCAGATTCACAAGCAGAGAGTTGACGCGTGTGTACAAAATAATATTGTTTCATATTATATGAAATAATATTCTATATAGAGTAGGTTTAGATAATCAGTATTATCTATCAGAGACAACAGAAAAGTCTACATTTAATGAAAATAGTTCTACATTGTGAACAGATGTATTGAAATGTTTATGTATAATTGTCTACATATTTATGCCTATTTTGACTAACGCAAACAATTTAAATCTTATAATCACTATCTATATATCATAACCAGAGAGAGAGAGAGAGAGAGAGAGAGAGAGAGAGAGAGAGAAGAGAAAGGGAGAGGCAGAAGAGAGAGGGACAGATAAGGAGGTATAATTATACAAGAGACAGGGAGAGAGACAGAAAGAGGGGAGGATGGAGAGAGGTAAGAGAGAGAAACAGAAGAGAAACAGAGAGACAGAGAGGAAGAGAAAAGAGTGGGAGAGAGAGAGTGAAAGAGAGAGAGAGAGGGGAGAGGAGGAGGAGGAGAAGGAGAAGAAGAAGGAGACAAAGAAGGGAGAGAGAGATAGAGAGAGAGAGAGAGAGAGAGAGAAAGAGAGAGAGAAAGTAAGAGAATTCTTTAAAACAAGATGACACCACTGAGAGGATGAACAAAAGCTGACATCCGGCTGCCAGGAAACGTGTGTGTACCCAGTAGATTGATCAAAAGGTCAATCAATACTGACGTTAGAATGATCCAAGATATAATTTGGATGAGGAATCGATTGCTTTTCTTTTTAGCTGAAGCAAACTGGATCACGTGCATGGGGCTCATCGCTTTCGGTCAACGATCAGCACGAAGAGAAGAAGAGGAAATAAGATTTGGGTAGAATTCCAACAAAGGAGCGGAAGACAAAATCATCGATTTAAAACGACATGATATGGATCATAATTATTTGATGATGATGATGATGATGATGATGATGATGATGATGATGATGATGATGATGATGATTCACAGCATTTGTATGGCGCCATATTTCTGTTAACCACATTCAAAGGCGCAGGCTCCTCCAATAAAGTCATGAATTTACACACCTGCTGTTGAGTGTTAAAACATAATCATATAGAATACTAAATCCAATTTCATTTAAGTTATGATTATTCCCAGGCACCTCCCCTTCTCTTCCTCATCCTATATAGATACAATAATGACCACCTTAATGCACGCCCATCCTCCCTCATCCTTCCTTCCCATCCTTCTCCACCCTTCCCCTCCTCCTTCTTAACCTCCACATCCTCCCTCTCCTGGTCCTTCTCCCCTCCTCCCACCCCTTCGCCCCATCTCTTCTCCCACTTATTTCACTTCTTTACCCCTACATGCTGCCTGCCGATGTCCCCTTTTTACTTCTGACAGTACAGTCTCATGAAGCTGCCAGAAAGTAAATATGTTTAAGCTCAAGTTGGAAAGTAAAAAAGGATATGGTTTGCCTCATCGGCAGTGCTACAGCAGCACTTCATTTTCATTTCCAGACCCAACAACAGAAACACCACTATAAGAAATTCAGTTTTGGTTTCCCTTTGATATTTATTCATATATTTTCAAAATCATATCAGAATGATCAAAGCAGCTGAATTATTGCATGAAAGAGGTATAAACAAGGGTATTCAGAAAGCAACTTTTCTGTTGAATCGGTTTTGAATAAATTTTGTCTTGTTTTGTCTGTTCAGTTGTCCAATGAACCCTTAACAGTGTCGAATTCTTATATAACTTTACAATACATATTAAAGGGAGTACACTTTGTCAGCTTCTTCTTCTTATTTATTAAATCCGGCTCACGTGATTGCGTTATTATCTGTGCTAATCGAGGCTGTGAAGGCAAAATAACCAATTCGCCAGTATTATTAAAAGTATTGTTTGCACTCTTCATTTTGCAATCACATTTTAACTGATATCGCTCTTTCATGACTCTCAACAGACCGTACCAGTTACCATGGTCACTGACGTGGTCCTGACAGCAAATGACGCCTTGATCGTGTGAGCCGGGCTTTACTTCTTAAATGAAATTCAGCCTTATATTTTCAGATATTTTCCTTTGCATACAGTCTACCATTATGGTGTTAGTGCCTTGCAAGCATCACCGTACCAACCAAACAGATCGACTGTGGTTTGATGTCACATTAGCTTGATACGGAGCGTATCGTATGGGATACGCGATGAAACACTCTTATTCTCTTTTATTTACAAAGGCAACAGGCGCTATTCGATCTAGCACTTGAGGCTCTTGAGCTAGAAGAGAATTGCATGAGTCGGATTAAGGGTCTGGTCTGCATTTGCTGTTTGCTTTTAGTATTACCTTTATTCAGTCTTTGCCTCCATTTTCTTTCCTTCTTGAAGTTTCTAGCTTCTTTCTCTTCACTTTATTCCTCTCACTTTCCACTAAGCCTAACCATATTATACTTCTTCATTTTAATTATTTCACTTTTCGTCTCCTCTTTCTCCTCCTATTTTCTTCAATTTCTTTGTCCCTAACCCACCAAGAAGTTTATTACTGGTATAGATACATCGGTATGTTTTCTCCTACATAAAGTGACCTACGTCCCTCCAAAACAAACAAACAAACAGCACTACCAGCATTTTGCAATATGATGGGGGAACATTAAATTGATGTTAGATAAATGTGTCTTTAAAATTTTTTATTCATAATGGCCCTGCTTTCTCCCCTTGAAAACTATCTCGGACTCTGATTGTTATATTGGAATTTAAGTTGCCCCGTCCATATTTCCTATCTGTCCTTACTTGAAGTAGATTGATAAGAGCGAATTGTTTGATTGTAGATTTTGACCAAGTACACACATTAAAATAAAGCAATGCTACAACATCCACAGAGATATAGTTGAAATTTATATTTGATAAATGGGAAACAAATGAGAAATACGAGGAAAACAGTTCCTTTACGAAAGTGGCCTTTCAGTATTTAAACTTGATTGATTCGGGAATCATCCTTGTCTCCCCTTTCCACGAAAACTATATTATGGCATCCTTCTGGAAAGTGAGTCGGACGGGGGAAAGGAAGGGTAGCATTTCCTAGGCTTTCATATTTTGATTATAGGTCATGATATATTCCCTGTCGAGTGAAACAAGTTCCAAAAATCGCAAGTAATTAAGATGCAAGAGTACAGGAATCTAGCCATGTGTATTGGCAGGCCTTCCTCTGTCGATTGAGTCTAACATCCAAACCTGTACAAATAGAGAGCTCTGTTTTCACACCAGACAGTGTCAACATTGCCGTGATTGTATGCACCTGAGCTGTGCAAGAACCCGCCCTTTTTATACAACTCGGTTCTCTATTTACAGATTTAGGTAATATTGGATAGGAGAGAGAGAGAGAGAGAGAGAGAGAGAGAGAGAGAGCGAGAGAAAGAGAGAGAGAGAGAGAGAGAGAGAGAGAGAGAGAAGGGGGGGGGGAACGGGGGACGGGGGACGGGGTACTGGCGTAAATCCCGGGGGATGGGGCTATATATTCCCCCCCCCCCACACACACACACACTTTTCGGGGAGGGGGTGGCCAGTACAAATATGCCCTCCACTTTTCAAGGAAGAAATAATTTCTATATAAATCAGTTATTGAGAAAATTGATAAAATTAATATAAAAGACTGTTATAGTAGTGAGAATTCCTCCTTAAAATGCAATTAAAATGCTAAAGATATGATTTGAATGTCCCGATATTTCCGATTTTATATTTCAAAATCTCTCATCCATGTCCATTCCTAACATGTTTTCCATTGGTACAAATGGACATTACATCACCGCCTCTTTAATGTACAGTTAATGCAAAATGTAGGCCTAATAAAACATGGTATTATAAACAAAGTGCAGGAAACAAGCTCAGGTGAAGGTGCTCCTTCTTCCTTGACAACTGCCACTTTTCCTTTGTAAGAAGTGCCCCTTCCCCTTCTATAAGTATCGTTTTTTATTATAGCACGTGCCCATTTTCCAATCTTATAATTGCCCCTATTTTATCTTATAAGTGTTCCCTTTTTTTTCTTTTCTAAAAACGAGCCTCTTCCCTTTTCACCTCTCATAAAATCCCTAATAAAATCTTTCCTTCGACAATTCCCTTTTAAATTATTTGCATATTAAGCCCTTTAAATAACTGCCTTTTTTTCATTCTCACTTTTCAGATACAAGAATTATCCCCTTTCCATCTGATAAGTACATCTTCATCTGTGGCAATGGCCTCTATTCACATTTGAGAGATGCCCGTTTTAATTTGACAAGTGCCCCTTCCGCCTTTTGCTAAATGACACTTGTCATCTCTGATGAGTGCCCCTTTACACCTGTGAAAAGTTCCCCTTAATTCATTTTGACACGGATTCCTTTTCTCTCTAAAAAGTACACTTATTTCTTCTGATAAGAGCCCCTCTTCCTTTGTAAAAAAAACGCCCCTTTTCTATTCTCATAAGAGCTTTACCTCTGGTAAAGTGCCAGTATTCATGTGCGACAAATACCACATGTTTCATCCTCTGATAATTGCTCTTTTTAATATGACACATTCCTGCTCCTTTCCTTTTCTGATAAGTGCCATTTTCGTTCTTGATAAGTGCCCCTTTTTTCTTCCTCCATAATTTTTGCCCTTAATTCATAGCGATTTAGAGCAACTTTAGAGCAACTTTACTTTAATTTCGTCAAGGCTCGCTCGCTACGCTCGCTCACATGTATATTTGATATAGTTATGTTATGTTATCGAGGTCTTTTCAGTCTCTCATGCCGAGACTGTGTTTAAAACCTTTCAGAACTGGATTTTTCCTCTTTATAAGATGTTATTGATCACCATGCAGCCTGACATATCTTAAAAATTGCTCGCTCCCTTCGCTCGCTTGCACATTAACATGTAGGTCATCAAACCCAACTGCAAACTTTGATGCTTAAAAATTATATTAGAGCATGTAAGAGGGAAACATATAATTGAAATCCCTATAAGTGTAATCACAATGTAGGGTATATATGCCAATGTTTAGAGATGGTATATTTTTCCCGTTGTAGGTGCCCCTTTTTCCCCAGAAATAGCCCTTGATTATCGGTGCCCCCAAACTTTGGAAATTTCCGCGCAATATTGTGATCATACCCCCCCCCCCCCCCCCGCACACTCCTTGAACCGGATTTACGCCGGTAGGAAGGGACCGGGGAGATGGAGGCGGAAGCCAAGAGACACTGACAAGAGGGATGTATTTTTATAACAGATCTTCCTTGAGGGAGAGGGGATAGGGCGACGGAGAGAAAGACAAAGAGAAAGAGAGCGAGAGAGAAAGAGAGAGAGAGAGAGAGAGGGGGAGAGATAACTCAATCATTTGTTGACTTATGTTTTTGTAATCATGACTTAAATTGCTGTGGTCAGTGAGGAAGGGGGGGGGGGGGGTGACGATAACAACTATCTTTCCTCGCCTGATTCTTTCGACCGTTTTGTTTTGTGATTTTGCCCCATTCCCCTACCGAAAACAGCCTGAAATTTAGATGGGGGGGGGGGGGGGGGGATTCAGTCGTTGGCGTGCACGAGTGAATGCAAACATCTTCAACATTATTCCTTCTAGAAGCACCGATATTGGGGATAATATCGGCAACTTTTTTTATTTCCTTCTTTCTTTTTCTTCTACTTTATATTACACTAAGCCATCACAGTTGTGTACACCTCCCCCCGAAACGCTTTATGGTACCCCTACCCCCTAAAAGTAAACCACTCAGTGCGCCCATTGATCTCTCGATGGTGCGCCCCCACTGATCTCTACGGGGGAAAAAAAATCCGTAGAGATCAGCGTGCGCCCCATCGATCTTCGATTCTGCGCCTCCACTGAACTCTATAGAGGGGTCCTACTAAAAGCCGCCAACAGCAGCCAACAGCAGCCAACAGTATACCAAGACACGGTAATCGATTTACCAAAAGCCGCCAAGAGCCGCCAAGAGTCCGATCTACTAAAAGCCGCCAACAACCATATCGATCATTTTTTTAAAATAATTTTATTCTTTTGCTGATTTTAGGCCCTAAAATAACTTATTTTTTGCTGATTTCGTACCATAATATTCAGAATAGCCTTAGCAACATTTAAGGAGCGTTTTGGTTGTTTCTTGACTGCTCCGGGATTTGTTTTCGGCTAGTTTTCAACTCTGCTGTTGGCTGCTGTTGGCTGCCTTTACTGAACTCTATAGAGTTCAGTGTGCGCCTCTCCTTTTCTTGATGTTTCTTGTATTATACTATAGATGGCGCTGTTCCATTTTGTTGAGATATTGTTGTGATGACTGACGAATTGAGGAGGAAAGCCTCTTTCCTGTCCGATGTTAACATCGAAGTTTGAATTAAATTATGAGCAAAGACAGTTTTCAGAACTCACGCCATGAGATACAGTGATCAAGAACTACTTACTCTTGCCTGCTCAAAGCCAGACATCGAGGGGAGGCTTTGGTATAGACAGCAACGACGTCGTCGAGAAAGTGAGTTTTATACATCTCAGTCCCACATGTTGATAAAAATATTTGTACTAAAGGACAGAGATTCAGATTGTAACGTAAATTTAACCTTACCCTTCAATTCGTCCTTGTATTAAATGTTTTGAAAGGAGCAAAAATGTAAAGCCTGAAGGTTTTAAAACTGTAAATCTTAAGAGACAGAGAAAGGAAGAGAGATGAGAAGAAAAGAAGAAAGAAAGAAAGAAACATGAGATTGAGAAAGAGGAGGAGGAGGAGGAGAAGAAAAAGAAGAACAAAACGAAGAAGAATAAGAATGAGAAGGAGGAAAAAGAGGAGAAGGAGAAGATAAGTAGAAGGAGAAGGAGGAGGAGAAGTAGAAGAAGGAGGAGGAGAAGAAGAAGGAGGAAGAAGAAGAAAAAGAAGGAGGAGGAGGAAAAGAAAACAAGAAAAGAAGAAGGAGGAAGAGAGGAGGAGGAGAGGAGGAGGAGGAGGAGGAAAAGAAGAAGAAGGAGAAGGAGGAGAAATAGGAGGAAGGAAGGAGTGGAGCAATCGGAACTGAGAGGGAGTTAAAGGCTCATCATCCAGTGGGCCAACATGAGTGATTCCCATCTTCCATCCCAATTGTTTTTTGCTCTTTTTTTTTTACAGTCTACATGTACATGAAGTTAGTAGGCCCTACACTTCATGCTACAAACTACTCATACTCATAGAAAGTAGTGATAAAGTCAAAGGACAAAGCAAAGCTTTCTTTCTTATCTCTCCTTTATAGTTTTCATTATTTTTGAATATTCAAACTCAATTTCTCAAACATTTCAGGTTGCCTGATTAAAAAGAATGACTTGGGTCAGTTGCCCAACATCCTATTTTGGTTGCCCTGAGACCTCTTGGGCTATAAATTTGTGACTGGATTGATCATAACAACAACTTCTAGGTTTTTCACTCTTGATTTAGGAGATAAACATTTGTGTGCTTATCATGAGTTGTTTGTAGTGTTGCTTTAGTTCATTTGTTTAATTTCTATTTGAATTTGGTTCTGTTGTTTGCTAAGCAAAAATAAAATTATTTCATATTGATAGTTCTGTTATTAAAACTATTTTTAGATGTTTTACACTTTCCCATCATAAAATTTTATTCCTTCTGTTGATGTTTTCATGTTTGTTATTGCTTCTTCTCTTTACCAAGGTTACAGGCAAAGACTGTTTAGATTGAAATCCAACTTCCTGTTCTACTTCAGAATCCATGAAACAAGTCGGACAATCGATGTAAGATTTTTATGCGTTTTTCTTTTCTTTTATAAGGGTACATATATTGAAATGATGTTTCCCATATTGGCTAACAAGAGGGCCTTAAAACGAAGTTGAAAAAAGAAAAAGAAAAAAAAAAAGAAGAATGAATAAAGCCTATTTTTCTGAGCAGTTAAAATTGTATGCCTCTGTGAGATCAATAGTGTATGATTTGTGTTTCTATGAATACATCACAACTAAAATTTTGAAGAAATTATTAATTCTCTTAAGATATTGACACCCATAAAGTCTTTGATATGGGAGACAGTTGTCAGATTTACCCTCTTTTGTTAATCTATGTAATAGACTTGTGTTTGCCTTGAAAATACATACTGTATATTTTCATGCGGTATCAGGGAGATGAATGACTCTCTGATGGTAATATTGTATGTTACTACACATGGCATAGATTGCATTATACATGTATCACAACAACCATTATTTTTTATGTCACTTTTGTTATAAACATCTAGGCATGTGGGAGCATTACATATAGTGGTTCATTCACTCGACTCCCAATCAGGAGGTTGAGGGTTCAAATCCCCCTAATCCAAACCATAGCCGTAATCCTCTTCCGCTGTGTATGCCCTTAGACCATGCCTACAGTTGTCTCTCTCCACCCAGGTGTTCGACTGGTATCAAGCAGGATTTATTCCTTATAATGCAAGTTGTGCGCATCTAAACCCTTTGGTTGGAAGTGCATAGGGATGTTATATCATAATGTTATATGCGCTGTGCAAGAAGGATTTATCATTATCATATGTTGTGATCCTTTTCTGATTATGACTCCTGATTTTTTTTGGTAAGAGTAGAACTTAGAAAATAGATTTGGTAGACATAGGTAAGGCAATTTTTTAATAACTATTTTCAGTGTAGTATAAACATGTTAGTACAATCCTCATAATATTTGAAAGATGTTGCCTACAAAGAGATGTTGATGTTCTTGTTTTTGTATATCCAGCCTCTTGGAGCATTGCTGTTAGAAAGATGTACAATCAGAGAGGAATCGATGGACGGTGGCCGCTATGTCTTCTCCCTGGGTGAGTGAACAATACCTTCTAGGGTATTTCCCAATATTAAATGTTTTACTTGATATCTGGAAGGACATGTTGAAAAGTTAGTCCAAAAGATAATGGAAAGCTAGATTATGAATGATGACAGTGATATGGAATTCATTTGCATTTCCTGTTCATATTCATATATATCATTTTAGGATTATGTTGATACTGGTATGAGTAGAATAATGATTATTCTTAGTTGAAACAGTATTCATTTTTCTAATGACTTTCAGGGATGCTTTTTCTTACATTTCGCATCTGAAAAACAATTCAACCAATTTTTATGACCGTGTAAAAATGTTAGTTCTTTAGGTAGCTTAGCAAAACGCAGTGGTGCATGAAGATGCGGGAAGACACAAAGAGGAAAATTGCCAGTTTTGTCTGTGATTCTAAAATTAGAATCAATCGGACATATCTGAATAAAAGTTTTCATATTATTTTGCTTAAAAGTGTTCGAATGGGTAAATACTACTTCTACATCCTAATATTTTGGTTCTGCCTCTGTAGAATAAAATTTTTATTTTGAATAATTTTGTCATATGCGTCTTTCCCGCGTTTTTATGCGCCACAACGTTTTGCTAAGCTACCTTAATAAGATCACGTCCTTACACATCTGGCAGAGTAAAAGTGTATTAAGCACTTTCCTAATCAGTAAGGACACATTTCAGTTGATACAGATTTTATGTTGCCTATTTGCAGAATACCAGGAGGAGAGAGATCACAAACACTACTTTGCGGTTTCATCATTAGAAGAGTACAGAAGGTGGATTGATGCAATAAAAGTATCAAGGTATCTAATATTTAGATTTTATCTTTTACCCTCTTCAATGATAGTAGCATTCAAGAAAAGAATATTTATACATGTACATGTTAATCTTTTTTTTTTTTCCAGCAACCCTATTAGTATTAGCAATTTAACATGAGTAGAAGAAAAGCCTTAAGTTTGTTTGCCTTTTCTAGACAGTAAGATATATTTTCAGCGAATAGAAGGTCCCTTTTTTAAATGATAAAACATACATCACATGAATGTACAGATGTATGTACATGTATAATTAGAAAATAAAGATTAATTGCATTTCCACAGTTTTTGAAGTGTGGATTAAAAAATACTGAATAATTTTTAATAGGGTTCTAGGCCTCCAGTACAAAAGGAAATCAAACAAAGCTTGTTATCTATTTTAAAACCATTGAGATGTTGACTAATTATTTATTATGAAATTGGTGAATACATGATAAAAAGCCCCCCGCCCCCCCAATTCTCAGGGATGCAGTAGGAATGCATTTTATAGAAGGACTTGCACTGAATCATATCTATTGTCTGGAATGCATATCTCTTGCCATAAACACTTGTGACATTGGAGGACTTTGTTATTTTGATATTTCTTTGATATTTATCCAGCTACGAGAGGCTGAAGTCAACATTCCTACTGCTTCAAAGAGAACTTGTCAGAGTCAAAGATGTGGTAAGTCCAATAATCATTGAACATTTTTACATACTTGAGACCATTTAACAGAAAATCATTAAAAATGACTATTTTCTCTATATTTCTAATGGAAAAAAAATCATGAAATCATGAAACTTTCCTTTCTTTTGATATTGATCAGTCATAATTTATGGTGATCCTGCGTTTCCTCCCACCTTCATTTTGGCAAAGGTATAAAGGAAGGGCATGTGACGTGATTGGGTTTTGGTTTAGGGTGAGGGATAGGGATAGGTTGGATCCAGGAATGAATATAAGAATTCAGATTGACCCCAGAGCAGTCATCACTGCATGATAAGACATAAAATCCAGTTTGTGCCAACAGTTTACATGTATAGCTAGATGGTGAAAATACATAATGGCATCATAGATGTGTAGACCTTGTTATATTCTCTCTTCATGAAAGTGAAATGAAACTAAAAAGTGAAGAGTCAGTCTTCTGTTTTAAAGAACTGCCAAGTTTTGAGCAGGTAAATGCAAGCAGGAGAAGTATACTTGAGAATGTAATTCTACTTAGTATTCCATTGTTTAAGGCTACCTCGCAAATGTATGTACATGTATTCAAATTTTATTTGGAAGTATATAAACATTAAACAACTATATTTACATGTGTGTGTGGGTGGGGGGGGGCAGTAGTGTGTGGATGATAGTCCAAAGGGTAGTCCCCTAGAATTGTGGAAGATGCAGACATATTGGAATACAGTTATGCACTTGTCTTTATGGATGAACACTAATTAAAAGAGGACCTCATTTTTCTTTCACTGTTCGCATTTTTCCCCCATGCTTTAAAAAAACCCAGCAGAAACACAAGGATGCTTCACCCATACCAGCAAGACGTGCTCCACCACGACCTTCCCATCCTCCTGCAATTAAAACACAGCCTGTTAAACACTCGAAGGAATCTACAGGTAATTTGCCTACGTCATACTCAAATGCATGAAGAAGTGCACGAAGGGCAATCTCCAGTACTAGCAGTATAAGTGTATTGTGAAGCGAACTGTCTGAAAGTTATGTATCAATAATGTACATGTTGATAACTTTGAGTAAACTTTGCTCATACATTGCCATACACACTAACTTTCCCTATGTAGCTGTGTGGTTATATACATGTACATACAACATGATCATTAAGAAAACAACTGTAGGTAATTTCAGTAGCCTTAATATGAATTACCTATTGAAAACTGTGTATATTACAATGACCTATTATATAATTCAAATATGATATCTTCAGGCGGTACAAACAGTCCATGCCGGAAATTGCCCTGCAGTTGATTGTTTTAAAGTTTTTGCTGTTATGTTGTACTTGTTCTTATAGAGTTTTAGGCAAACATTTACAGGAAGAGACTGATGATGTAGCAGCTACACTGCTTCGAAAGTCTTGGATGCAGTTACATCGCACAATTTCATTGACAAGAATGCCTGTGGCATGCAGCATGTCTGCCAGTCTTGTTTCTTTTTAGTCAACTTTAGTCGAGAACTGCATATATTAAGGCTAATTGTACCTGGTTACTTTACCAACCTCTTACTTGAGAGGATTGTCCTTGACATACATCATTATCAGTATCTAATCACATGACACACAACTGAAAATTAAAGAGATTTGTCAAAATATGGGCTGTAAATGATGATCTTTTCTGATCTTTCATCGTTCCAATGCTCTCTATGCTTTTTTTAGTACCATGTACCACTTATGTTACTTCCACTGTAATATATTGCATGTAAGTGAATCAAAAGCATGTAGTAATATAGAGTTAGTGTCTACGTAGAATCTTGTCTCACTTTACATGTACTCCCTAATTTCCTGTTTTTCTCTCTCCAGACTTGCCCCAAGTGAAAGAAGAGGTGGAAGTAGGAGGAGTCTTAGTGGATATTACTTGACACCAAAATATCTCATTTTGAAAGTTTAGACAAAAAAATTGTATCATTTTTTTTAGTGCATGATCCAAATAGATATATTTATACATGAATGTGGGAAAAGGAGATAGGAAGAGATACTGAATAGATTGGAAATGTAGCAGTATTTTGTATGAGGTAGAGAGAATCCATGCTGTTGTGTTATCTGAAAGAAATTCATTTTCGTTGTAAGTTTTTGAGATTTTGGAAAGTAGTGCATCATGAGAGAAGGTGATCATAAGCAGTGTACCCTGTGCTGGCTTATATTCCAGTATCCAAACAATGGCCTTCAGTATCCCACCATAATGTTTGAATATTCATTGGAAATCCACTTTGAGCTAGCACTCACTATTTGAAAGCTGCAAAAGAAATCCCTCATTTTTCAATTGCTCTTTGTGTTTGTGTTGAATATCTTGGTGTCATTTTTTGGGTGAAATTTTTACTTTAAAAATATTAAACAAATGTACCTTGCACTGAGAGGCTCCAATTTAAATTATGTATTGTCTGAGGTGACTGGCATAGCACTATTTTCTGAGGGGCGCGCAGCCCCAAAGAAAATAGTAACTGGCTTAGCACTATTTTCTGAGGGGCGGGCAGCCCCAAAGAAAATAGTAACTATGCCAGTCACCGAAGAATCTATAATTTCAACTGGTGCCTTGAAAAGAGTGTATGGTATATTTGATTTACATCCTACAAGAGAAAGCCTAGATAGATACAAAATAAAAACTAAATGTAGAATCAGAGTAGACCTACATTTACTGAGAGGCTCTTCACGCACAAACATTATTGCGATACATTGTCGTGATATTAGTAGCTTCGAAATATCCAGAATAACAAAAAAAAATGACGTCAAAATATCGGTATACTATAGGGAAAAATGTATGGGGGTCTGACGTCACGCGATATCCATTTTTTCTTCATGGTGAAAGTATTTTATGTCACGTGAGACATTCCGTGGCCAATCCTTGCAAGAGAATTTTATGATGTAGGATATATAACAGAATATATATATGGATAAGTACCATGTTTTTCAAAAAAAAGATTGACTTTGAAAAATGTCAGAATAAATGGAATGTTCTTGTTGATATTCAAACATTTTTAACATTATTGATAGTAAAAATTTTATTGATTTATTTAAAACTATAATAGAAATGTAGAATGTTTCAGATTCATGGATGATTGTATACATATTTATAACCTGTATAAAGCATACATACAGCCCGTACATGTACTAGAATAAGACATACATATTTTTGTATGAACCTGTACATCTCTATTTAAGGTACATGTATATTGTATAGAAGATTGGGGCTACATTTCTCTTCCTGTTTGGATACTCAAATCTTTATATGGAGTACAGATTTGAGATTCCGAATATCTACATTTCTGTATGATTTGGTGTATGACCAAACATTTATTTAGAAACACTACTTAACTTCACAAATTTAGGTTTCTTGTGTGAAGATGATTATAATGTAGTATCAGACATGCAATGTAGGTAACAAAACCTTATTTAAAGTGATTGATTAGCTTTGTGAAAAATTGTAAAATCAGCTCAAATGCCAGTGAATTGTGTGCAGTCCTCTAACTACATATATAATTAAGGATATGTGAAAGTATGAGAGAAAATGGAACCCGTTTACTATCCTAAAAAAGAGAAAATCGCGATCAATCGTTAGCGTAAGTCGCTCGGCTTCTTCGCTGCGCTGCAGTCACAAAAACCAAGCACCGGCGCTTGGTGATTTCAGAGCGGGTTTCCAGCCCGTACGGTATTCTGTGATAGAGCGAGGTATGCTAACCCGTAAGAGTTCTTTAGGGTTCGGTGGTACTCTATCCCGACATCAATGTTCAATCGTAAATATCTTGATATATAAACGACCGATCAGCTTATAAAACTCAGGCGATTCCTGTCTGAGCTAAAGGTTTGCAATTATGATTACAGCATTAGCTGGAACAGTGATTTTTTTTTTTCAATCCTGGGCAAAGTTAATCAATGCCTTTAAAGTGTACATATACATGTATGCTTTTCATAGTGCTTCCAGAATTACATGTGAATATTATTAGGGCCATGCAAGAGGCCTGTCAGACAGGGTCCGCTCGCTATTCATAAGAACCGCTATTCATAGAAAACCGCTATTCATTTAACACCCGCTATAAATAGCGGTCCTTATGAGTAGTTATGAATAGTGGTCCTTATGAATGGATGTCCTTATGAATAGCGAGGAAATTTGTCTTTGGTTTGCTCGCTATTCAGAAGGACCGCTATTCGTACAAAACTGCTATTCATTTAGTCACGTGTTATGGATAGCAGCCCTTATGAATAAGTGGTCCTTATGAATAGTGGTCCTTATGACTAGCGAGGTTACCCCTCTCAGACTACATCTTTATTGAATATTTGTTCCAAGTTGTATGCCAATGCGAATGTATGTTATCAGAATATTAGAAAAGCAACTGCATTTTTGAAAGTTAGGGATATCTGACTGAGGCTCAATCACATGAGGCTGAGCTCAGTTGTTCCGGTTTGGTGGTCATTTTTAGGGTATTGAAAAACCAACAACAAAACAAATACACTGAGAGGGTAATTCTGTTTATCTATTAAAATTTGTGAAAATGTAAGAATCACTGTGAATTCAGAAGGTCATTTGTGCTGCATGTCGTAGAATTGAGCCCTGCTTAAAGCCATAACTATGAATAAGTTATCTACTTTTGTGGCAAGTTAGCTTCCTGAATACTTTAATGCAATGCATGAGTAACACATAGTGCATACATTTGAAAGCCACTGCCGGTAAGGACATTAGAAAAAGACTTAGTACAACTCAGGTAGAATGGTAACCCATCACACTTCTACAAGTGCGATATATTATCAAGGATGGATTTATTGTAGAGCCTGATCGGTTAGTCACAGACGGACATTTGACAATTTTGAAAGTTTGAAGGCCTTTCGAAAATAAGTATTTAATTGTAGTGATCTATTTTATGTTTCATTGTGAAGGGCATCACTGAAACAATTGGAATTTGATAGAATTTGGTTGCCATGGTCGTCTACTAAAATTATAATCCAAGAAATATTCAATGTCACGGACAAAATGCCTACCGGTACTCTTAACCGATCAGGCTCTGTAAATATATGTACTGATACCATTTATGAAAAATGAGAACTTTCTCCATAGATTGTGTGGACATATGGTGAAAATGTTTAGTTCAAAATTAGTCTTACTTTTAGGGAATATGAAGTAAATGTATACATTTTTCCTTAAAAGCAACATGTTGCACTCATTTTCGACTCGCATGATACGAGTCTAGTTCCTGAAACTTGCTTTCCAATCTTTTGTTTGTTCATCAATCATTTGGAACTCCTTATTTGTATGTTTTTATGGTTTATGGATAGTGTGGATAATATCTAAAAATACTGATGTTTTTCTTACGATATGACCACACATAGCCTTGACATCCTTTGTAAAGATTCTTGAAGAATTTTAGTGTGAACAGCAACTCAACAAGTGTGAAATGTTTTTTTTTTTTATGCCTCTGCCCACCAAAGGTGGTGCCGGAGGCATTATATTTTCAGGTTGTCCGTCCGTCCGTCCGCCCCGCTTTCTCGTTCTAGCAATAACTTAAGAACCACATGAGGTATGAACTTCAAACTTGGTGCTAGTATGTATCACCATAGGAAGACGATCTGATTAGATTTTGGGGTACATAGGTCAAAGGTCAAGGTCACAGGGGCCAATTTCTGAAATTTTAGGTGTTAGCCTCGTTCTAGCGATAACTAAAGAACCATTTGAGGTATGAACTTCAAACTTAGTGCTAGTATGTATCACCATAGGAAGACGATCTGATTAGATTTTGGGGTACGTAGGTCAAAGGTCAAGGTCACAGACGCCAATTTCTGAAATTTCAGGTGTTAGCCTCGTTCTCGCGATAACTCAAGAACCATTTGAGGTATGAAATTTAAACTTGGTGCTAGTATGTATCACCATAGGAAGACGATCTGATTAGATTTTGGGATATATAGGTCAAAGGTCAAAGGTCAAAGGTCATAGAGGTCAATTCTGAAATTGCAGGTTTTAGCCTTAACGTGATATCTCAAAGAACCATTTGATCCATTAACTTCAAACTTGGAACTAGTATACATTACCATAATGAGACAAACTGATTAGATTTTTGTTCACATGGGTCAAAGGTGACAGGTCATAGAGGTCATTATACAGGTGTATGTGAAATTAATGCTTTTTTTACCTTTGTTATCACCATACATGTATCTCAACTATTTTGTATTCATGACTAGGAGATAAAGTGATCAGACTTTGGGGTTATAAGGTGTAAGGTCAAATGTCAAAGAGGTCAATTAACATGTAATTAGAAGCTTTTAATTCTGGTTATCGCAATATTTCAAGAACAGTTTGAGCCATCAACTGAATTTAGGCGGAGGCATATAGGAGACGCAGTCGCATTCATCTTGTTGAGAATGCATTTATCATGAATAATCAATCTGTATTTGATTAGGTAATTCAGCTTAGATTTCTTTTTTTTTCAGACATGAACTTTTATCTCATTGTCATTTAGGTCGGTTGAAATAAAATTGAATCGATTAATCAAACATGTGGTATGTGGGTTGAAAAAATAATGCATGTATATATGTTTGCTTCCAAATACAAGGAGGCTCTGCCAAGAACATAAATGATAGAACTGCATATTGCATGCCAGCAGAATTTCCTTGTCATGTGTATTCTGCCTTTCATATCAATTTCTATAACCTACAACGTATCTACTGTAGAACACTATTTAAAAAAGAGAAATAAACAACTCTTCACAAAATGCTTGGTTAACTAATCAAACTATTGGGTAAGCCAGGTGAGTGCATGTTTATACACTGGCATCATTATTTCCTATTTTGAGTGCAGGGTAATATAACCTTCTTTTTTTGTTTTTTTTTTGTTACTGAATGCCATGAATGTGTCTTTGTGTCTTATGTGGGCTTTCTTTCTTGATTTTCAATTAGTGATAAATGTATATGAATGATCATAAAATACAATATCTCTAACACTTCCTGCAGTTTTTGTTGTGATCAAAAGGAATTTTGACCCGATTGTGTGTACTTGTAAGGAAAATAATCTATTACATGTATAGATTTATAAAGAAGGGTTGAAAATATATGTACTTCTGTCATATATTGCATTTCAGATGCTTGGTCGTTGATATTTTGCAATACTGAAATCTTATGTGCCTTTGCTGTGCAAATTTTATTTTATGATGTAGCAAATATATTTTAACAAGTATGGAACATTTACGACTTTGAATAATTTTCCTTGGTTTCCAAGTTTTGACCAGACAAAAGAAAAAAGAAAAGAAATAGATAGTTAAAGGTGTTTGAGAATGGAGAAGGGAGAGAAAATATGAGAAGAAAAGGAGATGTAGAAAAGAAATATATATAAGAAATGTGGAGAGGAGAGGAGAAAGGAGAAAGAAGAGGAAAAGAAAGAAGAATATATGATGTATAATGCAGAGGAAATAGACGAAGACATGGAAAAACAAAGAGAGTACAATGTAGAAAGAGTTGAGACATGAAGAGAGAAAAAAGAAAGGACAAATGAAGAAAAAAAAAAGTACGAGTAAAAAGGGTTTGTAAAAAAAAGAGAAAATGAAAAACTGAATGGAATGAAAAGCAAAGAGAATGATGAAGAATTGGACAAGTGTCAAACAACGACATAAAGAAGAGGGAACAGGAATGAGAAGGGGGTGCAGCCGAAATGGTAAGTTCCCTAGTAAAGGAACATCCAATACAGATAATAAAGTACAGTGATGATCAAAAATTTGATGGGTATTAGGTACAAAGAGTTGACCAAGCATGTAGCCCAATATTGAGATTTCTATTTTTCTTCTTTAAAATCTTGTCAGATTGTACCAATAACTCTCAGGTTACTTCTCTCTTCTCACTTTCTCTTCGTTTCAATCCAACAACCAGGGGGGCGTTTCATGAAAGGACTTGTCAGATATTTCATCCGACAAATTTGCTCTCAGCCAATCAGATGCAAGGATTTCAGTAGCTTATAACAGTTGTCGGATGAAATATCCGACAACTTCCTTTCATGAAACGCTCCCCAGGACTCTCCCTCTCTTCTGCTTTTGTCAACTTCATTAAATACTAATCTCTCCACTTTGTCTATTACAGAGCTGCCAACATTTACCACAACATTTCAGTATTCTAACGGCTGAAAATCAGTGTTTTAATGAGGGAAGCAGTATTTCTCAATTTCTCAAAGAAATGCAATGGAACCATCAGCATTCTCAAATTTCATTACAAGATACTGAAAATCTTGACAGCTCTGCAATCAGACAGCCTCTCTCCATGTACCTAACGTCTAAATACAATACAAGCACATAATCCTCTCTTGATCACTTGCATCTCAAATGCATCTAAATTCTCTCCCAAACTAAGCCCATGTACAATTTTGGTAAGCCCTCCAGCAATTTGGGGAGACTTCTTTGATTTTAGTTGATTAATGGCATGGTATAAGACGTTTTTAGTTTCCTGGTAAGAAATAGCACATACAAGTTATGAATGAACAATTTAGATCACGTCCATTATTTCTGACCTTTTCTTTTCCTTGGACTCTGTCATAATTTATCTATAAATGTATACGGAAGCTAAGCTATTCAAATTGTATTTAACAATTTTTGTGAATCTTGCAATTTCTGTACATGGCCTTAATTGCTACAAATTTACAGCAAGTCAAAATATACAAGATAAATTGGTAATTTTTGATCCAAAGACAACACAATTTATTCAAACATCACTTCAGCAGCAATATTCATATCACATAGCAGTCCATCATTTTCAGTACAAGAGTTCTTTTAGCTGTTGGTACTACATCTCCGATACTGGACATGTTCATCAAGCACAAGCCGTGATGAAACTAGATGGGATGAGACGAATGATCCTTGGTCTTAATGAAGTGTCTGAACTGCAAGGTAAGACATAGAGATAAAGATAAAACTGATTAGCTTGAAGAAAACTTGTTTGTATATTATCTACTGTAGGTATCATTTAAACATGAAAATAAAAATCATAACTTCTGTGTTGCCGGCAAAACAAACAGAGATAGTTCCTCTAAAAATGTCATTAATAGATGCATGCCAGCGCTCCACATAGCGTTTTGTTTGAGGTGCCAAGTGGGCAACCTAGAATTGCTTTAAATTGCCAAATTAAACTCCTGGCCATTATTTGTAGTAGCATGCAACCCAAAATCCTGGTCTAGTCTGGCTCATTAAAAGAGAATGAAACCCTGGGGAAATATCCATTTCAATGAAAGGAGAGGATAGAGAGAAGCAATTTAAAAAAAGTTCCATTAAAATTGGTTACGAAATGAAAAAGTTATGAAAGTTTGAAAAGTCTCAATTTACTTTCTATGGCGATCCTCAAATTGGCAATCATGCTTCAAAGTAACAGGTTTAGTAGTACAACTCTCCATATGTTTTGTACACAAAATTTCATATTTTTCCCATTATCTCTCAAGGTGCAGCTTGTCTCCTTTTTATCTCAAGATATATCATGGGAAAATGTATTTGACACAACATATGTTGAGCTCACAAAAAGACAAGCACCATCTTTACAGATAATGGAGAAAATATGAAATTTTGTGTACAAAACATATTGAGAGTTGTACTACTAAACCGGCCACTTTGAAGCATGATTGCCAATTTGAGGATCGCCATAGAAAGTAAATTGAGACTTTTCAAACTGTCATAACTTCTTAAACTAATTTCGTAACCGATTTTGATGGAACTTTTTAAAAATTGCTTCTCTCTGTCCTCTCTTTTCATTAAAATTGATTTTTCCCCAGGGTTTCATTCTCCTTAACTTTGAAGAATCCTTACCAGGTTCTGGACCAGTGTGGTTATTCCGGTAACACGTTAAGAAACACAGTCAAAGCTATCATCAAAATTTTGACTCCAACAAATGTCTGTTCTTTTCCCTAGAGGGCTTTGAAACACATATTACGATACACTCTTGGCAGACATGTACATGTACATGTACATGTACATGAACAAATAATATATTAGAAAAAGCTGAAAAATACATTTTCTGAGTGATGAATGATGACAAAAAATGAGCTTTTTCACAACTCTTTTCTACCGGACCTCCGTTACCAAGTTGAACTTATTCGAGTTTTAATCTGCTTTGTGTCTGGCTCAACTCAAAACCTTCAGTCTAGCAAGTCTGAGACAAGTTCTGGTTACGAGCTACAGCACTAAATTGAAGTGAAGTGCACAAAATTCACGTGACACACAATGAGACTCTTTTTTTGTAGTTGCCATCTGGGGCAACAAAGCCCGGACTTTAAAGGGTACCAATCACCAAAAATTATTTTACTCTGTACAGTTGTTAGAGGTTCCATGTCATTCTACTATATTCCAAATATGGGCTTCGAATATCACTTCTATAAAGAGATATTACAAGTCTAATTATACTCTCTGTAAGCATAAAAGCGACTCGTGAGTAGACTACTCAACGCAACTGTACGCGCTTGCCAAGATAAGGGCTCGCACGGAACCCAACTCAGAGGTTCGGTTCCGCACGAGCACCTTCATGTTATCCTTTATTTCCTTCATACCCCGAAACTGTTGACCTATAGAATTTCAGATAAAGTTCTTTATGGTTAATTTTATACTTCCTAGCGGTATACAAATTCTTTTTTCAGGTGGTTGGTACACTTTAATTTTGCCTGACAGAATTTTAATAAAAAATATGCCAACTAAGTAATTTCAACATGCAACAAGGGAAATGCCCAGGGCAGTCTCGCCTGCATCACGCAATTTTCACTTAGTGAAAAATCAAAGATTTTGGGGCACTTAAGGGGTGCTGCCCTTGACTGAGCCCCCCCCCCCTCTGTACCCCATTTGTATAACTTAAAACCCCTTCAAGTAAGATTTATTGGATGGTGAAGTTCATTGAAATTAAGCTGTGTGTTTTTTAATAAAAGAAGCAGAATATGTGTACATGAAATACATGTAATTGCCATTGGGACACTTTTGGGGTGGTGCCCCTCCATCAGACCCCTTGAAGATAATGACCTACTATACTTGAACAACTTGAAGTCTCCTTCCCCTAAGAATGATTCCCAGCTAGTTTGGTTACAATTAATCTACATGTGGCAATACGTTTTACAGGAGAAGGAAAAATGTCAATTTTGTGTCACGGGTTTGGGGGGGGGGGGGGGGCTCCCCCCTCCCTCCTTAAGGGATACATGTAGGTACCCTGTTTGCATTCATTTAGATCCTCTTTGCCTAAGGATGATTCTTACCTAGTTTGGTTAGAACCCAGCCATGCATTTAAAAAAATTCTCATTTTCACAATAGGGGCACTTAAGGGGTGCTGCCCCTGAGCCCCCTTGGAGGCAAGGTACCCTGTTTAAGAAATTGAGGTCTCCTTCCTCTAAGGATGATACCTACATGTACAAACTTTGATAACAATCTCGCAAAAGGGCTTAAAGAAGAAGAAGCAAATATGAATCCAAGTACTGCCATTATTGGTGTTCTTGGGGGCACCACCCCCATAGATAGTGCTGTAGCCCGGAACGCATGCCGGTCTTTAGTCCGCCAGACTGAGCTGTCCGGGCTGTGGCAATCAATTGTGTCAACTCGCTAACAGAAAGAGATAGTATAACGGTCTTGAAATAGCTCATTTTTCGTCATCTTTTATCATAATAAATCTGTAACTAAACTAATGTGGTCCGATTGCCGTAAGTGTGACTCGATCTGTCTATCTGTAGTGCATTCAAATACGGCCAGTATGTATTATTGCACATACACATATGCAGCACTGCAAATACATAGTACATACACACACATGGCCATCGGCGACCCATGCACTGTACCGGCAGCAGATCAGATCAAAGGGCTTACTGTCGATAAAGTTTGTTGACCTGTGACATGAGAGAAATCGGGAATGTGTGACAAAGAGGTCAAGAGGGCACTCTCCTTGTGTACATGTATTTTGTTCATGATAAAAGTGTATGTTATGTCAATGTGTGAGATAGAGCAGGGAACTACTACCTGATGATGAAAGTTAGTGATGTTATCGATGTTTGAAATGGAGTTTGAAATGAAGTTTATTTAGCCTAGTTTACAAGCAACATGTGTTTTGATTTCCGCGAGCTGGTCTACCGTCTTCCACCTCCTGGGTTAATTACAGCAGAGATTGGAAAGAGTAATTCCATCGCCAAATCACTTCCTGATAACTTGGCGGAAAATTCAAGTTTTATTAGCAAGATGAGCTAATCAATAAACATGAAGATAAAATTAATAGCCCCCCCTCTTATTTTTTTTGCTTTATTCCCCTCTCCCCCTTTCCCTTCTCAAAATTCTAGTACTAGTAACATTAGTAGTATATCGGGAGGAAGAGAGAAAGAAAGAATTGATACACATGACATGTATTTACTTTATGCTATGATATAAAGTTGATACATATTATGATGGAAATAAGAAAACGCTTTCTTTCTCAAATCTTGTCTCTTAAATTACCGATTTACAATTTGATCTTCTTTTTACACTTTTTCACCATATTTTCTTTTCTTTTCATCTTTTTTTGAGCCTCTCTACCTCTCCCAACAATCCTTCTCCTTTATATCTTGATCGCTTTCCTCCTGACTTTCGTTTTCATCATCTCAAATTTCCAACAAGTCATGTGGCAGAACCAAAACAATGGCATTCCTAAATCAAAGCGCATGGGCAGTTTGTTTACAAATTAATTCACAGCAAAGATCATAGACTTGTCAGACAGCTGGCGCCCAGCTTGGTGTAACATTACACCGTGGTCTCTCTATTCAGAGCACGCGGCCTCAGCTAACAGCTAACTCTCGTTTGCTATTGGCTGATGAATGGACTAATCTCTTTGGACTTTGGACCATAGCTTTGGAATTGAACAGTCGAAGCACATGGAGCGTACAGTGAGAGTGACATGTGGGCGTGGTCATCCAGACTACATGGATGTATAGCGTCTGTAAGACAATCATGGGGCAGAAATAACTGATCCTGAATTTGTGTGGAATGTGGCATGTCTGGACCTCAGACAGCAAGATAACGGAGTGTGTGATCTAGATCTACTATTACGGACAAGGGTCACGAGGCCGGGGTCACTAAGAGTCAACCTTTTTTTTTTTTTTTTAAATCTTACTCCTTATCAGGCCGGGTTACCGGGTTGGACCGGTTCGGTAAAGATTGAAAAAAAAATTACCGGGCTTAAAACGGGCCGGACTTTTTGTTTCGGGCTACAGCACTACCCATAGACTCCACCCCCCCCCCCCCCCCCCCCCCCCCTTATAAATTGGTAGGCACCCCCATCTTTATCAATCTAGATCCTCCTTGCCTAAGGATGATCCTTGCCAATTTTGGTTGAAATCCACCACCAGCAAAGTTTTGAGAAGTCAAATGCATGTGTACAATACATGTACATACTACATGTACATACATGTAGAGACAAAACTGAATTTTACCAAAAACTTAACCAAGTTAAAGGTAACAGATAGTTTTGGTAAGCCCTCAAAAACTTTTTGTGAGATTTCTTTGATTTTACTTAATAAATAGCAGGGTACTAACATAACTAAGATGCTGTGAAGTTTTTTCCTCCTTAAGTGAAATGTTTATCGAATGAGAGGTGAAAAGTAATAAAAATCCCTGGCCCCAAAAAGAGGGGATGTAAATTCAAACAACGGCCATACACACTACTCACATGAGGATTGCTGTGTGTATAGAATACGCTACACATAGTGCGAAGCGCTGAGTTTATTGTGCGGGGAACCTTCGGGTGGATATGAGCGTGAGGCAGTGAAAAGCCGTTACCAAGCGTTTCTTACAGATATTTACACTAAAATTTGTTCGAAATCGTGAATGGAATGTTAAATAATCTCGTACATGTGTCTTATGATAAAAGGAGAATAGTATGTGACTATGTTAGATAAGTTTCTTGCCAGTATGATTTTTGCTACCGAGACTGTCTATGAGCTTTAAACTGTCAGTAGGTGACCTTTAATGTGATGAAAATGAAAGATTTGGGTATTCATTTGAAAGAGGGTGACATGAAGACAATCACTACCAAGAATGATGCCAAGTTTCAAAGAATTTGAACAAATACTTTTGAAATAAAGTAAAAATTCAAAAACTTAACCTCAGGTTAAGTTTTTGGAACACAATTCAACCCAATTGACCTTAATTGACCTTTGACCTTGACTTTTGACCTGAAATTTGTTCCATATTATTTGTGATACTCTACAACCCTTGTGTCCAAGTTTCATAGAAATCGAACATATACTTTTGAAATGAGAGCATTTCCAAAATTGTTGACGCCGTCGGAAAAGCGGCGCTTATATCTCGCTTTTTGCTTACGCAGGCGAGACAAATATGAGCCCCCCTCCCCCCCCCCCCCCCCATTTCCCCTTGAACTGGTGTCCTTTTCACTCAGTTTGCCAACTTTTGGTAATAACATTCCTGAGAAATTTGGTTGCAGCTCTCAGTTCCTTACCTTTTGCATGGTCTCTGGCTCAGCAGGTCTGTTCACCTTAACCTCCTAGCTTCTCTCTCACTCTCTAACAGTGTGAGGATGTCACCCTCGCGGACTGGCCCCTTTACATTGCGGATGATGGATCTGTTGGAGTCGTCCAAGAACTCCACTCGCACCTGTGTACACTGTCCCTGGGACCCAGTGCGGCCCAGAACTTTGGTGACCTATGATGGGAAGAAAAGAAAGAAAAACAATTTTGAAGACTTAAACATAATTTCCCTTTATTTCCTTATCTTCCTTTCACAAACAAAGTTAAAATGGATGTAGAATTCTTTGCACAAATTATTATTATTTTTTTAAAAGTATATATCAATTACAAAAAGAAAGAAAAAAAAAACAAAAAAAACAAAAACTTAATTACAGTTATCATAAAACAGAACAGTCTGCACAGAAGAGAAAGCCCTTGGGATATGTGTGTGTGTGTGTCTCTCTCTCTCTCGCTCTATAAATTCAGTTTTCTTTCCACTCCCCTCCCCCCCCCCCTCTCTCTCTCTCTCTCTTGGAGTAGCATGGGCAATTGTCAGACTAATGAACTTCCCCCCAAATATTTTTAGCTGAAATTTGGTTTTTTTCCTTGTTTCCACTTATCAACAGTGTTTTGGGGTTGACAGTTCTCAAACTTGTCTCAGACTATGACGATTAAAAGAGAAAAAAACAAAAACAAAGAGACTTTGGTTTCCTTCTACATCAAAGACAAAAAAACAAAAACAAACACAAAAAACGGTAGCTTAGGTATTAGAAAATGTTAAAGGGCAATCCAATTTTGGTAATAAGATGCTTTGTATGAAAGCAGAAAAATAAGAAAAACAGGATGGTGAAAAATTGAAAGAAATCAGACTTCTGAGCCACGTCCACACAGCTATTGCCCCTATTTTCCATAAGCTGGTTTAGAAACTTTGCTGCAATTTATGTGCAAGCCCTTCAATTTGACTTATCTTATCTTCTCATGTCTTAACTATAATGTTACCTACATTAGGTCTACTTGACTTCTATGACTTCCTACTCAATACTTTGGTATCAAAGGAAAGGCAAAATCATTCTCTAAAATATATGTTTTTGAAAAAAAAAAAAAAATCCACTCCCAAAATGACCCCCCCCCCCCGAAATGAACGAAAGGCATCAAGAGAGATGAGGCATTTCCCATCCGAGTTAGGCCACCTCAACATAAATAAAGTCATGAAGGTCCAGATCTACGTTCAACTTTTGAACTTCACTTTTTTATCCCATGTCCATCTGTCCCCACATGACCCACTTACAAAAAAACTTGTAATGTGCCACACGACATGCCGATCTGAATCTGAATCTAATGAAATACGGCTCAACACTCAAGGTGGTCCTCAAGGGGTTTTAACATGCAATTTTGTCTGTTTTTGACCGAGTGAATGTTGGACACAGTCCCACATAGGCATGGGCCTATGAGTATGAGTGTAGTAGACCTCTAGACCTAGATTCTAGAACTTAGTAGGATTAGCCATTACTCATTAGAATAGGACATCTAACAGAATATTTGTGATATTTATTGGCCCCACCATACCCTCACCCTAATCCTAAAGTTTCCCTAACCCTAACCCTAAGGCTAAACCCACTTATACATGTACAAGCTTATCTCAAGATAACCTTGTACTCGAGACTAGCTTTTACGTGTGAATAGGCTTCAATAGCTTTTGTGTGTATCAGCAGGCCTTTTTCCAGTCTAGATCATTCATATGGTAGTGGATCCTATTTCTGAACACTTTTCAGAAAATCAGCGATAGCAAATAAAATATCACACAAATATCTGTCAAACTTAGACAATGAAAGCTTAAACTTAAAGTCCTACAGAAAAAGAAGTTGGTGGAATTTGAAAAAGACAATGTATGATGGGGGGCCCCTTGTCTGCGCACCTAACATTTCACTTGAAATTGACAAGCTTTTTCTTTGGTATTCCTCTAATGACTGACCTCATTTTAATCCTCATATCCTAGAGAGTAACTGTGCCGAAAATCTGATTAAAATTTGAATAAGAACAATTTCATTTTCACAAGAATAGGCGACGCTGTCATTTTGACACTAAAAAAGGGAAGGTTCCCTTGTCTGCGCACTCATTCACTTATCACGCAGTTCGGGATATTTTGCATGAAAGGTGGCATTTTCAAGGCATGTGAGTAAAAATGCATAAAATAGACGTTCTTCACCAGTTTTTCATTTTTTCGCTGATACATATCACTAAAATTTATGTGAAGATGATTGTGTTCATTGCGTCTTTTGTGATGTTAGATTCGCGCAGTTACGCGTATGCGCACTGCGCAGACATGGGGCACCAAACCATACTTAATAACTTATGTAGGTCTAGATCTAATACAATATTCCCTTCCGAGCAAACCCCTTCCCAATGACGCGTTTTGAAAGCAGAAAAATAAGAAAAACAGGATGGTGAAAGTTTGAAAGAAATCGGACAAGGTCTAAGAAAGTTATGGATGTTTGAAAAATAAGATCACTACATCTATGCGAATCTCAAATTGGCAATTTGGTGAGTCAATTGTGACATTTTTGTGGACAACTCTCTTATTTGTCGTACACTAAAATATCATTAATTTGCGCTTTTCTTCCAGGGGCTTTTACCCTCGGGGCAGTACTCAAAATATATTAGAGATACCGTATTGTTACAGGTCCTCATGAACGAAAAGATCCTACTAGGGTCTAATGCATTTTGAAAAAAAGTGACATTTTAGTCATTTTGTGTGTTAGAGCGAATGGAGGAGTTGTCCACAGCTACATCACAGTGACATTATTTACCTATTCGGCCAATTTGAAATTCCCATATGCATAGGATCTAGACCCTAGTCACTTTTAGTGATTACAACTTTCAAAAATTCATAACTTTCTTATTGCTTGTCCGATTTCGTTCAAACTTTCACCAATCTGCTTCTCTGATTTTTCCTCTGTTTCAAAGCAACTTGCTATAAAGGTTGGATTTCCCTTTAAGTGCGAAACTTTATACCGGCAGCATTCGGTAGCTAGCTAGCGGGCCACGCTGCCCCCGATTTATAGAACATGCTGAAATGGCTGAATCTCATTTAGTCTATGCCTGTAGACCTCTATACCCAAACGTTGAAATTCCGGACAGGTTGTTATTTGTTAATTCGGACAGGTCATTTTTAATTTAAAACAGTAGACCCTAGATCTAGATCTAGATCTAGACCTAGACTAAATGATCCAACAACTTTCCATGCAAATTGTCACAAATTCTTCACAGGATAGGTTGAAAATCATGTGATTTGCAAATATTCACTGGTTTTAGTGTTACTTGATGCATGTTTTTCGTAAAAACTGACGGGCTATTTTTTTTGTTAAGTGTCCGGAAATGCAACCCCCCAGTATTAATGTGGTTAGGTGGGACCCTGTTGCGTATGCATGCATGTCATTACTGTAAGTGTAACAGCCTTCACGCGCAGCTCCTGAATGGCAATCTCGCCGACTAATTTTTTGGTTGTAAGTTTAACATGATATTCATTGTTATCGGGGATCTGAATTTGATGCCAACCTACTTCAATATCAAAAGATACATGAGAATATATATTTTTTGAAAAATATACACGGGAAAAATTAAATTAACCTTTGCAAGTTTTACTGGCTTATCCATGTCGTTTATGGAAAAACTCGTGTCCGCTGAAAAGAACAAGACACTGTCTAGACCTAATTCGTCCCTCAAGAAAATGCCCAAATGCAACTCGACCCAATTCAGTTAAGGTGCAGCGGGGGACTTGGGCTAGACCGGAAATATTCTGTCTCTCGTTCGTTAGCTCTTCACTTAGAATTCTGTCTCTCGTTTTAGCTCTTCACTTAGAGCCGACCCTGTCAAAATAATAAGAGGCTAATGAACGAGAGACAGAATTTTCGGTCTAGACTTGGGCATAATAACAATGACAATAAATATAGCTGATGTTATTACAATAAATATAGCTGATGATCGATGATGATAGTAACGATAATGAAAATAATAATAACAATAATACACAGTAATAATCCGGGTAATAATAATATTAATGATAAAAATAATAATAGTTTTGTCTGCCTAGGGATGCCACATCAGTATCAACAGTGGAGGATTTAGGGGGGGGGGGAGAGGTACTTCCCCGTAAGCAATGAAACTATATTGTGCCCCCTTTCTGTACATTGTGCACCCCTTTTCATGGACCTGATTAATTTCTTTCTTCTTTTTTTTTTGCTGGTCAGATAATTTTTGAGAAAAACAGTACCCCAAAACGTGTGATCGGACACCTTTTTTTTTCTTTTTTTGCTTGTCAGAAAATTTTCTTAGTCGTTGTGCCCCCTCTTTTTTCAAAATCCTGGGGCGGTATTCTGAAAACTGTTTTATCTCAAATATTGTTGTATCTCCACACTTAAGATAAAATTGGTATTCTGAAAATTGTTGTAACTTTTGTTGTATGTTTGTTCACTCTGCGCATGATCCTAATTTAAATATGCGCGCTGAAGATAATTATCATGAGATAATTGGTATTCTGAAAATTATCTTATCTTTTGTTGTATCTTACCTTCCATGGTAACTACAACAAAACTTACAACAGCTTCTAGCTGTTGTATCTCATGATCTCGGCAATTTTTCTAGCTCAGAATCAGACAGTACATGCTCGAATAGCAAGATGGAGACTGTGTGTGATTCAAGATCTCATAGAGAAGACATTTTAAAGAAAGTACAGGTGGAATTCGATGATTTTACATCAATATCCGCCCCTTATACTGCTCTTTCTGCAGGCTCTGCAGATATGATTACCCCAGCATTGCCATGAGCAGGGGCGGATCCAGGATTTTGTATAAGGGGGGGGGGGGCACACAACTGCAGGATTGTCAACTTTGGGAAACTGCTTGGAGGGAGATCCATATTTTTTTTGGTCTCGCCAGCCCTCCAAAATTCGCTCAGTGGGTGTGTGTGTGTGTGTGTGTGTGTGTGTGTGTGAGTGTGTGTGGGGGGGGGTGGGGTTATGAGGTCCAGTTTCCCTCCATAATTCTCTGACAAGCAACAAAAAAAAAAAGGGGGGGGGGCACAATGCATAGTTTTCTTTCAAAAGCGGGGGGGGGGGGGGAGGGATTGCCCCCCTAAATTCGCCACTGATTGCCAGGTACCTGGGTGGAGACGGACAATTGACAGTCCCAGGATGAGCATCGAGCAAGGATCGAAGCCTACTACTAATTGCTATTCTGATTACGCCATTGACACATGCATACAAACGGCTAGGGGCGGGCGGGAGCATTCTTCTCTAGTCCCGCTTCATACATTGTCATTAGTAATTTTTATCCTCACATTCAGCCGGCGTATAAGAGCCAAAAAATTTAAGGGGGCTGAACCAGCAAGAATTTAAGAATTTTCTAAAAGCGTTACGGGAACGAAATAGCCTCATACTATACTTGTATATATGAATACATGTACTTTGAATGGGATGGGGGGGGGGGGGGGGATACAAAGGAAGGGGGTACGGTACATCCCCGTCCGAAGAAGTCTTTGCACTTTGCTGTACCATGAACATTTTGCACTTATCTTCCTAAATTGAATATTCTATTTTTGCGAGGTCAAGTAGCGACCGAGCCAGAATTTTTTTACATGTTGTAGTTTGAAACTTTAACTCTTACTGTGGCAAGGGGTTTAGCTCGTCTTCAAAATTTTACTGAAATGTGATCAATGCTTAAGTTTTCAAATTTTCTTTTTTTCATCTAATATTTCACAAAATATTGTGTACTAAACTTGTAGGAAATTTATTGCCATTTCTTACGATACCAAACATCATTACTTTACCCAACTTTATGCATAAGAATTATTGAAAATTACATTTGAGTTTCTTTTTTGTCCATTATTTTTAGGTTTCTCATTTGTTTACTATTGTTTAATGTTGAAATAAGGTAACATCTTTTTAAAAATCTGCAATTTTCTCATATAATTATAATAACAAATTTAGAATGCTTGATTTATGGTCAAAATTTTGATATACATTGACCACCATATACCTTTCCTGTGGTCGAGCAATTAGTGAATGAAAATGACAAGTCTATCTGTCACATATATGTGACATCGGCAATGAAAGAGTTCATTGCATTTCAGACCACTTTTATGCTCACAAGTATAACAAGCAAAATCCTTTTCCCTTTTTCTCATGGGGATATTAGGCAGCTTAACATAATCATCGTCAATTTTTAGCTACTTTTTCATTTTCGGGGACGATTCCTCTCTGCCTAGGCTATATAATACCTGTTCATATAGATTTTCTTTAAAATAAAGTTTAAAGTTTATCAAACGAGGGAGTGGAGAGACCGACTGAGAGGATTTTCTTTTTTGAATAGTGGAAGTTTGCATTCTAGAGCACTTCGGAGCCTCAGTAGTGTGCTGTAGCCTTATACTAGTAATTCATTATCTACTTCCCTCACTTTCGAAAGAAATTTCATGATAGTGTGTGATCTACATGTATATTGTAAAGGGGCTGATTTGGGTATAAGAGGAAAGTTCCCCTCCTCTGATAAGAAAATTGTGAGAAAACAAGATTCATGTATATGTACATGGAAGGGGAGGTACTAAGAAAATTCAGCAATTTATACGTTCTAAAAGACGTACATCCATGACAACTGTAATCACAATACATTTTTTTCTAGGTAGGGGTATATAAAATGGTACGGCTTTTCTTTTCATTCTTCTTTCTTTCTCCCCCTTCCTTTTCTTTCTTTCCTTCTCCTTTCTTTTTTTCCCTTTTCCTTTTTTTGACAGTGGAACTTGGGCGGGGGGGGGGGGGGCTGCAGCCACCAAGCCCCCCCCTCTCAGTACGCCAGTGCACATTTTTTCCTCTTTTGATGTTAATATTGATATTTTATTTCACAGGCATGATTCTAGATATAGCATAGGCGTACCGAGGGGGGGGGGGGGGGGGTGTTTTGGGTGGTTTAGGTGTTCAAACACTCCCCTTTTAGGTGTTTACAAATTAAACAAAAGCTTGTTTTTAACCCCGGTTATTTCTGTTTTGAGTTTCGGCTTGGTCTAATAATATACCTTTGCTGTTTTTTTTTGCTTGTCAGAAAATTTTCAGAATATTATGCCCCCCCTCAAAAAATCCTGGATCCGCCGCTGATTAAACGATGAAAATGAAGAATAATCTTAAACACCCCCTTTTAAAAAATCCTGGGTACGCCTATGCCATATAGTTGAAAATCTTATCAACTGGTTTTCGACGGCGCAACGGTGTTGACCCATCGATCTCTACCTTACCTTACCCGGCCTATATACTTAAAGGGGCAGTCTAATGAGAACTCATGGGGAAATGAAATCGTGCGGAATTTGCAAAAGGCTCGTTTACTTGTACACATAGCACGCCCGTTGTGCGAGGCTGTCGGACTAAGGTCATAAATGATCGGACGGCACGAAGTTGACTGAACTGGAGCTCGGCGAATACTTCGGGTTTAACCAGTCCCGGGCTCTTAGTCTTGTAACTGGTTGTAACCTCGTTCCCCCAAACAAGTTTAGTGTAATGCTGAAATATTTCCAAATACAAAACACGGTTAACTTCTGGTTGATTAGTCTAGCCATCGCTTCTGCACTGCCCTGCCGCGACTCGTTGTCGCCACGATTACGTAACTAATCCCAGGCTCTACCAGAGAGCTGGCTCTGTAATTACTTTTCCATATGTTTGATTACTTTCCCACCGCGCGAAATTTAAAACACAAGCCAGTCTTATCTCAGAGGTGGTCCAATATGAATCACATGTTTTAGCACGTGCGATGGAAGTCCTTGTATCGAAGTGACACGAAGCTCCGAGTATATTTTCCTCTCTCATCGGAAATCGCCCATGCAGGCCTACCAAAGTATCCCTTTAACTGGTAGAGTTCGATGTGATGACTGTGTTGTTGATGTTGGTTTTTTTTTTTTTTTTTTTTTTTACTTTGATCGACCACATAAAATTGTCTCGCGGCGGGCTGCATATGGCCTGTTGGCTCGCTATCAGCCTGAAAACAATCATTAGGATGTTTTGTCATAATGAATCACTATGATAAATCAACGGGCATCCTATAGATTTCAAGACCGACAGGGTTATACATGTATTTACTAGCTACACCATTTTGACTAGTGGAAGGTGTGTTTGCCAAAATTTTTCTAAGCATGAATAAAATAGATCGTATTATTGTGGAATATTTGAAGATGTAGGGGGTCTAATTACAAAGTGTGGACCCCCATTATAAAAATACGCATATACTATTCTACTACCATCAGTTTGGGCATGCACAGACTTTTTGTTTCGTTTTAGTGGGGCCTTAATTGCACATAATCAAATTACTGTTTTTATTATGGACTCCTGCGTCGCTGACTAGTAAATTCTCAGTAAAAAACTTTTTCTAGGGCGCAGCCCGACTCAGTCATTCTTCTTCTTCTTCTTCTTCTTCCGATCCTTCGTCAGCTCAGAGATGAAAACTGAAGGGCGAGTTTATTTTGTGCAATTTTAGTTGGTGGAATTTTGTCTTCATGGTCTTAGTTGGTTTTTACTCTTTAAATCAAATTATTTGCCTTTATAATCGTAATCTACATAAAAATAAAAAAAAAATCAATATGTAGTAATAAATTATTTTTAAGGATTGATATGATTCATTGCTACATTTTCATAAAATAAAATACATGCAGTAGTATAAAATATTTTGACGAAGCCTAAAATTCAAGATGGCGACTGCCTCAAGATTTATTCAAAGAGTCCGTAATTTCTTCGCTGGAGTGAGTATTAAGGGATTTTATCAGATTATCACACGTCAGATTGATTGAAAATTATATTATGGTACAAGAGGATGTATATTGTGGACAGAATAAAGCGTTTTATAAGAGTTATATCGTAGGGTTGTAATGAAGTTGAACAAATCAATTCTTGCTTCAGCCCCATGTGATGGTCTGGATGTTGGTACAATTTTTAAGTCTATCCAGCTTCATCTATTTTTCTGTAGAGATTTGGAAAATATGTATTATCTGTGATATTTGATGTTTTCAGTAACTTTTTATGGAAACTTTGATTGCAATGGGGTAAAGGCAAGTTAAGTATAGATCTAACGTGAACTTTTGTCTTTTTTGTCCCTGGCTTGGGCCTTGGCACTCTTAGCGACTTTACTATACTTAGTGTGTAGACTCTAGGCAGTCATCCACCTCGACACTTTCAAAACACCACTGCACAAAAGTCAATAACATTCACTCATAATCGGCATTTAATTTACAAAAAATGACACCAACATATTCATGAAATACAATAAATTCAACTCACCGATGTTGGAAAAGATAATTCCAAAAATGAAATCCGTAATTTACTGTCACTTCTGGCGAAACGGGGTATCGCAAGACATCGTGTACATTTCCTGATCGCCGCGAGCGCTGACATCTCCCGCTAAAAAATTCGGTCGTTAAAAGTTCGGTTCCTATCACGCACACGTAAGTCCCGATTTTCCGTGTGTGCGATCGTAGAGATCGATGTGCACGCGATACCGAGTTTCGTTGTGGACAAAAAAATTTGGCCGATTTAGTCTAAAAACATCGGCAGCAGGAAAACAACATGCGATCGCGAAAAAAATTGGCGGGGATTTCTTAGGTTTTGGACATGATTTTGACTTTGGATTTTGCTGGAAATATCAGAAGTTCTTCCTAATGGCCATTTAAGGTAGGAGTGAGATTTTAAAGAGCTGAATTTGAAAGGAAGTATTTTAAATATTTATCTAATTTTTCCCCCCATACCTTAAGTACATGCGATAGAAAATGACTAGTATTTTTGCATTCGTCCCGCGTAGTGGTCAATATGACCACTATAGTATTACGTGGTGTGGGCCTTGGCGGCTCTTGCCATGTACAAGCTTATCTGAAGATAAGCTTGTACTCCAGACAAGCTTTTACGGGTGAATAGGCTTCAATAGCTTTTGTGTGTATCAGCAGGCTCTTTTCCAGTCTAGATCATTCATACATGAGAGGAAAATAATTATTTAAAATTTCACTTTCAATTCTGAATCCCCGAATTTGTGGCACAGTAAGAGTTGATGAGTCTCTGAATCAGGTAATCTAGCAAATTTAAGAATATTAAATCTTGCTTAGAGTAATTTTGTTGTCTGTTTTTGACTGCTGCAACAGTGAATGTTGGACACAGTCCAACATAGGCAAGGTCCTATGAGTGGGCTCTTGCTAAAACTATAAAAGTAAAACGGTCGGGTCTTGACTTAGTGCAGCTCAGCGCTGCCTGAAATTTGCAAACATTTTTCAGGAAAATCTAAGTATGGTATCCTTTTATTTTGAGCAGCAGAAAATAAAGGAGAAAAAAGGTGACCTGATGAGAGCATAAATTATAATTTGATTATTAGATCTATCATTATCAATATCATCTAGATTCTATTCCTTGTTATTATCCATGCATGTCTACATCATGTATCATTATCAATTATCTTTCCATCCTTCCTTTCTTTATGTTATTCTTTGATTCCTTTTATCATCTTCTCTTCCATCTTTTCTGATGTCACTCTTTATATTCATTCTTTTATCATTGCTCTATCTTTTATTATGTAATTCTTTTTATCCTATAATCTTTTTTGCTTTGAATGCTTTCCATCCATTATTTAGTGTAGATCTAACTGTTTAATAGTCTTTGTTTCCTTTTATCATGTTCTCTTCCACCTTTCCTGATGTTACTCTTAATCCTTGTATCAATCTCTGCTTTTGTTTTGATTTTTACTTTTGTTACATGTATGCACTTATCCAATAAACAAGGTTATAATATAACCTTGTCCTCCCAAACCATTATTGACATGGTGAAAACACATAAAGGCTGCCCTCTACTGATGTACTACTGCTAGCAATAATAAACAAATGCAGATTTCCTCTCTCAACACAGAGAGGGCAGCAGTACAGAAGGATCAGTTGGTCTCAGCAGAAAAATAGAATGAACACAAAATTTAATGCTTAAATTACACATTCTCTGAATCAGTGGTTTAGCTGGTCACCAAACAAGAGGGACTTTCACTGACAACTTGCTGGTAAGTAATATTCTGAGTTTCACTCTTTTGATCTGGCATTTTGGCTGGATATATTACAGCAGGTTGGAGCTGCATAGTTTCAAGTGGGGCTGAGTGGTTCAGACACACGAGTGTATGTTATTCTTCGTTGTTTCCTTTTATCAACTTTTCTGCCATCTTTCCTTATTCTTTATCCTTCGACATGTATCATTTTGCTATTTCTTTAAGCTATTCTTTGTTTTTATCCTGTCATTTTTTTCTTTCTATCTCTCTTTTTGTTATGTTATTCTTTTATTCAATTTATCATCTTCTCTTCCACAAGTTTCCTTATGTCTTTATCCTATCATTTATGTCTCTGTCTTTCGTTATGTTATTTTTTTTCTTTTTATCCTTCTATCATTTTTTTGCTTTCCATCTTTCCATTCGTTATTATTCTTTTTTTCCTTTCATTATCTTCTCTTCCATCCATCCTACCCTTATATCCTCTGTCATTTGCTATTTTTTCCTTTGCATTATCCTTCTATCATCATCTCTTCAATTTTTCATTAAGTTACTTGTTACCCTTCTTTCATTTCTCTCTGTATCTCTTGATATGTTTTCTTTCTTCCCTTATTGTTCATTTTTAGCCTGAAATCAGGAAAATCATACTGAGATGGACACTTTTTCAATTTAACCCCTTGAAGACACCATACAATTTATTTTTGCTAATTTTGACCCAGTGCGCCGAGACCCGACTGTATAGTAAAAGCAGGTTTGACCCACTCGTACATGTACAATGTAGGTCGGGAAAAACCTAGCCATACGGGCTTGATGTTTTATGAAATATGACATTTGAACATCAAGCCATACCCGGAAAGTCATATTCCCAATGGAGAGATGAGTAGATCTAGACCAAACCAAATAATTAGGTGGGCAAGTATCATCCATTCCTTGCGAACCACCCTTGGCGTTTACTGAAATCTTCATCTTCCAATCCATATACATGTATGATAACACTTCAACGATCGGATCATGTGAAATTGAAAAAAAAAACACAATGATGTGGATTTAGATCTAGATCTACTTACCATGCGATTAGCATCATGAAGACGTTGACCTCTGCTGAAAGGCAACAAGATTGGCACAGAATGTGCTGTAGATGAACAGAGTACAGGAAGTGCAACGTTCAAATAGTGCAATGTTCAAATGTCATATTTCGTAAGACATCTACATGTAACCCATAAGGCTAGAAAGGAACAACAGTTGGTGAATACACATTCCACACCACTACACAAATAATCTGTGGCAATTGGACTTCAAAGATCTGAGAATAAAAGGGTAAATGTCAAATTAGGATCTCAATTACTAGCAATTTGTCTGGGAACCAGGAAAGTCCCTCTTCTTTGCTGTGGTGACCAGCTAAACCATAAATTCAGGAAACTCAGATTTTAAGCATCAAATTTTGCCCTCATTCATTTTTTTTCTGCTAAGACATGAGTGAGCTCTCTATGTTCTGCTCTCTGTGTGCGGAGAGAGGAAATCTGCATTTTTTATTGTTGAATGCAATAGTAAGCAGTAGGGAGCAGCAATGTGTTTTCACCTTGACCATATTGGTTTATATTAGGAGAGATCAGTTGTCACAGAGGTTACATTATAAGTTTGTACTTCGTACATGTATGCGTGTTAAAATACACATGTGTGGATATGTACATGTTTAAATGTACATGTTTTGAAAGTCTTTAAATTTACCTAAAGGTGAGACGGTGAGAAAAGATATTGAGACAATCAGCCTTGAAGAGCAGTCAAGTGCATAGACAAGTGTTTGGAAAGCTGGGAGTAAGTGCATAATTATCAAAGTGTTCAGTCATGTGTGCAGTTGGTCTACCACAATAACAGTACATGCTCCCTCAATCAGAGAGCTAGAATCTACTCATGATATTTATGTATTGTAAAAAAAAAAAAAAAAAAAAGGATGCTTCAAAATACTTCATTATTCTTTTCTGGTAGAAATTTGTGTTAGGAAATTAGAGGAGAGATTAGTTGTCACAGATTCCAAATATGACAGAATCATAAAAAACACATTTCCAACACCAACCACCATTTTTTACCATCTTTTACCATCTTTTACCATCTTTATTGTTATCTTTTATATATGCGACATTGTCTGGGTTATGGAGAGACACATCACATATCATATCAGTCAATGCATACTATTTTTTTGTTGTTGACCTGCACTATCCATGTACATGATGCCAAAGGTAGAATTAGATTCATATGAATCACCAGTTATGAATTACATCAATTTGATTATTCATATATTATCCTTTTATTTGCCTTGTTTATAATCAACAGAGGGATCTCCAAGCGAAGCTGAACAACCGATATGCATATGGACAGTCACCAAGGTAACTTCATTTATTTCAATAATACTATACATGTATACATGTATATTATAATCAAATATACCTTGCACTGAGAGGCTCCAGTTGAAGTTATGGATTCTCTGAGGTGACTGCATGGCATAGCACTTTTTCTGAGGGGCGCAGTCACGAAGAAAATAGTAACTGTGGCAGTCACCGAAGAATCCATAATTTCAGTTGGTGCCTCAAAAAGAGTGCATGGTATATTTGATTTATATCCTACAAGAGTAACCCTAGATAGATTAAATAAAACCCCCAAAACAACTACATGTAGAATCAGAGTAGACGTACATACACTGAGAGGCTCGTCATGCACAAACATTACCGCGATACATTGTCGAGATATCGATAGCTTCCAAATATCCAGAAAAACAAAAGAGTGATGTCATGATATTTTTATATCGAAAAATATACGGAGGTCTGACGTCACGCGATATCCATTTTTTCTTTATGGTGAAAGTATTTTATGTCACGTGAGACATTCCTGGCCAATCCTTGCATGAAAATTTTATGATGTAGGATATAAACTTGAATATGCATGTATATATACTGTATATGTAGCTAGAATGAGTTAAAATAATAGTCTTTACAGGTCACCAAGTTATGCCATGGGAGATAGTTAACAAAACAAAAACAAAAACAGAACAAAACCAAAATCTCTGTAGACTTGTTCAAACTTAGTTTTTCATACGATAACAAACTAAAAAAATGTTGTTAATGATTTACGATGCTTTAATGTCCCCGTACCTTCAGTACTACAATGTGCACTTAATCCATTATTTGTTCATTTAAAATTATTAAATGTACCGTAATGGCACCAGTCGTGGAGGGGTTTGACAGTTTTAGATTCATAATTTTCAGAAAGTACCGCGGTTGTTGAGAAATCACCCACCATTCGATGCCGAAAATGCTTGTGAATAAAATCCACCCGAAATATTGCATCTTGCTTCTATGGCGCGAACGCTACTTTGGCGCTTCTGCGGGGCTTCTGCTGCTCCAGTGTCGCCGCACCTCGCACCAGTGGTGCCGCACCCTTCGCAAATGATATTGCGAAGGAAGGATTAATCTAAGATAAATCACTCTCTTGTAAAATTATTCAATCAGTACACAGTGCCCTACTTAAACCATACGCACGAAGCTATCTGGCTATCGCGTTGTCTTTGAGGGATTGTGCATGCGCACTAGTATAATGCGCTTGTCAGGATGCTACGTCATGATTTGTGTGTTGTAGGAATGGCGCGTCAAGACTGGAGCATGGGCATTCTCGGCAAGACAGCTAACTTTGAAGAAGGATAATCTATTTCCGAAGTATTTTTCATGCAAAAAATTGTCTGGCCAACATCTATGGACCTTAAGCTCTGTTATCGAAAACAGAAAATATGGTACATAATATTTTTTTTTTTGTTTCAGTCTGCTAAAGAGGAAGTTCTTGTTTTACAAAAAAATTAGCAGTACATAAAAGAGCCCCGTGGATAATTCTCTTTGGAAACAAATTTTTCCTGCCATAATTTTTGCGCGATCAGCAGCGAGCGAAACGCCGCATATTTGTTCCTTATTTATTTTGGTAAAATATCTGCTAGTCAATCGCATCCATTCATTTCGCTCCGGTGAGACTAGGGCGGTTGACACAGGGCGTTGCAGCAATTACAAGGGCGCGCCACGACTGGTGCCATTACGGTATTTGATCTCTCTGATTTTAATTTAGCAATTTTCGTGTATTTGTGCCAGAACCAAACCATCCCACTTAGTCTCTCTAGCAAATTCTGTATCAATGCCCAATTTCACTCATAAAATACACGTGGTTTCTCCCACTTTCATTTACCGTTGATGAGAATGGATTTTGCAAAAAAGTTCTACAAGGGGCTAGTGTAGGGGCCCATAATCTGGAATAATTCACCTTCACATATCAAATGTAGTCCTCTTGAAGTCTTTAGAAGGAGGTTGAAATCACTAATACTGAATACTTGTAATACCTAGTTTACTTTATCTATGTTCAGGCTTTACTCGTACTTTTGTATTGTTTGTTTTTGCTTTGCTTTAGTTTCTCTGTTTTGCATTCATATGTATATATATATATATATATATATATATATATATATATATATATATAAACATATATGAATGCAAAACATATATATATATATATATATATATATAATTGTGAGAAATGAGAATGAGAGAATAATGGTTGCGTAGCTTAAATCAAAGTTCCCCAGAGCTGTCCTCCCTTTTTGAAATTTTTGCAAAGGTTGAAAAAATGTCTCCGTCGGGAATCGAACCTGGGTCGTTGGCTTAGAATGCTATTGCCTTAACCACTAGACCACGGAGACGGGCCAGTGATTTTGGCGACACCAGATTCAATTGACCGACAGATCGACAAATCTTCAACCTTATCAATTAATTCCTTTTAAGCCAACGATCCGGGTTCGATTCCCGGCGGAGACATTTTTTCAACCTTTGCAAAAATTTCAAAAAGGGAGGACAGTTCTGGGGAACTTTGATTTAAGCTACGCAACCATTATTCTCTCATTCTCATTTCTCACAATTATAATTATTTCCACGAGAGTTGCCAAAGGTGTTGTATATGTTATTTCCTTACAATTGTATATAATGATATTATTCTAATGTATACATGTACATCTCAAAGCATTTGCTTGGATCCAGCTGAGGCATGCGGCTTTTCTCTGTTCAAAACTCACCTGCCCCTGACAAAGAAATTAATTAATAAGGTTGAAGATTTGTCGATCTGTCGGTCAATTGAATCTGGTGTCGCCAAAATCACTGGCCCGTCTCCGTGGTCTAGTGGTTAAGGCATTCTAAGCATTCTAAGCCAACAACCCAGGTTCGATTCCCGGCGGAGACATTTTTTCAACCTTTGCCAGAATTTCAAAATGGGAGGACAGCTCTGGGGATCTGTGATTTAAGCTACACAACCATTATTCTCTCATTCTCATTTCTCACAATTATGATTATTTCCACGAGAGTTGCCAAAGCTTTTGTATATGTTATTTCCTTACAATTATATATATATATATACGTATGATGTTGTTTATACCTTTTTTTGGTGGCAGCACCATTAAGGCTCTTTTGCCTTCCTAAGCTGTCTCCTCATTCATGCACTATTATACTGTGATTGTTCTATAATTTTTGTAAATGTACTGTTTTAAGGAATGGATGAAATAAATGGAATGAATGAATGAATGAATGAATGGATAAGTAATTTCCTTACAGTATTCTACTATTTCATATATTCAGCCAGGGTCCAGATTAGGCTCATGGTTTGTTATCATTCAGCATGGCACTGACCAGGGTTGGCGCATTTAAAACACTGTGTTTTAAAACGCCTGTTTTTTTAACCCCCCCCAAAAAAAAAAATGATTTAAAATGCCCCATAGACATGTGTGTTATAAATTTTATGTGCATTTGTTTTCAGTTTGTGGTTATTTTACCTGATTTTGTACTTTATTTATATCATATATATAATTCTACAGGTGCTCATTACAGTACAAGTACTAAATAAGGACAACTATTTCTCCCCCTTTTTTCTCTCCTCCTCCTCCTCCTCTTTTCTCTGTCTCTCTGTCTCTTGCTCGCTTGCTCTCTTTTTCACTTTTTCACTTCCACTACATACACATCAATTCAAAAGAATGTTTAAATCAAATAAACTGATATGTGTGAAGCCTAGAAGGTCTCTCATGCTACATTAAGGGAGAAGTCAACCCTGATATCAAGTTGGTTTTAACAGCAGAAAAAACAAGAGAAACACATCAGTGAAACTTTGAGCAAAATCAGATGAAAAATAATAAAGTTATTCATTTTTCAAGTTGCAATTGATTATATATTAATAGGCAACTCTGTAACATATTTTGCGAGGTCTTCTTCCATGCCCTATACTACAAAAATCATAAATTTCTGTTTTCTCTATTAAAGAAAATATTTAATCATGCACCCTCTGTACATGTATAATCTTTGCACACATTTTTTTACACAACCCTTGTATGAAAACACATCTATTCCTTCTTCAACAACTAAGAAAATGGAAATACACTGTATATGAAATTTTCAGTACAGAGCAAATTGGCAAGACCTTCGAAAGATACCTCACAGAATTGCCAATTTGTGTTTGACTGATTACAAAGTCTTCTTTTAAAATTCATAACTTTCAGATGTATTATCAGATTTTGCTCAAACTTTCAGTAATTTGTTTCATTTTTCTGCTTTGGGTGGACTTTTGGGGGTAACCTTGCCAGTCATAAGGACCGCTATTGACAAGGACCGCTATCCATAACGCGTGACTAAATGAATAGCGGTTTTGTATGAATAGCGGTCCTTCTACATAGCGAGCAAACAATAGACAAATTACTTCGCTATTCATAAGGACTTTCGTTCATAAGGACCACTATTCATAAGGACCACTATTCATATGGACCACTATTCATAACGCGTGTTAAATGAATAATGGTTTTCTATGAATAACGGTCCTTATGAATAGCGAGTGCACCCCGAATTTTGTATTTTTTGTGCTTTTATATGGCTACATGCCATATGACCTACAGGTGACAGCCCATGAGACCAACAATATGACAGCATGGGACTTCTGAAAAGTTATCCGAGGGTTCTCAAGATCGACAATCGTGAACTGTCGGTGTCTTTGAGCTGTCTATCTCCTGGGCCGTCAGTCTTGTGAGCTGTTGGTCTAATGTGGTGTCCCCTTTTATTCTTCAAGTCTTGTTGAATAAATACAACTCGTATAATACGCATATATTGTAGTATTACTTAAAAAACATATTTCTGCCCTCTTTACTAAAAGGGGTGAAGATTTCTTCTCTTTTTAAGCATTTCTTTTTTCCTCATATGCAATTTTTTAATGGCAAATTATTCATTTTATTTCAAAATTAAGTCATTAGTTTTTATCGTCAGTTCAACAACATTTTAAACAGGAATCAGATATTTATAACATAAACGGCTCATTGTATGTCTTTTACTGCAAATAATGCACGGTTTTGATGTAATTTATGCTGTGAAAGTACTTTTCCTCTTTAAATTTTTTTTTTTTAACAATTAAAAACATTTCAAACAATAAAAAACACTAAAAAACATGTTTTTCTTTTTTTTTGGATATAAACCGTTTACTGACCCACTGAAATTAAATTTATTATTATTAAGTTTTATTATTATCATTATTATGTTTTTTTTCATTTGACCATCAAAACAAATACAATATATGCATACAAAGTAATACATAAAGATGTAGAACAGGATAAGACAGAATGGCATGTGTGTCAGGGTTCATAATACAGAAATTCTTCACTGTTGCCCGTAGGCATGTGAACCTGCACATGCTATTCCGAGGGAATGTAATAGATATTCCACAATATACATATATATAATTATACAAATATAAACAATTGATCATCCAGAAAATTATAGTGAAGCATTAAAATGTACCACATGTTAATCAGTCAGATCCAGATAAAACTGCGTGTCATCAAAATTGATTAATTCATGAAATTATCTGCTTGATTGAGTACTTGGAAAGAAAATGAATGAATAGTACATAATCTACTATTGAAAAAATGATTTGAATCGAAAGAATAAAAGTGAAAAACTAAATATTTCACTCATATACATGTATATACATGTATATATATATATATATATATATGTAGGACTCATGCTTTCTAATCATGTTCCCCTTCAAAAATATTTTGATTTCAAATACAAACGTTGTATTTTGATACAGAACCCAACCAGATCCTGTGCTACCTGATGGCCCTTCGCACCGTCTAGCCGCAAATTATTACTGTACTCGTGATGGTAGGAGGGAGTCAGAGAGACCAGTCCAAGTGTACTCCACCGCTCAAAGGCTCCCTGCTCCTCCGGCAGAAGAAGGAGGGTGAGTTGATACCTTGCACATTACTACTGGTCAAGAGCAGGGCTTCATAAATGTTCATGTTGCAGAGTCAATTTAAAGCTAATCTTGAGTTTCGGTAATGTGGTTGTATTTTAAGAGAAACTGGCTAAAGGAAATTCTGATTCATTTATCCTGCAGTAGATCAATAGTTTGAAGCAAAATATAATGAAAATAATGAAAACATTCACTGAAAAGCATAACTAACATTTCCACATTTGAAACTTCTAGTTATGGGCAATTCCACAGAAAATTTTCACTTAAAAAAACCCCCATAAAATTGGTGATAACTCCAAGAATATATGTGCTACCATGATGAATTTAGTATCAAACAAAAGAGCTTTTAATTTGATTGGTACATGTTTATAAATAGGATTGAAGTATATTAAGGTATGATTTAATACAAACACCTCATTTTGGTGGCAAAATGTGGCTACAGTTTTGGTCTTTGGGTCTCATTACTTCACACCACACACACATTTCAGATTTGATTTTTCGTTTTTTAAAATTGTGATGAATGGAACAAAGATTACTGATATGAGGTTGGTATGAGGCATTAAATATTTTAAAGCAAGTTCGAGTGTTTCAAAAAGAGCAGGCAAAAGTGTCATGTCCGTTACGTGCAAGCTGTCATGTCTGTTATGCTACTTTTTCGCTCTGACAAGGAAATGTGTAGTCTTATTGTTTTACAACATGTATTTTTATCTAGAGTATGGTCATAAGCTTCCGTTAATACCTGAAGTAGATTCATTTAACCCCACAAAACTTAACATACTTTTCAAACTGTTCAGAGGAGTAATAAATCCTTGTCAATTTTCTGTCATGTCCGTTATGGTTACAATGAGTCCATTTTCTCTTCAACTATTCAGTGAAATACTGTGAAATTTGCTGTGTTTGTCCTTGATAGTCAAGTGTGTCTGATTCACCTACTGAAACATGTTTTCGGACTGTTGATTACCCAAAAATAAGTCTAAATATCATGTCTGTACACTGGATTTGCCCTCATGCCTATTGTTAGACTACTACAGCTTCGATTTCCATATACACAGCTGTATATTTCTTTGCTCAATACTCAGTGATTACATATATCTTTTCAAAAGTTTTGGGGCAGATATTAATTATTTGCAGTCTTGAATATTCATTGTGAGTTTGAATCTATGAGAACTTATTTTCTGTCATTACCAGAAACTCAAGATTTCCTTTAAGCAAAATAAAAAACTGGGATCCATGAGAGTTGCATTTCTTGATGGAATACATGCAGTTTTTTTGTATTAAGTGGTGTTTGTGAATTTCAGAGTATTAATTGCATTTGTGTCCCTTTTAGTGCTCCTTGTGACAGTCACCATGTGTTCAGGACAAATCTTGTGTATAATTTATTTTAAAAATTGTTTGCACAAAAAAAATAAAAAAATAGTTCCATTATTTCCACTATTAAGCTACATTACGCTTTTGCATTTAACAATAAGTCTGTTTGTTTAAAACTTGCACAATTCAGTTTGAACTTTGGCACTTTTTTGCTATATCTAACCTGTATGCTCTTATCTTTGTGTGTTTCTTATGTTCAGGGAGAATGCAGTTGGACATGTGATGAAGAAACCTGTTATACCTGGACCACCTCCGCCGGCCATGAAACTATCAACAGATGAACCTTATCTATGATGCTTCTCTTTGTAAAATTCTGAAGAAGACTTGGAAAAAAGAATGTCCTTGTTAACCACTGGTGGTCCATGTCAAGTGCCATAGATTTCTTGGACAGGCATGATACCTGAGATGCATGTGCTTCATTTACATATATAAAATTCACAAAAACATCGGGCTTGTGGTTATCAATAGATTAATACCTGTATATCCTTATATACATGTATTTCATAGGATGATTATTCAAATAAGAGAGTGAATTGTTTATTTCTCTTGGAATACATGTACATGTATGTGATGTATGAGCTTACATTGGAAGAAAAACAGTTTTACTTTGAAATGTTTGCATTAGAATAGTCCATACATAAAGAAACTGTATAGCCTATGAACATTATTGAATGAATATTTTCACATGATCAAATCTACCGCATTGAAGTTACATATAGGTTTCCATCAAGAAATTCTCAGACTTAAAATATTGGCTGTGGTGTAAGCTTTTACATTATGCCAATATATAGTTGTTAGCTTCTCAACAAAGGCTATTCATAATGACTGTGTTTGGCATGCATTTATGTAATTCACGGTTGAACAGGCTGTAAGAAATTGTAAATATATTAAAAAAACTATGAGTCATTATATACCTGAAAGTCAAATAATTATGTTGTGTTGGGTCTTTTTTCTGTGGTGGCTTGACAAGAAGGGATAGTGCATTTGCTCTAGGTTTCATATCTTGAGATGTAGGGCTAGGGCTTCATATGTGATTTTGTGATTTGGTTGTAGGTTATATTTAATATGAAGGGTTAAAGGAGACCAATCCCAAACTAGTAACAACATCAGTGGCGGATTTAGGGGGGGGGGGACTTCTGGCTTGTGCCCCCCTTTTTTTTGTGAATTTTGGGTTCCCCCTTTTTAGAACTGATAACCATTTTTTTTTTTTGATTGTCAGAAAATTTTCTGAGATTTGTGCCCCCCTTACAAAATCCTGGATCCCCCCCTCCCCTAACCAAATAATTTGTGTTCAGCTAGTATATGTAAAACCAACTTTAAAAATGTACTGGGCATACTATGGGTGAAAATGCATATTAAAGAAAAGTTAAAGGAACAACATGAAATCCTGTGTACAGAACCCAAATTGGGCTTGGGTTACCTTTGCACCATTTACTATTCGACTGCGTTTAGAAGAGTTTGTGCATAGCACGCAAGTCCAACTTGGTTTCTGTGCTTGGGTTTGTATGTTGTATTTAGTTTTCTTCACACTCCTTAATAGTTGAACCACAGAATGCCGTGATATTTTAGAGTTGATTTTTATGCCTCCACCCACTGATAGGTGGTGTCGGAGGCATTATGTTTTTGGGTTGTCTGTCCGTCTGTCCGTCCTGCTTTCTCGTTCTAGCGATAACTCAAGAACCATTTAAGGTATGAACTTCAAACTTGGTGCTAGTATGTATCACCATAGGAAGACAATCTGATTAGATTTTGGGGTACGTAGGTCAAAGGTCAAGGTCACAGAGGCCAATTCCTGAAATTTCAGGTGTTAGCCTCGTTCTAGCGATAACTCAAGAACCATTTGAGGTATGAACTTCAAACTTGGTGCTAGTATGTATCACCATAGGAAGACGATCTGATTAGATTTTGGGGTACGTAGGTCAAAAGTCAAGGACACAGACGCCAATTTCTGTAATTTAAGGTGTTAGACTCATTCTCGCGATAACTCAAGAACCATTAGAAGTTTGTACTTTAAACTTGGTGCTAGTATGTATCACCACAGGAAGACGATCTGATTATATTTTGGGGTATGTAGGTCAAAGGTCACAGGTCAATTTCTGAAATTACAGGTGTTAGCCTTGTTAACGCGATATCTCAAGAACCATTTGAGGTATGAATTTCAAACTTGGTACTAGTATGTATCACCATAAGATGATCTGATTAGATTTTGGGATACGTAGGTCAAAGGTCAAAGGTCATAGAGGTCAATTCTGAAATTGCAGGTTTTAGCCTCGTTAATGTGTCAAAAAATATTTGATCCATTAACTTCAAACATGGAACTGGTATGCATCACCATAGTGAGACGAACTGATTAGAGTTTTGTTCACGTAGGTCAAAGGTGACAGGTCATAGAGGTCATCATACAGGTGTATACAGAGGGCGGCACTTGAAAGGGGGCGCAAAAAATGCAAAAGAGAGAAAGAAAAGGGGAAGAAATACAAGACAAAATGCATAAGAAATTGTGTTTCATAGGGTTTGAAATGCAAAACTTTTCTATAGCTCGGTCGCTTTGCTCCCTCGCATAATTTTGTTCAAAATCTAGCTATTTTGCGCCCCTAATGGCGTTTTTAAAGTGTTAAACAAAAATTGACTCTAATTTCTTTGCCCCCCCCCTCCCCTCCCCCCACTGCATAAGGCAGGAGCTCGTTCAATTTTGCACCCCTGGATGGGATATAAGTGCATAAAAAGCACTAGTGTAGAAAATTCAAAAGAAATCATAAATTTGCCTTGCAATTGCCTTACTCTATTCCTCAAATATATTTCTTCAGGGTTTTCATTCATTTTGAACCCCCAAAATAGGAATGTTCAAAATTCCAAAAAAAGTCCATTGCTAGGTCACTGTATTCCCTTGGATTTTTTTTTTTTGTAAGAGTAAAATACATAAGAAATTTCAATTTGAGGGGTGAAAAGAAAGAAAAAAAAAAATCTGCTGCTCGGTCGCGTTGCTCCCTCGCTTATACAATAACTCATCAAATTTGGGCTAACCACCCTGGGTTATGTGCATCAAAACTCTTTTTCACGTAGTGCCATCATTTCTATATTAAAAACGCTCATTAATCTGAGTTTGGGCATGGGGGGGGGGGGCGTAGATTTGATAGTTTGCCCCGGGCCCCAGAATACCTAGATACACCACTGACGCAGTCGCATTCATCTTGTTTTACATTCTAGCTGTACACAATTTTTTTTTTACCTGAAAAGAAATAACGAGTGTGTGTGCACGCGTGGGTGCATGTTTCTGTGTGTCTATGTGTCGTGAGGGGGGGGGGGGGGGAGGGATGTGCCTCTCTTTATCCTCAGTTCCGCCGCCACTGCCCTGCTGTGTGTATTGTATATTTTCCAATACCAACATGACCAATTCAGTACATTTCATTGACACCGACTGTGCAGGGGCCGCGGAGCATTTTTGAAAGTGGGCGGGGCTGATCTGATTTCACTCATTAATGCACCGGCGTAAATTCAGTTTAAGCAGTGGGGGTTATGATCGCAACATTGAGGGGAAATTTCCAAGGTTTAGCGGCACCGATAAGGGCTATTTCTGGAAAAAAAGGGGCACTTTCAACGGGAAAAATATACAATCTCTAAACATTGTCATATATACCCTACATTGTGATTACATTTATAAGGATTTCAATTATGTTTCTCTCTTACATGCTCTAATATAATTTACTTAAGCATCAAAGTTTGCAGTTGGGTTTGATGACCTACATATTAATGTGCGAGCGAGCGAAGCGAGCGAGCAATTTTTAAAGATCTGTGAGGCTGAGTGGTGATCAACAACATCTTATAAAGAGAGAAAGAGAGAGAGAGAAAAAAAAAGTTCTGAAAGGTGTTTAAACACAGTCTCGGCATGAGAGACTGAAAAGACCTAATAAGTAACATAACTATATCAAATATAAATGTGAGCGAGCGTATCGAGCAAGCCTTGACGAAATTAAAGTAAAGTTGCTCTAAATCGCTATAAATTAGGGGCACAAATTATGGAGCAAGAAAAAAGGGGCCCTTATCAAGAACGATAATGGCACTTATCAAAAAAGAAAAGGAGCAGGAGTATGTCATATTAAAAAGAGCAATTATCAGAGATGAAACCTGTGGTATTTGTCGCACATGAATGTTGGCATTTTATACCAGAGGTAAAAAGGGCACTTATGAGAATGGAAAAGGGGTGTTTGTTTTTTTTCTTTTATAAAGGAAGAGGGGCTCTTATCAGAAGGAATTGTACTTTTAGAAAGAAAAGGAGCCCGTTTCAAAATGAATTAAGGAAAACTTATCAGAGGTGTAAAGGGGCACTCATCAGAGATGTCAAGTGTCATTTAACAGAAGGCGGAAGGGGCACTTGTCGAATTAGAACGGGCATCTCTCAAATTTGAATAGAGGATATGGCCACAGGTAAAGATGCATTTATAAGACGGAAAGGGGGTAATTCTTGTATCTGAAAAGTGAGAATGGAAAAAAAAAAAAGTTATTGAAAGAGATTAATATGTACATTTGATGCAAATGATTTAAAAGGGGAATGTCGAAGGAAAGATTTTATTAAGAGTTTTATGAGAGATGAAAAGGGAAGAGGCTCGTTTATAGAAATAAAATAAAGGGAGCACTTATCAGAAAGAATAGGGGCAATTATAAGATTGGAAAAGGGGAACGTATTATAATATAAAGGATACTTATAAATGGGGAAGGGGCACTTCTTACTAAGGAAAAGGGACAGTTGTCAAGGAAGAAGGGGCACCTCTCAGATTTTAATATAGGCCTCTGGCAATTATTAGATTACCAATGGTAATAATATCAAATTTTAAGATTGTGGAACGGGCAGGAATATAAAGGAAAGGGAGCACTTATCTAAAGTAATCTATGTAAAAGGGGGAACTTCTAGGATACCCAAATTCCTGAAATACTAGGGACACTGTACCCCCTCCCCCATCCCACAGCGCCTGATTTTAAATAATCCTAAAATTTCTCTAAAAAGTTGATGCGTCATTCTGAATCCTGAAAGAAGACTCATGAACTTGTAGAAGATGTGATAGATAGACTGTCATTTTAGAGAATGCTGTACAATCCCGAGAAGTCACGTGAAAATATCTGAGCTTGTTTTCTACAGTTTGTTTATAATACCATGCTTTATTAGGCCTACATTTTGCATTAACTGTGCATTAAAGAGGCGGGGATGTATTGCCCATTTGTACCAATGGAAAACATGTTAGTAATGGACATGGATGAGAGATTTTGATATATAAAATCTGAAATATCGGGACATTCAAATCATATCTTTAGCATTTTATCTGCATTTTATAAGAATTCTCACTACAATAAAAGTCTTTTATATTAATTTCATCAATTTTATCTATTACTAGGAATGATTTCTTCCTTGAAAATTAGGGGGATTTTTTTACGTGTCTACTTAAAAAAGTGTGTGGGGGGGGGGGGCAGCCCCTAGCCCCCCCCCCCCGGTTCCGCGGCCCATACTGTCTGTATTTCTCACAGCAGTCAGTTTCGATGTTATGTGTTTGTCGTGTTGGTATTGGAATGTATACAATACATGCAATAGCTAATAGACAAAAATAATTATGAAAGAGTCAGAAGTGAAATCTTGCAAAACGCTTCATTATTCTTGAACAATGACTCCGTTTTTTTTATTTTTAAAATTTTTTTTAAGGTAGCTTGAGAATATTGCTCTTATTAAAACATTTCTCTCATTACATTCGGTATCATTTCAAAGCCTGTTGATTTTTTTTTTCTTAAAAGCAATGCCCATAATTGTAATAATTATGCCAGTTTCGTATGTGCATGCAGTATACACCTGAATATGGGGAATTGTTCTAAATCTTTCAGTATATGGATTCCTACTGTCAAGAACGTTTTCTCCGGCAGGATGACTCCTTTATCGAGCTTCATTCAAAATATCGTTTTAAACCTGATAATTACTGTTTACAATAATGAAATAATAAAATTTGAATGATCGAATTGTAATGATCATGCAGTATTTTTATGTGCAGTACTGCTGAATATGAGGAAAAGTTAAAAGAAAGCGATTTATTGACTGCTGGATAGTCTTTATTTACAAATTCAGTATAAGCTGCACATGACTATTCAAAAAGGGGAAGTCCGGTCAAAGATGACTTGGTTTTAATAGGAGCAGAAAAGTCAGACAAACAGATTAAAAAAAAAAAAAAAAAAAAAAAAAAAAAAAAAAGGGGGGGGGGGGGGAGTATCACAGTGTTGTTCCATAGTCTGTGCCCATTTTCTTTACACTTAAATATCATTTTAAAATAGTAATCATACACACACACACTCACACACGGGGGGGGGGGGGGGGCTCCTGGTGTGTGTTTGGGGGAGCTATGGGCACAGGGTCCCGACTTTTACAAGTACCCGAAAAGTGCCCCTTTCTTTCTGATAATTTTGGAAAATGTTGCCCGACTTTGTTTTAATTATGGGCACGTTCGAGCGAGTGGAATGAGACATATTTTGCTGTTGGAGGGGAGGGGCATTGTATCCCTCTTGATTCCAGCTCCTCTGCCTTACATTTTACTGGTACATGTAGTAATACTGGTACGTGTCACTATATAAAACCGCACTGATTTTTTGAAACTATATATGGCTCTTTTTGTAAGAAAAAGTGGGAAATTTAGGTAAAGTGGGTTGTGCTCATTGCAAGAGGAAGGGGAGGACTATCGGGAGGGGGGGGGGGGGGGGGAGGTACTTGATATCGGAATTTAAAAGTGACATTTAATTTGATATCAGATCTGAAAAGGTACACTCATCATCAGTTGGGGTAAGGGCACTCATTACAGAGCAAAAGGGGAAGACATGAAAGGAGCAAATATTGTACAAGTCTTTCAAAAGGGGCACTTATCAGAAGGGGAAATGGCACTTTCTAGAAAGGAAAAGGGACACTTTTGTAGTAACAGCTATAACAGTCAAGGCCACAAAATATGTATGTATCAATAGTTATTCAGAGCGCAACTTAAAATTGTCATTGTGCTTTGCAGCTGAAATTCCAGAGCTGCTCTTTTAACCCAGAGTCATGAATCATTAACGACATCGAATAGTAAAAGGTTGGCAAAAATGACAGGTGCATGGTATTATCGTTTTCTGAATTTTATTACCGATACTCATAGATTTTGTGGCCTTCTTTTTTCAAAAACCGGAAAATCTAATTAAATATTCAGAGCATCAATTTAAGAGCATCAATCACAGTAATTTCACAGAACTTATCCCAGATAAGTTTTATATCCTTTAACTGAACAAAAACCTGAAAATAAATATTCTGAGCATCAATTTAAGAGCATTAATCACAGAAATTTCACAGAACTTATCCCAGATAAGTTATATATCCTTTAACTGAACAATGCGAAAGTCTCATTCTGTCATAACTTCAGTTAATGATCAAAAGTGTTAACCTATTTTTTAACACCTAGTACATGCAACCAATTTTTGCATTTTATATCAAAGAAACCCAATTAAACTATAGGGTAGGTCTACCACACAATGAACTTTAAAGATTTGATTCAATTTCAAAGAAACAATGTACTAAAATCTTGTTTTGATCTTCATTTTTATTGCATCTTCAGAAAATCAAAACTTTGACAAATTTTGACGAAAGTCAAATGTAACAATTATTGACGATCTCAAGGCAGTTTCATGGCAATTTCAAGGCAATTGACAATGTTACAGAGCATTCAATATGAATTTAGTTGTTGTTCTTGTTTACTTAAAATTTCCTGAGGGCATAATCATACACATCTATGTTCCATAGTAATTCAATAAAAGATTGACTAGTGATAATGTGCCATAACTTGATAATAGATGATGAAACGGTGGTGCCACAACGACCCCCCGAAAAAAAGCTAACAACATCAATACAATTTACATAGATAGTTAATACTTCACAAAAAAGTATCTCACCACTCTTTCCAGAAGATAAATTTAGTGAAAGTGTAAAACTGTCAAGAGTCCCTTATTTTTATCTTTTTCACATAAAACAGAAGTATTAAGCTTTTAAAGGATACCTTGATGGCGTCCACCCGTAAATGCTGTACCAGGCTGCATTGTTTAGAAAATGACATGTAAAAAGTAAATGGTACTTTACAATGTCATCATCGCAAAAAATATGGTATAAAGGTCACATAAAGCATAAAATATGATTATGGCAACCCCCCCCCCCAGCCATCAAGGAATATCACCTGAAACAGGGGTGCCGATCCGTGTTCATGATTGGGGGGGGGGGGGGGTGACCGGCGAGGGTGTGGGATGGGGGTATCCCCTCCCACACCCTCCCCCCGCTCAGTCGCTTCGCTTCCCCCCTCCCACACAAGGGACTTGTTCAAAAATCTGTCTTTATAAACTGGCATTTTAGAGCATCCCAAAATGTTTTTTTATGTGATTAAATGTTGTTTAAATTCAACAAAATATTAATAATCATATTCAGATATGTGTGTTATATATTTGTAAAGGCAGGAAAAAAAAAGATGAAGAAGTTTTATTATACAATTTCGTCGATATTTTCGTATTTAAATTATAGCATTTCTTATTTCCTTACTTCTAATCATTAAAGAATGTGATGGTATTTCAAGATGAAACAATGAATTTGGATGATTATTAGTTTTAAGTTAATGTATCATAATTCTTAATTATTTTATCAAAAAAATATATTGGGGGATGATAATACAGGCCACCCCTCCCCTCCCCCACCTCAAATGCTGTGGGGGATATATACCCCCCCCCCCAGGGATCGACACCCTTGTCCTGAAAGCATACTTCTAATTTAAGGGGGGGGGGGGTATGTCTCATTGAGGCGTGTATGGCATCCGCGTCCATGAAAACGAGTAAAAAGGGTTGTTTTTTCACCACCAGACGGGTAACCCGGGGATTTCGTTTAGGGTATCAAAAGCAGGACAATTCTGAAAAAAGGGTATCAAATTCACTAGTAGTGATGAGAAAAGATCCTCGAAAAGGGTAGGAAATTTGACAATAGCAGTCGGGAGCCGGTCAGGAGTAGCGCCGATCTGAAAATCTTCCCGTGAATACTTTTTCATGAATCCAAAAAAGGTTCTTTCCTATTCTTTCAATGAAAACATCATTCTGTAGGCCCAATGTGTTCCAAAGTAATTTTTTTTTTGTCTTTAACTCTTCCTTTTTGGCCCCCCAAAAAAGGGCCAAGAAGAACCAATCCCCGAATAGGGTGTAAAATATTTTCCAAAATCTAAAAAAAAAAAAAAAAAAAATCCCCGTTAAAGATCTAGAATTCAGAAATTTTTGGCGGGTTTCCCTGAATAGGGTATCAAAAACCTCTCGACTTAATCCTCGTTTAGGGTGCTTTTCAGAAAGTCATGGACGCGGATGCCGTACAGGCCTCAATGGGACATACCCCCCGGGACTATAGGATACCCTTTGGAACATCATGAGAACTTTGCAAACCTAATTTAAGCTAAAGTAAAAACATCGAACAACGGTTGTCTCTACCAGAAAACCAAAACTACATGATTTATCAAATAACTTCCACAATCACATTAAATTACTCAAAACCCTACCACGAAATGTATCACTAGCTCCTGTATACTGAAACTAGATCCAGATAATCCCATATTATCTGGCAACGAAATCACAAACATAATATTAATGACATCAATCCCCAATCTGTCAACATTCCAAATTTTCCTCATTTGCCTTTCTTAAAAATTCTACAGGTCATTTGATGACTTCAAATATTAACAATAAATCAGATATAGAAAAACAAACGTCTTGACAAAATTTCGAAAACATTATATATAGCAGTGAATATATAGCATCCCCCTACACAATCAATAAAAACCCTGTAAATCACATCGCCTTTTGTGCCTTTGAACAATTTACAAAAGAGCAAAAACAAAGAGGGAAAAACACTTTGTATAATATACATGTAGGCAGAATTCAATACATACATGTGTAGTAATAAATCATGCATGCAGTCAGGAGTGCCCTCTCCATACCCATGAAATATAGTATTATGCACTCACAAAAACACTTCGGAATCTGGTCAAAATCCGAAAATATCTCCACACTGAACATACATACATTTCTTTCAAAAATCATTATAACAGGGTGGTGAAAACCAAGTCCCTACTTAAAACAACATAATTTAGGTGTGAGTATCAACACTGATTATTAAACAATACCACTTATTGCTGCGAATAATTTTAGACAAATAAATGGATGATATTTGCTACTACAATTGTAATAACATTTTTGGCAAGACACAAAATAGAATTTTCCCATTTCTAAAAATTGGGAAAATACAACTTACTGAAAATACTGTGGAATTACAATGTGACAAGGACAATCAAGTAGGACTCTTAAGTTGATATTAATCAACATGGAAAGACGAAATGAATACCTAATGTGGAAACAGGAATTTTCTGCACAGAACTGCACTAGCATTAGATAACTCCACTGTAATATACACATACAAGTAGAATTCAATATAAAGCAAAAACAGAAGTGCTAGCATCTGACAAACCCACTGTAATATTCATATACATGTTTCAATGTCATAATGCAAGAACAGACTATAACGCATTTTATCAAAACCATGAATTGTACCAACTAGCTGGAACAATATTCATTCCTGCAATATTCCTGTACAAATTCTCTATTTCCTACCTCAGTATTTAAAACTCTATAAAAACCACATACATTTACAGCAAAATAAGAATTTCCTATAAAATTTCCCCCAAGCAAGCATATTTTATCTCCTTCATAAATGCTATTTCTTATTCTTGAATAAAAAAACACAAATACTGCTTAAATGCATATTTTCCCAACAATTCACGAATAATCCAATTCTCTATTTCCTTCTCTCTACCTTCCTTCATAACTTGACCAATAATTTACTACTAATAAAATTCTCTATTTCCTTCTCTCTAAACTCGTTCATAACTTGACCAACAATTTACTAATAATGAAATTCTCTATTTCCTTCTCTCTACCTTCCTTCATAACTTGACCAACAATTTACTACTAATAAATTTCCTTTCTCTACCTTCCTTCATAACTTGACCAACAATTTACTAATAATCCTCAATTCTCAATTTCCTTCTCTCTACTTTCCTTCAGAACTTGACCAACAATTTCCTAATAATGAAATTCTCTATTGCCTTCTACCAAACACAAATACTGCTTAAATGCATATTTTCTCAACAATTTACTACTCATAAAATTCTCTATTTCCTTCTCTCCACCTTCCTTCATAACTTGACCAACAATTTACTAATAATCCTCAATTCTCAATTTCCCTCTCTCTACTTTCCTTCAGAACTTGACCAACAATTTACTAATAATGAAATTCTCTATTTCCTTCTCTCTACCTTCCTTCATAACTGTAATCCAATTCTCTATTTTCTTCTCTCTACCTTCCTTTAAAACTTGACATATTACTAAATATAGGTAAATTCTCCAAAGGTCCAAGTCATAAGTGATTACAAACAAAATATTCATGCACATGTTTCAATAAATAACTGTTATTATTCCAGCAATTAGTTTTCTTTCGTACCTGCAAATGTAATAATCACACTCATCAATCTCTCTATGCATCTTCCATTTGCTTTCCTACAGATAACCCCTGATTACTTTCATCCCTATACTAATACCTATCCACATATTGATTAGCCAAATGCATATGGTACCCAACTTCTTCTTTCTATCTCCTCTTTCGCCTAAAAAAACACAAAACAAAAAACAGATGCAAGACAAAAATATAGAAATTGCTCCTGCAAAATTTCCCGAACCAGATAGATCACATCAAAAATCAAAGAAAGAAAGAAAGAAGAAGAAAAAAAAAAAATTCAATAGACCCTTCTTTCAAAAAATTAGCAATAGATAAATGAATGCTGACAATAGACCTAACAGAACTGATAAGGATGCCAAAAATACAAAAACTTGAAGAAAAAAAAAAGTGAGAAGAAAAAAAATTGAACAGTATCCTCTTACATAATCATAAGGATCGTTGAAAAAAAAATACTGACACACAATTGAGAGAACAAGTAATAGTGAAAGTGGAGAGTTCAGGCCAAGAGAGTTCTGGTAGACTTAGAATGAGGTAGGCTTCACAGATCTCGCCAACATAACCTCCTGAGATGATTCACACACCAAACGGAGAGGCTAAACCTGTGCAACAGGCGTCGGTGGGAGTGAATGTGTGAGATGGAATGGCCCAGAACAGACATGATGATGCTGTCTGGAAAAATGATGACAGATTCGCTGCTTGACAGGAATGGCTGCATTGCAGGTGCTATCGGGGACGGGAATGAGACTGAAGACGGGAATTACGAGTAAGACAAGTGAATTGACAGTGAAGTAGCGAAGCTGGAGCGAGGTCGAGGTTACTTGTCGACATCAAGGACAAGACAGATCGAACAGAACAGCACAGTGAGCTAGGCGGGCTAAGCGAAACTGAAAGGGACGACCACATGAGAGCGTGAACTGAAAAGACAGGACTGAAGACAAGTGGACGGTGATGGACGTGATGGTGAACGATGACGATGCGTAGAAGAATGGCGAACGGGAACACAGCTGGGCAACCACAGGCGAACGGGAACACAGCTGGGCAACCACAATCCTTTATATTGGACAACGTTTAACTACTCACTTGATCCTGGACGCTGACAGAAATTGAGAAAGTTTACTGGACGAGTTGACGAGTCAGAGATGAACAAAAAGGACAGCTAGCTAACGCACACTCTACGTGCGCAGCCTAGCCGCTCAGAGCACTCGTTTCGTTGGAGGTAGAAAGCACTTACCCAATGGAACTTGCAATTACTTCCTAACACTATCACATTTAGCTGAGCGCCTGGCCCTCATATTTGTATGGCAAGCCATCGGGGTCTACCTACGTCTACTAGTACGCGTACCCAGTAGACGTCACGTAAAACCAAACGGTACGTCACGTCTACTCGTTACGTGACGTGTACCCAATTTCGTGTACTCTGTCGTGACCTTACGTCACGTCACGTCTGTTCAATTACGTGTGCTTTGTTCAATACGTCACGTCTACTTTGAAATGGTCTAATTCAAGGCTTTTTTTTTTTTTTTTTTTTTTTTTTTAATGAGACCGCTTCTATTCTCTACATAACTAGGGGATGTGGGATATGACTATGAGAGTTTGGGAAATCAAATCCCGATTATCAGGATTCCCCTCTTTGTTATGAAAATGGATGGCTCTATCATGATCAAGTTCAGGGGTCGCTGAACCGGGGGGGGGGGGGGGGCTGATCTGGCTAGGGAGTGCAGGCTTCCCCTCCACACACATACACGCACACACACACTCCCCTTTGCTTATATTAATAATAATATATTATGCTCTTACTCATGCTCAACCTACTGCCCCCACTTTTCAAACGCTCTGTGGCCCGTGAACTAATAATTGTTATGTCTTTCCACGTATACCAACATCGTTTTCAGGCCTAGCCAACTTGATATTAGGGGTGCCCTATTTCATGAGCCTTTTTTTCAAGACATGTATACTACGGTTTGTGGTCTATTATCTTCACTTTTGCATAAACTGAAAATGAGGGAAAGGTAACCGTTTCCTTTGTTTTCATAATAGAAGATCGGACAGGCAATCATTAAAAAAAGAAGAAAATGAAAAAAGAAAATTACATTTTGTACTTGCATGATAGCCCTCCTGCCCTCGAGTTTGGGGGCAAAAAACTCTCAAGAAAAACAGAAAAGGAAAATTACATGTAATAATAATTTTCCATTACAACGATGTATAGGCTTAATAAGCTTATTAGTGCTCTAAAATGCAAACTTTCATCATTTAAAACCAAAATTTTCTCACACGGTCACCATCCTCCCTCGTGTATTGATACACACAATGTGGCAGATGCTTGCTTCCATTTATCGGGGGAAGTATTTTTGCCCCCACTCCACGACAATCAAATTTACCATTGCGATCAGCTTTCTAGTACTCTAAAAGGTGAGGCTTCATCATTCTAACCCCCCCCCCTATTTTTTTTTTTTTTTTTTTACTACGCTCCAGGTGCCCCGGAAGGGTCCTAGCTTATTTTATTTATTTATTTATTATATTTATTTTTCTTTGGGGGGTGGGGCAAACACTCTGAAGGCCCACCTCAAAAGCTTACTACTTGCTCACAACCCAATCCCTACCCCCCACCCCCCCCCCCCCAAGAAGCCCATTCCCCTATTTTTTCATACATATATATTTCATGTTATTTTGAAAGTGGAAGATTTAGAAATTTTATCCCTCCAAAATTGCAAAACGTGAAGCACGCTTATCATCCCTTGTTTTGCGTGGGGACACTCGTTTTTCCGTAGGCTCGTTTTTTCCGTAGGTTCGTTTTTCCGAAGGTTCGGGTTATTTTAAAACCTGAAAACTAAATTTACACAGTATCCCCCTCTTTGACGGGGATCCGGGCCGCTATTTAAAAAAAAAAAAAATTGTCAGGACTTGCGGGGCCGGCCCTATAATGAACAAATTCGTAGGCCACAGAACGGGGAGGGGGGGGGGGGGGGAGGGGGCTAGGGGGCTGAAGCCCTCCATGTTTACACACTAGAGATTCGTTTCATTATGCTTATTAATACCGTGGAATTCCAATAAAACTCTGAATCCCCCCTCCATTTAAAAAAAATCATGCATTATATTTTCCACTTATAGAAACATCATTTACAGTGTTAACAAACTTGAAATTAGTGCGCCCTTAGAAAGGTTTATTGCAGGACTATATTTCTGAAAGCATGTCTGTTTCTGGTTTTATATATGTTCATTGTTTTACTTGGTTTCCATAAGGGAATAAATAACACGTAATCACAAGAAAGAAAAGAAAAAAATCACATTTTGTATGTGCATTGGTACGTCGGTGCAGCCCTGTATTTTCCCCTCTGCCACTTTTTGTATCGTCCTATTAAAATATTCTCTTCGTCTATTGTTTTCCTTGTTCATTTATTCCCTTCCCGTCTTCTTCTGATTTCTCTTGCTTTGTTCATGTAAGGAAACGGACGTGTGACTCGAACAGTGTGGTCGGGGTAATCAAAACTCCCGCTATCATGAATGGCCATGCACTGTCAGACATTTTAAATTGCGGCAGATGCGCGGATTCCCGCCAGACGCCCCCACCCCCTCCCTCATTGAGCGAGGTAGGCCTAGGTTGGAAAGGTATCATACCCAATGCACTCAAGCAGAATAATATGCCACACGTCATCTTAAATGGTTGCTTGTACCCCCCCCCCCAAAAAAAAAGGGGGGGGGGGTGAATGGAGGAGGGCAGAATTGAATGGATCAGTAGGAGAACCTCAATATTTAAAAAAGTCAGGGGATAAATATCAAGCATGATTCCACGTATTACAAGTGACATCTGGATGACATTGTTGGGCTACAACAGTGATAAGACCCCATGGCTTACCCCCCCCCCCCCCTTCTCGATAAGAATGATAATAATGATCGGCAGGGAAGGGCTGCCTGGTGAATTCCAGTCGTAAATGTTCATAATTGCAAGACAATAAATAGAAAGGGGTAGGAAAAATAACGAAATGAAATAGGATGAAAATACGCGGCAGAACTCCCTCTATCGTGCCCACTGTAAGACATTAAATTTGAAATGGTGGGGGATGTCCGTCAGACGCCTCCGAATAAATGACCTAATCCCCATTCACTGAGATACGTCAGCTGGAGAGGTATCAGGATGGGATAGAAAGTATTCAAAAGAAATTTACATAATGTATGATGTTCGTATGTTGTATGTCATATGAAGTGGGTTCTTATGAATATTATATTATACTGCCCCTGCACAAAAAAGAAGAGAGAAAAAAAGCAAGTATTAGCTGTATTAGCAAGAGCAGTAATAAATTTATATCAAGAAAAGCCTTGATCAGGGGCGGCGCGCCCGCGGGGGGAGGCAGGGGGCACAATGCCCCCAGTTTTTCAAGTACCCCAAAAGTGCCCTTTTTATTTCTGAAAAATGCCCCCTTTCCCTCCGATAAGTGCCCATTTTACTACTAGATGTGCCCCTTTTCCTTTCTAATAAGTGCCTTTCCCCTTCTGATAAGCGCCCCTTTTTGGCCTTCTGAAAAGTGCCCCTTTTCAAATCTGATAACTGCCACCTTATCTCTCTGATAACTATCCTTTTCTCCTTCTGATAAGTGCCCCTTTTCGAATCTAAATATTGCCCCGTATTCTCTTTTTTTTTCGGGGGGGGGGACAAAAAGAGCCATATCTAGCTACAAAGAATCGGTGCGGCTTTCAAGTACCCATATTACTACAACATTTCTCATTCCGCTCGCTCGAATGTGCTAATAATTTACACCAAGTAAGTGCAGTATTTTCTGAAAATGTCCCCATAACTCGCTCGCTACGCTCGCTAGCTCTTACAGTATATAATGAAATCAAGCAGATCGCAGAAAGTATGTATATCGGTGTAATCCTAAAGAAAACGACAGGGTTAATGTACAAATTAAAAGATCATTCGACATTCCCCCAATTAGATTTGCTGCTGTCATTTTCATTGTACATGTATATTGCTGTAAATAATGTATAACTCAAGGACTCCAGCAATAGAAAAAAAGTCCGACAATTTTTGCTCGCTCGCTTAGCTTTCTCGCACATGAATCGTTAGACCATTACACACAACTGCGTATCAGGAAAGCTGAAGTAGTGACCAGAGCAGCGTTTCATCAAACGGTCATAAGTACAAGTTCGCCGACATCCCATTGAAACGCGTGTATCAACATTAACATGCGTTTCAATGGGGTGTCGGCGAACTTGTACTTATGACGGTTTGATGAAACGATGCCCAGAACCACAATAAAAAGGAAGGTGATGCTTGATAATAACTATACTAATTAGACTGTAGGGTTATACCAGTGTCACAAAATGGTCCTTTTTTCGCTTTATGTTCACCCTTTGTAGGTGCCTCCTTTCCCCGAATAAGTGCCCTTTTTTGCTGCCCCCACCCCCACTTTGAAAGACGCTCAGCCGCCCCTGGCCTTGATACTATGACCCCACATATTAAAAAGAGCCACTGGCTGGCATCAAGTCTTGGGTTGTGCCTAGCCTACGAGTCGCCCCCGTGCTACATCCTACCCCGCCCACCTCCAAGTGAGCTGAACCGGTGAATTCAGTTGATAGATACACTCAGCAAGACATTTCAAGTCGTAGGTGGAAAGAAAATGACGGAGTGAGACCAAGTTACGGGGAAATGTCTGCCCAACGCCCATGAATATGAATTGCACAAAAAGTAGCTAGATTAACCAGAAACGTAATGGTGGAGCAGCATATCGTAATAGTCCGAAAATGGGGGGGGGGGGGGGGGGGGGGGGAGGGGCCCTTCGCGGGCGCAGCATACTCCATGTAGGCATCCAGTGACTATTCATTATACACGGATTCTAGCATTACCGGTATGTACAACCTTCCTCTAATACTGCACTTTTCTTACTGATCCAGTCAATTCCCCCGTCCTATTTTTTTTTTGGGGGGGGGGGGGGGGACGGTGGGGGGTGGGCATTCTATGGCGTTTGATAGGCACTTAACTTGTGGTATAGGAATGTCATAAAAAGTGCTTATCTAGGGAATTATGGTGCCCGGGACAAACTATAAAACTGCCCCGCCCCTCCCTGATTAAAAAACAAAACAAAACTGATATTAACCTCAAACACTTTGTGGAAATGAATTTGAGGCACTTTACCTTGGATAGTTACAGGAAGTTTTTAAAAACTTTCAAGATCCTAACGAAACATTTTTCTGCGAGTGAGCAAAGGGACCAAGCCAAACTTGAATCTTTATTCATAATAAAAATTTAATTTTGTCATGAAAATATACTAAACATGGAATAAAATTAACAGTCTACCTCGCTGATGGAATAGGAGGTGAAAATCGCCCCAAAATTGGTCTTTCCTAGTTTTTTCCCCTTTTCCTCCCCCTTTTCTCTTTTTTCTTAAATAGAGGGGAACGGGGGGGGGGGGGGGGGGGGCGAACATCAATGTGCTCGGCCATTTGCGATGCTTCAAATTCAAGTCAGTGGCAACTCACTCGTGGTAATGAATGTACCTGATAAGGTCGCTCCCATGTCCTTTACAACATGAACATGCCGGGGGGGGGGGGGGGCATAACCTTTACCAGAAGACACGGGAGCCCGTCCGAAGGTACTTGTTTTGATGCCGTTATGGGATAGAGGGGTCTGGCTACATGCACAGAGGAACGTTAATTCTTGGCCAAACCTGCGCACTCTTTGTCAGAAAATCGTGGATGAAAGGGCCACTCTATGAAATGTCGAAAGGAGTTTTCCTCACCAACCAGCCTAATTTGAAATATATAAAATAAATTACGAAGGGCGCAGAGCGTCACCAGAGCGGGCAGTGACTTCTCATTTTCCTTAAATCTCTCTCTTTGCAAATTCAGAAGATTGAAAATACAAAAGCTCCCTACAGTGCGAAGGGACTTCGATATCTTATTTAGAGGGGTAAAGGGTAAGGGCAAGTTGCCCCCTTGAAAATTCTAGAAATAATAGGAACTTTCAGTAAAGTGAGGAAATTAAATCGTTATAGTGAATAATCATCCAGTTAGTCTTTTAAAAGTTTGAATAAGCTATAGTTATGCAGGGGCCGCGAAGCATTTTTGAAAGTGGGGGGGGGGGGGGGGGCTGATTTGATTTCACTTGAATAATGACAATCTCGCACCTTTTTTCGGGGGAATTTATGAAACGTGTCTACTCAAACAAGTGTGGGGGGGGGGGGCTGCAGCCCCCAGCCCCCCCCCCGGTTCCGTGGGCCATGTTATGGAATACACTCCTCCAACACAACTCGCCACTCCTCAAAACTATAATTTTTCAGGGTTGGAGGAGAACCCCCTTCCACATCCACACCTAGGTGTATATGCAGTTTCCTACTATCAGTTTTCTTTCCAAACTAGTAAAATAAGTGCATCGTTTACCTCTCTTGGGTAATAATAATAAATGACATTGTAAAGCGCAATGAAGTATTCACGGAATACGCTATGTAATTGTAACATTTTATTATCATTATTATTATTATTATTATTATTATTATTATTATTATTATTATCATTATTATTATTATTATTATTATCATCATCATCATCATCATCATCATCATCATCATCATCATCATTATTATTATTATTATTATTATTATTATTATTATTATTATCATAATTATTATTATTATTTCTAAGCTCAAAAATTTCGTGGGAGGTGAGAGATGAATCTAAGACAAGGACAATTACCCCCGCCGGAAAGTTACCCCCGAGCACAATTAGCCCTCGGTATCACAGCGACAGCCTCCCTCCTCTCCACCCCCCTCCCCCTCCCAAGGGGGCTGGGGGCACAATACCCCCACATTTTCAAGTAGATTCAGCCTATTTTTGTCTGATAAGTGACGGTTTTGTTCATAAGTACCCTCCCCCCTTTCCCCTTCTTATAAATGCCCCTTATCACTTCCAGTGAGCTATGCCCACTTCCTCTTTTAATAATGCCCCCATCCTGCCACTATGCAATTTTAAAATCCCAGTGCCCTCACTGAACACTGAATTTCAAACTGAAAAGTGAAAATTCAGATACATTTATACATTTTTCTTTCTTACATTGTTTTAATAATGTTAAAGGAATGGGGAAAATTGAAATAACAGACCAATAAAAGTTTGAGTAAAATCTGATAAGAAATGAGAATGTTATTAATTTTTTAAAGTTGTAATCAATCAAACACAACTTGGCAACCGACTCCGTGACGTATCTTGTAAGGGCCCATCCCATTTGCCCTGCAGTACTAAAAAATTATATTTTCTGCTTTTATTTAAATCAGCTAAATACCAGGGTGAAATTCCCCTTTCATGTAACTATTTATTAGACTGCTTCATTGAGAAAATGATCTCTCTTAATTTAAAATAGGCATACAATAATTGTTTGCGTGTGTTCTTGTTCCATCCCAGCAACAGTCACACCCCCCCCCCCCCGCCCCCTCCCTATATAACGTACGAACATTCAGTCTTTAAAAAAATAATTGTTTTAATGAATACATTGAATTTATCAACAGTCTTTTCACTAACGCCTTTCCGACTAGAATATTCATTAGGCCTGTGTGACATTGACAGCCGATACACCCCCCCCCCGGCCTTATTATAGGCCCTATGACGAAATTTAGTGGAATCTAGCTCTGCCTCCACATGGATTACAAATATTCTATGATTTTTCAAAGTTCAAGTATATAATGCCAAGGAGTGTAACAACCGATGAAGAAGATTTTTTTCTTTAATTGTTAAGAAAACAAACCGTTTGTTTTATCATTTACTCATCATTATTTTACACTACATTTTCTTCTTCTTCTTCTCCTTCTTCTTCTTCTTCTTCTTCTTCTTCTTCTTCTTCTTCTTCTTCTTCTTCTTCTTTTTTTTGGGGGGGGGGGGGAGGGGGGGAGGGGTTCACATTTTTTCGCCGGGGAGGGGGGAGGAGGACGAGGATGTCTCGTTACACTTATTATAGCAGATAACTCCTTGGTTATAGCATGGGAATGTATTAATAGGTGCGTCTCCATCAGCCCGAGTTTGCTCAAGCTCGAGATTCTAGCCCGATCAGCGCTTCTCGAGGAAAAAGTCCGAGTTTGAAAAACCCCGTCTCCATCAGCCCGAGTCGAGCGATTCCCGCTCGTTCTTGGAATAAACTCGAGCTTTAGAGCATGCGCACTTCGAAGATGGAAAATTAAAAAAAATATATAGGATAAATGAAGAGAAAAAGCTAAGAAATACATAACGAAAAGATAAAAAGAGAGAAGGAAAAACAAAGAAATACATAAGAATAGAAATAAGAATAGGTAATTGGGAAAACAAAGAAATATATAAGAATAGAAAGAAGAATAGATAATGGGGAAAACAAAGTAATACATAAGAAACAAAGAAATTCATAAGGAAAAAATAAAATAGAAAAACAAAGAAATATATAAGGAAATATGAAGAAAACTGGATAGAAAGAGGAACAAAGAAATACATAAGAATAGAAAGAAGAATAGATAATGGGGGAAAACAAAGAAATACATAAGGAGAAAAAAGAAAGAAGGGAAAACAAAGTAATACATAAGAAACAAAGAAATACATAAGGAAACATAAAATAGAAAGAAAAACAAAGAAATACATAAGGAAATATAAAGAGAAGAGGACAGAAAGAACAAAGAAATACATAAACAAACAAAGAAAAGAGGACAGCAAGATCGAAGAACAGAAAATGGGGAAAACAAAGAAATACATAAGGAAAAGATAAAAAGAGAGAAGGAAAACAAAGAATAATAAAGGGAAGAGGGTAAAAAAGAAGAACAAAGAAATACATATGAATAGATAGAAGAGTAGACAACAGGAAAACAAAGAAATACAAAAGGAAAGGATAAAATAGAAAGAAAAATAAAGAAATACATATGAAGAGAAGAGGACAGAAAGAAGAACAAAGAAATACATTAGAATAGAAAAAAAGAAATAAATAATGGGGAAAACAAAGAAATATATAAGGAGAAAAAAGAGAGAAGGAAAAACAAAGTAATACATAAGAAACAAAGAAATACATGAGGAAAAAGATAGAATAGAAAGAAAAATAAAGAAATACATAAGGAAATATAAAGAGAAGAGGACAGAAAGAACAAAGAAATACATAAACAAAGAAAAGAGGACAGTAAGATCGAAGAACAGAAAATGGGGAAAAACAAAGAAATACATAAGGAAAAGACAAAAAGAGAAGAAAAACAAGAAATATATAAAGAAAATAGGATAGCAAGAAGAACAAAGAAATACATAAGAATAGAAAGAAGAATAAAGAATGGGGAAAACAAATACATAAGGAGAAAAAAGAAAGAAGGAAAAACAAAGAAATACATAAGGAAAAGGTGGAAAGAGAGAAGAAAATCAAGAAATACATAAGGAAAATAACATTTCTAGGATTGGTGTCATGGATAAATTAACCCGAGTCAAAACCCGAGTGCGTCTTCACCTGCAAATTAGCGGGCTAATTCGCCAAATAGCGCGCTATTTCACAATAAAACCGAGTTGACTTAGGCTTCTAGCTCGAGCTAGAAACCCACGAAATAGCCAGCTATATTGCGTCTTCATTACAAACTAGCTCGAGCTAGTTCTGATCGGGTTAGTTTCCCGGATCAGAATTAGCGGGCTATTTTGGAAACTCGGGCTGATGAAGACGGGCCTAATGTAACTAGATTCCCTGGTTAATCCTTGGGTAAACAGGCGGCCTTCCAGTGGTCATGACAACGAGTCCACAGAGGTCATGACCCTTAATTGCACAACAGATGGAGGATAAGAGCGTGAATAGTGTCCATGCAGTAGAAGTTTGTATACTTTGTATGCACTAGCTATATAGTAAACATGAGCTGTACATGTGGGGAGTTCTCCTAATCTAAATCATCAACTTGTTTCTCTTTCCTCCGCTCATTACATGGTATTTATGAATAAACTTTATACATTAATTTTATTTTATTATTTTATTATTATTATTAATAATAATAATAATAATAATAATAATAATAATAATGATAATGATGATAATAATAATTATAATGATGATGATAATTATGATAGTAACAATCATAATAATGAAATAAAAATGAGTAGTAGTAGTAGTAGTAGAAATGACAATAATAAACCAACTCCGCACGGTTTATACTTTACTTTGATTTTTGTTAGTTTGCTAAAAAGAGTGTAGGCCTACTACTACTACTACTCTAAAAAATTAGAGGACGACTTAATAATCAGCCACCAACAGAAATATATTAAACACCCTGAGCCCCTGCCAAGCCCTATACTTCCCTTATTGAACAATATTATTAACGTACATGGTTTGCTTTATTGACAAAAAAAAAAAAAAAAAAAAAATCCTGGAAATAGACTAACTCTTAGCTGACGTCACGTAACGACCAGAGCACACGTAATTGTATAGACGTCACGTAATGACTAGTCAAAGTACACGTTACCTAAATGACAAAGCACACATTACATTAACTGACGCTTCTGAACCCTTTGGCCACCTATGGCCGGAGGGCTCAGTAACGTCTGTAAAAGTAAAGTACACGTACCCTTAAACACACGTGACGTGATGACCAAAAACAGTACGCGTACTGAATACTGGCTTCTGATTGGTCAATATAGGTACGTGTATCGAAAATCAAGTACGCGTGGTGAGTAGACGTAAGTAGACCCCGATGGCTTGCCATATATTTGAAGCTACGTCCCTTACTCCCTTCCTTGGATGATTACTCACTAGTTCGATATCCCAGCGCAATCACCACGCCAATATTAAAGGAAACACCAGACGATCTTAGGAGAGTTTGAAGTTCCATGGTGACTTTATTAGATGGCAATCATAAAGTAAGGCATACATACAATGCCCTTACAGAGGGCGACAGTAGATCATAAAATCACTGTATGGCGTAGGGTTTTGTTTTTTCTGAGACTCACTGTACTGTAGGCTGTACAGTAAAGGCATCTAGCTCAGTTATAATGAAATGTGGCTTTATTAGAATAAGTGCAAGACTATTTTTGTTTTTGGGAAATAGAAAGAAGTGCAGATTGGATGTTTTTGTAGGGGTTGTTTGTACAATTCACAGCAGAGCGCTACATCTTCGACCTGATCGCTATTGTTTTGCACGTAATGTCAACGTAGTCGCTGGTAAGTTTACCTACCCAACGCTGTTAGGCGCCCTTCCCCATGAGGCCACTTCCGTTACATAAAAATGGGGGAGTGCCCTATCTTCCCCTTTTAAGATCTTTGCTGTAAGGGAACGAAACTTGGCCCGGTGCTTATTTATTTATTTAATTTCCATGAACATATAATAACATGACAACAATTTTCAAACAAACATAACAACATAAGTGTTTGGGAATTACCTATAAGAAATGATGATTTCTGTTTAAAGGCTGTCCTCATTGGATGTTGTTATACAAACTAATACAAACAACAATAGGCAGCATGTGGCAACAATAAAAAGATAAGAATAAAACATAACATGCCTGTGGCGTTCGCCAGTTAACCACTGAACATCATGATCATGAATAATTTATAATTACTGTGCAGGTAGAATAAAAGAAAGAAAAGAAAGAAAAAAAGAAAGAAAGAAAAAAAAAAAAGAAAGAAAGAAAGAAAAAAAAAAAAAGAAAGAAAGAAAGAAAAAAAAAAAGAAAGAAAAAAAAAAAAAAAAAGAAAGAAAGAAAGAAGAAAAGTTTAATTTAGTTTAGTTTAGTTTATTTTCAACACAAATCAATCAAATACAAATTATACATTTTGAAATAAATTCTGGAATAATAACAATAGATTACATAATTCAAGAACAGATATGTCACAAAAATGAAAGAATCTGAAAATATAGATAGTACATGCAATTCAAAGATTTACGTTCATGTATATATGGTGGAGGGGCCTAAAGAAAAGCTAGGCTTGTTGTGGATGGGCCCCAGTTAATAAATAATTTACAGACATGTAGAAGAAAATAATAGTAGAAGGGAGGAAGGAGGAAAAGAAAGAAAGGGAAAGGAAGCTATAGGAAGGGAGGAACTGAACAGGAAAAGGAAAACATTATACAGAACAAGACAAAAGCGAGCTTACGATTTCAAGACGGGAGCCTTTGAAGACGGGAAGTCGAGCGAAAAATCGATGTGCGCATGCGCAACTCGGAGTATCTCTCCGTCCTGTTTAATTTCAGGACGGTTCTCGGGCGAAATAGCGTCCGGTGTAAAGTGGGGACGGGAAGCCGAACACTGCAGTGCGTCGCCTATGACGGGCGGAAAACGACATAAATGTGCTCAACTGTACAACTATACAACTGTCGAGTAGATGTATAGTTTTAACCAATCAGAACACAGGAAACTATACAACTATACAACTGTGCAACTGTAAGGAGCTACGCATGTATAGTTGCATAGTTGTATAGTAAGCGGGCCAAAGTGCCATAATTATGTGCAACTATACATCCGTACCGCTGACGAGTAGATGTATAGTTTTAACCAATCAGATCACAGGAAACTATACAACTATACATCTACTCCCGCAGTCCGGAATAGATGTATAGTTTTAACCAATCAGATCACAGGAAACTATACAACTATACATCTACTCCGGCAGTCTGGAATAGATGTATAGTTTTAACCAATCAGATCACAGGAAACTATACAACTATACATCTACTCCGGCAGTCTGGAATAGATGTATAGTTTTAACCAATCAGATCACAGGAAACTATACAACTATACATCTACCCCCGCAGTCTGGAATAGATGTATAGTTTTAACCAATCAGATCACAAGAAACTATACAACTATACATCTACTCCCGCAATCTGGAATAGATGTATAGTTTTAATTGAAGAGAAGAGGATATCCAAAAAAAAAAAAAAAAGGGAAAACAAAGAACTACATAAGGAGAGAGAAGAGGATAGATTAGAGGAAAAACAAAGAAATACATGAGGAGAGAGAAGAGGATAGACTAAAGGAAAAAGATATGCATAAGGAAAGAGAAGAGGATATATTAAAGGAAAAACAAAGAAATACATAAGGAGAGAGAAGAGGATAGACTTAAGGAAAAAACAAATATATGCATAAGGAAAGAGAAGAGGATAGATTAAAGGAAATACAAAGAAAAACATAAGGAAAGAGAAGAGGATAAACTAAAGGAAAAAACAAAGATATGAATAAGGAAAGAGAAGACGATATAGATGGAAGGAAAAACAAAGAAATAAATAAGGACAGAACAGAAGATATAGAAATGAAAACAAAGAAGTACATAAGGAAAGAGAGGCGGATAAGGAAAGAACAGAACAAGAAGAGGAAAGGTTAAGGGAAAACAAAAGAATACATGAGGAAAGAGAAGAGGATATAGAAAAGGGAAACCAAAGAAATACATAATGAAAGGATCCTTAATCTTTCCTCTGATCCCTCCTTATGTATTTCTTTTTTTCCCCTCTAATCTATCCTCTTCTCCTCTCTCCTTATGTATTTCTTTGTTTTTCCTTTAAGCTATCCTCTTCTCTTTCCTTATGTATTTCTTTGTCTTTCCTTTATTCTATCCTCTTCTCTTTCCTTATGTATATATTTGTTTTTTTCCTTTAGTCTATCCTCTTCTCTCTTCTTATATATGTATTTCTTTGTTTTTCCTTTAATCTATCCTCTTTTCTTTCCTTATGTATATCCTTGTTTTTTCCTATAGTCTATCCTATTCTGTCTCCTTATTTATTTCTTTGTTTTTCCTTCCATTTATCCTCTTCTCTTTCCGTGTATTTCTTTGTTTTTCATTCCATCTATCCTCTTCTCTTTCCTTATGTATTTCTTAGTTTTTCCTTCCATTTATATCCTCTTCTCTTTTCTTATGTATATCTTTGTTTTTTCCTTTAGTCTATCCTCTTCTCTTTCCTTATGTTTTTCTTAGTATTTCCTTTAATTTATCCTCTTCTCTTTCCCTATGTATATATTTGTTTTTTCCTTTAGTCTATCCTCTTCTCTCTCCTTATGTATTTCTTTGTTTTTCCTTTAATATATCCTCTTCTCCTTCCTTATGCATATCTTTGTTTTTTCCTTTAGTCTATCCTCTCCTCTCTCCTCATGTATTTCTTTCTTTTTCCTCTAATCTATCCTCTTCTCTCACCCTATGTATATCTTTGTTTTTCCTCTAATCTATCCTCTTCTCTCTCCTTATGTATTTCTTTGTCTTCCTTTAATCTATCCTCTTCTCTTTCCTTATGTATATCTTTGTTTTTTCCTTTAGTCTATCCTTTTCTCTAACCTTATGTTTTTCTTTGTCATTCCTTTAATTTATCCTCTTCTCTTTCCTTAGATATTTCTTCGTTTTCCCTTTTCTATATGTTCTGTTCTTTCCTTATTTATTTCTTTGTTTTTCCTTTAATCTATCCTCCTTGATTGGTTAAAACTATACATCTATTCGAGATTACGGGAGTAGATGTATAGTTATATAGTTTCCTGTGATCTGATTGGTTAAAACTATACATCTATTCCAGACTGCGGGAGTAGATGTATAGTTGTATAGTTTCCTGTGATCTGATTGGTTAAAACTATACATCTATTCCAGACTGCAGGAGTAGATGTATAGTTGTATAGTTTCCTGTGTTCTGATTGGTTAAAACTATACATCTATTCCAGACTGCGGGAGTAGATGTATAGTTGTATAGTTTCCTGTGATCTGATTGGTTAAAACTATACATCTATTCCAGACTGCGGGAGTAGATGTATAGTTGTATAGTTTCCTGTGTTCTGATTGGTTAAAACTATACATCTATTCCAGACTGCAGGAGTAGATGTATAGTTGTATAGTTTCCTGTGTTCTGATTGGTTAAAACTATACATCTATTCCAGACTGCAGGAGTAGATGTATAGTTGTATAGTTTCCTGTGATCTGATTGGTTAAAACTATACATCTATTCCAGACTGCGGGAGTAGATGTATAGTTGTATAGTTTCCTGTGATCTGATTGGCTAAAACTATACATCTATTCCAGACTGCAGGAGTAGATGTATAGTTGTATAGTTTCCTGTGATCTGATTGGTTAAAACTATACATCTATTCCAGACTGCGGGAGTAGATGTATAGTTGTATAGTTTCCTGTGTTCTGATTGGTTAAAACTATACATCTACTCTACAGCGGTACGGATGTATAGTTGCTCGTATTTATGGCACTTTGCTATGCAACTATGCATGTATAGCTGCTAACAGTTGCACAGTTGTATAGTTGTAAAGTTTCCTGTGTTCTGATTGGTCAAAACTATAATCTACTCGACAGTTGTATAGTTGTATAGTTTGGCATGTTTATGTCGTTTTCCGCCCGTCATAGTCGCCGTCCACTTTTTCGTAACTTGATTGAAAACAAGACGGGGAGAGTGCGAGGACCGTCACAGTCGCTTAACTCTCCCCCGTCCTGTTGCTCTCCCGTCCCATTTCGTAAGCTCCCTATTGATCACGAGAACGGGGACGCACGGGTACTTTACAAGACAAGAAAGGATAGACAAACTAAATTGCAAGGGGATCTGCAGCTGTTATTTCAATGTGAAGAATTTTTAACACTACGTCGCAGCATAGTAAACATGGTAAATGAGGCATATATATATATATATATATATATAGAAGCCATGACGTAATCGTGAGTGTACACATGCACATTAAATAAAGATATCATAAATGTATCGAATGCATATCGGATAAATACAAGAGTATTACCAAGAAGTATTACAAATTACAATATGGTTTCAAAAGAAACATCTTTAACTTTCTTTTAAATACAAATGTACTTACAGGTCTTTTTATTTCGGAATTTAGAGAGTTCCAGTATTTGGGACCGGAATAGACAACTGTATTGTAGGCAAATCGTGTTCTGGTTTTTGGAAGATGGTATGAAAATGCTTGACGTGTAGGATAGTTATGCAGTTGGTTGTTTTTTGTAAACATATAACCGAGTGCCTGAGGTAAATCGTTATTGTTCAGTTGAAGCATTAGGGAACCCAGCGGTAGACTAAAAATATCGTGAACTTTCAGAATACGTCTTTCAAAGAAGAGAGGGCCGGTGTGAGCCCGTGTATGCGCGTTAAAAATGATACGTATTGCTCTTTTTTGTATTACCAAAATTTTATCCAGTTGGAGTTTCGTCGAATTACCCCAGCAAGAATACCATAATTTATATACGGTAGCAATAAAGTTGAATATAACATATACATAATTTGGGATGGAAACATAGACATCAGTTTGCACATTATACCAGTATTTCTAGATAATATCGAGCAAATATGATTTGTACACTCTTAAAAAAGTTGGGCAAAAAAATGCCCAATTTTTAACCAACACTGGGCAACATACTGTCCACACAACTTTTGGTTAAAATTTGCCCAACTGATGTTGGGCAATCCATTTACTATGTTGTTGGGCAAATTAAATTGCCCATCAGTTGGTGACCCATTAGATTTTTCCCAACTCTACAATTGCCCAACTGTTGGTTATATTCTCAGTTGGGTAATTATTGCCCAACCAATCTTACCCAATAGGATTGCCCAACCCTCTATTTGTTCAGCTGTTTGGTAACAAATATCATGTGGTTGGGCAAATTCAGCTGCCCAATTTATTGTTTCCTTTTTCCTCCAACCTAGGTAAAAAAAAATGAAATCTGCTTGTTACGTCCTTCTGGGTCTTAACCTAATCAATCCTAACCTATCCTATTTTAAGCTATCCTATCCTATATCTTAACCTATCCTATCCTAGTCCTATCCTATCCAGTTAGTGCAAACTAGTGCAAGCTCTTATATACCCCTTATATTTTTTATGCATTCGGTGACAGTTAGTAAATCGGGCCACCCCAAACCATACGCTACTAAAAATTCATGAATATTCATATAAGTGTTTTCCCCAATATTGGGTAAAAATATTTACCACAAGTTGGGCAAAAGCGAATTTCTAACCAACCATCAGTTACCCAACAAAATTTACCCAACTGGCAAAGGAAATGTGACAAAATTACACAACTACAGGGCAACAAGTACCCAACCCATAATTACCAAATACTGTTGGTAAATATATGCCCAATATTTAGGTAAAAAGTATTGACCAATATTGGTTACACCACTCGAGTGTCCAGTTGGTTAATAATAGCCCAGAATTGGGAATATTTTTAACCAACCAGCAGTTACCCGACTAAATTTACCCAACATTTTAAGAGTGTATGTATTTTCCAGGTCATTTTTTCATCAATAAAAAGTCCTAGGAATTTAGTTGATTGAACTCTACTTATCTGAACATTATTCAATGAAATATTACCAGGTAGAGTTGAAATAGATTTGCTAAATAGCATAAAATTTGTTTTGTCTAAGTTCAGTGAAAGCCTGTTAGCAAATATCCATTCACAAATACATTGCAGCTCAGAGTTAACAACCTCAAGAAGGGTTTGAGGGTTCTTGTGAGAAAAAAATACACTTGAATCATCTGAGTATAGTATATAAATGACAATAAGCGAGTTGAATATTGAAAATCATTTACATATATGATAAAAATTAGGGGGCCAAGAATGCTCCCTTGAGGAATTCCGCAAGTAACTGGTTGTTTTTTTGACTCTACTCCATTTAGTGAAACAAATTGTGTTCTATTTGTGAGATAACTTTTGAACCACTCCAAGGCCTTTCCCCTAACACCATAATGAAATAATTTATGAAAGAGAATATCATGATTTATAGTGTCGAAGGCCTTGGAGAAGTCCAAAAATAAACCAACTGTATGACAATGATTGTCAATAGCAGACGCAATCTTATTGATAAAATGAAGAATAGCATGTGAAGTGGTATGTTTTTCTCGAAATCCAAATTGACAGTCAGATAAAATTCGGCACCGCGTGAAAAAATCTATTTTCCGATTATATAGGAGTCTTTCTAGAATTTTTGAAAATGTTGTTAGAAGGGAAATGGGTCTATAATTACTACATTCTTGTGTATCTCCTTTTTTAAAGATCGGTATCACTTTGGCTATCTTCATTTTTTCTGGAACAACACCATTTAAGATTGACATGTTAAAAATATGGGTTAAAGGAACAATGATTTCATTGATAATATTTTTGAGCAGTTAATTTGTTATATTATCAAACCCAGGGCTTTTCTTATTTTTTAAGTTATTACTAATGTCGATAATTTCTTTTTCGTTGGTTGGTAACGTGAATAATGAAGATGGGTTAGGATCCCTCAGAAAATCACTATAAGACTTGGGGGAATTTGGAATAGAACGAGCTAGATTTAGACCGATATGAGAAAAATAATCATTAAATGTTTCAGCAATGCATTTCTTATCTTCTATAATGGTCCCACAATACTTGACTTTTGAGATATTCCTTGAATTCGAGGAGGTATTAAGTACATTCTTTATAATCTTCCATGTTCCTTTTATGTCTGAATGACAAGTAGTATATTGGGTACAATAATAATATATATAGAGAAAAAAAAACCCCCCTGTGTCCTAAGCTTATTAACAGTGAAATTATCAGAAAAAAATGCTAAACACTAAACCACTTATATTGTTATTAAGTGGATACCGTCTAAGAGAAATTCAATATGCATCGACAATTGGAGGCATGTCAAACAGCATATTGCGTAAAGCGTTTAAAAAAGGCCAAACAGATGCATCGACACATAAATCAGCAATGGAACGTGGGAGTTAGTTCTAGCAAATTCATGATTGAAAGTGAGAAAATGTGTCCTTCGAGAACTTTTTTTTGGCAAAATGGTACGAGAAATATGATATAAGCAATGTAAACTCTTAGTAACAAAGCAAACTGAAAGATAAACCATTCTGTTGTACAAAGGCGGCAAATCTAGAATAACTAAACGTTCATGATATGAGAGAGAATTTGCTCTTTCATAAGAAAAACAGAAGCGGGAGAAGCGTCTTTGTACTGCTTCAATTGACTGAATATGATTCTTTTGGTAAGGTAACCAAACGGGGACACCATATTCCAAAATTGGACGGCAAAGTGAACAAAATAATTTTTTTAGTATCACTGGATTTCCAGAAATAACAACTCGGCGTATGAATCCACATAATTCTTAAACATTTAGTAACAATACTCCTTGCATGATGTGTCCAACTGAGGTCATGAGAAATAACAAAACCTAAATACTGATAAGTTTTGACCGTTTCAAGAAACTGTTCATTTATATCATAGTTAACATCAATTAATTTTCTAGAGCGAGTAATGTGCATTACTTTACATTTAGAAATGTTAAGAGACATATTGACACCACCGATTAATATTGGAAAGATCTGTTTGTAAAACACCAACATCATTTGAATTAGTAATTGTACGGTATAGTACGGTGTCATCGGCGTCCTGCCGAATAGACGAAGATACCACATCAGGCAAGTCGGAAACGTACAAGTTAAAAAGGATGGGCCCATTCACTGACCCCTGAGGTACACCAGAACTCACGGGTACCCAATCAGATTTACCACCCTCAAACAACACACTCTGTTTCCGATTTGAAAGAAAAGATTTAATCCAAAAAAGTACTCTACCACAAATACCATATTTATGCAATTTGGTCGACAGTAAATAATGATCAACTTTATCAAAAGCCTCCGCCCAATCAAACCCCCCCCCCAAAAAAAAACAACAAACAAAAAAACAAAACAAAAAAACAACAACAACATCGATTCTGGGTGGATTAGGGCGATCTAAAACTTTTGCCCAATCAAAAAACAAACTGACAGCCCGAGTAGTGCAAGATCGTTTAGGTAAGAACCCATGCTGTGAGTCTGGTATAATACCATATTTTACAGAGTGTTCGATCAATTTGTTTACAATAATATGCTCTAACATTTTACAAGGAACAGAACATAATGAAATCGGACGATAATTTGATATTATGTCACGTTTGCCAGATTTGTGCAATGGAACAACATAAGCCTGATTCCAGCATTGGGGAACTGACCCTGATCTAAGGCTGATATTAAATATTCGTGTGAGAACAGGTACAATTGAAATTTTAAAAAGTTCGGCAACATCCCATCCCTGGTGGCTTGCTACTCTTCAAACGAACAATTTCTTGCAGTACATCGCTACTAGTTATTTCAATATTTGACAGTGTATCAATGTGTGAGTGACATTTACAGTCTTTAAGATCAAGATTAAGTAGGTTGAAGTCTGAGCGAGTAAAATTGCTCTGAAAATGACTATTGAATGCACGAGCAATTTCAAAAGGAGATTCTAATAAGACATCATTATGCATAAATGTTGTAACGGTATGATTTTTGCGTTTAGCATTTACAAACGACCAAAATCTCTTAAGAGGATGAGTAGCAGAATTTATAGCTAATGTCTGGAGATAGTCATTATAGCCAGTTTTAGTAAGTTGTTTCATTTCTTTACGTAATTGCTTAAATTTGTTCCATAAATCTTCATTTCCCTTGTTAGCTATTGCTTTTCTACAAGCACGCTTCTTCTTTCGTGATAATTTTACAATATCCGAAGTAATCCATGGTGCACGTCGTTTTCCTTTATATTCCGTAATAGGAACAACATCTTTTACAACAGCATTTAAAACGAGTGTAAAATGATCCCAAGTTTCATCAATATTATCATCGCTGATGAAAAGATCCCACGGAACGCATTCCAATGTGCGCTGAAAATCTGCGCGACTTGCTTTGTGGAAAGCGTGAAAATGACGCGGCAGTGATTTGGAGTAATTATGAACATTAAGTGAAAAATTAACGGCATCATGATCGCTGGCACCAATACCCGGACCGCGACTGACGTCTGCGATGAGGTCGTCATCGTTGCAGAAAACCAAATCAAGAATGGATTCTCGTTGGTTGGTGCCCCGTCGCGTAGGGAAAGAGACAAGCTGAGAAAAACCGAGCGACGCCATCTACGGTGAGCTGAAGATTAAAATCGCCAGTCAAAATGACAGCTTGGTAATGGTGTAAATATGGCGACATACGTTGGAAGGAAAGTGGAGAAGATGGTGGACGATACACAGTACCAAACAAAATTTTTCGCTGTCTTTTCCCCGGAATAACTTGGGTCCATAACATCTCACAATGTTTATTATCGTTGTTTTCAGATGGGATTTCATATTGCTGTAGACGGGAGGCACGAAGATCACCCCGACAAGCGAAAAGAACCCCACCGCCATTGCGATTTCTATCCCTCCGAAGAATCTGATAATTATGCAGAATTTCCCCATCATGTATTGAGTTATCTAACCAAGTTTCTGTAACACATAAGATATCAATGTTATCACTGACGGCAAGATATTGAAAATCTAGAAGTTTGTTCCCAAGGCTGCGTGAGTTGAGCAGGACCCATTTCAAATTTTCTCGCACAGAGTATTGAGATTTATTGCATGAACTCTCATGATCTGGGGCCCGTTGCACAAAACTTGCGTTTAATCGCAACTCCTAAAATCAAACGCAAGTCCTAAATGCGCACTTCTGATTGGCTGAAAACAAAGTTGCGTTTGATTTTCCGGAGTTGCGTTCAAACGCAAGTTTTGTGCAAGGGGCCCCTGGTCCCGGATTTGGGTGTATATCACCCGAACATACACGAATTTGAAAAGTTGCGCAAAGGTTTGAATAATACTGACATCGTTTACCAATAAATTTTCTCGATGAACATAAGTTATTATGGAAATCTGTCTGCAAATCTGTCTGCACCATATTCAAAACCATCTTGTAGCAAAGAAGTGCTACACGATCCATTTAAATGCAAATTAATGATCCTTGAGGAGGACAAAACATGGATGAATAGCAGAATAAAAAGAATTCCATACAGGTTAAGGCAAAGCCTTTTCTTTTTGTCATGATAATTGACTCTCCGCCGCTGTAGCAGGCCCAATCTGCATTTAACCATGATAATCAAGGTGGGTATGTGCAATGGAAGAACACAGAACATGGCCACAAGCACTGCTGATTATGAAAGTTAAAAAAATAAAATAAATGTAGATCCCAAACTCACCAAAATTGACCAAAATGAAGACAAATATTTGTCCAATCAAATCAGTGTATCAAGCCGAATACGCTGTTGGCCGACTTGAGTAAGAAGACTCATTGGAAATAACAAAATCAGAAGGAAAATAGGAGAACGAAAAGTTGCAAGTTCATGATGCCAGGTATACACACACACACACAAGTTTTTTGATCATGGTAAATGATGCATGTAATGATTGCCATTTCCCTTTTTGTAAGTATGTTGATGACCTGACAATAATTGTAGAGGCTAGGAATCGAAATCAAGCCATCTCAGATTTTTTTTTTTCAGACGCAAAAAGAAATCGATTCATTGGCAACTTGGTCTTTGTCTATAATAATATGAAACTCAATCCCAACAAATGTATTTTCATGACAATTTCTTTCAAGAAACAAACAAATCAGCAAAGTTTGTATATTAACGAAACGCCTTTGAATGAAGGCAACATTGTTAAGATTCTTGGTGTTTATTTCCAACAGAACCTTACATGGAATACACATGTTAATGAAATGTTGAAAAAGTGCAATTATAGAAGATTCTTCATGTTACGTAAATTAAAACATTTAATTTACCTATATGCAGTGGCGGATCTACGGGGGGGGGGGGGGTTTAGGGGGTTTAAACCCCCCCTTGGGCTGCCAAGTAAACATTTAATGTGCATAGGAAAACGCCATCATAATACTCAGCCCCTCAAACCCCCCCCCCCTTGGAAAAAAGCTAGATCCGTCCCTGATATGTGATCTTATCACTGTGTACACAGGATATGTTAGACCCATTTTAGAAAACTGTGTTCCTCTTTTTCACTCAAGCCTTACACAAAAAAACACAGATGATACAGAAAAAATTCAGAAACGTACAATTAAAATTATACCCGGAATTATACTAGGTTTCAATTACATTACATACAAAAAAAGCATTGGAAGTGTGTAATCTGTTACCGTTGAAGGAAAGAAGGATAAAGTTATGTCTAGACTTTGCTTTGAATTTAGAGAAGACCCCATGTACTCATCATGGTTGCCTGATCAAAGAAAGTTTAATTTAAATTCAAGATATGTCAAAAAATACTTTTAATTACTTTGTAAAACTGACCAGTTAAAAGAAGTGCAATTCCATATTTTATCAACATATTAAATGATTATCATTCTAATAATTCTTAAGCATTCATTAGAATTGAGCTTATATTTGAAAATGACTTTATTAACCAGACATTATACAACCATCATGATCTACTTTTCTGTTGCTTAACCCTAAGTTTAATATTCGTTTTGTATTTGTATGGAATTTCAATATAATGATTCTTATATTTACGTATGAATTTGTTTTTCTTTTTATATCCATTTATATATTCTTTGTAATCTTTGTACATGAATATCTGTGCAATTCGACCTTTGGTCGCCAGTCAGATTCCAATAAAGATCCTTTTCAATCAAAATATGATTTTTTTTTTATACAACATACATAAAAAAACATGATTCAATAATGTAATCTTTTGGAGAAAACTCAGTATTTATGAGTTCATGAAATATTTTATGAAGTTGTGTGCATGCAAATACATATTACTATAGATATTACTTGGTTCATGTTATTTGGAAATCATATTCTGGGATAAAATTTGAGAATTTTTATTATCAATACTAGAACTTGAATTCGTCACTGAAGACGAATTAGGTGGTCTGTCTGCCCATTGGCAAATTGCTTTGTAAGATGTGATAATATTTGTGCAAGATAATAATCCTGATAATGTTGACAATGGATGGAGACTTGCGTCAAAGAAAATCGGACGATTTCATATTGCATTATACATGGGAGATTAACCCATAGGTTTGATACACGACAGTCATTCCGATTTTGCATAGGGTTGTACACAAACTACTTTACACTACATTCTATTAGACATAACACGCAAAATTAAAAAGTTTATTACATTTTTTGTGATTGTATATGTTAAAGTAGTCGAAGCAGATGGTAAAATAAAAGGCAAAATGAAGGGGGGGGGGGGGGAATGGGGGAAAAAATGGACCCACCGGGGTTCGAACCTGGGACAGCGGGATGGGAGGCAAGTGCTTTACCAATAGACCCAAATATTTCCAATAGAGATAACACGTAAGCGAAAAACGGGATTTTCAAATGACATTTTGTAGTTAAAAAACGGGCGTGATCCCGACATCTGATCAAAAATTGGGGTCATATTTGTAAAAGATTATAGTCTCAGCTATAACATACTAAAATTTGGAAGAAAATCAAGCAGAAATAAGAGAGATACTGCTCAAAGAAGACTGGAATGTAGAATCAAGATTTGAGAAAAGGTCATGTCCCATAGAGAATACACGCAAAATGTCAAAAATTGACATGCCTCCTTTTATCGCAAAAATACGCCATGATGCCTTTGGCGAAATGAAAATGCTGATCACTGATCTTGTAGAGAATTGTCTCAGCTACAACATATCAAAATTTGGATAAAAATCGACAACCTGCTACTGAAATATTGTCAAATGAATACAAAAATTATGATGTCATTTTTTCCAAATCGAATTTTTGAGTTCATATGCAAATATGACGACATTCCGATCGATCGACCCCCAATTTTTTTTTCATGAATTCATATCTACAATTCATAGGCTTTCAGAATATGTAAAAAAATGGGGAGGGGGGGGGGGGGAAGGGGGGAGGGGGGGGGGGGGGGTTCCACGCATTTTGACGAGCTATGGTGGATTTTATATAGACATGTTTTTACCACTTTTTACATTATATTGCCCATTGACGTGCGCACGAATTTGAAAGTTTGACGCGCGCGTGTGACATTATGGAATTTGGAGAATGATTGGAAATAGTTGAAAATTGTCAAGAATAATGTCAGGAATACAAACCATGCGAAAAAACGGCGTTTTTACGTTCTGTACGCGCTGCGCACGTATAACGTGCCCGCGGACGCGCACGGACGGAAAATTTTGAAATGCTTAAAATGTCCTGAACCGTACTCTAATTTGATTAAAAAGTGATTTTGAGCATTTTGAAATTTTGACAAGCGCGTACGTGCGCGTCATGATGCGCGCGCGGATTCTGATGACATTTTATGTTGACCCTTGACCTGATTTTCATGTGTATCAAATATGGTTCATTTTTAATGACTTGTTATGAAGATATGATCGATAATGTGATTTCACAAAATGGCGCCTGCATGACGTCACGATAACGTGATGACCTTGAAAATGATTTCGGGAACTTGATCTCATAGGGCTTGACGACTGACAAAAATTTGAAGAAAATTGACTCAGCCTAAGAAAGTGGGAGAAAAATAAAAATAAAGAAAATTATGACGAAATTTAGGTACACAGACGGCTCCTCATGGGAAATAGTGTTCACTTTTACCTAAGTAAAATTTAATGCTGAAAACGATGCCATCGACTGAGTTTTGATAAATAGTGCCCAAAGTGCCCAAAATTTATGTTTTAGTGGCCCGCCATTGTTTTTATGCATTTCAGAGTCAACTTTGGAGCTAGAAACGTTCGTTTGGTGTTGAAAACCCACCATAAACAATAAAATGAAATATGGTAATGGTTAATTCCCACCAAAGACCACAGGGGCCCGGAATTTTTTCTAAAGGGGCCCAAAGGACCAGCTACTCACTGGAGTCGAAAAGAGTGCTTTAAATGCCTTTCTCAAGTTAATAGAAGCTCAGTAAATGGCTACTTTGTTATCAAAATGCGATGATACATTGTGGGTATGATAACATGGTGGCCAAATATCTGCCAGGTGCCCAAATTTTGATTTTAGAGGGCCAAATGTAATACAAGTAATTATAGAGCATTAAACTATAGTGGCATGACATATTTTCTTTCTAAAGATATTGGAAAATGTGTTCTACAAATAGTATTTATCAAATCAATCAAGATTACATCATTTTGGGGGTACCTGAAAGGACATGAGATTCCTGAATCTGTTAATTGCGGCCCAGATGCATTAAAAATCATATATATCACTGACTTCCATATGGAAACATATATGCTATGTGATCTGCAGATGCTATTGGTGATAGTCATGCATGATAAATATACACGGCGGGCACCTACAGCTTCCGTTAAAAAGGTTTCAGGCCCATTTACGTAAATAAGGGCACATCAAAGGGACCACAGAATTGCTTAAATAATGCAGTGAGCTTTAACAGTATTGTTCCTTTAAGTGATCTCAGTACAAAGAGGTATGTACAAAGCACAACAGTTCGAAATTTCAGCATTCAACGACAAACTTTGAGTGCTAAAATCAAAGTTCTAAAACGCCTTTCTGTCGAATGTGACAGGATTTGTAAAACTGTCCCATACGTAGCTTTTTGTGTACTCCCACACCCATAAAGACGACAAAAGGCAAAGAATTATCTTCAGTGGATATTGTCCTCAGTGCCACGTAATAGAAGTACACGTATTTATTGAATGTGAACTGAACAAACATTTCTTTGCTTATGTTAAACAGATGGTGATGTATACATTTAATGTTGATATTTGCATTGATACCTCTTGTTTACTTAAGATTAATACTGACAGAGAAATAGACGTTGTAATAACAATTGCCTTTTGGTGGAATAATATTTACAAAATTGGTCTCATTATACCTGACATATGTGTAATCTCCTTTTCGAAATATTTTGCAGTCATCAGACCGTATTTGTATAAATGTACGCCTACTGGGGAAATATTTTTGTGGTTATCATTATTGTTTCCTTATAGTACTCTGATGCACAAAACTGTAAACCCTTATATTTCCCTGAAACAATTTCTAATGGTATTGACAGAAAATAGAAAAAACGATAAATATACTCTATGAATGCTGTATTGTAGGATGTTAAAAAGAGCTCACACTCAATATAGGCCCTTCTCACTCCCCAGAGATATGTGTTTTAGACTTTTATTTTAGCATTCAAATTTTGCCTTAGTTTAAAATGAATCAAGAACATAGTCTCCAGCTTTGTTCATGATATGTATTTTACTGAATGGAATAGATCAGCTGTCTCCATGTCTCGATTTGAACAGATGCCAAAGCCCCTCCCTTACCCCCCCCCCCCCCGTACCCCAAGGGTAAAATTCTGGCTACGAGAGTGTTAACAGAAAGCCATAAAGAGCTTCCACTGAACATAATTCTTTGCCTTTTGTCGTCTTTATGGGAGTGGGAGTACACAAAAAGCTACGTATGGGACAGTTTTACAAATCCTGTCACATTCGACAGAAAGGTGTTTTAGAACTTTGATTTTAGCACTCAAAGTTTGTCGTTGAATGCTGAAATTTCGAACTGTGGTGCTTTGTACATACCTCTTTGTACTGAGATCACTTAAAGGAACAGTACTGCTGAGCTCACTGCATTATTTAAGCAATTCTGTGGTCCCTTTGATGTGCCCTTATTTACGTAAATGGGCCTGAAACCTTTCTAATGGAAGCTGTTAGGTGCCCGCCGTGTATATTTATCATGCATGACTATCACCAATATCATCTGCATATCACGTAGCATATATGTTTCCATATGGAAGTCAGTGATATATATGATTTTTAATGCATCTGGGCCGCAATTAACAGATTCAGGGATCCCATGTCCTTTCAGGTGCCCCCAAAATGATGTAATCTTGATTGATTTGATAAATACTATTTGTAGAACACATTTTCCAATATCTTTAGAAAGAAAATATGTCATGCCACTATAGTTTAATGCTCTATAATTACTTGTGTTACATTTGGCCCTCTAAAATCAAAATTTGGGCACCTGACAGATATTTAGCCACCATGTTATCACACCCACAATGTATCATCGCATTTTGATAACAAAGTATTTAAAACACTCTTTTCGACTCTAGTGAGTAGCTGGTCCTTTGGGCCCGTTTAGAACAAATTCCGGGCCCCTGTGGTCTTTGGTGGGACTTAACCACTACCATATTTCATTTTACTGTTTATGGTGGGTTTTCAACACCAAACGAACGTTTCTAGCTCCAAAGTTGACTCTGAAATGCATAAAAACAATGGCGGGCCACTAAAACATAAATTTTGGGCACTTTGGGCACTGTTTATCAAAAATCAGTCGATGGCATCGTTTTCAGCATTAAATTTTACTTAGGTAAAAGTGAACGATATTTCCCATGAGGAGCCGTCTGTGTACCTAACTAATCATGCTAATTAAGAGGATCTGTCTACGACAGACCACCTAATAAACATAATAATTAGTGAGTTGCGAGGGAATAACGTCACAAAGACGGTCATGACCAAGCCTCAATTTAGGCCAATATGAAGTGATATTAATTGTTTTCCCTAGTTTTTCATGTCATTGAAAACTTCATAACTTTCTTATTAGTTTACCGATATTCCTCATACATTACTTTTTGATCTGTCTTATTTCACTGCTTCTATTAAAACCAAGTAAAACCTAGACTGTACTTCCCCTTTAAGAATATAACATGCTGCTGAAATAGTGCGTTGGTATATTAGTCTGGTTCACTATGTAAGAAAATGGGCTTTACAAAATTTTTGGAGATTAGCAAAACTATACATTTTTATAATAGTTAGAATATGGGAAATTCAACAATTGATGTTGGCATTTGCACAAATCACTGGCATAGCGGCCATTTTGAATTTTCAAAATGGCCGCTATGTGTAACTCGTACTGAACAAATTAGAAGATATTGTTTTAACAGAGCCTCATCTTACCATGTATGTATTAAATTTTGTACAACATGATAATTGTTTATTAGTTCCCGTTGCTATGATACAAATGTGCCTAATAACCGATGATATGTGTTGAGAAATAAAAAGGCTAACTGTCCAATAATGTATATGAGGAAACTTGGTTTTAAGTGATAATCACGATTCACACTCCAACACACGTATATACTAAATTATAGGGTACAGAACTTGCACCCCTACATGTCCATGCCTTCCCCTCCCCATTTCTGTTTTTAAAACGAGACAAATTGGTACAAAGTAATATTCATAAAGTACTTTGGATAATGGTAAAAAAAGCAGTGAGCCTTGACAAATCATTAAAATCTCATGGTTACTGGAAAAATATCTGCCAATGCCTTACCCTTCTCTCCCCCACCCCCTTTCCCTCTAAAATTTAACTTAAAACAATACCTACAAGTATTATTGGTACAAGGAAGCAATTGAGGCCATCAGTGAAATAACATGGGACCTGTATTCACGTGATAGACAAGATTTACACTCTAAAACATGTAGATACTTGGTGGTGGGGTTCAAAACTTGCGCCCGCACCCCCCCCCCCCCTCAGTTATACACGGAGGACATATTGATACAAAACAGTTTTTTATCATCAATCCAAGTCTGGTTGACCCCCCCAAATTGGGTCCCCTGTAACATTTCCAAGCACTTTCAATATTAAAACGAGCATAGTCTTACGAGGTGGGGAGGGGTGGGGGCTAGGGGCTGAAAGTAAAGTTTACATTCGGGCAAGAGGCGTCAGCCCCCCCCCCCCCATGGCTCAGTTGTAGATAAAGTTCATCGGTTGGTCTCAATCAGCGCATTTCACGCCTCTCTAAATTTTGACTTTCTTCATTTCAGAATGGCAAAAATCTTTTGCCACGAATGATCCTTCGAAACTTAGGTGAAGTTTTGAGTAAAAAGTGATTTAACACAATATTTCTTACTACCACTGTTTATCTAATTTTTTGAAAATTTTCTTACTTAAGTTTTACTACTTACCTTAAATAGAAGAACTGAAAGAAAAAAAAAAAAAAGTGACCTTTCGAGATTTTTTCTCTGTTTTTGTACAAAGTGCTTAAAACGCAATATTTCTTATTCTGTTTGTATATCTTTATTTCTCCTTATTTATGTTATTAAGCTATTACTATATACCTTAAAAAGCAGAACTGAAAGTAAATAAAGTTAAAAAAACAACAAAACAATATGACATGTAGGAAATGAGTATTTTAAAGGTTGTGAGCTGTCTGTGCTGTAATGGCGTAATCCTATATGTATACAATTGTAATAGATTAGCCTAACTGGAGTGCCCTAAAACGTCTTTGGGCCAAGTAAAGTATGTAATTAATATTTGTTGTACTGTAAAATACAATTATTTAGTTTGCACATGCTGGTCGACATATTAGAACAGGAAGTCTGTCTCTAGTTTGATACAGTATAATTGAGTAGTAGGTTACAATAATACAGCTAAGGAACTGCACTTGGTATTTAATTCAAGGGGTAGTTATCCGAGGGAGGGGGAGGAGGGGGGGGGGGACTGACCAGTGATGATAGTCGATGGGAAAGTTCGTAGACTGAAAAACAAAAGTCGTTAAAAGTGACTTTATTCATTTGCATTGGCATATGGTTTTTCAACCATATATCTTGCTTTATAGGTCTGTTATTAGAGGGTCTTTTTTCTGAATCAATATTCAGATAGAAAAGGGATAATAAAAGAAGAAGAAATTACAAATGATCTACAAAGAAATAAAATCAAATTGCTGTTTTTCATTCAAATTGTACAAAAATATGAATTCTTGCCTGAAGAGAAGAAAATTAGAAACCAAAATATAGCATGACTGTATAATTTTTCTAAACTTGTTGTCAAAATATGTGCAAGACTTCAAAGACAAAAGCCAGAACGTGGCAGTTTCAGTTTAGAGACGAAATGAAATTTGTCTGAGGGCTCCTGTGCAAGACTTCAAGGACAAAAGCGAGAACGTGGCATAGTTTCAGTTTAGAGACGCAATGAAATTTGTCTGAGGGCTCCTAGCGCCCCAAATGCTTAAAGTGAAGGAAGAATCAAGATTATAAGTTTGTGATAGCACCAAATATTTCCCTTATCAAGGAAACATAAGCATCATATTTCATTTAGTTTTTATGTTGACCATAGAGAAAGGGCAAAATATGCATTTTATGTCGGTCATTTTGAAAATCCAAGATGGAAGCCACATGATGCGTTGAGATGGGAACTCTAATGACGTCACAAATGTTTTTCCTGACCCTGGAAACATAATATTAGAATATTCCAATATGTCTCTAGGCTGCCTTGAAGCAGAGATAGGGCAATATAATATTTCATGGCGGCCAATTTGAAAATCCAAAATGGCCGCCATATGCGATGAAGCGTTGGGAGTGGAAGTCTAGTAATGTCACAGATTCTTTTCTCGACCAAAGAAACGTAGGATAAGCATATTTCATTCAGTTTCTACGTTGAAAAGAAGCCGACGTAGGGGAAAAAAATGTATTTGTGGCGGCCACTTTGAAAATTCAAAATGGCCACCATGTCCAATGAAGTGTTGAGATTGGAAGTTTAATTATGTCACTAATCGTATTCCTGACCCAGGAAACAAAGTACTAGGATATTCTGTTAAGTTGCTATTGGCTGACTTGATATATATATATATATATATATATATATACATACATACATATATATGTGTGCCATTTTTAAAATATAAAATGGCCGCCGTGTGCGATGACGCATTAAGATTAGAAGTCTAAATATGTCACTAATTGTTTTATTGACCAAGAAAAGGATTAGAATATTTTTGCTAAGTTCCTAGGTTGACCAGAAGCAGAGATGAGGCAACTTATATATTACACGTATGCCATTTTGAAATTCCAAAATGGCCTCCATATGCGAGGAAGCGGTAGAAGAAGATGTCTAGATGTCACCATTTGTTTTCTGCACCCATAAATATTAGGACTGGCCCATTTCATTACGTTTATACCTTTAAAAGAAGCTGAGATAAGGCAAATTATGTATTTTATGGCGGCCATTTTGAAAATCAAAAAATGGCCACCAAGCCGGTGTTTGGGCAAATGCCAACATCATTATTTTGCTTATCCATACGATTCCGAAAATGTATAGTTTTGCTAATCTCCAAAAACTTTGAACAAAAATATATAGTGAACCTGACTAGAAGGCAGCCCTTGGCTTTATTTCTCTGTTTTAGAAAATATCAAAGTGTGAACTTTAGAGTACTATAACTTTTTTGTTAAATAAGCAATGAACTTGTAATTTTTATATGATATTGACCCTATATATGGTTGATTTTCTGTAAAGTTGGAAGTCATTAGTGAAATGGACTTTTGAAATATGGAGAAATATGTATTTTGAAGCAATTCATATTTTTCAAAAAAAGAAAGATAAAAATCACATTTTCTGCCCAAAATTGTTGTACAAATCATCACGAAACCCATCGAATGTGGTGTCATGTTGTAGAGAATTTAATGCCCTTTAATATGCTACCACAAAAATGACAGAATGAGGTTCTGTTACAAAAATATCTTCAAAAGTGTTCAATACTAGTTACATATGGCGGCCATTTTGAAAATCCAAAATGGCTGCTCGGTCAGGGTTTTGTGCAAATGCCAACATCAATTTTCGGATTCCCCATGTTCTACCGATTCCAAAAATGTATAGTTTTGCTAATCTCCAAAAATTTTGAACAAAAATACATAGTGAACCTGACTATATCATTAATGTTGAGTCTTAAACCAATTTTGGGAAATTCGTCATCGTTGTCGTTCAGTTCTGAGCAAGCCCCTAAAATACTGTGTACAATAAATGCCCAACATGAGGCTAATTAGGTGTCTGACTAACTAAGGACAATTTCATGGTAACTGTGGTAATGTTTTACCCTATTACGATTGGTTTTGAATTGAAATACATTTTATGAGCTAAAACTTCACGAGTTTATTTTTTGATTGCCAAAAGGTTGGTCGAACACATAAATTACTGTTATATGTTGCGCAATTAAAAGCAAAATTCATTTTATTGTTTAATCATAACAGATGGGGCATTACTACAAATTAGTGAGATAAACGCACATAGTAATGAGAACGCAAATAACGTGAGCTCAGTTTTTCAGAGAAACATTACACTTTAGCAGAGGGTTGCACATAATATATGTAGGCCTACTGTAAGTGTGCAATGTTGAGCAAACATCTTCACGATCTTGGAAGGCAGATTTAGGTGTCGTCCCCACGAATGTATCTCTAGAAACAGATGCTTTCTGGCATGCATGCAGTATATTTTGACACACTGCTTATTTCTAAAGAATATCTTTCATGAGACCGTAGGCGAAGAGATCAATTCCTGTCGTAAATATCTCAGTCTCACCAACGATACCGACACCCGTCCTGATCGACAACAGACCGAACAAACGATTGAATTGCCCCTTATGGCCAAGATTTGGTCGGTTTGAGTCGGTGTAGAGTCGATTTTGCGATATGACTAAAACCTAAGTCACACTAGAGTGGCGACCGGTTGCCGACAAGCACATAACCAGCAAAAGTTAGAGGTCTCGTCGTCGAGTGGTTTAAACACTCGACTGGAATTGCGGAGATCGTGGTTTCGATTCCCAGCACGGCACTTTTGTCCTTGAGCAAGGCATTTTATCTACATTGCTCTTTTTTCGTACATTGAATAAATGGGGTTTGGCATACTGATACCGACGTGTGTGTGGGTGTGTGTGTGTGTGTTTCTTTAAAAAAACACAATAACAAACAAATAAGACAGACAACAGACAACAATAACAACAACAATCAAAAAAGCTCCAAAAACAAACACTGCCGTCTGAAACCCCGAAATTTGAAACATTCCTGTACTAGGTCGCCTAGTACACTTTTCAAAAAAAGATCAGAAACACCTTCTGTCGACCAGCTTGGATGGCGACCAGTCGTCAACCAATGAACACCCTAACAAGACTGCCTTCTAGAAATAATGGAATCAGCACAGGGGCGGCGGAGCGTCTTTCAAAATGGGGGGGGGGGGGGGGGAGGGGAGGGAACCAACAAAAAAGGGCACTTTGGGGGGAAAAAGGGGCACCTACATGGGGGGAACATAAAGCGAAAATTGACAGTTTTGTGCCATTGGTATTACCCTACAGTCTTATTAAAATATTGTAAACCGGGGGGGGGGGGGGGCATGTCTCACTGATGCCTGTACATCATCCGTGTAAATCACTTTCTAAAAAGCACCCTAAACGGGGATTGCAGTAGGAATAGTTTTGATACACTAAACATGGAAAGAAACCAATCTAACATCTCTGATTTTTATACCCTTAACGGCGACTTCCGCGGATCTTCTTCTTATCACCTCTGAATTTGATACCCCTTTTCTTGATTTTTACTGTTTTTGATGCTCTAAACGCGTAACCCGGGTTACGCGCCTAATGCTGAAAAAGTACCCTTTTTATCCATTTTCGTGTACGCGGATGATCTACAGGTCTCAATGAGACATGCCTCCCGGGATTATATTTAGCATTATCTTCTTCATTTTTATGGTGGTTCTGCTTCAGCTTCCCCACTTAACAGTTGTGTGTTATGGTCTAATGATAGTCTAATGAAACTGACAACATATTCATTTGGGGGAAATGTCGAATTATATTTCAATTCGTACATTAACCCCGTCGTTTTTCTTTAGGATAACATCGATAACATTATTATGCGATCTGCTTGATTTCATTATATAGGCCAACTATAAGCATGATAAGAGCGAGCGAGCGTGGCAAGCCAGTTATGGCGAAAATTTCAGAAAATATTGACCTTACTTGGTGTAAATTATGGGCACATTCGAGCTAGCGGAATGAGCAATCCTTTGCGGGGGGGGGGGGGGTGGGTGGGCATTGTGCCCCCCTTGCCTCCAGCCCCGCTGGCTTACACTGAAGTTGTAGTAATAAGGGTACATTTTACTACATAAAGCCACACTGATTCTTTGAAGCTAGATATGGCTCTTTTTGTAAGAAACAGTGGGAAATATATTTAAAAGGGGGCACTTATTACAAGAGAAAAGGGCGCTTATCAGAGGTGGAAAGGGGCACTTATAAGAGGTGAAAATGGGCACTTATGAGAAGAGGAAAAGCGCACATATTAGATAGTAAAAGGAGCACTTATTAGAAGTAAAGAGGAGGCACTTATCAAATTTAAAAAGAGGTACTTATCAGAAGGGGAAAATGGGTACTTAATAAAAGGGAAAAGGGGCACGTATCAGAAGTAAATATGCACTTATCAAAGGAGAAAAGGGCACATATTAGAGAGAAAAGGGGGCAATTATTAGACCTGAAAAGGGGCACTTATCAGAAGGGGAAAGGGCGTTATTAGAAAGGAAAAGGGGCACACACTCATTTATTGCAAACTAATATCTCAGTCATACTGCCCAAACCATGAAAACGACTCCATACCAACTCCAAACCGACGGATACTTGACCATACCATGCATACGGGGTAATGTATTTTTTTGTCGGCCTGTACCTTCTCTCTGATAGCAGAGACTGGTCAAAATGACGTCTTAAAGAGTCAAATAATGACGTCACTGAGTATGACTACAATTTGCACCCACGTTTGACGTCTTGAAGACGTCTTATACTGACGTAATTTTGGCGTCTTTCTGGTCAAAGAAAAACGTCTTTATGACGTCCTGAAGACATGTTTATTACAAATAGAAGACGTCATAAAGGCGTCTCTTTTACCTCGTGTGCTATTCATACACCACTCTAAAAACTAAAGTGTTAAATCACCATTTAAAAGGGCCGAGGAGTGACAACTTTTTCAAGATTGTAGATTAACAAGGGGAAAATGGCTGCCTTGCTTGTGTGGATGTGACTCCGTCGGTGGCGGTATTGAACAGGACTTTATACTGGTGACGAATCTGTATGTGACTTACAAACAGTAATATCTGTAACTTTATTTTTCCTGTGCCATAATAATTAATATATTTCTTTAATTCTCAATCACATCTTTCCGTAATCATGGAGCAAAACTCGCCGCTTCTGAAGAAGCCGAAGTTGAGTGATGGACGCGCAGCTTTAGCAGTCCCACACGGTGTTGCCCCGGGAGCCGCCGGGGGCAGTGCTTCGCACGTTCCTCCGCCGGCGAGGCGAGACATTCTCTCCACTGTGCAGTCTTCGCCCGATTTACCTCCAGACGTAAACAAACCTCCCCAGTGGTTTGTAGACTTTTTTGCAGCCTTTGAGTCTAGACAAAACGCTCGTCTAGAAGCTATGCTTGATAAGAAGTTGGGTGATCTTACGTCCAAGGTCGTTGTTCATGATGAAAAAATCGAAACTCTCAACTTCGAGATTAATATCCTGAAGGACTCACTGAAATCTCTACAGATGGATAATGACAAACTTGAACTGAAGGTGGACGACTTAGAAAATCGTTCGAGAATTAACAATCTTGTGGTATTTGGAATAGAGGAGTCTGCCAACGACAAGGAGGACTGCAAGCAGGCTATTGCCAATTTTCTGCGGTTTGCAGATGTATCGGAGGATGTGATAAGTGATATCCAACGATGTCATCGTACTCCGTCTTTTCGTCCTCTGCCTGAAAAGGGAAAGGAGAAATCTCATCAGCTCCCAAGGAGAATCCATCTGGGGTTTGGATCTTTCATCGCTAAGGAAAACGCCCGCAAAGCATGTATCAAGAAGCTAAAATCTACCTCCTCGATGTACAAGGAGCGCAGGGTCTTTGTAGCAGAAGATCTCTCCCAACGTGTTCTTCGTCTTAGGAAGGAGAAAAAAGAAAGTTTCAAGCGTCTGAAAGAGGAGAAGAAGAATCCCTTTTTCGTTTTCCCTGCCAAACTATGTTACAAGATTGATGGAAAGGTCTTCACTGCTTAGTTTTCTTTTTTCAGCTCTCTCCTGGTCTTGGATTCTAAGAAGTAATATCATGTTTTTCCTTCATTTTTTCTAATGACATGGTCGTTGGCTTACATTTATCTTTTTAATCGACGGTCAGTTTTGAACTTTTGATATGTCTTTACATTTCAGCCAATGAAAGGCCTTATTTTTATTCCATAATAAGGGTATAAGTCTTTTTTGGTCTCTCTTTAAGAAAAAAGAGAGTTTGTTTTATATGCACTTTATTAGTACAAATCTGCTGAAGCCTGCTTTAAATATTGTCTGATTTAATATTTTGCAGCAGTTCCCGGCTGCAGTTACACTCTGTATCTCACTTTGAAAGATTTTGATCTTGTAGTCTTGTTTTTGCAGAATCTTTGGCACTTCCTCGTATATCTATACCAGTAAATCAGATGATTATGCATATTTTGTTACTTTGTATACATGGTATTGAAAGTTGGGAAACTTTTTTCTTTTTGCATCAAATAATCTGTTTTCCATTCTATTCTTGTCTTTGATCTTGGAGTCTCAGACTCCTTTGCACTCTTTTGTTCACATGTAAATGCTCATTACATTGTATATAGGTTGTGCACCAAGTGTTTTTGTTGCTTTGAACAAGTATACATACATGGTTTTTAAAAGAGTTAAAGTCACTTTTTATCTTTTTACTGTCCAATACTGTATCTTATGCCTTGTTTGCGCTTTTGGTTTGGGCCGTTTTTTTGATTTGAGGCCTTTACCTCTCCATCTAGTGCTTCCCCTTTAGATTTTTGTTTTTTCATTAATCTTAACCCTATTTTGATGATGTTATTTATTCTTTTTTTCTTCTATTTTTTTGGCGGAATTTATGGTAGCTACTTGTACTTGTTTTCTATTTTTTGTGTGTGTGGCAGTCTCTTTATAACATCTTGTCATGGCAGCTTTATTCCCTATTACCTCTCTTGTCTACTCTGTTTTGTTTTTAGCAAGGTACTTGTACGTGCATGGGCTTGGTTTTTTGATATTGACAGAAGTGTTGTAATTAGAGATTTATTATGTATATAAAACTACATTCATTCAATTGTCGAGGGTTGCAGGATTATGTTAAAAGGAGAAAGATTTTTCATTACTTTCGCTCCCTTGATTGTGATATACTGTTTCTCCAAGAAACTCATTCTGGTAATAATGATGAAAGTTTATGGCATTCTCAGTGGGGGGAACATGCCTTTTTTGCTTCCTTTACTTCTAATAGCCGTGGTGTAGCAATTCTTGTTAGAAACTCAATAAATTTTAAGGTGAAATCCCTTTATAGAGATCAAAATGGTAGATTTTTAATTTTGAATTCCACTCTGAATGATCTCCCCTTAACTCTAGTAAATGTATATGCTCCCAATAATGATGACCCTGACTTTTTTCTTCAATTATTTGCTGAAATTGACAAATTTGACATTTCCTCTCTATTAGTAGCTGGTGATTTTAACACTGTCCTTGGCCCACTCGACTATCAAGGTTCCAGGCTTCAACACTCTAATATAAAAGCAAGTGATATGCTTTCAGCATTAATAGATGAATATGGTTTGTGTGATGTTTGGAGATCTTTTAACCCCAATCTGAAAAAATACACAAGACATCAAAAAAACCCTCGAGTCTTATCGAGATTAGATTTTATCCTAATCTCAAATAATTTCTTAAATAATTGTAAAAAATCAAAAATCTTACCTGGAATTCAATCCGATCATTCAACTGTTTCAGTTCACTTCACTGATAACCAACCTCCCAAAGGCAGAGGATACTGGAAATTGAATACTCATTATTTGCATCATGATACTGATTTTATCACTTTGATAAAGGAGAATATCAAGGATTTTAAGGTCATTCATAAAGACTCCCAGTGTGATCCTAACATACTGTGGGATTCTTTTAAATGTTTCATCACTGGGGTCGCTATTGAATATTCTGCACGAAAGAAAAGGGATAGGAATAAAGAAAAAAGTAAATTACTGGAGGGCATTGACAGGATCAAATCACAACTATCTAACAATCCAGCTATACCTGATGACCCTTTGTATTTACAGTTGGAAGAAATGGAAGACAAACTGAACAAAATTTATGATTTTGAAACAAAAGGATTGATAATTAGATCTAGGGTAAGATGGCTAGAGGAAGGTGAAAGAAGTAGTAAATATTTTTGTAACCTAGAAAATAGGTCTTGGCAAAAGAAAAATATCAATAAATTGAAAGACAATGTCAATAACTTGATAACAGATTCCAAAGATATCTTGAATAATATACATGAATTTTACAGCAAGTTATATTCTGTTCCTAACAATACATTTGATAATGATGCTTGTGAAGCGTACTTGAATAATATTACCATACCCGAGCTGCACGAGGATGATAAGCAGATTTTGGAAGCCCCTCTTTCCAAAAGTGAATTGTTGAATGTGGTAAAGTCCATGAAGATGAATAAAACTCCAGGGTTAGATGGATTGCCTGTCGAGTTTTATATTGTTTTTTGGCCCGATATTTGTGATATGCTATTAAATTCTTTTAATTTCTCCTTGCAAAATGGTTCAATGTCGGCATCCCAAAGGAACGGTATAATTACTCTTCTTCCCAAGAAAGATAAAGATCCCCTGTTCATTAAAAATTACAGACCTATTACCCTTTTGACTACTGACTATAAAATTCTAGCCAAATGCATTGCCAACCGCTTGAAACGCTGTCTGCATTATCTTATTCATATGGACCAATCTGGTTTTTTGCAAGGGAGAAATATTGGTCATAACATCCGTTTTATTTTAGATATTATTGAGTATGCTGAAGCCAATGATACTCCTGGTTCGATTATTTTACTTGATATAGAGAAGGCGTTTGACAGCGTCTCCCATAATTTTTTATTTCAAACCCTAGAAAAATTCAATTTTGGCCATAAGTTTATTGATTCCATCAAAACTTTGTATTCTGCTCGCCAGAGCTATGTTATTAATAATGGTTTTTTATCTGAACGCTTTTCTATGAAAAGAGGAATTTTTCAAGGTTGCCCAATCTCTCCCTATCTCTTTCTTTTTGTTATTGAGATTATGGCACTTTCCGTTCGTCAAAATGATCTAATAAGAGGTATCCCTTTTGTGGATGAAGAGGCTAAAATATCTTTATTTGCTGATGACTCTGTATGTTTTATTGATGGGTCTGACAATTCTTTCTCTCAGCTATTTGAAACTTTATCCAAGTTTGGTCAGTATTCTGGGTGTAAACTTAACTTTAGTAAAACAGAAGCTATATGGATTGGTTCTAAAAAGGGTGTTCAGATTTTCCATTCACCAATCTTGGTTTATCATGGCAAAAATCTGAATTTAAATGTTTGGGAGTTACATTTTCTTTAAATGTTGATCGGATCTTTGATCTAAACTACAAAAATAAATTGAAAAGAATTGAGCAAACTATAAGTTGTTGGCGTATGAGAAATCTTTCTCTAATTGGCAAAGTATGTGTTATAAAAGCCTTGGTATTACCACAACTAATGTTTCTTTTTTCTGTGCTTTGTATTAAAATTCCTCATTCCTTTTTCAAAGAGTTAAATAGAATCTTTTTTAAATTCATTTGGAATGGTGGCAAGGACAGAGTCCAGAGACGGATATTGTGTAATAACTATACCGAATGTGGTTTGAAAATGATTGATCCTTTAACTTTTGCTAATGCTCAAAAGATGGTTTGGGTGAAAAATCTTCTTGATGTGAATTATATTGCCCCCTGGAAATATATTGAATTATCTTTTTTAGAAAAATTCAATGAAACATCGATGTTTCATTTTTGTGGAATTCCTTCGCTCCAGAAAATATCCTTAAATCACTTGGTAATACTCAACTTGCTGAATCTCTTCGTGCTTGGTATCTATACAGAGAAGAAGCTACTGTAGAATTTTATGGTCATAAATTTTCAGAACTAAGCGCTTGTCAATGTCTTTGGTTCAACAGGTATATTCGTTCGAAATCTAAATCCTACTTTTTTTACGAATCCTGGTTTGATAATAACATTCTTACCATTTCTGACTTATTTAACCCTCCTTTTCCAGGCCATAAACTTTTTGAAGAATTAGTTTTAGATTTTGGCATTTCTTCTGGTGATAGAAGGAAATTTAATTTCTTAATGAAAAATATACCTGAAAAATGGATTAAGAATTTTGATGTTGATATATTTGGGGTTCATGAAACTGTAGTCCAAAAGCTTTTGAGTACAAAGAAAGTCCCGAAGAATGCATATAATACTCTAATTGGCTCTCTTGTTCCTGACAAAAGATATTCTTATTGGTGTGATAACATACCTGTACCGGTTACTTTGAATTGGGAAAAAGTACACACTTCTAACTTTTTCTGTACTATTGATACAAAATTGAGATCGTTTTATTTCAAGATTTTCCATAAGGCTATTGCTTTAAATGGGTTTCTTTATAAGATTAAAAGAAGAGATTCTCCAAACTGCTCACTGTGTGATACTAAAGATGAAACAATGGTTCATTTATTTTGTGAATGTGACAAGGTCGTATCAATCTGGCATGATGTTTTGGATGTAATTTCACAGAAATGTGAGAATTCTATTAATGTAACTAATTTTGAAAAATTATTTGGTATTTGCAGTGATAAGTTTCTTACATATTTGTTTTTGCTTTTGAAATATTATATTTATATTTGTAAGTTTAAAAATAATCTCCCCAATTTTATGGCATTTAAATGCTTTGTTAAAAAACAGAGAGAAATGGAATACATGTCAGCCAAAAAAAGAAACAAATTACCTGTTCATTTTAAGAAATGGCGTTTTGATTTATGATTTCCCCTGTTTCCTTCTAGGCCTTTCATACGACAATGTATAATCTAGATGGTGCTATTTTATTTATTTTATATACATGTGTATTTTATTGTTCATGTAGTTTGTGTGATATGCATCAGATAGTTCAATATCTCTCTCGTCTCACATATATTGTATACCCTCTCCTTTAGTTATTTATCATTTCTTATGTTGGTTTACTCCTGCAACCCTCGGCATAGGCCTATACATGTATAGGCCTTTACTTTTTGCCCGCTTCTTTTTTCTTTTTTATTTCAATCGAGTTTTTGTATAAGATACTGAGGGAACTTGACCTTTTAGTTAAGATTCTCGCTGCATATAGGTTTAGTCTTGTTTTCTTCTTTGCCACTGATGTATATTTTGTGTACTTTCATCGTTATATTGATTACTGTACTTCACTGCCCACTCCACTGACTCAGAAATTGTTTTGTCTCTCTTACCCCGATTTATCGGGCAGCTCTGCCTGTTTTGGCTGGCGGATCAAGGGTGCCTTGTCTTGCCTTGGTTCACCGATCAGTGCAGACTTCATCCTCATGATATATGCCTGGTGTGCAGTGTATGTAGGTTGTGTTGTGTGGTTATTTTGAGTAATAAATAGCTGCGCTGTGCTGGGCTGGTCAGTGTGGTATGATTCTGTTTATGGAGTCTGTCCCTGATTGGAGGTGCCTGGGTTGGATGGGGCTCCCGGCTGCTCCGTCTGCTTGTTTTCTATGTTTTTAGAAAGGATTTTAGGGTTTTACTTTGTTCCTTGCTTCATCTGAGCCAGTGGTGTTTGACTTTTTATGCTTAGGTTTGATATACTTCCGCTGATTTTTTTTTTTTCTTTCTTTCTTTCCTTTTCCCCCTTTTTATGAGGGGGGGGGGGGGAGGGGGGTTTAAATTTATATTATTTTTTGTTGATGTTTTTTCTGTATTTGTTGTCTCTGTTCATTCCAATCTCTGTAACAATTATATGTAAACTTGTGATTCCGATGATCTAATAAAACATGTAAATATAAAAAAAAAAGATTGTAGATTAACACTTTTAACATGCTGGATACAACACTACAAAGGCTGAATCCAGCAGTTTAAAAGAGTTGGTCTACCATTTTGAAAAAGTTGTCACTCCTCGGCCCTTTTAAATGGTGATTTAACATTTAAGTTTTTAGAGTATACTGACGTCTTAGAGACGTCTTAAGGACGTCTTAAAGAAGTCTTAAAGACGTCTAAGACGTCAAAATTATCCCTTTTGCAAAGAAAACAAATTAATTAATATTAGTTAATTAGCACATAAACACACTGTCTGTATTAACGTTATGTCCTTTATATCCTATCCCACGTCATCATATCCTACATCAACCCTATACTCCTAAAATCCTATATCCTATACCTAGCTACAATATTGTATCTACTTTATTATATATAGGGACTATAGTGTAACACTTGTAAAAAATGGTTGACGACTACAATTTTCTAATGTATTTCAAAAAATACCTCCTCATGACATTGATTGAATTATGTTCAACATAATAATTAATGGAAGTACATTTTCCATCACAACTAAAAGTGCAAACATTGCATAAAATCCTAAAAAAATCAAATGTCATCTATCTAGCTGGTGTCGATCTCGTTGACCAGTGTGACTGGGGTATGAGGGATAACCTATTCTTTGCTATATACTTTTAATCCTGGCTGGAGAGGAACTAATGAAACACCCGGCAATGCATGCTCAGTGGAGATTTGACACCAGACTGTAAATCACAAAAATAAGATAGCATTGCATTGTATAAACCTGAAAAAAAATAATCCTTAAATATCTCGAGTTAATACAGGGCAAATAGACCGGTTCTGTAATGTATACAAATTTATGCACATTTCTTCTCTGAGCACCTAGTGACGAGCTATTCCATTAACCTGCTTTTTATAAATGAGCCTCAATGTTTGGAATCCAGTTTGCATACATCCGGCAGACCTAGGGCAAGCTTTCAGGTAGTCAAGAACAACCTTTGTTTGAAAGGTATGTATAAAATTTGAATACATTACCGAATCGGTCTATTGTCTAAGGTCATGGGTATTTTAACATGTAATAATCCAATGACGGGTTATTCAAACGAGGCCTTGTGAGTGGTTTTCGATTCATACATTTTTTCTTCTTCTTTCAATGTGCAAAGATTTTCTATAGAGCCCATTGAATGGTATTCCCCAAAAATATTTTTATGTCTTTATTTTTCGTTCATATACTTCCTCTTTTGTGCATGTGATGTTAATGGCAAAGCATCATGCATGATCGCTCTCGTGGCCTTTTGCTAAGCGTTTTTTGGGTCAGTTTCCCCTTGTCTTTCCAGAAAATTAATGTTCAACTCATCAAGCCCATGCCCTTAATACTTAGACCATCAAGGTCATTGACGAAAAGCCTGACCATAGCCTTCGGTTTAGACCCCAGAGCCCCCGAGAGAGACCACAAAGTTGGGTCTTCATCCCATCTTCCCCATTCACCGAACTTTGTCAGTAGGAAGTATTATGACTGTACATTACAAACCACTCAAAATGACAAATGTTTCAGCTGGGTTTGCTTTCCAGACGCCCCTTAAATACTTGAGTAAATTTTCCCTTTAAGCCCATTTACCAATTCTGTAAAAAGGAAAAAGTATGATGACTGCACATTAAACAACAACAACAACAACCAAAAAAAAAAAAAAAAAACCCTCGACAAAACAAACAAATTCATTGGGAATGGTGTGTCAAACTCCCCGTTGAAAACAAATCACCAATTTGCCTTCAGACCAAGAATGGCCCCAAAAGCTCTGGGTGTAAAAGAAGAAGCATCTTTTATCCACCAACTTTCACAGCTCAAAAGTGTTTTCTTTAATTCAGTTCAAGTTCACATTAAGTAATCTTGAATTTTCTTGAAGTGCAATTCAGCGCCAGTTGATCATTTCGTTAGTACTGTAAGTTATTCTAGTGTGAAATTAATTCCGAAAAAAATGTCATGTTTTTTTTCAAAAGTAGCAAAAAATATTTTCGGGATTATACTGTGAAAAAATTAATAGTCAGAAAAAGTCTCCCCAAATAAACAGTTGTCTGCTCCTCTTTGACAAGGCATAATAGGGAGCTTGCAAGGTATTTGTGTAATTAACCCATGAATGGTAAATTTCAGCATGGCAGCCATATAGCCCGGATACTTTACAAGCCCCTCTATTATGTCTTGTCAAACAGGTGCAGATCGACAATGGGTGTGTTTACATAATCCTGACAATATAATTTGACTACTTTTGAGAAAGCAATACAATTTTCACAAATTAATAACTCATTATTGAAATGATCATTTGACACCAAATGGCACCCAAGGAAAATTACAATACTCAAGACATGAAGATTGTACTGTATAAATTTAACCTGAAATAAATAACGCATGATTGGAACTATTAAAGGAGAATGAAACCCTGGGGAAATATCCATTTTAATGAAAAGAGAGGATAGAGAGAAGCAATTTAAAAAAGGTTCCATCAAAATCGGTTACAAAATAAGAAAGTTAGGAAAGTTTGAAATGCTCAATTTATTTTCTATGGCGATCCTCAAATTGGCAATGTTGCTTCTAAATGGCAGGTTTATTATTACAACTCTTAGTATGTTTTGTACACAAAATTTCATATTTTCTCTATTATCTCTAAAGATGCTTGTCTTTTTGTGAACTCAACATATGTTGTGTCAAATACATTTTCCCATGATATATCTTGAGTTATAAAAAGGAGACAAGCTGCACCTTGAGAGATAATGGGGAAAATATGAAATTTTGTGTACAAAACATAACTATGGAGAGTTGTACTACTAAAGTTTTCACTTTGAAGCAACATTGCCAATTTGAGGATCGCCACAGAAAGTAAATTGAGACGTCAAACTTTCATAACTTTCTCATTTCGTAACCGATTTTGATGGAACTTTTATTTAAATTACTTCTCTCTATCCTCTCTTTTCATTAAAATTGATTTCCCCCAGGGTTTCCTTCTCCTTTAAGGTTATAATAATAATTAAAAAAAAAAAAAAAAAAAAAAAAAAAAAGGTTTTCTCTACATCCAGAGCATTTTGGGAAGCAAAGCTTGGTTTAGGGGCACTTATTCAGAGGCGTGTTACACCCCCTTCCCGATGGAAATTTTTGTCAGTTTTTTATATTTTTGTAATGTACATCCATACCTCTTCCTTCTGACAAAATTTGGCCTTTAAGTTTTCCCCAATTTTTAGGGGCGGTCTAACAACCTATCCCGACGGAAAATCTTGTCAGTTTTTGTGTTTTGGTAATGTATGGTCACACACCTTCCTTCCGACAAAGTTTGGCGCATATGTTAGATGGGTTGAAATCGACCCGACTTTGGGGCCCTTTTTTGGGGGGGGGGGGGGGCTCTGGGGGCCAAACCTGGCGGCTTCGTTCGAGCTAACAAGCTTTTTGTGAATGACATGGATGGTCTAAGTAACTTTAAGGGGTCAAATCTCATATGTAAAATGGGGTGATTATTTCGGGTTAGGCTCCCAGACTATTTCTTTAATATAACATGGTACTTTTGCTGGTCTGACACATTTGAAATTTTTTTTCGCCCTGATACAGCAAGGTTTCTACATAACAAGGTTTCATTATAACAAGGAAAAGTGCTTGGTCCCAAGGAATTTGTTAAACTGAAGAGATTTCACTGGACCAAGTCCTGTATTATTGCAGACATTACCTTGACTGGGCTTACATGACATTATTTGTTCCCCCTTCGAAATCATTTAAAATTATCATATATTTTCCTTTATATACTTCCTCCTCTGTCATATAGCCCTAAAAAGAGTGAGCTTGAGTCAGTGTGGCCAGCTAAAAAAATACTGTTCTGCTTGGGAGGAGCGAAAATTCTGCTAAATCAAAACTGTTACTGCTTAATCAAAATTTTACTCTGACAAGCAAGCAAAAAAAAAAAAAAAAAAAAAAAAAAAAAAAAAGTTATCAGCATTTTTGGGATGTATTTTTACTAAAAAATTCTCTGACAAGCGAAAAAAAAAAAAAAAAAATGTTTTCACGGTGTGCATCAAGCGGTTTGCAAACGTTTTTATATGCTACGCATTGCGGCCCAATCATCACAATCATCACCGCCTGCCTTGAAAACGGTTGCGACCCAATCAAGATTGCAGAACAGAGCTTGTAGTATAGATTAACCGACTGCCCTCTATTAAGTGATGATGCCCAGCTGCAAGAGAGATTTTCATGATTTTTAAAGCTTCACTTCTTTCACAGAGAAAAGGTAAGATGCCTTAGTGGAGGAGAGATGTGAGGAATCTTTTCAAATACTTTTTTTTTCTCACTGCATGCAGTGATAACTTTACAATTTAAGTAAACCTGAAAACATTTGGTTAGCTTTTCCTGTTGGATAAATAGGAAGAAAACAGATGTGTCTTTTCTTGAAAATGAAGTTGGCTTAATAATAATGACGATGATGAAGTTGATGATGACGATGATGGTTATGATAATAATGGTGCTGCTGCTGCTGATAATAATAATGTAAATCATCAGTGAAGATATAATAGCATCATGGTATTACTGTTTATTTATCATTATTTAGTATTATTTCCTTTATTACATGTTTATTCAGTACTTCCTCATAAGTTGATGGGTCATAACCCCCCCCCCCCCCCCCCATTCCTTCATCGGAAAAGATTTGGTCGGCATTAATCTGATTTGCATTGTCTTCTAGCAATATGGTAATGAATACAACATAAAGTGTGCCATCAGACTATCTTCTTTTATCAGATGTTGTAGAACAAAACTATACAATTGTAGATTATACCTGTCATTTGCTGCAACCTTCATGACTATGGGTTACTTTGTGTTGATAACCGATTTTTGATGAAATAGACTGTAAAATTGATGATATGGCCCAGTTATATTATATTTTTTATGTTAATCTCTTGAATTTGTCTTTGTATTTCAGTAATTCCATTGATTTCCTTCTTCTTTTACCTTTGTTAAGTTTAAACGTACATTTATTTCTACCTATATAATGTGAATATTTATGTTGTACCCTATCATCGTTGTTTTTATTGTATTCTATCATTATTGCAAAAGTTGTATCACCAGTTGAAGAATTTACAGTATTGGACAATAAATGCATACTTAGTTACATATTTACAAAAAGTGATTTGGAATTTCGGCTGCGATGCAAAATGGCACTGATTTGCTCCGAATCGGTAAGAGATATATACATATTTTGCAGTAATATGTGTAAAAACATTCGAACAAACGCTTGGTCCTTAATAAGTCAAAAGTTATAACTCATAACAGACTGAGATTTTCACATCCCCTCACCTTAGGAACAACCTACAAGAATGTATCAAACAAGCAGACTCCACCGAAAATTTCAAGTTTATATCCGTCATGAAAAGAATCTGCGCAATTGATTAGTCCAATGCACGTCATGTGACAGAATACAATTCCCACTAGCTTCATGCAAATGAGCAAATTGCCATGGAGGGTAACATCTGACGTCACGATCCGTGAGTAGTACTATTCACGGATACTATTTACGGCGTATGACATCACACACGAAAAGTGCGTATTACATTGTGACGACATTCATATATTGTTTTAGGCACCGGCGCATGATAATGTCATCATAACGCGTTTGATATCCGCGCTAATTCATCCCTTCTTCAAAACTGTTTGTATACGTAAGTATAGTTGCTGGTTCTAGGACACCTACCCCCTGGACAGCGACCCCCCGGATAACCAACCCTAGGATAACCACCCTCTAGGACAACTACCCCCTAGGACAACTACCCCCTAGGACCACTACCCCTCGGGACAATTACCCTCTAGGATGATTACCCCCCGACTAACTACCCCCTAGGACAACCACCCTCTAGGACAACTACCCCCCGGACAACTACCCCCCCAGACAACTACCCCCTAGGACAACCACCCTCTAGGACAACTACCCCCTAGGACAACCACCCTCTAGGACAACTACCCCCCAGACAACTACCCCCTAGGACAACCACCCTCTAGGACAACTACCCCCCGGACAACTACCCCCCGGACAACTACCCCCGGACAATTACCCTCTAGGACAACTACCCCCGGACAACTACCCTCTAGGACAACTACCCTCCGGACAACTACCCCGGGACAACTGCCCCCTAAGACAACCATTCCCTGGGACAACTACCCCCCGGACAACTACCCCCCCCCAGACAACTACCCCTAGGACCACTACCCTCGAGGACAAGTACCCCCCGGACAACTACCCCCAGATAACTACCCCCTGGGACAACTACCCTCGAGGACAAGTACCCCCCAGACAACTACCCCTTAGGGCAACCACTCTTTAGGACAACCACCCCCTGGGACAACTACCCCCAGACAACTACCCCCTTAGGGCAACCACTCTTGACAAATACCACTTAAGGTAACTACCACCCAAATAACTACCCCGGACATTAACGATTTAGGGTAATTATTAATCGGACAACAACCAGTGACAACAACCAACATACTCTCACCTATGGCATGTACAATGTAGGTCAACTATCCCCCCAAACAGTTACAACTCCCAGGTACTCGATGGCATTTAAACTGATTTCGGCCAAGGGAGGACGTGGAGGGGAGGGGGGTGACCAACAATCAGTAAGGATGTAATGAGTATTCAGAGGAGGGGGTATCTACCTCCCACGGTAAGAACTTTTTGGAAATCTGGTTATAAATAGAAGGATTTTGGTGCATTATAATGTTAATATTCACCTCACCACGTGAGTTAAATATGTCTATACCCATGAGCACGGGGGGGGGGGGGGGGGGAGATTTCCCCTGGTATTACATTTTTGTTTTAATTAAAAGTTGGGTGTTTAAACTCGGTGTTTGATGGTGCATTGTACTGTTGAATTTTTCCATCAAATTTGGGCGGAAAATTCTGTGATTTTTTTTTTCAAAGGTAACGTTCTGAGAATTTCTATGATATATTCAATATTAAATACCAACTGGGAAGGGTATAAAAGGTTGCTCTCGCACAGTAAGATCATCTGAAATTTGGGGGTTACAACCAAGAGTTTGAGTAAGTATAAGTAGGCCTATGCATTTTCACGAATAATAAATCCAATATCTTGCCGTGTTTCCTACTAAAAAGGCGAACTTAAAATAACAATCTACAACGGTCTGCGAGTAAAATTCAGACAGAATCTATGGCCCCAAATGATAATTATAACTGTCACTTGTATAGCGCATAATCAATTAAAACTGCTGTATGCGCTTTAGAGCTATCCAAGATTATTACAATACCAACAAATATATCTTTTGATCCCTCTTAATAATAAAAGTTACTGAAATAATACACAGAAAGTGAAACATACAAAAAAGCATTAATTCCCGGAAATCATGTCGTGTGTTAACATGATTTTCTTTCTTTTTCAATTAATTTTTTCTTAGTGTCAGGTATTTTAATACAGGATTTTGTCGAATTTTGCCCAAATTTATTGAAATTTTTGCCGAAATTTGTCAGAACTTTGCCCAATTTTTTTTTCTTCCAGAAATAGGGGGCACAGTGCCCCCCGCCCCAAATGCCAATGAAATGACCGTGTCAAAATTGTTTTGTTTCATAATAATCTTAAGTGTCTCAAAAGTGTGAAGATCTGATTATTCTCTCCGTGATTATGATAGCGTTTTTGATGGAATAAATGTTTCAAAAGTCATTATGCTAGTATTCAAAAATTTCTGGAAGGTGGAAAGGCATAAATTTCCGAACATTGTGATCTAGGTTGCTTTCACATCCATCTTAACATGATTGTATACCCCATACTATTTTTTAAAATCGACCAACGGCACAATGCTAGTTTCCTTTGATACTCGATTGAGTGGTAGCTTTGTAACGAGTTGCATTGTAGAGTGCGTGAGGGAGAGCGAGGGGGGGGGGGGGGGTGGTAACAAACGGCTGGAATATTTGTTTTCCTTCCCGTTCCCCCTTAATTGTTGACCATGCAAAACGTCCAATAGAGAGTTGATATTACACGTGGGAATATCTGCCTTCATGCATTGAAGAAATCTAAGGCAATATTTTACAATTAAGAGTACGAGTATTCAGTCGTATTCAATGTGCTTTTAGTGGTACTTCCATTTCGGCCAGCGAGCGTAGCGAGCGAGCAACCCCCCCCCCCCCCCCCCCCCCCCCCCCCCCCCAACAAAAAAAAAACAAAACAAAACAAAAAATGTTGTTTTATTAAAATGATAGTTAGTATACATAAGCTAGGTTTTATTTTTGGAAGTTGGAGTAGGAACAATTAAGCGAGCAAGCATGAGCGAAAACGAACACTTCTCTTTTAATAAGATTTGGTATATTATCTGGGTTTTATTGTAGCAGGTCGGGGCAGAAATTTTGCTAAAGGCCATATTAATTCTATTTTGGCGAGCGAGCGTAGCGAACGAGCACAATCTTGTTCAATGTGATGTTAAGTCCAATTTGGGGTAATTTTCCTAGAGGGTGGTTGTCCTGGGGGTAGTTATCCGGGGGGTAGTTAGTTGTCCTAGAGGGTGGTTGTCCTAGGGGGTATTGTCTGGGGGGTAGTTGTCCGGGGTGGGGGGGGGTAGTTGTCCTAGAGGGTGGTTGTCCTAGGGGGTAGTTGCACAGAACTCCTAAAGACGTAGAAGGCTCGTGCGGATGCGAAATTGTAGCCATCGCTCGTACATGATCACGTGATATCCACCATCTTGGTTAGTCCTTCGCTCTCCAGATTCATGCAGTTCGTCGCGTCAACGACATTCAGTATAAAATGTTTGATCGTTGGAATATAACACTAGGGTGATATAAAATCTTACTGAAATTGCTCGATTTTGTTAATGCTATGGCATTGAAATGAACCAAGAAAAACAAAGAGAGGGAAATTTCTCTTGTAATACTTGAAATAAATTGCAAGGAGTGTTATCAAATGTTGCTTCTGGCATTTTCATGCTTATTTACAGAAGTGCAGTCATCATCCACTCTTGTTGCTCATTTTGATAATATTTTCTGTACTACATTTATTTACTATTTCAAACAATTTTGGTGACTGAAATGACAAGAAAATCAAATTTTGTGGCCATTTGCTTAACTTGCCCTCGCCGTTCTCATGGCTTTGGCAAATAACTTTATTGAAAGCGGAAATTTATATTATTGTATTCATCTCCTGACTATGCAAGTCTTTTACTTGTAAGAGTTTGATACGAGGTGTGCTCATTTCAGTACGTTGCAATATACATGTATAGCCCTCAAGAAAATTCTTGTTTTTACAGATCATTGTTATGATCCAGACATCTGTGTTTTGTTGAAGGTTGGTAGGATATAGATTCCCACTCTAAATAAGAACACTAAAAATACATCAAGCCCAACGAAGCGCTTGTCACAACTGCCAAATTGAAAGCAAGATTTAATCATTTATCTTTGCCCAGCCGATCAAATTCGAGAGCCATGAATTAACTGCAAACAAGTCAGTACAATTCTAATTTGATGCAAAGAACTCGACAGCAAAGGATTTCGAAAAATCAGCTTTTAATAGGGCAATTTCAATACCCTAGGGCAATTTCGGATTACGTAATACGTCATTGTAATGTTCGCTCATTTCAATAGGCAATGGACATGGTTACTGAAATTGCCTTAAGTTTATTTTTCGACTAATTCTTTGCCAAAATGGTATTTAACATGTGAAATTTGCAGCAGTATTTCTTATTGTACATATAAAACACTCAAAATCACAATTTATTGCACAAGTGCTGTACTTGTATTCAAAATCACCGGCAGTCCCCAAAATAGTGGTAGAAGGTGAGGTTCTATGATGATTATGCTTTACTCGATAAAGTCCTGACTTTATTATCATCAAAGATAAAAAGAAACATGGCAGAAGCATGTTGAACAAACCCTTAAATCAAAACAAATTTGTAGGCCTTTTATACCAGATAACACTGTACAAAAAGTATAACGTTATGCAAGTCATCTACATGATACAAAAGAGGAAGTATATATTTTTTAACGTGTAGGCCTACATGAAAATGTATTTTGCTTTTGTTTTGTTTTTGTTTTTTTCCGAGGGGGTGTCAAGGATGACGGTGAACAAATGAACTCAGGCTGCCTTCTTGAAAGAGAACTAAAAATGATATTGATTAAAAAAAAAAACAAACTGTTCAATATTATCTTGAACTTGAGAGAATAAAAATTTAACCTTTGTGTCTTAATTGAAAGAGAACCAAACTCTTCCCTCCTCAAAAAAAATATACATGATATTAGTTGACGTTACTTATGTATGAAAAGCAAGTGAACTTCAGTGGAAAAGCCAACTTCAAAATTTCAAGTGAAGAAGGCACAAGACCATTTATTTTGATAGAGAAGATCCGATATAATATTAATAGGCATTAAGAAGCACACGGTCTGGTGGGCTAGTTGAAAAGATCGAGGACTAAGCAATATGGCGGCGTGTGCACTCGAGCGAATCCTCCAGCGGGTTTGACGGCTATACCGCGATCTGTGCATTGGGAATGGGTATAAGCCTTCTACGTCTTTAGGAGTTCTGTGGGTAGTTGTCGGGGGGGGGGGGGGGGGTAGTTGTCTGTGGGGTAGTTGTCCGGGGGGTAGTTGTCCAAGGGGTAGTTGTCCTAGAGGGTGGTTGTCCTAGAGGGTAGTTGTCTGGGGGTAGTTGTCCGGGGGGTAGTTGTCCGGGGGAAGTTGTCCAGTGGGTAGCTGTACGGGGGTAGCTGTCCGGGGGTAGTTGTCCGGGGGTAGTTGTCCTAGAGGGTAGTTGTCCGGGCGGGGGAAGTAGTCCGGGAGGGGGTAGTTGTCCTAGAGGGTGGTTGTCCTAGGGGGTAGTTGTCTGGGGGGTAGTTTTCCGGGGGGTAGTTTTCCAAGGAGTATTTGTCCTAGAGGGTGGTTGTCCTTGGGGGTAGTTGTCGGGGGGGGGGGGGTGTAGTTGTCTGTGGGGTAGTTGTCCGGGGGGTAGTTGTCCAAGGGGTAGTTGTTCTAGAGGGTGGTTGTCCTAGAGGGTAGTTGTCTGGGGGTAGTTGTCCGGGAGGTAGTTGTCCGGGGGGAAGTTGTCCATTGGGTAGCTGTCCGGGGGTAGTTGTCCTAGAGGGCAGTTGTCCTAGGGGGTAGTTGTCTGGGGGGTAGTTTTCCGGGGGGTAGTTGTCCTAGGGGGTGGTTGTCCTAGGGGGTAGATGTCTGGGGGTAGTTGTCCGGGGGTGGTTGTCCTAGGTGGTGGTTGTCCTAGGGGGGTAGTTGTCTGGGGGGGGGTAGTTGTCCGGGGGGTAGTTGTCCTAGAGGGTGGTTGCCCTAGGGGGTAGTTAGTCGGGGGGTAATCATCCTAGAGGGTAATTGTCCCGGGGGTTAGTCGTCCTAGGGGGTGGTTGCCCTAGGGGTTAGTTGTCCTAGGGGGTAGTTGTCCTAGAGGGTGGTTATCCTAGGGGTGGTTACCCGGGGGGTGGTTGTCCAGGGGGTAGGTGTCCGGATACGATATTTGCTGTCTACCATAGGCATACGGTGCAGATTATCATAAATAGATGGGTAGAATTAGACTTTAGTTCAAAGATGACAGATATAAACCGAATATATACTGCCTACAGATATAAACCGAATATATACTGCCTACAGATATAAACCGAATATATACTGCCTACATATGGTACTCTCGGGGACGTGAAGACGACTATTTTCCTTCGGGGCTGCGCCCCTCATGAAAATAGTCTTGGTTCACGTCACCTCGGGGACCATAATATTTCCAACCAGACCCTCTCATGACAGTATATATTTGTATACTACCCCTTTCCCTCTACCTGTTTTATTTTCATTTCAGCGCATAGAGACCATGTGGTGATAAGCGCTTGATAAGAATTGTACGTTATTATTATTGTAAAGTTGAAGGACGTCAAATTTATTTGGAGCAAGTTTAGTGTAACATTTTGTGATTTTTTTTTTCTTAACATAATGCTCTGAATATTCATTAAGATTTTCACTTTTTGAAACATCACGGCCATAAAATCTGTGTGTATCAATAATCAGTTCAGAACCTAAAAATTAACATTCAGCATTACAGCTGAAATTCCAGATCACCTCTTTCAACCAAGTTTCATGAATCATTATTAGTGACACTGGAAAGAAGAAAGTTGGCAGAAATGACAGGTGCGATGCCGAATGGTATTTTTGTGTTCTGCATTAATTAGTGATACACACAGATTTTTAGGCCTTGAATTTTCATAAAGTGGAAATCTGATTAGACATTCAGAGCATTATACTGACATTACAAAACAAAACAATAAACAAATAAAAAGACAAGAACAGAAAAAGCCTTAAAAAAAAGAAAAGAAAAAAAAACAAACAAAAAGGAAAGAAGTTACTGACAACAATATCTGTCAGGATAAGGTCGTTAAACGCCACTAAGAATGAATAAACTGTTCCCCTCTTAACCTGTGAACTAAATTTTGTTATAACGAAGATGTATGGCTGTACATTACAAAGATATATAAGTCAATGTATCATAATTCTTATTTATTTTATCCAAAAATATTGGGGGGGGGGGTGGGGATGATAATACAAGCCATCCGCCCATCTCAATTTTTTTTTGGATATATAACCCCCCCCCCTTCCCCCGGGATCGACACACATGGTAAAAAGGTACACCAAAATACATGTATGTTCAGGGTTATGTAAATACACCTATTGACCACCATCACATGTTTCACAAAACCCCATCCAGACAGAAATTTGTGTTGTAAAACCATATTTCTTTCTTTTGGTTAAGTTTGGTGCATGGGCTAGATTTGGGGTCTCTTGGGGCTATAAACCCGACGGTTCTGGTCAGGCTAAAAACCTTTTTGCCAATGGGTCAAATCTTGTAGGTTCGAAGGGTGGCTATTTCGGGACAGGCATTTGGCTTATGGCCTTGTTAGTCAAAAGTGAAAGTCGAAATATAATTCAAAACATTCCTTTGAACAGTACTAACTTTACGATGTGCAAACTTCAAAATTCAGTTTAAACTGTTATTTTATAATAAAATATATCACTTTTGTTGTTGCACTTGTATAAATTATATCTTGAGTAGTAATAATTGTCAGAACCAGCGAAAGCACAGGCGCACATAGTTTCCAAGCTAGGACTATATCTTATAAATAACCCGACTAGACAACTTTTACTTAACCAGACTAGGCGTAAATAGTCAATCTTGATTGAACGCCAAAAATACAACAAACAAACAACAACAACAATGATTGTCATGATTATTATTTTTGTTATTGTGATAATAATTATCTTTACTACTTATGCTAGGTAAGTGAAAAAAAAGAATAGTATTGGGTCTTCACTAAGCTGTATCTATACTTACAAAAGAAAATTAAGTTGTTGTTGGATTTAGATTGATTTACGAATGCATGTTGCTGTAATAATACAAGGACTCATTAAAATATTATTTTTGATTGTTCTTTTATATTCGGATTTTTAATCTAACGGGGTAACATAGGGGACTCAACTGAAAGTACCATTTGATCTTGAAACTATAGAACCATGTCCCGAAACGAACTAGAGCTCACATGAGTCTGTTTTTAATTTGTCCTCTTCTTCTTTTCAAATTATGATTTGATAACAATAGACGTTTTCATGTTTTATTTTTCATGAGTTTGTCATAAATACGGGTTATTACCAACAAGGATAAATGAATTGAATATAAAAGGAAGTAAGAAATGTAAAAGGTGATTGATCTTGCATGTCGTAAGAGACTTCTAAATGCGATATTGGCAATGATGTCTTTGTACCTATTTCAAGCGCATTGAAATCTAGGCTATAAATTTGTTTGAGTGTGCGCGCGTAAATACAAATGAGTCGATGTGTGTTGGAGGGGATATGGATCAAAAGATAAGAGTTTGTAGGCCTAGCCTAGATGTTGATAAGGGTGTATGTGTGTGTTTGTGCGTCTTCGCGCGCGCGTGTGTTATGCTGCAGTGATAATATTGACTGGTATTGATTCCAGCATCTTATCAAATTATAATGTCTTGGAATTTGTTGAAAAACTGAAACAAAAAACAAAAAACAGATCTCTTGGAAAAACATCACTAGAAATTCAACCTGATTAACAGTAACAGAATTTGTGCAGTAGTCGGTAGTTGATGAGCACAAAAATACCATTGCACACCACATCCGTTCCGAGGAGGGGGGGGGGGGGGGGAGGGGATGGATGATCGCAGTTAGGCGCCGAGTTTCTAGCGCATACACAAACGCAGGCACACGCGCACTTCAACCCACACCCACATTCACACTTTGCATAAACATACATATACTTGTACTTATACATATAGATATACATATTATAAAGATAAATTTACTCTACTATTAGAATCACTCTTATTGATTTTGTAAAAATCTTCAACAAAATGATTGACTTTAACATAATTGTTTCCTTGAACAGTGGGGGCATATTTTTGCAGGCCTCCACATCTTTCAAACAAGTATACCCCCATGCCCTCAGGATTAACGCCCGTGTGAGAATCATCAATAACCCGTGACTCTGGGTCATAATAGTGCTCTAGAATTTCAGCTAACATGTAAAATCTTATTGTTGTGCTCCGAATTAATTACTGTTACACACAGATTTTACAGAAGTTCCGGAGCCTGTCCGGTTTATTATCTTCCCTTTTAGCCCACAAGATGCGACCCCTTAAAGTTACTTAGGCCATCTAAGTCATTGACAAAAAGTTGTAAGTCTGACGGTAGCTGTCGGGTTTAGCCCCGAGAGCACCAAAACAGACCCGAAGGTCGGGGCGATTTTATCCCATCTAGCCCGTATGCCAAACCTTGTCAGTAGGAAGTAGTATGTCTGTATATTACAAAACAAACATAACGTTTGGTCGAAGGGCACATAAGTGTTTTTTCTGAGAGTGATCTGACACCACCTTTCCAATGGAAAACTGTATCACTTCAAAAAAAAAAAAAAAAAAAAAAATTATGTGATGTATATCCCTACCTCTTCCTTCTGACAACACTTGATCCATTGGCTACATCTGAAAAAAAAAATTGAACCCAATTTCTAGGGGCGTCTGGAAATCTCATTCTTACGGAAACTTTGTCCTTTTTGTCTCATGTAATCTACAGTCCTTCTACTTCATTTTGGCGAAGTTTAGGGGATGTGTTAGAATTTTTTAAACGAACGGACTTTGGTGTCTCTTTCGCGTGCCTTTGGGCAGTTGGGGCTAAACCGAACTTTTTGTAAAGGACTTTGATGGTCTAAGTAACTTAAAGGGTCTTAAGGGCTCGAGAGGTGACTATTTCGGGACAGTCTATTGGTAGGCATATGTAATCTTGTTCAGACAAAAGTGAAAGTAAGAGCAAAAATTCAAAACAATTTTTTGCATATATAGTACTGATAAAAACTAACTAATGTTAATGATGTGCAAACTTCAGACTTTAGTTTAAAGTTTTTGAATTATAATGTAGCGGTAAGGTATTATTTTTGTGTTTCCACTAGTCTATGTTTAAATGCAATAATACCTATCACTTGCAGACAAAACTGATTATAATAATAACAAAGATAGTAATCAAACTAATGGCTTTTCTTAAATACTAGTGTAAGATAAATGAAAAAAAAAAAGGATCGTATTTGGTCTTCACAAAGCAACATTACACTTCCTAAAGAAAAATAAGTTTCCGATGGCTTAATGCAGAGTTACGGATGTAGCTTGCTCTTAAAAATTGCAAAATCATATTTGAGATGAATAATATATATATTTTTTTATATTCGGATTCGCCGGGACCCAAACTACTGTACGATTTGATCTAAGAACTACATCTATATCCCAGATAAAGAACCAGCGCTGGGATTAGTGCTGTTTTTAGTTATCCTTTTCCTCTTGTCCAATCGCGCTTTAATATCAATAGACCTTTGCATGTTTTTTTCTTCTTCAAAAGTTTGTCATAATCACGGTTCATTTAAATACAGGACAAATTCAATGAATGTAAGAGGAACTACAAAATGTAAAAGGTGATTAATCTAGCATGTCACTAAGAGTAAAATGACTTCTAAATGCAGTATTGACAATGATGTCTTTGTACCCATTTCAAATGCATTCAAATCTATGCTATTATTTGTCTCTGTATGCGAGCGAGCATAAATACAAAAGAGTCGTGCATGTCCGTTGGAGGGGACGTGGATAAAAAGATAAGAGGTGTATGTTGTTGTGGGTCATTGACGTACATTTTTTCTTTTAGTGTTTTAATAGGATTTTAAAGAAAAATTGTAACTTACTAGTATATTAATTTTTTCAAAACTTTCAACAACTGATTGATTTGAAAATTGCTTTTCCTTCAAAAGTGTGTGTGTGTGCGTGTGCGTGTGTGGGAAGGGGGATATCTGTACAGGCCATCCCCCTCCCCTGTCCCCTGGATTTACGCCCTTGGTGTGGGTGACAGGGATCACCTGTGTGTGCGAGTAGGTGTGTGTGCGTGTGTGTGTGTGTGTGTGTGCGTGTGTGGGTGGGTGTGTGGTTGTGTGATAATAATGATGCTTGGTTGCAATACCATCATCCCATCAAATAATGTTTGGGGTTGCCTTGATAAAATGAAATCCCCTCACCCCCCACCCCACCCCCACCCCCCCCAAAAAAAAAGAAGAAAAAAAAAAAAAAAAAGGTGGAAAACTAGTTTCAAAGCAGCAATAGAGATTTAGATTGGCCGTTTTCATAAAAGTGGAGCAAGCTAAACTTTTTAAAATCTCACTCCACTGATTTATTTAACTTCTAGTGTTCCATCTTTATTCCTTTATTTAATAACGAATTGATGTCATTCTGGAAATGAATCAAGTCATGTAATTTAATTAAATGAGAAAATAAATTGTATCATAACATAATGTCTGGTCAACTGATTATAGAATCGTGACATTTCTCCACGGAACAAAGGTGGACTTTCAAATTTAGCAACTTAGTTTAATATAGTCGGTTTTTAAATCATGGATTAAGTTTATACGCTTTTCTTAATACGGCCATTGAAAAATAGCAATGAGGTATGCTCTTATACCTCCTTGGAAAATAATGAAAACTGATGCTAACTGTCTCAATCGGAGTAGATGATTTTCTGATCTTAGCTGAACTACCAAAGCTAGATCAGCTAGCTTGTCTATGTTTAACCTTATCCATGCTCTATCATCATGATCATGGGCATGTTTGGGAGTCAGGAAATTATGTACATGCAAGTTTATCCGATTGAAACCAGCAGAATGAAGAAAGCAATCAGTATAAAGTTTCGAAAATTATGTTTAAAAAATTTCAACCTTTAAATAAAACAATGTTTTTGCAGTGATGTTCACGTTACCCATTTTCCTAACCGTCTCAATCGGAGTAGATAATTTGCTGATCTAAGCGGAACTACCAAATCCAGATCAGCTAGCTTGTCTAAGTTTAACCATATCCATGCTCTATCATGGCAATGTTTGGGAGTCAGGAAATTATATACATGCAAGTTTATCCGACTGAAATCAGCAAAATGAAAAAAGCGATCAGTAAAAAGTTGTTAAAAATTCCACTCTAAACAATGTCTCTGAAATGATGTTCATAACATTACCCATTTTTACGGAAGCTTATTAGCACTAAGGCGAGTTGTTTCACTCACCATGGCGCCTTTTTTCGGCCAAAAAGGCGAGAAGGCGACTTGTACAAAGTCGCAAAGTCGCCTTGTTCAGGTTGTTAAAAACGAGAATGCGAGAAGGTGACTTGTACAAACTCGCCAAGGCATCTTGTTTAAGACGAGAAGGTGAGAAGACGACTTATACAAAATCGTCAAGGCGCCTTGTTTAAGACGAGAAGGCGTGAAGGCAACTTGTACAAACTCGCCAAGGTGCCTTGTTTAAGACGAGAAGGCGAGAAGGCGACTTGTACAAACTCGCCAAGGCCCTTTGTTTAAGACGAGGAGGCGAGAAGGCGACTTGTACAAACTCGTCAAGGTGCCTTGTTTTAGACGAAAATTCAAGAAGACAATTTGTTAAAACTCGCCAAGGCGCCTTGTTTTAGACGAGAAGGCAAGGAGGCGACTTGTACAAACTTGCCAAGGCGCCTTGTTTGAAGGCGAGAATGCGACTTGTTAGAATTCACCAAGGCGCCTTGTTTAGGACGAGAAGGCGAGAAGACAACTTGCTAAAAACTAGTCTTGGCGCGGATACCCCATCTGCTCGTGTCAAAACTTTGAAAAAGAATTCTTAAGCCCTCATGTGGCAGCAACTGTGAAAAATTATGTCATCCATTAAACTGGCATGATTATGGAAGCTTAAAAGTGCCACCGAGATGACGAGATAATTCCTCGTCTTCTCGACCTTTTTTGGTCCGAGAAGGTGAGAGAAGGCGAGATCCGGCATCTCGTCTTCTCGACATATGGGGTGCAAGAAGGCGAGAAGGTGAGATTCAAAATCTCGTCTTCTCGACTTCTTATACCCAAGAAGTCGAGAAGACGAGATTTGGAATCTCGATTTCTCACTTTCTCATACTCAAGAAATCGACTTGACGAGATCTAAACTCTCGCATTCTCACCTTCTCATACCCAAGAAATCGAGAAGATGAGATTTGAAATCTCACCTTCTCGCCTTCTTGCACCCCATAAGACGAGAAGACGAGATGCCGGATCTCCCCTTCGCACCTTCCTGGACTCAAGAAGTCGAGTTGACGAGATTAAGGATCCCATGCTCACCTTCTCGCCTTCTTGGACCAAAAAGGTCGAGAAGTCGAGGAATTATCTCGTCATCTCGGTAGCACTTTTAAGCTTCCGTACGTACATGATAGATACGCTTTGATAGGCTTTGAATATCTCGCCTTCCCGCCTTCTAGTCTTAAAGAAGGCGCCTTGGCGAGTTTGTACAAGTCGCCTTCTCGCCTTGTCGTCATAAATGAGGCGACTTGGCAACTTTGTACAAGTCGCCTTCTCGCCTTTTTGGCCGAAACAAGGCGCCTTGGCGAGTTAAACAACTCGCCTTCTCGCTGCACTTGTAAGCTTTTGGAACTAGACCCACATTTTTGGTATATACTGCAAACAATTTCAAATGAAAATCGTTTATTCAAACATAGTGTGTCATAATTTATGATTTTTATGTTATTCATTATTTACACAATTTCGGAATCTATTGTTATTGTGCACTAATTGATCTTGCATAGCTGATGGCATATAATTTGTACTTATCGAGCTGTAGTACAGAAAGAAAAAGGGTATCTCACTGGGCGCAAAGAAGCCAATCTCTTGACTTCGTCCTAGACTTGTAAAAACAAACAGAAATGAAATCGGACGTGCCTCATTTCTGACGGATCCTTGCATTGCGTTACTCTACGCCAAAATACGAGGAAAACATTTTTGAACTTTGGTTAGGTTAGGGTTATGCTAAGTTTACTGGTACAGTAAGCTTGACCCCTTAACTCCTTTCGGCATAAAGTATGGGGGAAAAAAATAGCGCGTGGTTCCACTTGGTGTAATGGCATGCCCATCCTAGATACCTTTTTTCGTTTTCCAGCAAGCTGAATCCTGAGAGAGAGAGAGAGAGAGAGAGAGAGAGAGAGCAGTCTTTTATTGAACCAAGCTAATAGCTGGCTTTAGTCTCGAGAGTGATAGCTCACGTCCCCCGACAGCCCACGGACAAACAGCCAATGAACCAACAGTCCACCAGGCCGACAATGTCGATCTAGCAGGCCTCCTGACAACTTTTCTGAGGTTTCACGTAACCTACATTAAGAGATTGTCGGTCCTTTAGGATGTCCCCAATAGCTTCGTCCTAACATAACCAGTTCTCGCTATCTGGTTAGGTGGGATCTATTCAGAGGGCATAGTCGCTAAACAATCCGTAGGGGAGGGTGAGGTGGGTGGTGTTTTTTTCGGGGGGGGGGGTGGGGAACTAAAGGCTTAGTGAGGGAAACATCACATATGTATATACTAATAAAGTAATAAAGAAAGAGATAAAGACAGAGTATATGAAACTGGATCGAGAGACTGAGAGACAGAGACAGACTGAGACAGATAGATATATAGATAGAGAAAGAGAGAGAGAGAGAGATGTAAAATAAAATTAGGCTGTATAACAAAGCATGGTTAGAGTAAGAAAGTATTCGAAATCTCTTTGAACCTTCTTGCGCAAACAGAAAAATAAAAAAAATGTAACATAGTTTAGGGATGATGGATACGGGACCAGCGAAAATGTAGAGTGTAATTGCTCATACATAATTACGCTGGTTTGTTAAAGGGATCTTTGAAATAACTTTTTGATATGCATTTGCAAGTCTAATATTGCTTAGACTCTGAAAACCAACTTAATTTTCGAATAAAAGAACCTTCGGTATTCTATTGCAGAATGTTTCAAATGACATGCTGTGGTTTCCAAGCGTTGCTTTGATACAGACACAGACTTCACACAGATTCATGAAGCTTGTTCGGGAAGCTATATTTCATAATCAAAATATTATTTTTACAGGGGCGGATCCAGGATTTTGTATAAGGGGGGCACACAAATGCAGGATTGGCAACTTTGGGAAACTGCTTGGAGGGAGATCCGTATTTTTTTTGGTCTCGCCAGCCCTCCAAAAGTCGGTCAGTGGGGGGGGGGGGGGGGGGGAGGGTGACGGGGTCCAGTTTGCCTCCATAATTCTCTGACAAGGAAAAAAAAGGGGGGGGGGCACAATGCATAGTTTTCTTTCAAAGGGGGGGGGGGCACGGGCCTGGATTTCCCCCCCGAAATCCTCCACTGATATGTATATATATATAATAATAATAATAATAATAACCTCTTATTTACCCAGGGTAGCCACTTCAGCTTTAAATAGCTGGTCTTCCAGCGGGCCCTGCATATATATATATATATATATATATATATATATATATATATATATATATTTCCTCTAAGGTGATTCAAATTAAGAAAAAGTGCAATGATCATTGTTTAATGAGACAATCTGATTTATCCAATTCTTTTTTTTTTCTTACATTCACTCGATTCCTACGTGACTATAAATGTATAAGACAATTAATTTCTGCATCGAACTAAATAAGCTGCTGGCTTTGTTCTGACAATCATCCATTATATTCAAGTTGTCAAATTTAATTTTTTTTTCGGGGGGGGGGGATTCTGTTTTCTTTAATAGAAAAAATGTGGTCCCATTTCACTTCCATGGAAAGGTACTTGTTACATTTTGTGATGATGTCATTAGAAGTAAAATAATAATGGCTCTATATTTTAACAAGCAATTAACGCACACTTGTGTGTCATGACAGAAAATGTAAAAAATGTAGATAGAAAGAAAATAATGTTTAGTTGCATCCATTCAATATTATGGAAATCATACATCCCAATATTTTTAGAGATCTCATATTGTCCAAAGTCCAAACCCATTCTTATCTAAAGTAAACCGTTTACACGAAGAGTCTTTTAGTTTCAGTTCAGTGGTTAGTGTCTATTCTCTCAGCATGTCATTGCAAGCTTCGAAGGATATATAACAATGAGCTGGGTTTTTTCTTCGTGTAAATGAAACGGATAGTGACTGGTGACATTGAATAGGGGGATTAGGTATTCACGGCGATATATCATGACACGTTCTCTGTTCAGTGTGCGTTGTCTAAAGAGCTAGTCCGTGGGCCAGAGGGGGCTACCGTGCACCCCCCTTCTGACCCTCCGTCTTGAGTATCATTTTGTTCGTTAGTATCTCTAGTGTCAGAAAAAAGAATGTTTCCAGGAATAAACTCATTTAGACTATGTTTTTAAAGCCTTTTTCTAAATCAGTGTCAAAATCCACTTATTTCAAATTTTGACCCTTTTCTTGAGGTATGCGGTTTTTAAAAACTTTTTATATGAGCTATATCTCATTCAAAATATGATTATTTTTATTGAAATTTCTAGCACGTAGTTTTCAACTCCTTATCAATTAACACACAAAATTTCCGCTATTTATATAATTATTCTCATATGCAAATTAGGCCATGGAATTTGCATATCAATGAATATGGAAATTTCCCGCTTCAATCATTTTCAAAAATCGATTACAAGTTTTACTTTCTTTTTCCTGCACTTTCATTGAGATATTTTCTGTCAAACATCATATTATTCTCTTCATCTGTATCTCTACTTATTGGAAAATGATGTCTCCAAGGTCATTTCTCCCCCTAGACTATGTTTTCAGCCCCTTTCTGAACTAAGTCAAAGTGCGATTTTCGTGTTTTTTACCTTTTTTTTTTTTCAGGGCACAGCCATAGAACATACCTGAATGTCCATTTGATTTTACCAATATATTAACAACAATTCGAAGTTGAGTAATGTTCTACTACGTTAGCAAAGGCCACCAGAGGTTTTCACTTTGGTGATATTTACTGCTTTACCAATGTCGATATAACATGAAAAGCATATATTATTAACAACAGTATTTCCTTGTGTTGTATTATCGCTAAGTTTTTCATGACTGCATGAGCAGTTTTTAGGTATATTCCTTCGATAATTAGTAGCATGATTGAAAGCTGAAAGCTAAAAGCAATGATTTTGACAACTGGAATTACATTAAGAATAACAACAGTTTAGTTTCATTTCCAGCCCTAATTTTGTGATGCCCCAATATGAATTCAATAGCGACTTAAACCATTGTATTCAACGATTTGGGAGAAGATATGTCGTTGTAATGAAACCTCAGTAGACAGTTAGAGGGAATAGCATGTAAAATGTCAGTTTATGGTATCCATTACTCATGCATAATTATGTCATACGAATCAGGAAATGTTAGTAGTCTATGCTTCCAGCCTCCACTGTAATTAGATAACAGCCAATTCACAATAATATTTTGATACTTCAAAGTTAGAGGGAATAGCATGTAAAATGTCAGTTTATGGTATCCATTAATCATGCATAATTATGTCATACGAATCAGGGAAATGTTATTAGTATATGCTTCCAGCCTCCACTGTAGTTAGATAACAGCCAATTCACAATAATATTTTGATACTTCAAAGTAACTAAACATTACGATTAATATACAGTGGAAACTCAGTCTAAAGAGATCTGATATAACAAATATTCCTGATATAACATGGTCATATTTTGGTCCTAGCTCTTCATATTTTGTTTTTTAAACCCTGATATATTTTAATGGTCCCGAGGACCTTATTATACTGAGTTTCCACTGTATAAACTTTCCGTATTCGTAATACGTAACACATCCCTATTCCATTAGCAAACATTACCATCATCACTGTATGCACGATTTTCACAGAATGAAACCGAATGAAACTTTCAGAATTTGCAATGGCAGTTTTATTTTAATGCTTCTATCATTACATACAACTTTCATGTTTCTCATTGTACTGTAGCAACCCGCAATTGAAGTTATGTATTGTTTCACAGTATATCATGCTTCTATATGTCTCATTTCAATTTTCACTTCAATCACTGCCGAAAAACGGGGGGCCTTTGGACATTAGTGACTTCCATATCGGATCCCCATGTAGATAAGACAACTGCATACTGTGTAGTCTACCAGTGATAAAACAGAGTAAAAAGGTAACTACATAACAAGTTATGATATGCATGTTGGCAAAGTGTAATGCAGAAGACAGTACATACAGGCCAGATTTGTCATCTACATCAAATGGATTGAGGAAGCTCTTTACAGCAGAGACCGTTTTCTTTACAGATACCTCACTTTTTCTGATCTCATTTGGGCGTTGATCGCGATGTTTCCTTGGCGAGTGTCAGAAGTCATGTCTGCGAGACTGAGAGTTGCCGAGAGAAAGTGTGCCCGCTCTGTTGATGTCCTTGCCCGTCTCTGATACCGGCGCACTGTAGTTCTCCGTAATGCCAGATAATCCCATGCCACTACCGCCACCACCTCGAGATTTGTCATGTTTCATGATCGTTTCTTCAATTGTCTTGTCTACATGACATCGGCTACCTGGTATGCATGACCGTGCAACACTTATTGCACCTCTCTTGAGCAAGGTCAATGCACCTGGATGTGAATCTTTTATGTTGGCCAAGAACACATCAAGGTAGGGCAGGTAAGGAGAGTAGTTATGGCCGCCAAAGGTGAAGAATAGTTTAGGCAAAACAAACAAGCAATGCAAGTAAAGTACAGTGCGAAGTTGTTCTCTTTCACTCATCTAGTAAAAGAGAGTGCAAGCCAAAAAGAATCCATATAAGACAACCAAAACTGTGCGGTCTTTCCCAGTGATCCCTTTCGTACATCAGACTTGAGGCTTTCATAGGATACCAGCAACGCTGTAAGATGTGCATCACATAGGACTTCAGCAAGTGTCGCACCTGTTTGTGATTGTACGAGTTCTTCAAAATTCCTCTTTGAAGTCTCCTGGATGTCTGAGAGTAGTGAGTCTTTTCCATCGACTGAAAGGAACTCCTCCAGAAGGAGTCTTTCCAAGCACTCCAACATTGTCTTTTGGCAGTGCAAACTCCTTTCATAGTTCTTCCCTGTCATTACACCTTTCATTGAACCAGAAGACATCAGACCAGATTCAATCAGCATATCCTGCAGTCCAGATCCTTCCATCTTTTTACCCAACATTTTGAAGTAGGCACTAATAATGTGAAATGTGCCAATCAATACGATGTGATTCTTGTAACTGGCAGGATTGCTCTACAAGATCGGGTAGGCTTTCATGCAAACACCAAGGTCAAACGTCGTAAAGACATATTCCTGACCAACCTCATGACTTGCTTCCTCAGCTGCTCTCGAACACTCCTGAACTGTGCTGTTGTCTGTTATTGTGTGATTTATCACTGGATAGTAGTCAGGATTTCAGGAGCGTCACCTGTAGATGAAACAAATCCAGCCAACCTGGTACCTCCTGTCCACTGTCACTGCTTGATTTACGAGTGAGAATCCACATCAGATCTTTACTTGCAGACTGTTTGAAAGCTTCATCATCATCATCATCACCATCACTCTTCTTCTTCCAGTGCTGTATGCGGAAATCTGGACAGGCTTTGCGGTTGACATAGCATGGTGGGAGAGCATTTTCGTTTTGGACAGCCAAGGAACGTTCTTTGGTACATAACAGCGATGGTCCTGGTCCCTTTGGCCCTAGCTCTTTAGCAAATTCACTTGAAGAAACCTCCTGCACCATAATCCCATGAGCTGTGTGGATAGCACCAGTACCCAGGGTACCTGTGAGACTCGACACAAATTTGTCAAAGTTATCTGAAAATCTGAATGTAATGTAATAGTGTTGGCTCAGCAGGGTTACGGACTACCCGTCTCGACAAAAGACTGGACGATTGCTGGAGGGCTTGTCCGATGGCCGTTTCAAGCTCAAGAGAGAATGAATAGCTTTCTGAATGACCAAAACGATTCAGCAAGGTGATCAGTTGGGCACTGCGGAAAAGATGTCTGAGGGTCATGCAGAGCAAGATGTGTTTCGTCATTTTCCACTGCCCGTTCGTTGCCGCTCGGCAAATGTCCTGCCCTATCGACCGAACCAGTCTGCTCACCCTAGTTGGATTGTGTAAGTGGTAAGTGAGTGCCAGCTAACTGCATGTTGAAGAACTTTTCGAGTTCACCAGGCAGTTTGTCATCCCTGCTAGCCAAAGCATCTGCAGTTGATGGCCACGGACTTCTCCAGACTTTTTAAAAGCCCTTGTGATACTTCTGCGGAGGAAAAGAGCTACGTCTGACATTGTATCACTTGAACTTAGGTCATGCATACTCTGAACTGCCTTCTCTACACCTATTTGAGAACTGTATACCAAATAGCTCTCAAACTTACCCTTACCATCTAGTTTACAAAAAAATAATTTACCCTTGTACACATCACATTTCTCAAGCTTACTCTTCAGTTTAGTGGATCTGTACTTTTAGTTAGCAAATGGACTGTCTTTTAGTGTTTCTTTGTATTGTTCATTGAGCTCACTCAGCTTCAAAATCCTTGACTTGTTCAATATTTATTCATCTACAAGTCTGCATACACCGGAAAATGCTTCCATGTGTGCCTCCTTAAAGGAGAATGAAACCCTGGGGAAAAATCAATTTTAATGAAAAGAGAGGATAGAGAGAAGCAATTTTAAAAAAGTTCCTTCAAAATCGGTTACGAAATGAGAAAGTTATGAAAGTTTGAAAAGTCTCAATTTACTCTCTATGGCGATCCTCAAATTGGCAATGTTGCTTCAAAGTGACAGGTTTAGTAATACAACTCTCCATATGTTTTGTACACAAAATTTCATATTTTTCCCATTATCTCTCAAGGTGCAGCTTGTCTCCTTCTTAGCTCAAGATATATCATGGGAAAATGTATTTGACACAACATATGTTGAGTTCATAAAAAGACAAGCAGCATATTTAGAGATGATGGAGAAAATATTAAATTTTGTGTACAAACATATGGAGAGTTGTACTACTTAACCTGTCACGTTGAAGCAACATTGAAGATCTGGCATGGCGGGATGTCGATGGACCTGCCTCACTTGCAGACTCAGACAATCGATCAAGGCGATTTGTGAACATTTGGCAGCATTCTCTATGATACCCATGCATGATTGAATCTGTCATCTACAGTGTGCAAGAAAGGAGAAATCTTCTGGGGTAAAATAAGCAGGGGTTAGGGACAAATAAAGTAATAAACAGAACACATTTATTTGTACAATGAAACATTTGGTTAATTTCTATGTGCATTCTAATAACAACAAACTTTGCTTGTATTGGGCTATTTTGAATTAATCTCCTGCATGAAATATTATCTGACTAAAGCTGGGGGCCTTATGTATTAACATAATGTATGAATAATTTAAAAATTAAATACTTTACTTCTGGCATGTTAGGACCATTGCACCTTTGTACATTGAATTCATGATATAACTGCTTAGGATTAGGAGGTTGTGCTTCCTTCCAAAAGAAAACTGCCCACGATTGAATTTGCCATCTACAATATGCATAAATGGAAAAATATATATTATTCAAAGTATTTAAAAACACAGGGGTTAGGGACAAATAAGAGGGCAAATAATAAATTGGTATAATGAATCATTTAGTTTATTCCTATTTTTTACTACTGTTATTAGGCATAATACATTTTAGTAACAACACTTTACCTGTATTGGATAAACACTGTTTAATGATTTTGGCAGTTGAAAGTAACTTTAATGTATCTTGAATGACTCTTCTTTATAAAACATTATCTGACTAGAGCTATACGCCTGATATATAAACCGAATGTAAGAATAATTAAAAAACCCCACACAATTACTTACTTTACTTCTGACATGTTAGGGCCGTTGTTGTTCCTTCCAAAAGAGCTAGCTGCATGGATGCTGTTTGTCAGTTATAATGGAGCACTCACACAAGCCAGGTCTTGGTATAATTTCTTAATTTGACCAAATTCGAGAGAAAGAATATCTCTCCAAAAGTGTGACTGCCTCATTGCAAGTTCCATCCATCATATCTTACATGCCGACAGTTGAAACATACATCATGTACGTGCCTCCTATTGACATGCCAATTTGTGAAATTATTTTTTCTAATGAGAGAATTTACATGCAGATGTATATTTTCGCCCTCTCTCACCATCACGAACCATTTGCATTCATTAAATGACAACTCACTCAATCCATGATTCTCCCATTATATTTTTGATGTCTAAACAAAGTTACTTGTACTTCTTGAATGTGACACTGAAATTAACTTAATTACAAGTGCCTGAAATGAAGACTAGCTTTCTACAGTTTCATGACAAGTACGGTGGTCAAGTGGTCAAGTGGTGAAGATGTGCACGTCCAATTGCTCGCAAATGTTTCTGGATTAATACTTGATTTTCTGTTTTTTTTAAATATTTTTTTTTTGTGATTTGGTGGCTTATGAGTGGAAATTTTGCAGTTCTATACCTTTGCTTTGCCGTTTCGATAGTGGACTACTATTGGTAAGCAGACATTTTGGGCTTTTCTCTCACATTATAGCTCCGCACAACTAACCATAAATCACTAGAGCATACGTAGCTTCGTATTTCCCGCCAAATTGGCACGGGCCAATGATGGCGTCTAATATCTTATACCCCCTATTACCAGGGGACTCTGAATCGGGCACCCCGGGCACAGATTTTGAGGGAGATTTTCACACTGTTGGGCAATCTAGAACACGCATGAAAAAGCGAAAAATACGTGAGGGAAGCCTAAGCGTGGAAAATCTCTCGCTACGAGCGGACTCATCCTCCAAAAACGAATTCCAAGACACTAATGTCTTTCGTACCCCAATAGTCGACACCAAAACACCATACCTGAAAGTTTTCATCAACCCAATTGACAGAGAAAAATCCTTGAAAAACATTAGCTTGATCACGATCGCTAATTCTATCCAAAACTGCTGTGGCTCACCACCCAAATTCATTAAACCCACAAGAACCGGAATCCTAGTCAAATGCATGAATGCAAAACAACAAAAACGACTTACCGAAATCCAGTTAATTGGTAATGTACCAGTTAAGATAAATAACCAACCAATCCTAAGAAAAAAATCAAAATAGAACAGAAACTGACATAGAAACCCAGGATAATGTAACCCCCACACGTAGTGTTATTATTTCCTTCGAAACAAAATCCCTCCCGCAAGAAATAGTACTTTGCTTCCCAAAGCTAAATGTAAAACCCTACATCCCACCCGTGAAAAGGTGTTTCAAGTGTCAAAGGTTTGGGCATACAGCGGCAACATGCCGAGAAAGGCAAAGATGTGTCCGGTGTGGGGGAGGACATAACTTTAACGAATGTGCTAATAAAGATCAACCAAAATGCACCAATTGTGGTGGACAACACGCGGCCGCCTATAAAGGTTGTGAGAAGGCAAAGAGAGCTAACGAAATTCAAAAAATAAAGATAATCAGTAAAATAACATACGCACGGGCAGCCCAGAAGCTCACTGAAAATCAACAAAATGACAATGAAAATGCCTCCACAAACCCAGCTCCAAACCAATTTAACAAGATTACCATAGATAAAAGAAAAAATCCAAACCACAGTGAAGGCACAAATACATAGCTACCCCCAACCAAAACAAGCTAACAAACCCAATCCTATCCACCTAAAACTCCCTGACATACCAAACCCCTCAAATGCCCCCCAGCTGCCGTAAAACGATAGAACAATGAATGAAAAGGTCCCAGGGGCAATTCCACAACAAAAAGATAATTTTTTGACAACAGCAACCAATGAAGAGTTGATCACCTTTTTTTTGGTCAAACTTATGGTCAATATTGTTAAAGACCAGTCAGAGGCGGAGGTTTTGTCATTCATCAAGGCAGCCGCTGAACGACTTATGCCTGTAAACCAAGCACAAGCGAGTTAACCAAACTCGTCATGTTCGCGCTTCTAATATTGCAATGGAATGCGCAGGGCATGCATGGGCATGGGGATGAATTGAATCACTATCTAAATGCAAAAGAAAATGAAACTGTACATTTATGTTTACAAGAAACTTGGTATACAGACCATGCAATTGAAATCCCCAATTATACATGTTTTTCTAGAAGCAGGAACACCCAACGAAGAGGTGGATGTGCATTTTACGTTCATAATACTTTAAATTATGATTATCCATGCCTGGAAACAAGCAGTGAAATGCAGTTGATAAATATACATCTAGACAACTCTGTTATTTCAATAGTTAATTATTATAATCCATGCAAAAAGTTAGAGGAACGTGATATGAATTTACTATTGCATCACGTAAAAGACCCTACCAAATTGATAATATTAGGGGATTTCAACTCACATAACACCCTGTGGGGGAAGTGCGAAGACTGATTGCAACGGGACTTTAATTGAAAACTTCCTTATACAAAATAACATGGTTGTCTTGAATGATGGCTCCGGGACCAGAATGGACCCACACACAGGTAAATTATCTTGCCTGGACTTATATATTACCTCCTCGTCTTTAGCAAATAAATGCGAGTGGCAGGTTTTACCAGACAAACTTGGAAGTGCCCATTTTCCCGTGAGAATAGATATATATTTTAGAAAACAACAATTAATACGTGACATAAGCAACTATCCAATTAAGAAGTGGTCCTTCAAAAATATGAACTGGAAACATTTTGAGAGAACATGCGAAAAACATTTTGAAATCTTTAAATCTGATTCCTTTAACAAATTAGGTACATCTTCGACCTACAACCTCTTCATGAAGTGTATTACAGCTGCTCTTGATGAGTCTGCTCCACAGTGCAGAAAGCATAAACAAAATCCAGTCCCTTGGTAGACGAAAGATTGTTCAAAAATAATTAGAGAAAGAAATAAAGCTAAAAACAAGTTAAGAAAATATATATGTCAAGAGAATCTTAAGACATACAGAGAAAGGAAAGCAGAAGCTCAACGCACCATCAGACAGGCCAAAAAGAACTATTGGCATACATAGTGCTAAATTAGATCGGTTTATACCACTCGCACAAATTTGGTGCTTCGTAAAGAGATTGACTGGTGTTCAAACCAAAGTGCCAAATAATATGTCTGTCTTGGTGGCTGGTAATAAGACCATAACTGACGATAAAGAGAAAGCAGACGAATTCGCAAGCAATTTTATTTCTGCTGGGGAAAATAAAACCATCAACAGAATAGATGTAGAATTAGATAAAGAATTCACTACTCTGCCCTTAAAGGAAACGGGACATATGAAACTGGCAATTAATGAAAAATTCAAAATGAAGGAACTGGAAAGCGTCCTAGAGACAAAAAATGCTTCAACTCCTGGCGAGGACAACATAGGATATCAAGTTTATAAGAACCTCCCAGTAATTGCTTAAGAAAAGATGCTTCTTTTAATCAATCAAATTTGGGAAACTGGAGAAATTCCGGCACCGTGTAAACACTCTTTACTGATTCCCATCTTAAAACAAAATAAAGATCCCACGAAAACAGTTTCATATCGTCCCATTGCTTTAACATCATGTTTTATGAAAGTAATTGAAAGTATGGTAAAAAGGAGACTAACATTTTTTTCTTGAAAAGCATGATTTGTTATCCCCAATACAAAATGGTTTTCGAAAAGGAAGTTGCACTATAGATAACATCGTACACCTTGAAAATGAAATACAAAAGAACTTGGAAACTAATGTAAAAACCATTGCAGTATTCATAGACTTAGAGAAGGCATTTGATTCCATGTGGACAAAAGGACTTTTAGTCAAATTAAGCAAACTGGGACTCAAAGGGAATATACTTCTCTATCTGCATAATCTTTTAACGCAGCGTACATTTCAGGTACGAATAGGAAGACAACTCTCTCGTACTATAGAAACAAATAACAGTCTTCCGCAAGGTAGTACCCTTAGTCCAGAATTGTTTAATATAATGCTACATGACATACCTATGTCGTCTAATGTGCATAATTTGCTGTATGCAGATGATTGTGTAATCTGGAAATCTGGAAGTGACTTAAGAGAAACTAGTACATATATTCAGGAATATTTAAATGTACTGAACGAATGGTTCTTGTCATGGGGGTTAAAAATATCCCATGAGAAAACAGTCCCTGTACTGTTCTCCCGCTCGAATAGAGAAGAACACTTCCATATATCCCTTAACGAGAACATTCTTGCTCCTCGAAAGGAACACAAATACTTAGGCGTCATTTTTGACAGTAGACTAACTTGGAAACCGCACATAGACAACATTGTCCAGCGGTGCAAGAAAAAAATAAATATACTAAAATGTATTGCTTATGCTCAATTTTGTAACAATGTTCGAGAAATTTTACAAGTTTATAGAGCTATTATACGATCCCTTATTGACTACGCCTGCGAAGCATATGACTCCGCATCAACAAATGTAAAGAACATTTTGGATTCTGTTCAATATCAATCCCTATTAGTTTGTGCAGGTGCAAAAAAGGGAACATCCCTCAGGACCCTACAAGTAGAACTGGGGGAAATGCCTTTGGATTTACGCCGGCAAATGCTGAGCGTTAAACTATAAAAGCGTATAGACAGTATCCCAAACCACCCAAGATTGCTGGCAGTTCAATATTTATAGAGATAAAAACACAAGGGAACCATTTGGACAGAGAGTGTTAAAGTTACCAGACTCTCTCAGTTACGATACAGAGGAAATATTCACTGCCACCCCCATCCCATTTTGGCAATACAAATCCCCACCAGTGTCCAAGAAACTCAGTAATTACATTTCGAAAGGTGATAATATCCTGTTCCAAAAACAAAGAAGCCTGGAACTCATAAATCAGAAATGGTCAAACTGCTTGCATATATTCACTGATGGTTCGAAATTTCCAGATACAGGAAATGCAGCTGCGGCTTTTTTCGTACCTTATTACGATTACTTAGAGTCAAAAAGACAATACCTCTTCCTACAGGGCAGAATTAGCAGCCATTGCCCTCGCTATATAGATTGGTTACATCAACTACCAAGTCTTTATACAGGAGCAGTTATATTCTGTGATTCTCTTAGTGCTATAGAAGCACTGAAAAGTGAAAAAGAAGAACAGTTTATTCATGAAATACTGATGACTTATACACAACTGCATTACAAAGGAATCCAAGTTCATATTGAGTGGATTCCATGGTCACTGCGAAATCAGAGCCAGTGAGGTGGTAGATAAGGCAGCCAAACACGCCTTAACACGCACTCACATTGAAATTAAAAACAAACTGAATAAAAACGAATCAAATAGTATCCTCAAATTATATTACATGCAAAAATGGCAAAGAAGATGGGACGAAACACTATCCCCACTAAAAAATGTTCAAAAATCAATATCAATGACGAATGTGCTTTGTACCACAAGAGTAGTGAATCTATACTGCATTGTTTGAGAATGGGTAACATTGGCCTAAATCAGAACCTTCTACTTTTAAATAAGCACGAAACGGGTTTGTGTGATAGTTGTGGAGTACCAGAAACTACCACACACTTTCTTATCAAATGCCCCAGATATATAATAGAACGGACAATGCTATTAGTTGAAACAAACTGTCAGGAGGAAAGGAACAATGTTCATCAGAGTATCTACACCAAAAAGCATTAGTGGTCTTCGTTAGAAGGACAGTCACGTCGATTCCCTTACATATAAGTTGGAGTACTAGGTCGTTAAAATACCATTTTTTGTAGGAAAACCTTTGTCCAGTGAAATTTATATACGGTGTTTGTATTCTATTTAATGATGACAAATGTTACGTCATACCGCACTTGGATTATAACTACACCATAATTATATGGTATTATACATGTACGTTATTCTATATTATATCATTGTATTATACTATACTATATATTATACCATGTTATAGTACACTATACTGTACTATACTATACTATATTGTATTATATTATATTATATTATGTTATATTATATCGTACCCTAGTAACTACATTACCTGTGTTATCTCATGAGATCATAGCTATCATGGGATCATAATTAATGGATGACAGGAAACATTACGTGTATAGAATAGAACCATTTTATTGTCCAATCAAATCCATGTACTCTGTATGATGCAGTGATTATGTGGCACTGTTTGTATTATGAATAATTATATAATACTACAATGTTGTCTTTATATTTTGTGATATTGGGATTAGGGATCTTAATCCATGCAGTTAGCCACACAGCACTCTGTCACACAGAGAATTAATTGGGCACTGGGCCAACGGAGGTGGGCTATCCTCCGTGTGGTCAACAGCTGATGTGAAACCCAGTCTGGCTTGCCTTTGGTTGGCGCTGGCACATGGCCTTCCAGTTGGCAAGTTGCCCAGCTTCTCAAGGACCTGGTGTGTTTTGTGTTTGTGGTGAGCGACCTGCACTATTGCCAAAGGGCTATATTACTAGGCATTTGATCACACAAAGTAGTAAAAATATATATTAGACTTATGTAAAGGTATTAGTATTACTATTCAGTTCAATTCAGTTTATATATACAGTTAGGTCGAGTGTACGTGTAATGTACGTATGCACTAAGAAATATATTGTCACGAAAATGGATTAATTTCGTGTATATTATAATTATGCCGAGAATCAAGAAAATCACTTGTCTTAGTTCATTTTGCAGAAAGCATCGTCGTAGATGGCGTTATTTCAGTCAAATAGACAGTGATAGTCACGTGGTAGTAAGACGTTTCCGATAGGTGACCATTTCGTATGTTTTTAGACAGTTTTGATCTAATAATTGTTTACCAAGGAGTTTCACTTACTTTGTTGTATTGCATTATTATTAATCAAAGAATATGCTTTAAGTAGATGTATGATTCATCTGGTTTAGACAATGCTAACCTCAGTAATTAATTATTGTTTGTGCATTCTTATATAAATCGTTCACTAAAACATTTGTATACATGATAAATACATAAGTAGTACTGAACTTAACGCGGTAGTGGTTTGGTCGTATGCAGGCAGACTGGTAGCTGCGCCTGATGGTAGTTCACAAGCAGACAAGTGGTCGTCTGGGCGTTGTGGCGTGCGCCTGTAATCCAGCTAACAGTGGAAGTTATAAACTGATTCAGGGGACCCAGGTTCGAGACTGAGTCACGTCTTTCGGATGGTGACGTTAAAGGTCGGTCCCAGACGTAAATAATCATATCTGATTGATACACGTCTGTAAAAACCCAATTACACACACACACACGCGGTGTGAGGACTTAGGCTGGTGTCTAAAAAATTACTGTAGCTCACGGAGCTCATTGCACTTGTGCATGATTCAGGCAAAATTTGGTTTGTAAACCAATAAAATGTGTGCAAACTAAATGATTAAAATGATTGTTTGCACATATCTGCTCATTGTTAAACCTGGGATGGATTTCTAGTCTCAGGCTACGACCGTGGGTAGAATTGAGTGTTCTGGCCTTTTGCACTCCAGCAAAAGACGATATACCAGAGTTGGTATATACTTTGGTTGGTCCTGAACTTGGACGGTGGTCTGGTCGGATCTGGTAGTCTGGCCGTCTACTGCAGTCCTGGTAGTGGTTTGGTCGTATGCAGGCAGACTGGTAGCTGCGCCTGATGGTAGTTCACAAGCAGACAAGTGGTCGTCTGGCGGTGTATCTACAAGCAGGCTGGTCGTCGTCTGGTGGCGTACTACAGACCTGAAAGCATTTGGTAGTTATCGTCCGGAGTCGCAGAACAGGACCAGAAGAGTGGTGCCAAGGTCAACTAGGGCAGTATACCTCTGCCAAACGGATCTACGACTAGAAATTTAGAAGCCCGACTTGATAGCCTACCAGCAACAGGCATCCTGACAAGATTGGTTGCTGGACAGCTAAGACTAGTCCCCGGTTTCGTCACAATATACAACTAACTGCACCATAGGACAGAAGCCCAGAATGTCTGCCTAAAATTTATTTGAAAAGCAATCGCTCTGAATTATATGTACATGTACCGGTATATCAAGTATTTTGTTTTATTTTTTTCTTTCCGGAAAGGAGACTCGCACTGACAGGCATCGCACTATCCTGACCGGTATTGGAGGGGCCTAGGCTGTGCATGTATTTCGTGCCAGCTGAGAAGCCTGTTCGATGCACCGAACCGGGCTGGCCAGAAGATATATAAACAACGGGCAACGATTTGTGCCGACAGCTTGTCAAGAGTCTCCCCCCAAATCGCACAAATCAATGCAACATAGCATTAATAATAAGACTAGAGCCGGCGTAAATATTTAAATTTGAATGACGAGCGCCCCTAAACCTAAAACAACAACAACATGATATTTTCCTTAAAAATGAAATGTGAAATGACAAAATCTTATCTTTTGTTTAGTTCTCACCTTCGAAAATTAACTGGACATTTAGCTTTGTTTCATAGCAGTGAATGTATATTTGCACTGAAAAAAAAACGGGGGAAAAAAAAAATCGAAAATCGTGCTTCGACCTTAGTTGAAAAGGGGGCTGAAAACATAGCCTAAGGTGACAATAGACCTTGGGGGCATCATTTTCCCATAATTGGAGATATAGATGAGGAGAATGATATAATGTTTGACAAAAAATATCTCAATAAAAGTGCAGGAAAAATAAAATAAAATTTGTAATCAATTTTTGAAAATAATTGAAGCGGGAAATTTCCATATTCATTGATATGCAAATTACATGGCCTAATTTGCATATGAGAATAATTATATAAATAGCTGAAATTTTGCATGTTGATTACTAAGGAGTTGAAATCTATGTGCTAGAAATTTCAATAAAAATAATCATATTTTGGTTGAGATATAGCTTATATAAATAGTTAAAAAATTGCATACCTCAAGAAAAACGTCTAAATTTGAAATAAGTGGATTTTGACATTGATATAGAAAATGGCTTTAAAAACATAGTCTAAATGAGTTTATTCCTGGAAACATTCTTTTTTCTGACACCAGAGATACTAACGAACAAAATGATACCCAAGACGGAGGGTCAGAAGGGGGGGGGGGTGCACGGTAGCCCCCTCTGGCCCACGGACTAATCGTGTCAAAATATAATGTAATTTATTTGAGGCTGTGATTCCCACAGGATCAACATCTAAACAAACTTTAAAAATAAAAGGTATATTACCAGTTTCGGTACACTACTTTCCCACGATCGCGTGATCAGTATCGGGGGGGGGGGATCTTGTGAGGGAGATGGGAGGTGAAATGTTCATTGGAAAAAGACAAATACTGACAACCTGCATTTGCTGAAGAAAATGAAACATTTAAACAGCGTTGTACATTTTGTAGATATAACTCATACGAAGCTTTTCACTGCCCCTTTAATCATCAATTGAAGCGTTCACAATTTGTGAAAGAAGGAGACTGGGAGAGAGAGAGAGAGAGAAAAAAAAAAAGAAGAGAAGAAAACATTAAAAAAAACTTAACCAATTTTTCTGTTCTTACTCAATATCTTTTATTCTGTGTAACTATGCATAACGTTTTGATATGTTCCATGTTTGGATTTTGACTTATGTAACAAATAATGGTATTAAATTATATCTTTCGTATATGATTTCAATCTCAGTGGCTTAAACGGAAGGAAAATGAAGAAATATATCAGACAAACGTACTCGACTCTCCAGCTTTTCCTCATTCTTTGGATGACATCTCTCATCCACGATGCAATTGGAAGTAAGTAATTAAGTAAATTCATTACAGGCTACGACTTTACACTTACTAGAAAAAAATATTCTGTCTACCGTGGTCTGTTATGTCTATCAATTTACACTTTCCACCCACACATAAATAAACTTTGAAGAAATGGATACCTTACTATATAATCAAATAAGAGTAGTTTCAACATTTTCTGAAAAGAATCATATTTATTAATTAGATTATGTGATTTTGGAGGCTTCAGTCTCTTTTATTGGGAAATTTGGGCCTACAGTATAGGCTATTGCAAGTAATGCAATCAATCGCAACTCTTTTGTAAGACGGGGCCCTGAAGACACAATCACTGGCACAACAAATAAATTAAGAAAATGATAAGGGCATGGACACATTGAATACGTTAATGATACATTGTGGCATAGGGTGTGTCTAAGCACTGACGGAACACAAGGGAGCGAGGTCATCAATATCACTAGATATCTAGGACAATTACCCCCTGGGGAATCACCCCCGGAAAATTCCCCCCCCCCCGGGAAAACTACCCCCCGGAAAATAACTCCCCAGGGACAACTACCCCCCCCCCCCCCCAGGACAAAACCCCCTGGAAAATTACCCCCGGAAAATAACCCCCCAGGGACAACTACCCCCTAAGGACAAATACCCCCCTGGAAAATTACTCCCCTGACAAGCTAAAAGTTTGCCACAGGTTATACCACACATAAGAAATAATCATATTTTACACTATTTTACACATGGTTGCATAACTTTATCAAGCATTGGAATCATTTGATTGCAATCAAGCTTCTATCACCGTCTGAAAAGCAAAGTTAGTTCACCATTATCAAATTATATATACTTGTAAACAATAGACGTCATTAATAGACGTCCATATGCACTCTTAAATGTTTATCATAAGATAATTTTTGTATGTAATCTAAATCATATCACAATATATACATAAATAGAGCAAAATAGGAGGTAAAGATCAAAATCCAGAATTTGAGTAACTCCCAGTGTTTGTGATAGGCTGCATGATCTTCATATAAATAAAAAAGTAACAAACACAGCACAGGCAATAAAGTAATATTCACATATTATATATAGTATTTATACTTTGTCAACTCAATAAATCTGATATCAATAACAGGTGTATGTTCTTCTCATGTAAATGTAATTAATTCTACTTGAATACTCCACTGTCTCGACAAGAATCATAAAAACGACATTTCTTTCATTGGTCAGAGCTATTACAACTATTATGTTGTGATTCATTTTGTTAAATCTTTTCCAACTGTTTTTTTTCTTCTCCCCTCCTTCTATTATTGTACTTTGTATTCTCTGTTATTGTTGTATTACTTTCCTGAAAATGAAATAAAAGAAAATAAACTGTTATCAAGATAGAGATTTTTGTTGTTGAAAGATCACAATATAACCAATGATATCTAATGACTACTCCACAAAATATAACCAGCAAGATATGCATTCTAAAGTACAACGTCTACGCAAAGCCTAATTATTTTGTTATAGAATATTTTATTATTGATTAAATCAGATTTCAGTTTCATCAATGAGCCTAAAAGTGTGAAATCAGATTGTTGTCAATGATGTCCAATCACCATTTGTTCACATGAAATATTCAGTGTTGCAAGTTCTAGGTTCAAAATAACCATAGTGGCTATACAGCTTACTATCACAGTACATTGAAGCCGCTAAGGTTACGACACTGGATTTAAAAATAAATCACATATTATCAGAGCGGTAGATTGTATTATTCATAAATTTGTTAAATACCTCTAAAGTTATGCATCATATATTACAAGAAATTATTTCATTATTAACATTATTTCATTCAACATGAGTAAGCTAATATTTGGTTGTTCCGGTTAACAAGAATAAAGAAATCTCTGGGCACAATTAGAGAGAAAATGGAGAAAATCGACTAAACAAATAAAGATTTTAAAACGATCGTGAAGATAAAGATAAAGAATAATAATCACTCCTGATCTTATATGGGTGTATTAGATTTACATATCTGTCTAGTTATTATTAAAGAGGGCGGTGTTGTGCAGCATCCCAGAAGGAAAAACCAGTTAGACCAGTAAGAAAATTTAACTGGTTTCCAGTCGATTTTAACTGGTCCAGTTGATTTTTAACTGGACCAGTTAAAATCAACTGGAAACCAGTTATATCAATTGGATTCCAGTTGAAAAAAAGTAGTAAAACCAGTTGAACTATTTTTGATCCAACTGGTGTAACTGTCCATTAAACAATGGCCATATTTTCAGTTAAACCAGTTGATGATTGAGTAAACTCCGGCTGGCAATTTTATTCTGGGGTACTTCTGATATAACAAAGACATTATTACTACTTTTGTCATTATCATCATTATTGTTATTATCATTATTATCATTATCATTATCATCATCATCATTATCATTACTATTATAATAATTATTATTGTTGTTGTTGTTGTTGTTGTTATCATTATTGTCAATCGATAAAGCAAGATGAGTTTCCAGATATGGTCAACTGGTTTAATTCCAGTTTTTGTTTCAATTAGAATTTCCAACTGGTTTTTGACCAGTTAGACCAGTTGATCAACTGGTTTTACCTCATTTGCATATTTGCTATTTTTTCTAGAGAAATCAACATTTAAAGTGAAATACAAATGCAATCTTATTTCTTTGTTTGAATATTTATTCTAGATATTTGTGTAAAATATTTCACAATAAAAATGTATGATTTTGCATTACATATTTCAAATAACAACAGAAAGAGTAATTCACTAACCATCATCACAAGTGTATTACACTGATCTTGCTATATAACAAACCAAATGGAAATTCTAATTGACCCTGGAAAATACCAGTAAGACCAGTTAGAAACACCAGTAAGACCAGTAAGACCAGTTGGTGGAAACACCAGTTGGAAAAGCACCAGTTGGAAAAGCACCAGAAAGACCAGTTGGAAACACCAGTTGGAAAAGCACCAGTAAGACCAGTTGGAAACACCAGTTGGAAAAGCACCAGTAAGACCAGTTGGAAACACCAGTTGGGAAAGCACCAGTAAGACCAGTTGGAAATACCAGTTAAAAGTACCAGTTGAAATCTCCAACTGGTTTTTGACCAGTTCACTTTTAACTAGACAAGTTAGACCAGTTATACCGATGTTTCAATTTCCAGAGTTACCAGTTGGAATTTAACTGGTTCAACTGGTCCGGTTGCAACTGGTTTTTCCGTCTGGGATGTTGGGGATTGGAATTTGGCAAATTTTTACGAATTAATATCCGTTTTCATCCTGATATTCATCACGTCGCATTCTACAGTGAGTAAAATCTGGGAAACTTTTGATAGAGACATGTTAAATGTGAGGAAATATTGAATGTACATCGTTTAATTTCTTCGGTTACTTTTGGATACGTGACGGCTCTGTGCTGAATTAGCTGTAGTAGCCCCACGTATTCTTTTGAGTGTGTGCGGAAAGTTGAGGTAAAGACTTGAGAACTGGTGTACATGCAAGGTTGGCTTGACATATGATTTGAGAGCGAATGGCTGATAATCAGGATGTTGATAAGTGGACTGATGAGGACAGGAAGATAGCAAATGAAGAAAAGAAAAGAAACAGTTCGAATGACAGTGAACCTTTGATTATTAATGAAGTGCTATGCTTCATTCAGAACCATATCAAGAGAACAACGAAGGATAAAATTGTTGAGTGTGTAGCTCGAAGTTTTTCTCCAGAAGCAGTGATCAAGGCTAAAGAAATCTTAGCAAATGATAAGAGATTATCGAAAGGAAAATTGAAGAATAGACGTAACACAAATTCCAGATTAAAGCATGAGCAGACTGCGGATGATATTGTAGCTGCAATGCTAGAGCTGGACCAAACGGGGATCGAAACGAATTATGTAGTGAAGAACATATTTGTTCTGCCGAAATGTGATCCAAAAGATATTGATCCTTTTGCTACGCTCCAGCGATTGATTCTTCTTGAAGAGAAGGTTGCTGCTTTGGAGACATCTGCCAGCGAAGCAAAGGTGGGTCTGATAACCCAGGATGACGTTGTCAAAAACCTAAAAGTAACCGTTCATGTGCATGAATCTTTGATTCTGAAGAATGATGCTCTTCGACAACAGACATATGCCGAGAGGGTAGTGAATGCCGGAACGGTACGTCAGCAGTCCCCGGTAGAGCTCCGGACGTCATCTTTTACGCCGAGAGGTGCTACAACTTCTGAAAGTATGTCCAGAGACCATCATGGGCTTGGTGCTGTCCCTGTGAACAATCCATTATCTGGGTTAGTCGAGAGTGTCGAGGATAGCCTGGATCGGCTCTTTGAAGAGTAAAAAAAAAAAAAAAAAAAAAGCTGACGCTACTCTTCATAGAGCCTGGTTTTTAATCTCGCTCTGCAATATAGCAGCCATTTTTTTAGAGGACCTCTTGAAAATCACCTTTACCGTGAGCTAGCTTCTCTCATCTCCTCTTCAGCAGAGAATATTAAAACCCCATTTTTTACCCTAGAATTGAAAAATATCGAAAACGAAATGTGAAATATTAATTTCAACGGTTACCGGTAGTCCGAATGACGCACCCAAAAAGCCTTCGCAGCTTCGCTGCGCTCGTAGACCCGGAAGTGTCCCGTAATGTCATCGACCTACAGTCGCTCCCGCAGTTTTCAGATCCACCATAGTACGTTAGAAAAGACCGCTACGAGCGCGAGGGCCTCGCCATAGCCATAGGGCCTCGCCGCCTCGCACGCATTCTGACCGTGCGCGTCTCGCGCTCGTAGCGGTCTTGTCTAACGTATGGTGGATCTGAAAATTGCGTGAGTGACTGTAGGTCGATGACATTACTGGACACTTCCGGGTCTTCGTGCGCAGCGAAGCTGCGAAGGCTTTTTCGGGGCGTCGTTCGGACTACCGGTAACCATTAAAATTAATATTTCACATTTTGTTATTCGATATTTTTCAATTCTAGGGTAAAAAATGGGGTTTTAATATTCTAAAGCTCTGGTGAAGGTGAGGTGACAGAAGCTGGCTCACGGTAAAGGTGATTTTCAGGAGGTTCTTTAGACTCTAAAATGGCTGCTATATTGCAGAGCGAGATTAAAAAACGAGGCTTTGTGAAGAGTAGCGTCAGCTTTTTTTTTTGTACTCTTCAAAGAGCCAATCCAGGCTAGTCGAGGAGGGGATACCCAAACGAGAGATAGTGAGGCAACCAAATCAGGCAATGGAGAATGCTGCTAAACTTAAAGGAATACAGATGATTGATAGCGAAGTAAGTGATAGCCAAAGTAGATCACAGATGAAAGAGAAGAATGATCAACATGAAGTGCCATGGATTCAAGTCTCTAAAGAGAAGAAAGAGAAGAATGAGAAAAGGAAAGCAAGGAGTGATAGTAAAGTAAAGTCTGCACATAAGGTACATGGTAATGTCAAGAGTGATGTAGTTCATGGGGCACCTCTTCCTAAGAGAGATTTCTTCGTATCTAGAGTGATGAATGACACAACTGATGAGCAGGTGTTGCAATATATAACAGGCAAAGGTGTTAGTTCCGCTGAAATTGAACGTGTGTCTAATCCTGATGCTGCATATTGTTCGTATAAACTTACTGTGCCTGTTACTGAGAAAGACAAAGTTATGGTCGGAGATATGTGGCCATGTGGTGTGTGTGTGTGTTCAAAGGTGGTGGAGGAGAAGCACTCAGAACACTGAAAAATGAACATGTTACATAACATTTCAATTATCTCTTATAACACTCAATGTGCAAATGATGCAAAGATACCTTTTTTAAAGGAGCTTTTCTCCTCAGCTGATTTTTTTCACTGTTACAAGAACATGGGTTGTGTAAGTCACAGTTTGGATGGTTTGATAAATTGCAGAATGGAATAGGAAAGCATGGGGTTAGTGCAATGAAAGAAGATGTTTTGCTTCAAGGAAGACCTCATGGGGGTTGTGCAATCTTATGGAAACCTGAATTGAAACTTGATGTAGAACCGATAGTTTTAGAATCTTCGAGGTTAACAGCTGTAAAGGTTACTCTAGAGGGTGGAAAAGTACTTTTAATATGCTGTGTATACATGCCTTGTGATGATAGGTGTTTGAATAGAAATTTACATGAATACGAGATCACTTTAAACGAGCTTCACTCAATAGTTCAAGGAACTCCCACTGATTATGTATGTGAGGGTGGGGATTTTAATACAGATATTACTAGAGACTCTCATCAAGCTAGGACTCTTTTACAATTTTTAGCCCAACATTTTCTTTTCTTATGTTTAAATGATCCTTGTTGTAATTTCGATTATACTTTTTGTAGCAAAGGTAGGGGGGTAAGATCCCTAACTGACCACTGTATATTATCTGACAATCTAGTTGACGCACTACATGGTTATGAAATTATTGATAGTGTTCAGAATTTTTCAGATCATTTGGCAATCAACATTGTGTTAGATATAAAGATAACAGAGTTAATCAGGAAACAGAATCGACGGAAAGGGAGGGAAGAGTGAAATGGAAGTTTGCATCATCAATAGATTTGGAGTTGTATGAACATAGACTGGAAGATGGCAAATTCAAATCCCAGTTCAAGCCATTCATTGTAGGGACAGGTTATGCAGAAAGCATCATGACCTTATTAATGCATTCCATGATGATATTATCTATGCTTTACTGAGTAGTGCAGATGCTGTTATTTTAAGTCAGAGGTCTGACCAGCGTAAAGTAGTGCCTGGTTGGAATGATCATGTTGAGGCTTATTTTAGGAGTGCATTATTTTGGCATAAGTTATGGGCTGAGAATGATCGCCCAATCGATGGGTTACTTTATGAATTAAGAAAGAAAACTAGGTCTGAGTATCATAAAGTTTTGAAAATGGTGCTGAACAAATCTATGTCAGTTAGATGTGATAGAATGGCGAATGCGCTAAAAGAGAAGAATAACAGAAACTTTTGGAAAGAGGTTAAGAAAAATTGTAAAAAGTCTAATGGTTGCCCGAATAGAGTGGATGGTGTTCAGGGGAAAGAAAATATTGCAGAGTTGTTTGGACTGAAATTTGGAAGTATAAAAGTATTGGATATGATGAAGGAAATATGGGAATATTATTAAATCACATTAACTCCACTGTACAGGAGAAATGTGAATGTAATGATTGTATACAGAATGACCATGTTATAGGAAGAGATGAAACATTTAGAGCAATCCTGAAGTTGAATCTTTCAAAAAGCGATGGTGTTACAGGTGTGATGTCTGATCATATTATACATGGAAAGAAAATAATCAGTGGATACTTAGCAATACTTTTTACTGCAATGATATGGCATGGAGTGTCACCAGATGGTATGCTCAAAAGTTCAATGGTACCAATACCAATTTGGGTGATTCAGGTAACTTTCCTGCAATAACACTCGGTAGTATCATTGGTAAAGTCTTGGAGTACATAATTATGAAAAGGGAAGAGGGGAACTTACAGACTAATGACCTACAGTTTGGATTCAAAGAGGGGTTATCAACTACTCTCTGCACTGCTATGGTTAAAGAAACGGTATCATACTTTAATCATGAAGGTAGTAATGTGTATGGATTATTACTAGATGCTAGTATTAAAAGCATTTGATAGAGTAAATTATGTAAAATTGTTCGAAATTATGCTTCGCAAAGGGGTGTGTCCAATGATATGCAGACTTTTGCTTAATATGTATAAAAATCAAAAGCTTAGGTTGAAATGGAATAATGCATAATCTGATTATTTCACAGTGAAAAATGGTGTTAAACAGGGTGGGGTTATTTCTCCTTGCCTGTTTTGTATATATCTCGATGGGCTGATACAAGAGTTATGTGAAAATGGGATGGGATGCTTTATGGGCAATGTTTTTACAGGAGCGTTTGCTTATGCAGATGACGTGACACTGCTTTCACCTAGCGTGACTGCCCTTCATGAGATGGTTACAATTTGTTCAAATTATGCTACTAAATTTGATATTCAGTTTAATGCTGAAAAGAGTCAGTTAATAGTTTTTAGTTGTAATGGCAAACCAGTTATGGATCCAGGAATCATGATAAATGGAAGACATGTAGAGATTACATCAAAAGTAACTCATTTAGGTCATGTTATTTCTAAAAATATAAATGATTTTGATGTTTCAAAGTGTGTTGGAGATTTAAATCGACAATGTAAAATCTTTTTGTATAATTTCAAATATGCTAACTCTCATATTAGAAATATATTGTTCCATAAATATTGCGCAAGTTTCTAAGGCTCACAGTTATATCCTCTGTTTGATAAATGCATCGACAGTTATTTGTAGACAATGGTGGGTTGCAATAAGAAGGGTTTGGAAAATTCCATGGCAGACACACTGCCATTTTCTACCTTATTTAACAAGTGTTATGGATCCAGAGTTATGATTTGCAAAAAGATGTTTATCTTTTGTTGTGAAAGCTTTGAATTCCAAAAATTATACATCTAACTCATATTTACACTGAACAATGCTGAATTATATACGTTCAAAGATATATATGTTTTCAAAAATATCATAAAAAACTAAATTTACATGAATAACGGTTACCATGGCACCGAAAATTGATACAAATATATTTTTGTTGGTTTAAATCATGGAGAATATATCATTCTGAACAGAACATCCAAGTTTCGTTAAATTCGAATTATGAGATAAAAAGTTATGGCCTGTAAGGTAACTGTTTATGTGTTCTATTTGTTTGTTGACAGATGTCGAAAAATCTCAAATTTTCCCCAAAACGGAGGTTGATATAATGCATTGCAGGGTACTCTGCTGATAAGCAATTAAGGTGACCATTATCAAAATGGTAATTATATACACCAAAAAGATGTACGATATCTTTCTTTTGTCTAAATATTGTATCAAATCCATATTAGAACTAAAGTTTAAAAACCGAGACAATTTCCACCACAAAATATAAAAAACTTCTCAAAACCATTTTTGGTTTGTATTGAAATCTAATAATCATAAAAAAGGTTACAGGAGAAGATGTTTAAATGGTACAATGGGACCTCCTAAAATTGAATAAAAGCCCATTTTCATCACCTTTGACGCCATCTTGATTTTCACCATGCTTCGCCACTTTTTTTTTTTATCTTAGCATCTTAAATATCTTAAAGTACATTATAAAAAATGTATGTTAAAAAAGTTGGTTTCGTTTAGTCAAGTGGGGGGGGGGGGTGCACGGGTACCCCTCTTAGGTACCCTACTATAAAGATTATGCCCACGTTTCTTTAGCTCGAAGGCACGATATCGTGAAAACACTGACTGGTACAGGCTATAATAAGCACACGTTTCTTGAGCTCCAACTCCACGGCTCTATACCGGGCACCGATGCACGAATAAGTTGTTGAAAAACAGTCATAAAGATTATAATCAATGCAAATCAAAGTCAGTGTTGAGATGAAGTGATGTTAAAGACACCATGGAGACGTAAATTAGGTTCATTTAAAACAAAATTTTCAAGATAATCATTCCTACAATCCTCGTCATGCTCGTAGGGTTTAGCACACGTTTCCTGAGCACCAAGGCACTATAATGGGCACCAATGCGCGATTTTGTTTGAAAACAGTCAATAAGATTATTATCAATTCAAATCAAAGTCACTGTCTAGATGAAGTGATGTTAAAGACAATATATGGATGCAAATAAATTCATAAAAAATAAAAGTTACAAGATAATCATTCTTACAACCCTAGCTGGGTTTAGCACACGTTTCCCGAGCACCAAAGCACTATAATGGGCACCAATGCGCGATTTTGTTTGAAAACAGTCATTAAGATTATTATCAATGTAAATCAAATTCACTGTTCAGATGAAGTGATGTTAAAGACAATACTGACACGTAAATAAAGTTCATTTAAACCAAAATTTCCAAGATAATGATTCCTACATTCTCTGTACGGTTAAACACACGTTTCCTGAGCACCAAGACACTATAAATGAGCACCAATGCGCGATTTTGTTTGAAAACAGTCATCAAGATTATAATCAATTCAAATCAAATTCAGTGTTTAGATGAAGTGATGTTAAAGATAATACTGAGACGTAAATAAAGTTCATTTAAACCAAAATTTCCAAGATAATGATTCCTACATTCCCTGTATGGTTTAGCACACGTTTCCTGAGCACCAAGGCACTATAAATGAGCACCAATGCGCGATTTTGTTTGAAAACAGTCATTAAGATTATTATCAATGCAAATCAAAGTCAGTGTTTAGATGAAGTGATGTTTATGACAATATTAAGACGTGAATAAACTTCATTTAAAACAAAATTTTCAAGATAATCATTCCTACAATCCTAGTCATGCTCGTAGGGTTTAGCACACGTTTCCTGAGCACCAAGGCACCATAATGGGCACCAATGCGCAATTTTCTTTGAAAACAGTCATCAAGATTATAATCAATGCAAATCAAATTCAGTGTTTTAGATGAAGTGATGTTAAAGATAATACTGAGACGTAAATAAAGTTCATTTAAACCAAAATTTCCAAGATAATGATTCCTACATTCTCTGTATGGTTTAACACACGTTTCCTGAGCACCAAGGCACTATAATGAGCACCGATGCGCGATTTTGTTTGAAAACAGTCATCAAGATTATAATCAACTCAAATCAAATTCAGTGTTTAGATGAAGTGATGTTAAAGATAATACTGAGACGTAAATAAAGTCCATTTGAACCAAAATTTCCAAGATAATGATCCCTACATTCTCTGTATGGTTTAACACACGTTTCCTGAGCACCAAGGCACTATAAATGAGCACCAATGCGCCATTTTGTTTGAAAATAGCCATTAAGATTATCATCAATGCAAATCAAAGTCATTGTTTAGATAAAGTGATGTTAAAGACAATACTGAGACCTAAATAAAGTTCATTTAAAGCAAAATTTTCAAGATAATGATTCCTACATTCCTTATATGGTTTAGCACACGTTTACTGAGCACCAATGCAATATAAATGAGCACCAATGCATGATTTTGTTTGAATAAAGTCATCAAGATTATAATTTTATAATCAATTCACATCAAATTTACTATTCAGATGAAGTGATGTTAAAGATAATACTGAGACGTAAATAAATTTCATTTAAACCCAAATTTCCAAGATAATGATTCCTACATTCTCTGTATGGTTTAGCACACGTTTCCTGAGCACCAAGGCACTATAAATGAGCACCGATGCGCGATTTTGTTTGAAAACAGTCATCAAGATTATAATCAATTCAAATCAAATTCACTGTTAAGATGAAGTGATGTTAAAGATAATACTGAGAGGTAAATAAAGTCTATTTAAACCAAAATTTCCAAGATAATGATCCCTACATTCTCTGTATGGTTTAACACACGTTTCCTGAGCACCAAGGCACTATAAATGAGCACCAATGCGCGATTTTGTTTGAAAACAGTCATTAAGATTATTATCAATGTAAATCAAATTCACTGTTCAGATGAAGTGATGTTAAAGACAATACTGACACGTAAATAAAGTTCATTTAAACCAAAATTTCCAAGATAATGATTCCTACATTCTCTGTACGGTTAAACACACGTTTCCTGAGCACCAAGACACTATAAATGAGCACCAATGCGCAATTTTGTTTGAAAACAGTCATTAAGATTATTATCAATTCAAATCAAATTCACTGTTCAGATAAAGTGATGTTAAAGACAATACTGACACGTAAATAAACTTCATTTAAAAAAAAAAATTCAAGATAATCATCCCTACAATCCTCGTTGGGTTTACCACACGTTTCCTGAGCACCAAGGCACTATAATGAGCACCGATGCGCGATTTTGTTTGAAAACAGTCATCAAGATTATAATCAATTCAAACCAAATTCAGTGTTTAGATGAAGTGATGTTAACGATAATACTGAGACGTAAATAAAGTTCATTTAAACCAAAATTTCCAAGATAATGATCCCTACATTCTCTGTATGGTTTAACACACGTTTCCTGAGCACGAAGGCTTTATAAATGAGCACCAATGCGCGATTTTGTTTGAAAACAGCCATTAAGATTATCATCAATGCAAATCAAAGTCAGTGTTTAGATGAAGTGATATTTATGACAATATGAAGACGTGAATAAACTTCATTTAAACAAAATTTTCAAGATAATCATCCCTACAATCCTCGTTGGGTTTAGCACACGTTTCATGAGCACCAAGGCACTATAATAAGCACCGATGCGCGATTAATTACGGCCGCCTGGACTAGGTCATGAATATTCATTTCGCGCGTTACGCGTACGTAATGAATAATAATATGTTCGACTTGGTGCTCAAATAGTCTCTACCCGTGTGGTTCATCCGGGGTTTCGCGATTAGTCTTTTTTTAGTCGCTTGGCGTCGGATATAGACATCATTATCAGTCACGGGGCCTTGTCTATTAGGCTAAGCCCTATCAGACAACACAAACAGAATGAAGATCGGTCAAGAGATGACAGAGAAGAAGGAAGTTTACACACATACACACGCGCACACACACACACACACGCACACACACACACACACACACACATATATATATATATATATATATATATTTTATATATATATATATATATATATATATATATATATATATATATGTGAAGAGAGAATGATGGAACAGAATGAAGCAGGTCACTCGGTGTATTTACAAGCTTTCGGCTCCTGGCCTTCTTCAAGTTTATTTGCTAAATCAAACAGAATGAAACAAATAATAATAATAAGCAACTTAACAAAACTAAAGACAACAGAACAGAACTATCATAAAGCTGGCAACATAAATCAACAGGAGTAAGTGAAATTGAAAAGATGTTACTCGCCAAAACAAAACTAAAGACAACAGAACAGAATTGTTATAAAGCTGGCAACATAAATCAACAGGAGTAAGTGAAATTGAAAAGATGTTACTCGGCAGGAGTAAGTGAAATAACGAAAATGGAACTCAATAAAAACAAAAGTAAGCAAAGTAAACAATTACCTGACTTTTAAGGTCGAAGCAAATGTATATGTACTCTCGTGTGTAATGGGTAGGTGTTCTGTGCAATAATAGTTACATGTAATACGGACGTCATGTAGAGGGCGTTTACTACACAAGTAAATAAATGGGTGCGTCCGACCGGAACAATGTAAAAAAAAGGGGGAAAGGGGGGCATAGTGAAGTTCCAGCGTTGAGGGGATGATTAGGCAAGACAATTTGGCTTTAAGACGATTAATTTGGTTTTTACTCTCTACATGCGTGGAATCGCCAAGTGTGTAATGAATAAACAACAAAATATGATTTCCCATGATAAAAAAAAGAAAACAAAAAGCATTGTGGTGATCCTAAAATGTTTGTGTTTCTTAGATAAAAATATTAATTGATTAATGTATATTAGTCAACAAAGATGTACAAACCAGTACAAACGAGGGTCAGATTTTGTAGAATGCCAAAAGGGCAAAAATGCTGGCACAACTGACCAAAAGCAGAGACCTTCTAATTGCGCTAAAAATTATATTCTTGGGGGTAGGTTGCCTTTTTAAGGCATGACTGCCCCCTGAAACGCTTTTTCATATGTTAAACAGGTATGAACTTGAAGCCTGATGTCTATCCTTCAGTTTGATACCAAATTGTCACAGTGTCACATATCTGATAAAATAAATGTGGGTGATTGAGAAAAAACAGTTCTGAAAACAGGTGTACCCAAACTTTTGGAGGGCAGTGTTCCCTCCTTAATTCTCTGACAAGCAAGCAAAAAAAAAAAACACAAACAAAAAAACAAAACAAAACAAAACAAAACAAAAAAAAAATAAATTTGCCGTTCTAAAAGGCTGGGGGTACAATGTATACTTTTCTTTTAAAGGGGGAGGGGAGGGTACGGGCAGGGATTGCCCCCCTAAATCCACCATTATATATATATATATATATATTATAGTCGGCGTGTCCTAAGCCACACCGACTTAAGTATATATTAATAATGCTGCTTACCTGTTTACAGCCTGTCGGAGTCCTACAACTCTGTCTTGGCTGTGTTTTGGCCTTGGTTTTTGGTGAGCGGACTCAATAGCAGCATGTGTTGCAGTATATCTCTCTCGAACCTCCACCGAGCCCCAGCTCCAACGTCCGGTCGTCGGCGAGTCAGTCCGAGTGCGTCCGAGTACGTCCGAAGTCAGTCAAGTCAGCCCCACCACACTCTCCCCCGTCGCATAAAGGCAACCCCCCAGGAGGGGCATAGCCCCAATAGAAGTTTACCTTACCCCGGTAAATGCAACAGAGGGGGGGGGGGGGGGGGGGGAGCAGGACGGGGGGGGGGGGGGGCGAAGGACCCAGGGGAGTCGTCTACGCCCCTTTAAAAACCCAGGAATTCCAAAACATTGCAAAACGTCCCAACAAGAAATATATGTCACCTAAAACTTACGGTGCCATTCTGTTTTTTCCTTTCTTTTTTTTCTTTTCTCTTAAATCAGATAATATATAAACCTACGGCAAATCACCCGATAAATCACAAAATCCATAAAAATAGCCAACAACCTGAACAACATACGGGTCACGGTCCTCAACAACTGGTCAACATTAACAACGACCAATACAAAACTATAAAGCAACACCAAGAATGCAAAAACTCATGGCTGTCAGCCTTCAGACACAAGTTACTTTAATGTACTTATAATTTGGATTATAACGTGTGATTGGAATTATTATTTGGGTCCGTCACTTAGGCCACTTACATCTTTCCTTCAATCTGAAGGGAGTACAGCCGTATGGCATTCGCCGCCGTGGATGTACAGATCTCCTGCACGGAAACTGCACGAACCCGAGCTACCAGGTCTGCGGTCTCGCCTAAATAGGCGGACGTGCTGGAATACCCCTGCGCCAAAGGCGGGGGCATGTATGGAGCATCCGTCTCCAACAACAGACGGTCAAGGGGTACTTCCCGTAGCCCCTGCCGCTGCTGCTCCCCAAACGACTCCACTGTGGCTGTATAGCCAAAGTATGTCCGGGGATATTGGCGCAGCCAGTCCTTCACCACACCTGGTCCTGTGGTGGTGCAGTGAAGGTGGATACGCTGCGCTCTTCCACAGTATTCCTGCAGGTATTGGCGGCACTTGCTGTGGACAGTCAGCCCCATGGGATCATTACGATTCCCCCGCAAATGTACCACTAGCACCTTCTGCGAGATATGGGGCAGGGAGGAGCTCCGTCTGGGCTTGATACTGAGTGGCCGGGACCGAATGGTCCAGCCCGACTTCGCTCACTCCAACAACTGCCTGGTTTTTCACAAATTTGCCCAGGCAATTGATGTCGTCCTCTGACACATCCCGAGCATGTTTGGGATGGATGCCAACTGCCACTCGCCAATTTTGGCTGAAGTGTGGAGTGGAACCGTACGGGGTCACAATAGTTTATGACACCTCCAGCTACCTGCACCTGAATACGAGGCTCCAGGCCGGTAACCGCGGTCAAGCACTCCATACCTGTCCGATCGAGGTTCCACTCCAGCCAGTTAAGGTGAGCATGGGAATCCACCACCCACAAAGGAGCCGGAGCATCCTTGGAGGAGCGCTTCCTGGGCCGTGACGAATCGAAGCGATTTGCCAATGGCCTGGGAAGGGGAACCTTGGCGGTAGGTTTAAATCCAGGGGATGCTGCTGGACCCATCTGCTTCAAGGTCGCCTGTGAGGTCTGTTGTGGGCGGATTTTGACCGTGCTAGCAGCGGGTTGAGTTCGCTGGGGGGCTGGAGCCATGCCAAGTGTGGCTTGGTTTTCGGTTGACCGGGAGGCCGGAGCCACGTCGGGCGTGGCTTGGCCTTCCTCCTTCACCTCCTCTCCCCTCCCCGAGGACAGTGGAGCAGCAGATGGAGGAGGAGCCATCTCCTGATTCCCCCTAGCTTCCAAAGGTGGAGTTGCTGATCCGGACGGAGTCTCTGGAGCCGCTGGCTCCGACACATCCATGGGCTCCTCCGATGGAGCCTCCTCTTGAGCAACTTCCGGCTGAGCTTCAGCTTCACTAGGACCTCCCAAAGGGGGTCCTGTGGACGCCCCACCCTCTGGAGGCGGGGCAGCCAGAGCCGCTGGGGCGGCCCGTGTGTGAACACTTAAGGCTGTCCTCTGTGCGGCAGTCAGCCTGTTGAACAGGAACGCCAGAACCCGGGGATGTAAAAGGCATGCAGGGGAATTGAGTGGCTGGATGGTAAACCGGGGCTTTTCCGGCCAGCCCATGCACCTGCATAAGGCCCTCATGTCTGCCTCCTGGTCATCTGTGACCGATCCACGTTTGGCTCTCCAAGTGCCATTGACTAAGCGGACCAGCCCCTCTATGGTTACTCCCCTTTTTGTTGCAAGGGCTTAAGTGTAGCCCCTCGACCCGCCTGCTGGCCAGTTCTTCTGCCCGGCCCGGGACAGGTCAATAGCAGGTTGGGAAGTGTATATACACATGTCTCCTCAACCGGCTGGTGCGCTTGGAACATCCGTCCACGGGCACGGTTGATCCCGAGACCGTGTTGCCTAGGAGGGACGCCCAGAGGAAGCAGATGAGGTGGCAGCTGCGGGAGCAGCCTGTTTGTTCCGAACCTGGTCCGAATGGAGGTCGGAACCCCTGTGATGGCCCTGTGAAGGGCCTTTTGGGGCACCTACGCCCCAACCCCTTTTGGGAGGATTTGAGCTTTGACCCTCCCTTGCCCCCGGCGGTGCCGGAGTTGCCGTGGGGGCTCTGCTGTGATGGCGGCGGCGACCAACGACCCTCCAGCCATCACCCTTACCCCAACGGGGTCCGCAAGCCGGATCCTCCCTAGGGGTAGCCTGCCCCATGCCAGCTGCGGAAAACCTGGGGGTACCGTGGGTCGAGAGGCCCGAGGGCCCAAAAAACCCTGCCCCTGTGATGGGACCAGTCCCGGCAAAACCCAGGGAAACCCGATTGGGTTCCCCAGCGATGCTCCCCATGCAGCCGATAAACTGCTGGGAAGGCCCCCTGCCGATGCGGCATAGGGCGGGCTCGCTAGTACGCCTGTTGGACGCAGCGTATCCAACTCCCGGACTGTAACTAGTAGATTGGTCGCGGTCCAACTGGCGCCAAGCACTAGCAAGCTTATTTGGCGAAGGGGCCAGATGTGATAGCCCTTGCCCCTCTCCAAAGCCAGCCGAGTTTGGCTCAGGAGGAACTCCTTAAAACCTTCTACATTGCCGGCCCCCAAGAAATACTGGCAGGCCTGGCTGGGGTCTGCGAACCCCTCGCTATGTAATGAGTGAGGGAGGAGTGCCGGCAGACCTGGACAGGGTTCGACCACGAATGTAGTCATCCGTTGGTCAATTACCCCAGTGATTCTCTTCACTGTGTTAGGAGGGATCACTACTCGACACTGGAGTGTGACCCTAGCCACTCTAGTTTGTTCTGGGATAATCCCGAATTCCATTGGGATGGCCTGATTCTCCATAACAAGCTCCATGTCCTTGATGTGAACATCAATTCGATGGTGTCGGAGAAAATCTAGCCCAAGAAGCATGTCATCTTCCATTGGGGCGACATGGACATCCTCGTCGAAATGCTGTTGGCCAAGCTGAATTTTGACTGGGCCGACCACCAACCCCTTCATAGTGAGGTCGCAGCCTGCATTCCTAAGGGTTACTTCACGGATTACGAGTGGTCGTGGGTCCAATTTCTCAAGAACCCTATCTGAGATCAATGTTACCTGGGCCGCCGTATCTACCACTGCTCGAAGCAGCCGATTGCCGATTTTCAGGCCAACCCGGAGCAATGAGTCAGACTGAAGTTGGCAAACAAGAAACTGCTCACATTGGTCTGGCCCTTCACAACCCACCAGTAGATACTGGCCCGGTAGCATTGCTGGGCACACCCATGTCGGTGGGTTGGGAACCAGGGTGGTTGGCCTCATTTGGCTCAACCTGTAGTCCTAATTCTCCTGGACCTGCAGCAGACTCTGATGCACTAAGTGTAGCTGAGTCCAGCTGATCCACAAATTTAACTAATGTCTTCACCTGATCCTCTGTTAAGGATTGGTTGCCCTCCCGGAGAGTCTCTTGCTCCTCCTGTGATGGGTAGGTGCCCGTGGGTGGTGCAATGTCTACTGGAAGAATCCGGCCGGCTTCAGGACGGGCCAGGGGTCGGCCTCCTCCCCTGACCCGTTCTCGTTTGACTCCTCCCCATCCTCCACCACAGCTGCGACTCGATGTGTGGCTGTGACTCTAGACTCCTCTTTGCGCGGTGATCGACAGGCCTTCTGGAAATGGCCTTGTCCCCCACAGTTGAAACAAGCATTAGATGGAGATGCACGTGGTACAGGAGAAGTGGGACGTGATGAGGCACGTTGAGATACAGAGGAGCGGGGAGAAATACGTGCTGGTCCCGGAGAGGAAGCACGGGTGGGGGCACGTTGCAGTGCCGGTGAAGGAGGCCGGGCCTGCTGGCACAGCTGCTTCACCATGGCCGTCGGCTGTTCCACTTGCTGGGCCAGTGGAGAGATTTGTGACAGAATGTCTCTCCTCAAATCTGCCTGGGACTGGTTGAGTTTGGCATTGAGAGTTGCCAGGCGTTGGTCCATTTGGGAGAGCCTGTCATCCTTTTCAGTCAGGGGAGCTCCCCGGTCAGATGGACGGATGTCCACCCTCTGGACCCTATCGGCCGCATCCTCCTCGGGGGCCACAAATCGCACATCCTTGCGGTGCTTTCCAAATGCACGTGCAGTCTGCTGCAACCATTGTGCATGGAGGGTGGCCTCCTTGATAGTCGAAAATCAGTGATTTAACACCTGTTGACCTATCTCCCGATCGGAGCAGCCCTGACAAAACCGAGTAATGATTTTTGCGCTCTACTTGGACAGGAATACCCCGAAATGCCTGAGAGGCTAACTGGGTAAGACGGTCAGCCCATTCCAGTATTGATTCCGAATTGTTCAAGTTCATTTTTTTTTCAAGTTCATTTTATTTCACATCTCTTTAAAAAACAAGCAATATACAAAGTAAAACAAAGTAAGTTTACAAACAGTGCAACAAAAACAAAATGACATGAAATGTATTTACACACTAAAGCAACGCACACACATACACGCACACACACACACACACACACCCATACAACAAAACAACAAAATGATAATGGTGACCAATGTCTGTAGTGCAGCGGATGTGGGGGACAGACAGGAAGCCATTGGCCTATCGAGGTCTGTCCCCCTATTTACTACACTACAGACAAAGGACTTACAATCAATTTACATTAATTGGTGGGGGTAGTTGGCAGGCAATAGTTCTATATAATATTTAGAAGAGTGAGTTTATATTTCCGTTTAAATATCTTCAATGAACGACTGTCTTTTAGGTCCTTTGACAAGCTATTCCAAATATGGGGACCTTGGTAACACAAACTAGCTCTCGACGCTTCATATCTAAGGAATGGAATATACAGATCTTGTGAATTTCTACAATTGTACTTATTAATGCTATAATTATACAAAAAATATTCATTCATTACAAGAGGGAGTAAATTATTCATAATAGAATACATGAAAACTGCTGTATGAAATTTATATAGATCAGACAAAGGGAGAATTTTCAGTTTGCGAAATAAGGGTTGAGTATGAGCAGAATAATTTGAATTTGTTATAACACGAATAGCACGTTTTTGGAGTAAAAATAATCTTTGCAATAAATATTTGTGGCAATGGCCCCATACAGTTAAACCATAGGAAAGGTGAGAAAAAATCATCGAGTAATACAAATTAACCAGTATTTTTAATGGCAGGATATCTCTTACTCTATACAAAGCTCCAATAAATTTAGATATTTTCCCAGATATGTAGTTCACATGATCTTTCCAAGTTAACTGTGAATCTATATAAACACCCAGGAATTTAACACAATTACCTCTTTTAATCTCAACATTATTTATCATTAAATGCAAATCATCAGCAATTATTTTGCCCTTTGTTTGAAAGATTACATAAGATGTTTTCTTTGCATTGATCTGTAATTTATTACTTTGGAACCATTGCTCATACATTTTTAGTGTATCCTGCAAATTACTTCTGATTGATTCAATGCTATTATCTGAAAAGAAAAAGCTAGTATCATCTGCAAATTGTATCACCGATGTATGAGTACAAACATTTTGCAAATCATTGACATAGATCAGAAACAAAACTGGCCCCACTATAGAGCCTTGGGGAATTCCAACAGAAATAGTTTCAAGTGAAGATTCACAGTTTTCAATTACAACATACTGTTTTCGGTTTGATAGGTAACTTTTAAACCAATTAAGGACCACACCCCTCACTCCATAGAAATACATTTTACTCAGTAATATATGATGGTCCATACAGTCGAACGCTTTCGACAAATCAAGAAATATACCTGCGGTTATTTTCTTCTGTTCAAATGATTTCACCAAGTTGTCTACAAGTTCAACAAAAGCTAGGTTAGTATTATAACCTTGTCTAAAACCATATTGTTTGGAGGAAAGTATATCAGCCTTTTGCAAATATGACATTAATTTTTCGCATACAACTTTTTCAAATATTTTACTGAATACACTTAATACGGAAATGGGACGATAATTATTTAAGTGCTCCCTGTCCCCAGTTTTGTATACAGGGGTAACTTTGGCAATTTTGAGGCCTTCGGGAAAAACGCCCGTTTCTAAAGAATTATTTATAATAATGCATAATGGACAAACAATGGATTGGATAGTCAATTTAATTAATTTAGTATTAAAACCATCATATCCTCGACTCTTTTTCAACTGCAGTTTTGATACTATATTCACAATGTCACTTTCATTAACATCAGTGAAATACATAGAGTTTATGAAATTACCCTTCAAATATTGCATGTAATCAGATTGATGATAATCACTATTTTTTTTGCATGTGTTCATGTATTTTATTACCAATCGAAGTAAAATATGTATTAAATGAATCCACAATGGTTGGAATATCATTATAGTTAATCCCATTGCAGTTGACATTCTTAATATCACAGCTTCTTGTCTTTCTATTAAGTATTTCGTTTATGAGTTTCCAGGTGCCCTTAGAGTCATTTTTCAGAAGTTCGAATTTTTCCTCATAGTAATTACGATTTGCATATCGTACTTCATTGTTAACACGATTTCTATATGTTTTATAATTCACAAGATTAACACTTGTGGGGTTTTTAACATATTGTTTGTACAGTAAATGCTTCTTTTTACACATTTTCTTCAACAGTCTAGTAAACCACGGTTTATCCTTATTCTTACATCGTTTTTTTACAAAGGAAAACATTCATCATGAAGTTTAGAAAACATATGCAAAAACAGCTCAAATTGCTTATTAACATCTTTTTCACTTTTCAAAAAGGACCAGTTAATAGCTTCTAGCTTTGAGCAGAATAAATATATGTTAGCATCACTATAGTCTCTACTTTTATGCTTCTGAGAACCTTGAAAACTAGAATCATTAGGAATATTTGCATGTAAAATGGCAAAGGGAGATAAATGGTCACTGATATCTACGGTGAGTATACCAGATTTGATCACTCTGTCAGGAATATTACAAATTATGTTATCTAATACAGTGGCTGAGGTAGCAGTAACTCTAGTGGGTTTTACAATTTGTGGATAAAAGGAAAAGGTAGCCACCATATCAATAAAATTGTTAACAAAGGAATGAGTATTATAATCTAACATATTGATATTGAAATCACCCAGAAATGTGCATTGCTTCTTTTCAGTAGAAATTCTATTTAAGAGTACAGCCATATCATCTATAAATCTTATTTTTGATTGATTTGGTGGTCTGTAAATGACAGATATTATATGACTAACAGAATTAGAAATTAATTCAATACACATGCATTCAATATCTTCATTAAAAATGTCGAAGTCTTGCCTTCTTTTAAACTAACTTAGTTCGCGCTATCGGAATACCACCCACTATCATTATGTACATAGATACCTATACCGCCTCCTCTTTTCTTTGAACGCGATCTTGTAATAAATGAAAATTCTCGCAAACTATATGCTTCCTCATCACCATCTCTGAGCCATGTCTCAGTGACTGCAATAATAGACCGACATTTATTGATATGATCGAGGCATGAACAAAAAGGCTCAAAATTTCTTTTCAAACTACGACAGTTGAAATGAAGCAGGGTATAAAATAACTGAGTGTGGAGGTTAGATATCAATTGCTGAAATTCTTCAGGTGTATGATATTCATTTTTAACGGACTCAAATAACTCATCACAGTTATCATATGAAGGAGCATTTGCTAATGAACTTTTACATAAAAAACAGTTGTTACATCCAATACCATTAATTTGCCTACCACATATAAAACACGAGCAACTATCAGGCATATACACTTTCACTCACACATACACTATGCAAAAAGAAAAGATTACTACCTATGGTGAAGAAAAAATACAAGAATATTGAATATATGAATATTTGGAATGCACCATAATAATTGCGTCATTGAAAATCTGAGGGGAAAAAATAAAATAAAATAAAAATGAGTCTCTAAAGAGTCAGTGATAGCTTCGGTGCTATAAAAAAAAAAAAAAAAAAAAATGTCTATACAAGTCACTTTAAGTCATTTTCACTCGTGATTAATCGTTTGATTGGTTTGCCTCCATTGGTTGGGAAAAGGCCGAGAATTCTGCCATCGGAAGACCATGCAGCGAGAGTCTTTTCGCATTTTTTCGCCTTTGATAGTAGATTAGCGTTTGACCTTGTAAGGTATTGTCCTGGCGCGCACCGGCAAACTCGACATGGGCAAACTCAGGTTGTAGTTGCCTGTCAAACCTTTCCTCCATCTGGCGGGCCAGGTCGTAAAACTGAGGAGCTGGGTCCCGTTGAACCAGTGTGGTATAATAGTCCGCCGCTCTGTCTTGGAGACACCAATAGAGCTGTGCTGTACATTCCTCTGCTGTCCATCTACTTTGGGTAGCAAATGTTTGGAATTTGCCAAAGAATGTACGCCAGCTACCCATCCCATTATAAGTGACAGATTTTGGGACTGATACGTTCCGTGTCGGTCGGAGCAGGGGTGCATTGCCCTGTTGTCTCTGGCCTCTATCATCGGACAGGTATCCTGGGGCGTGACGTCCCACAGGATACGCCGCATGCCGTGTTTACTGGGAATTGGCAAACGGTGCCGGCTGAGAGTGAAAAGAATCCCTCACATCGCTTTAGCGCTGGTGTGGGACTCCAGAATGGTTCCCGTCAGGCCTAGCTCTTGCCCGCAGATGTTGTGACTCAGATTGGCCAGACTTAAAAAACTGGGTAGGGGCTTCCTCTTTATCTGCCTGGAAGCCAGGCGGTGAGGAAGGTGAAGATGGTCACGTCTATTCCCTGACTGAGGGGTCAGGGTTGGTGGCCCCTCTCCCCCGACGTGTAGAGCAGGCGGGGGCGGGGGCGGATAGCGGTCATAGCGATACACCGGGGGAGCTGAAAAGGCGCCGTTAGCCGCAGGCATGGGGCCCAAAGGCATACCGCCCGAAGAGGTGGACGGTGTTTTCCCCAATGAAGGACCCCCAGACCGGGACAGAGTGGGGTTACTACCCCCCCGGGGGGGGGGGGGGGGGGTGGGCGCTGGCCGCGCGAGAGAGAAGTCTAAATAGGGGAGGACGTATTGAGGCCGATTGACGCCCAATCCTGAAAAGAGTTGGGAGAAAACTCCCCGACACGTGCCCGTATCCTCAGGAGTCGCTGAGCATGATCCGGGTCAATCCCCGGAATGCCGGCCAACTCCTCAGCAGAGCACGAATTAATATGGACTCTGGCCATCGGTGTACTATGAATAAGCACACTTCACTTAAAGTCAATCTACTAGGCTCAAAACAAAAATACCCTAATAGAAGCAATGCAAGAATGCACCAAGCAATTGTTGCCAAGTTTAGCCTGCAGAAGTTAAGCAATTATGAGGAAAATAAACGAGTACCCATGGAGTACTCAAGATTCAAACCTAAAATCAGAATAACGCGAAAAAGATCCTAATGAAACCTCTATGCTAATAAAAACCACAGAATTAATATATCTACACTACATTGCTATGTGTACATAAAGTGGCCTCAAACCAAACACAAATAAATCTATAGAAAAAAAAAATGGAATGGGTAACTTACCCCAGCCACTTGTTATCAAGGACAGCGTCTGGAGACCGTGCAGCTGTCCACCGCCCAGTCGCGCACTTAACCAGAACCGAATACCAGCACGCGCAAGGCGGAAGGAGAACCGACGCGCGAACAAAGTTACTATTAACCTACACCCACCTACACTATTGTTTAAAAGAGTAGGTTAATATATCAACCAAATGTAGCCCAACCCAAAAATAAATGAAGTTAGAAATATTAGAGCGTCTCTTCTTAGAGCCTAAGAACTAGAAGCACTACAGCACTTAGAAAAAGAATATATATATATATATATATATATATACCTATATATATATTTATATATAGATATTGAATAAGCCCTAAACTTGTTGACAGAGAAACATACAGACCAAGAGACTATACTGTGAGTGCTTAACTATAACAGGCAAAATTACTAAGAGATAACAATTTGCTCTTCCTATTTATTCAATTAATTACTCATGTATGGATGTATGTATTCATTTATCCATACAATTTTCCATTAAAAATTTGTCTGTGGTACCTTATGTTAGGTATTTAGGTTTGTATTCAGTCATTGACGTTATTAATGTATTGATTTATTTTTCGTGATAAACTTATCCCTAGACTTAGCTACTTAACTATGTATATACGTATTCCCTATTCTGACTGATATCGTTCTTTATTTTTTTTTTTTAATCATTTATTCTTTATTTATTTACCTATTTATTTATTGATTTGATTCCTTTTTATTGGTATCTTATTGTACCATTTAGTTTTTATTTATTTAGTCTTTTTTTTAAATGTTATTTATTATCCAGTTATTTCTTACTGAGTGTTAGGTATTTGTTGTATTTCATCTGGCTTCCTTGATTTATCATCTTATTGAATTTATAGTGGGAAACAAAATCTAACCTAGCCTATGAGCGTATCTGATAAAAATCAATTAAACATCACGCCCAAGACCGTGGCTTGAGCAGGCACGATAATACTGTAGTGGGCGATCCAATCTCAATGTACACTTAACAAATTACAAAAGCAAGAAACCGTACCGACGCCCTCTCGCAGCTATTGGCGCACAGCCCCTAGCAACGACACGGCTCCGTACAAAGCAATACTAATATGGCACAGCTACACGCCGCGCCAAAATCGAAATCACAAAAAGGCGAGAAAAATCTCGGTAAAATAACCAATAATAAAACAAAATGCAATCAAAATCACAGGTCACACAGAACAATCACAGATAAAATCACGGAAATCACTCAAAAATTAAACCAAAGAAAGCGCCGAAAATGACTCAAAAAGGATAAGAAATAAGGAGATCAATTACAAGGTCGAGGGTCTACCGCTCGAAATATTGGCGAAGCATCTACCCCAGCGCAATCGCGGCACGTTCAGCCCGCGCCTGCAAAATAGGGTACGATTCTCGCCGCGCACAAACGGTATACCGGTATACTATAGTGGAGGACCCCACGAAAAAAGGACGAAAAAATGCCGACTACGTCAATTATAGTCGGCGTGCCCTAAGCCACACCGACTTAAGTATATATTAATAATGCTGCTTACCTGTTTACAGCCTGTCGGAGTCCTACAACTCTGTCTTGGCTGTGTTTTGGCCTTGGTTTTTGGTGAGCGGACTCAATAGCAGCATGTGTTGTAGCATATCTCTCTCGAACCTCCACCGAGCCCCAGCTCCAACGTCCGGTCGTCGGCGAGTCAGTCCGAGTGCGTCCGAGTACGTCCGAAGTCAGTCAAGTCAGCCCCACCACAATATATATATATATATATATATATACATATATATTCCACGGCGCTGCAAGAGCTCCTGATGTGCTTATAACTACGATGAGTAATTAAAAGAAAAGATAGGCTTCTAGTTTTGATTTGAAAGTATTTACAGTTGGTGATTTCCTGATATCTAACGGTATGTTGTTCCATAGTTTAGATGAGTTTAGGTTTTTAAGATTTTGTGCTCTTGTGAGTATAGCTGTTATTCCAAGTGTTTGCGCAGGTTACCAATGACGAAGGGTTTGCATTTGTTATGTCTTTTATGCTAAAGCTTTGATGTATATCTGAGATATCTCTCTGTGATCACTTATCATGCTTATTGTTCAATAACTACTATGCAGAAGTTTTGGAGATTTTACGGTTGCTTGACGGATAGAAAATTGTGTAATTATGATAAGCATACATGTCAAACAGACATATTCAGCAGGTTTAGGAATATGGAAGAAGATTCAGCATGATTTTGAATATCAATTTAAAAAAATAACATTTGAAAGAAAACAAAAGTAGCATAATGCCGTCTAGTAATAGTTCTTCATGTAAATAACGAATTTCCGATTGAAAGCTAATCTGTCACCTGACGGAGTTTGATAAGCTGTCGTACTTCTGGTGGTGTCACACGTCACACTCGCAGTTGTAGCTATGGTCGTTTTTGTTGCAAAACGAAACATTCGCATGAATTGTGACATCGTTGGCAGTTATAGCATGATTATATAACACAGTGCATCATATTTCAATCCTTACCGACCAATATTTATCTGCTATCACGATGTATCAGATTTTATATCAAAACTTCATTACAAAAACAAGAAAAGCTAAGAAATTTGAGGATGTTAGACTCTGCAACATAAAGATAAACATGATAAAGAATATGACTGGAGTTACATTTGAGCATTACTACGCTAATTTTTGTAACGGAAGGGCTGTGTGCGTACATGTGTGCGAGTGTGTATGAGGGTGTGTGTGTGTGTTTGTGTGTTACTATAATTGTTACACTGTCAGTCGGAAGGTCTACAAAAAGTGGCTCCTTTCATCCAAGTCGTTTGTATGACTTGTGCGGTGTCTGAATATAGTATGAGGGAGATCAGTTCGGAGCACCTCTTTTGTTCAGGCCTCAGCCGATCTAAATCTGCATCAAATTGGATGTTTTTTTGTATCTAAGCAAGGTGAAGAACCAAACTTTTATATTCTGTTTTCACTTTGATGATAACATGTGTAAATTAGGTGATTTTTTTTAATTTCAAAAACGATTTAAAAATTAAATTTTCACCCTTGAAAAAGGGGTTATTTTGCAAGTCATATTAAAGCTGAAGATCTATTCTTCATGAAAATATAATTTATAACAAAGGGCACATTTTAAACGTGTTTTTGCTGATATCGTTTCAAGAAAATGTTCCTCGAAGTTTTGTAACCCCATAAGCATGCTAAGGAGTTCTGCTCAATTGCTCAAAACTATTTTTATGTGGGGAGGTGTTATGAGTTTAAAGATAATTCCCCGAAAGTCTAGGGCTAAGAATACAGTGGTTTTGCTGGTTCAAGCAACGATCGGCGTTCGTGTTTATTCTGCCGCCCTGTATCTATGAATACATCTACGCCACTTTCAAAAAGGTTGTTACCTGACAGAGTTTGATCAGCTGTCACTGCTCTTGTTGGGAATGTGTCGCTGGACGTCACACTCTCAGTTGTCGTTTCTGTTGAAATATAAATTATATTTCGTAAAGAGTTCAACATATGATTTCCTCGGATTCTCAGAAAATCAAGGTTATCAAGGTTATACTGTTCCGCGTTGTTAATCATTCTTTAAAATTTTTCTTTTTTAAAAAATGTAATCCCGTGTGTACCCAGGGCTTGTATTGTACACGTATTATCTTCTCACCCTTTTTATTTTCCAGGCGAGTTACATTTATGAAAAGCTTGATATTAACGAGCCTTCCCCGAATTCAAAATTACACTCTCTTTAAACAAGAGATAACGAAGACTACGAAATCGTATGCAGTTATAGCAGGACCAAATAACACAATGCATCACATTTCACTCCTTACCGACCGATATTTATCTACTACCTCGATGTATCAGACTTTACATCAAAACTTCATTACAAAAACGAAAAAGGCTAACAAAATTGTGACTCTGTGATTTTTTATGGGCCCTCCCCTTCCCCGCTTGTGCACCACCACCCACCCCCTCCCCTTGTTCAACAAGTCTGGCTACGCCAGTGACCACACGAAAATCATCTTTCTGTTTTAATAAATACCAGTTCACTCACCGAAGTAACAATACCGTCCAGAATAAGATTAGTATGAACAAAATTAACCTATAATATAGGTAATGCCATCCACAGATGATGTACTAAAATGTCAAAAGCACCTTTTCCCCAGTCAAGATCATGAACAATATTCCATACATGTGAGAACTAAAATTTTATCACTACTTACCCGAAATCAAACAGCCGAAATTAAATGCAGCCGGACAGGCGCTGCTGATGGAAAGTCCCGTCGAGTAGATGTAGACTGCAAACCTGGCGCTATCATCATTCGATCGGATCACATGTCGATCTGTTAAATCGAAGATTTCACCTTGGATTACGGTAGCATTTATTGCAACTGTTTTATACCAGTCGCTCGGAAAGGATGTGTTACCAAATATAAATGACTCTATTTGTCCTGAAAGAATGACCACAGTTGCAAAAAGCCTGTGGTAAATGGATACCGAAAACACCATTGTCCCGCTAGAAAACTGTTAATCAGCATTGATTAATGTCATAGAGGAGCCATTCCTATCGAGATTTAAACCATCAATGTAAGACTTCATGAACTGAACTACAATCACTGGATGTGACGAGACAACTTGAATTATCTCAAATGTTTCAACGTTTCTATCAAGTATCTGTCTTTCCTGGAGGACAATCGATACACCGTCAATGGTGACAGAGGTGTCATTGTAAGCAGCAATAACTCGAAAGACGTATCCAAACCGTTGATTGTAGATAGGAGCTATGGTAAACTTTGATCCCCATTTATCCACCGATGGTAGCTGCTCGGCATAATAATCATGATTTCCACCTCCAACTATAATACTGCATGCATTACCAGAAACTACAGCAACTGGTTTGTTGGAGACGACTTTTGTTCCTGTAAAATCCGATGAACTTCCCAGCTGAATAGATTGATACTCCGTCAATTTGATTGTAACAGTGCTGCCAGAATCATAATGAGTATCGTTAATGGTGGTATTAGCAGTAAGCTGGATGACTACCTCGGTATCTTGATTTGTACTCGTAATGGTGAACTGAGAATAGTCGAACGCTATTTTGGGTGGATAGGAAGCGATTATGTGGTCAGTCCCAAGTTCTCTCTCTGGAAAGACGACGAACATGTCAGCAGAAACAATACCTCGTGAATTTCGACCCTCTGCATGTAATGTGATGCAAGCATCAGCTTGCACGATAATTGTGGATACATTCGCAATGGTTCGTACACTAAATATGTCCCATTTTGGCCTGGTACACTCTTAAAATGTTGGGTAAATTTAGTTGGGTAACTGCTGGTTGGTTAAAAATATTCCCAATTCTGGGCTATTATTAACCAACTGGACACTCGAGTGGTGTAACCAATATTGGTCAATACTTTTTACCTAAATATTGGGCATATATTTACCAACAGTATTTGGTAATTATGGGTTGGGTACTTGTTGCCCTGTAGTTGTGTAATTTTGTCACATTTCCTTTGCCAGTTGGGTAAATTTTATTGGGTAACTGATGGTTGGTTAGAAATTCGCTTTTGCCCAACTTGTGGTAAATATTTTTACCCAATATTGGGGAAAACACTTATATGAATATTCATGAATTTTTAGTAGCGTATGGTTTGGGGTGGCCCGATTTACTAACTGTCACCGAATGCATAAAAAAATATAAGGGTATATAATAGCTTGCACTAGTTTGCACTAACTGGATAGGATAGGACTAGGATAGGATAGGTTAAGATATAGGATAGGATAGCTTAAAATAGGATAGGTTAGGATTGATTAGGTTAAGACCACTGGCGTAGCCAGGATTTTTCAAGAGGGGGGGCCAAGGCGAGGGAGCGAAGCGACCGAGCGGGGGAGGGTGTGGGAGGGGGTATCCCCCTCCCACGGTAGGAAATTTTTTTTAAACCAGGTCATGAAAATGGCATTTTCTGCACCCTAAAATTCTATTCTGGTGTAACCTACTTGAGAAGTGACAGATGAAATAGGATTTTTTTTTTCTCTACTCCGCTGGAATGAATTGTAGTGGAAGGATTACCACTCCTTGGGGCTCCAGAATTCCAAGCAATACGCAAAATTACATGTAGTTGGTGTGTATAAATAGCTGTACCAGTGTACATACGAAACGTTGAAACCCGTGTTTTCGGATAGGAAAATATACAGACTAACAACCAAAAACCCACACACAGACACACTGACTATTGACTAACATATGACTAAGAGGACGCCCTTTCTCATGGAGTGGAATTTATATCTCATCTCAAGCGGTAGTCTCATTTGAAAACACATGCAACATCTTTATTAGGTGTAAAAGACTTTAGCAATTTATTTAGCTGCCTTGTTTAGCTCTTTATCTCATTTTCTCGGTTAGAGGTTGTTCATTAGTTGCCTAATTCGTATATACTACACGAATCCAGCTACGTACTCCTTCATTTAAGTACTGAGGAATTATATAGTTTGATTAATTTTTGTAACCAAAATGAACATCAATGTGAGTATTTAGCACGGAAAAATATTAGAATTACATCGTGTAAAGAGTATAGAGATCACAATTTGTAATAAAAACATATGGAAATAATGTAATTACACATAGAGAACGGGCTAAACAAAGTCTTCATACAACCAAGTCAAGCGCACATGATTTGCCACATGTGAAGGCCGTTTTTGTCATTCAATTTAGTGATAATAGATTTGACTCAAAACTGTAAACATCAAAGCAGAAAGCATCTCGTCCGATGACTTACTAGTATATAAAATACGACTTGAACAAAGAATGAAATTGTATCTTTTTTGAATATTCCTCTATAAAATCGAACTCTACCTTGAAAAACAGTGTTTTGCTTCTCCTCGGATGAAGACCATAAAAATGATATAACGGTGACATTGTTTTCGTATAAAAGCAATGTTGGCTACCACAATGATAACTCTTAAACAAACTCAAGATTTACAAAACGAAGAAAATGGTTATTGCCTCCATCGGACATATACCCATTCACAAAGAGAGGTTTATATTCGGCAAGAATAACTGATACGCCTCTTCATCATTCTGAGTACAATTTCTTTCAACTCTCGACAAACTAAAAGAAATATAAATGTTCTGTTACCAATCTACTTAGTCAATGTTGTTAACAAAGTTTCGGGGTTATGATTTGGAAAGGAACAGTTTTTGCTGGAAATGAAAGCAGTGTTTATTTTGTTTACTTTTTTGGTAATATTTCCATTTTATTTTTCCTTATTTCGATTGTAAGGTAGGGGTAGGGTAAGTCCTAGTAAGACCAGCATGTGAAAAGGAAATTAGTTTTTTTTTTTTTTTTTTTTTTTTTTTTTTTTTTTTTTGCTCTCCGATCAACAGGGGGGGGGGGGCATGGCCCCCTTGTGCCCCCCCTGGATACGCCAGTGGTTAAGACCCAGAAGGACGTAACAAGCAGATTTCATTTTTTTTTACCTAGGTTGGAGGAAAAAGGAAACAATAAATTGGGCAGCTGAATTTGCCCAACCACATGATATTTGTTACCAAACAGCTGAACAAACAGAGGGTTGGGCAATCCTATTGGGTAAGATTGGTTGGGCAATAATTACCCAACTGAGAATATAACCAACAGTTGGGCAATTGTAGAGTTGGGTAAAATGTAATGGGTCACCAACTGATGGGCAATTTAATTTGCCCAACAACATAGTAAATGGATTGCCCAACATCAGTTGGGCAAATTTTAACCAAAAGTTGTGTGGACAGTATGTTGCCCAGTGTTGGTTAAAAATTGGGCATTTTTTTGCCCAACTTTTTAAAGAGTGTATGTTATGTGATTTGAAGAAACCATTAGAAGGCGACGATTTGTTACTTACCACTTCTTCTCCAGAGAAACTAGCAAGATGAAGGATGCAGAGAGATTCGGTGTAGTACTGCTGAGGAAACGCGAACACAAAGCATGTTCCAGCGGAACCATTAGTGCACAGATCTGAAATGAAAAGTGTATAGAAAATGCAAAGATATAAGTTACTTGGAATTGTTTTAGTACAAAATATTCAATATATTTCCAATTTGGAGCAATATTTTTGGTTTCATTTTAACAAGTGTCTAAGAGATATTAAAATTATTGTGTAAATTATGTTCATCTTTTGTGCAATTTTTATTTCCTGTATAACCCATTGTGTAAAGATTTAACAATTATTACATAAAAATATATAAATTTTGACTGCTTTGAGGGGCAAAGTTAAAAATATTGCCCAGGGTAATGTCGAAACTGTACTGTACTATGTGCAGTCTCGTGATCACCGAGGAGCTATAGTTTTAACCGTGACCCGAATAATAAGCATTCAATATTCGTTTTATATACCGCATCCCGCGTGCGGATTCTCGAAAAGAGATATTTTGACAACATATGACTGTCAAAATGTACTTATTTGGAGGGAAATTTACCAATCTAAGATCAATGCACGTGTTTCACTGCGCGTTTCATCGTTTAATTCATCTAGTGCGTGCTTGTATTGTACGCGCAAGTACAACTATATCCAGGGGAGCGTTTCATCAAGTGTTTTGTCAGTGATTTTAACCGACAACTGTTATAAGCTACTGAAATTCTTCCATCTGATTGGCTGAGAGCAAATTTGTCGTTAAAAATCACTGACAAAACGCTTGATGAAACGCTCCCCAGCAGTCAGTAGCATATTCTATGAGTGTAGTTTTGACCAATCAGAGGCCTAGAATCTTGATATGCGGTATATGATAATGAAAACTTATTTGTGAATTATTCCACCGAGAATATTCTTTTACAAATCGGGTCCAATACCAGAAAATGTCATTTTGACAACGTAATAATCAGTCGCCGTTTAATGGACTTTCAGCGTGTCGGACAAGGGATTATTAACATTGACTCCTTCTATCATTCAGGTTTGTCCATGGGATTTGCATATAAATCAGATTCATTACAAATTCATCTACATAATAATATGTTTTTCATATAACTTCAACATAACCATCAAGTTATGCATGAACATAAATATGAGTTATGCATAAATAATTCATGAATTATTTCTTAATATTAATTATCAAGATATTACATAATTCTGAATTTTATTGTATTGGTCGCGATGTGTATATTTCTATTTATGTATTATGTATGTATTAATAAAGTGATCTTTCAAGTTTCAAAACAAAAGTTAGATAAAGCACATATTTCATTTGAAAGTAATGGTTTTGTTTTAATACTACTTAAATATATTTGGGTCACAGCTAGCCAATATTCGAACATTTAAAGCAATATAGATTTTTAAACTAAATTATCGGGGTTATTTTTCTTGCAGCCAATTTTCCTCCGGAATTTGACACAGTCGTTGATAGAAGTTCAACACCTGCATTATCTGGGAATGACACTCTCTGCTTAATTGTTTGGGAATCGTATATTCTACAATTCAACGCGAGCGACCGGAACAACGATACCGTTACATTCTCACTGAACGGGACAGTGCCAGACAGTGCTTCAATAGACGAAGGTATGTATAATGTGAACAGGAAATTCACCTTTCAACTCCATTTTATTAATTCAGTCAAGTAAAACGAAAAACTACAGTACTAGTGCACTGGTAATGCACCTTCACTTCGTTATGTTTTAATGGTAATTGTTGATAAAATGATTTGTTTAACCCCAAGCGTTAAAAGTTGATATTTTATCGTTCAAGCAAAATTATGAATTGCCAGAAGTTCAACCTTTATTGTGTTATGTATATAGATGCCTGTGGTATGACAAAAAATATATTAATTTCATGTTGTTATTTTTCTAAAGATAATGCTATATAGCTAGTAAAGATTTTGAACAATGTCCACCCGCAAACTTCCAGTTGTTTTGAAGAACACTTTAGTGAATTTTCGGGGGAAAAAAAAATAAAGATGTAGAGAGTTAAAGAACTGCTTTTCATTGATACTGAAGAGTAGCCATTTTTAAGCAGTCATAGAGGCGTGTTTCTAAAAATATAGACATTTTAATTTTTTTTCTGTTTAGGGTTAGGTTCAGGGTTAGGTTAAGGGTTCGGATGAGGGTTAGGGTTAGGGTTTCATACTATTTGTAGCTGTATGCAAATAGTATGCAATTTGGCTACCATAGCTACATTACGTTAGTAGCTATTTTTTAGAAACATGCTTCTATGACTGGTAAAATAATGTCTACCATATTGAAGTATTGATCTTTTTAAAGGAAAAAAAAAAACAACAAAAAAACTAAAGATGTAGAGACTTAAAGAACTGTTTTTCATTAATATTGAAGAGTAGGCATTGTTTGAGCAGTCGTAGAGGCATGTTTCTAAAATAAATACACATTTTTATTGTTTTCTGTTTTGGGGTTAGGTTTAGGGTTAGGATAAGGGTTCGGGTTATGGCTGCATACTATTTGTAGCTGTATGCAAATAGTATGCAAATTAGTTACCTTAGCTGCATTACGTTAGTAGCTATTTTTTAGAAACATGCCTCTATGACTGGTAAACTAATGTCCACCATATTGAAGCATTGATATTTTTAAAGGAAATAAATGTGGTTTTTAAGTGCATAAAACCGTAAAAAATCTCATGCAAAATGATAATATTATAATGGGTTACACTTTGTTAAAAATCTGTGCTATAGGGGTGCTTAAATAATTAGCCACATAAGGTTTCTGGCCAATTTAAGAGTTGTAGCGATGCTTACTGACGATAGTCAGGACGACTGGCGTATCCAGACCTTGGCCTCAGGAGAGGCAAAATATTTCACCTTACTGTGATCCATAATTGTGACCCGGCACCACAAAACCACTAAAAAGTCGCAAAAAATAATTTTTCTGATTTTATCATATTTGGATAGAACAAAGTCTCAGCTTTAAAATGATATATGACTCATTATAATTGAAATTTTCTAACCCTTTTAATTCAGGGGATGAAAGGAGCTTGTATAATAGAGAGGTTTGCTGGTATTAAATAGGGAGGAAATGAGCTCTAAAGTTAAGGCCTATTCAAGCGTGTGGAGTAAGAAAACAAGAAAGAAAATCAATAGAGAGTGAGTCAAAAGGCCATAGCACCCACTATTAATGAATTGTCGAATTAGGTTGATATTTGGTAGAAGTCTTAAACATAGTTTATTCTTTCTATTGCCAAGACTTCAAATTGTGAACTTCAGTCATTCGAAAGTTATTATGATGCAAATGAGAGTGTTCTAATGGGAGATTAAGCACACCTCGGTGGCCTGACACCTGCACTAGACAATGCCTATTCACCCCATTGGGGTGTCTTTCTTTGTTCCCTGTTACATAATACTGGTTTGTTACCTTGTAGTCCTTCTGTTATACAATGAACTTGTAATTTAGCCTATAATTAACTTAAATAGGATACTCTTTTTCTTGTTCACAATGATAAACCTATGCAATTTGTTTTACATAGAACTTACATACTCTTTCCTTCCTCACATGAATAAACTTGATCGTTAGCAACGAAATCCTTTTTCAGACTATGTTTCGTCATCGAAATGAAACTTAAAACTGCTCTGTAATTTGCTTTCGCGACTATTGATGAACTGCAATATTAGTATGATGAGATTGCTGACAGTTTATTCTTTCTATGAGTATAAAAATCATTAGGGAAAAGGTAATTTTAGGCCCGTGAGATTGCAGTGATTTTACGAGGATAAGCGGTACCCATTAAAAAAATCATACGGGAAGGCGAACAATTAGGAAGAAACCGAAGCTGTGCGAAAAAAACTGGTCTAGAAAAAAACTGTTAAAAACTCATCTTCTAGTGTGTTTTAAGCTTCCAGATTTTGATATAAGGTACAGAAAAGAACCATCTTTTAGAAAAAAACAAAAATCCCAAAATAAAAATTTCCAACCCAAATTTCCATTTCAGCTGTTTACACAAAATCACAGCTTGCGACTTTTTGGTGGTTTTGTGCTGCCGGGTCACAATTATAGTTCAGTTAGAAAACCGGTTTTTATTAAGGGCCCTCGTTTGATGACATATTATTTTCCGTATTCCCACAAACATGTGACAAATGCTGCGTATGCGCCCTCTTTCCGCAGCGCTGGGCCAATAGCTACACCATGTCGGATAACTATAATGTTGGATGATACACTGTTAAAACATGTATTAAAAAAATACGGATTAAAAAATTGTTGATTAAAAATCGCTCAACATTGGTTATAAAATGAGTGTTGGTTAAAAATAACTTTTAATCTTGCGTGGGTTAAAAATATTGTTGATTAAAATTATTGTTTTTAATCTTGTTGGTTACTTTGTAACTGTTGAGACACTTTATCTTTTTGTTGGTTAAAGTTTGATCAAAGTTGATTAAAATACCGATCGCGTGACCGAACAGCGCATACTATGCATGATTTGAAACAAATTTGCTGCGCGCATATTTATCGCAGAAATTGTTTGCGATAAAAATGGAAGGCGTTGTCATTCAAGTCGTTGAATGATTGGGGACTTTCAAAGAGCTTGTCAGCGTGTTTGAAGGTGAGAAACTCTTTTCATATCTGTGATTGCTGTCTAGCTTAATCTTGGGAAGAAATAGATCTACAGTGTGATCTTTCTTTCTAATTAAAACGGCTTGGGAGCTAGTTCGACCTGCTCGATCTGGACTAGACCTGGCTTAGCCAGGCCCACTGGTAGATCTACTGACTACGCCTACGGTAGCGAGGAGGCGACGCCGGCGGTATGGCGGTGTGTTCAACTTCGCGGATGTCCATATTTCGCGGACAGGGCAATATGACAAAAACTGAAACTAGAACAGTTTTTGAAAAAAAAGATATAGCATCAATGTAGGCGTAGGCGTAGTCTACCTGTGGGCCTTGCATAGTCAGGTCTAGTCCAGGTCTGAGCAGGTCGAACTTCCCAAACCGCTTAACTTAGAAAGCAAGATCACACAGTAGATCTTTTTCTTTATAAGATTAAGCTAGACAACAATCACAGATATGAAAAGAGTTTCTCATGCACCAAATAAAACTAACCAACAAATGGTTAAACATTTAACCAACAATTCGTTTAAGTTTAATCAACACCAATTTAACCAATGTTGAGCAAAATACGATTAACCAACAAATGGTTAAACATTTAAACAACAAAATAAAACTAACCAACAAATGGTTAAACATTTAACCAACAATATGTTTAAGTTTAATCAACACCGATTTAACCAACGATGAGCAAAATACGACTAACCAACAAATGATTAAAACTTTTAATCAACCACAGGTTAAACTTTAATCAACAGGCCGTTGATTAAAGTTTTAACCTACAAATGTGTGGTTCACCTGGTAATCCTCGGTTGATTAAAATTTTAACCAACAAGATTAAAAATTTTAATCAACGTTCTAACAGTGATAGTGGGAATTCGATATTGGTCTTGTTTGGAAGAATTATTTGTTTTATTAGAAATCAGTTTGGAATGTCCGTAGTAGGGAGCTATTATGAGATCGATGATAAGAAAGTCCTGACATAAATGTAGAATCTGGAATCGCAAAATGGAACCTGCTCTCTGCTTGATAGTAAATCCGGTATGATGGGATTAAATGCATCTCAGTACTTTCGTTAAAGGATATTCTACCTGACCTACACTTCCGATGTTAACTATAAATATCGATGTATCCATTCTTATTAGATTTGTTTTGAACCTCAAATCCCCCCCCCCACAAAAAAGAATCAATAAAAAATAATAAATAGATGAAAACAATAATAATGATAATACAAATAATAATACAACTAACAAATAAAAAATAATAAATAAACAAATAAAATACTAATAATAGTAATACAAAATAATACATAATTAATAAAAAAAAAAATAAATGAATAAACAGTATATGATAAATGAATGGATAAATGTTCTGTCACCTGTTTATGAATTTGTTCACGCTCATAAGAATAATAAAATAAAGTTTATTTCATAACTCTTTAAATAACTAATTATTTAACAGATGGTCTTCTAACCTGGACTCCGGAGGATACAGAAAAGGTGAATTTTGAAGTCGTAGCAAGTGATGGTAAAGTTTCCAGCTCCTATCGTCTCATGGTCAAGATGTGTCGCTGTGAAAATAATGGTACTTGTGACTTTGAAACTGAAGCTGAAGGGGAAGACCTAATTGGGAATCAATTTGCAGTAAGTAATTGATTTTATCTAATTTCGGAGAAAATTTTGATTTTCATATCTGGTAATCTGAATTCGTTTCACAAGACTTTTTTTTTTTGGGGGGGGGGGTTCATCTTACTTTTGTTTCATTGCTTATCAATATTAAATAGTGACAACCAATGAAAATAATAAATCTGAATTAGCAAATGATTGAAGCAGCTCATGAACATATTGTTGGCGTATTTTATGGATCTTATAGTAAAGCCTCTGATACACTTGAAAACTCAGTTCTTCTTTCTCATTTGGAGCACTATGGAATAAGATGTTACTTTTTTAAAATGTGATGTACCACAAGAATCTATTCTAGGCCCGCTATTATTTCTCTTTTACACTAATGATTTTGTGATGTTTCAGCAGATTTGCATTATACCTTATTTGCGTATGATACAAGTGTCTTCTTGTCATATTGTGAGATCCAAACTCTTGAAAACAAACTGAACGCAGAACTTCCAAACTTGACTTTGTGGTTCAGGAGTAACCTGATCTCTCTAAATGTAGGGAAACCAATTTTAGTCATTTTCATTGGAGGAAATCTACTGGCAACAAACAATTAAATATTAATGTGGCTGGTATAGAGATAGAGAGAAAGAAATGTACAAAGTTCCTTGTTGTGAATATAAATCAGAAGCTTGACTGGAGTGACCATGTGGCTCACATTGTTACCCTAATTTCTCGAAATATAGGTGTATTGTACAGGGTCAAATGTTTTGTTATTGATAGAATTATATTGATATTATACAATACTCTTATACTACCATACATTTCATATTGCAATGTACTTTGGGCTACATCCAAGGTATCAATTAAAAATATCTTTCTCCTCCAAAAGAAAGCCATTCGCATATGTACTGGGTCTAGTCACCGAGACCACACAAATCTTTTATATGTTAAATTTAAGTGCTTGAAGGTCGATTATGTATATTAACTGCAAACCGCCTTATTCATGTTTCATTCTAATGCCATACTTTTGCCTGACTCATTTTCTTCTATGTTTCAGCCCTATCTCACAAGGCAGGCATCAAACATACATTTAGTCCACTGAGCCCCGCACCGCGTTAGCACATAAATTAATCAGACATAGCGGTCAAGACGTTCATGACAGCGCTCGTCGGATGCAGACGTGTTCAGCTCGCGCTCTCACTTTTTAAAATATTTTACTCGTCTTTTTAATCTTTTTTTAGCCACCAAAACCTTTTTAAAGCACGTAATATCCAGATTTTATTATTTTGAGGAACGCTCCGTGCAATTTTTGTGGATATTTTAATGGAACTTTAAGCTGTTTGGAGGTAGCTTTTTATCGAGTGGATTTCGCTACATCATACACCGACACACTGTAGTCCCAGCCATTGCATCGTGTACGCAAGCCATTGATATTACGTCATAGCCGCCATCTTGAAACCGCGGGATATTCAAAGTGAGATTTTTCAGAGTGGATTTCTTTGTAATCAACGAAAATACCAGGTTCCTGTTGGAGGAGAGACTATTTGTACGTGTTCTGCAAACGATTATCCAGTGATTTTGGGAGGATGGCCAGTATTTATGGATATTTCATCGTATTATTGTTTACCCCTCAAGTACAACTGCATTCTTGTGCCACGCCTTTGCGCTGTATTAAGGTAGGAACGTTCCATTTTCTTACTTCATCAGGAGGGGAAAACACTGATTATGGTTCTTATAGACTAGAGCAACCCAAAGTAAAATACGGAGAGATGTCATTATCAAGAATTTATCAGAATAGAGCATGTTTAAACAGAAATACATTCATCAATCAACTTGGCAAAAATATGCCTAACTTTACTCCTGTTAGATTAAAGATTCTGCAGACTCAGAACCAGAGTTTACTGGGGGACGGATGTACAATCTGTTGCTAGCTACATATTTGTCTTCTACCAGTCACGCAAGAATGAATTGAAGACTCGTTGGTACGTTCTATGTAGACCACAGCCCCATTTCATTGAGTGCTCGTGAATCTGTTGTTCCAAGGCTGAAGATGTTAATTGCCCTACATATGTTAATTAGTGGGAATGTACACCCAAACCCGGGTCCAATGTACCAGCGGTACCCATGTACAATATGTTCTAAGCATGTTGCCAAAAAGCACCCAGCTCTTGAATGTGATCGGTGTGGTGAATGGACTCATGCACACCAACTGTGCAAATGTTTCAGATCGATCTTATGATTACTACATTGGTCTGGAAGAGTTTGAGTGGTATTGTCCTAGCTGTGATGTACTGAGATTTAGTGACTCTTTTTTTCTTGACAATGAGATTGAAAACCCTGTCAATAATGATGTGACTGACATACTTGATATGAGTAAAAGTCCGTTATCGTGTGCCTCAAGTGACGAAGACATTCAATCACCATCTCATACTACTAGTTCACCCAGAAATAGATTAGTGTGTGATCTTGGTGGTAGTGTGAAAACTGGACAGAAAGATAGAAAATCCAGACTTCAAGTTCAAGTTAACAGTATTGGAAAATGTGATGTTACAATTTTGACAATTAACGCGGAAGGGTTGAGTAATAAAGTTGCTGCTTTCCATGCACTCATTGATGAACATAAAGCTGACATTGTTTGTGTAACAGAATATAAAGTGGATGACAGTGTGACCTCCCAAGAATTGTTCCCTACGCATTTTAATGTTTATCGCAATGATAGGAAACGCGGGGGTACGTGGTGGTGTTATCACAGCTGTCAAGTCGAACATTGTTAGTACTCATTGCCCCGAAATGGATACCAACTGTGAAATGATATGGGTTTGCGTCCATTTGCAAGATGCCAAATCACTCTACATTGGGAATTTCTATAGACCCCCCCCCCCCTGCCAGCTTATTGAGTATTGGACACAGCTTGAGGAGTCCTTGGGTAAAATCTATCAAAAGAACATGCCATTTGTTATCTTAACTGGTGACTTCAATTGTCCGGAGATTGATTGGTCCACTGAACCACCCACACCTGGGGACCACCATGGAAGCCATATGCTTTCAGTCTGTGATGAGTTCCATCTTACGCAAAGCTGCTGGTCCTGATGAGATTACTGCCCGAATGTTGAAAGAAACAGCGGAGGAATTAGCTCCAATTCTAACATCATTGTTTCAACAATCTCTCGACACGGGGGTTCTCCCAGACGACTGGCTCCTGGGAAATGTAACAGCACTTTTCAACAAGGGATCTAGAGAAAATCCAGAAAACTACCGAGTCGGACCTGTTTCTCTAACTGCAATTATGTGTAAAATTTTGGAACACATCCTTCATTCTCAGATTAGCAAGCATCTTGATAAGCACAAGATTTTGACACCGTTGCAACATGGATTCCGGAAGGGACATTCATGTGTTACTCAACTTATCCAAGTTATCAATGACTGGATGGACGGAATTGATAACTCACAACAAATCGATGCTGCAATTTTGGACTTTACTAAAGCTTTCGACTGTGTACCTCATGAATGACTTAAATCAAAATTACATCACTATGGCGTTAGAAATAAGATCCTCAACTGGATTAGTAGGTTCTTGACCCAGCGACAACAACGAGTCATCATCAATGGCGAAACTTCGGAATGGCAACCAGTAATATCAGGAACTCCGCAAGGGACTGTATTAGGTCCATTACTGTTCCTAATTTACATCAACGACATTGTCGAGGAACTTCAGTGCAACGTACGTCTATTTGCGGATGATTGCATCTTATACACCACTGTTTCAAGTGTTCAGGATTGTAACAAGCTCCAAAGAGACTTGGACATCATTTCTCAATGGGCCTCCAAGTGGCAGATGACTTTCAACCCTAAGAAATGTAACATCATGTCTGTGGGGCTGATGAGATCCAAACTCCAACACAAATACACCATGTTTGGAGAAATTTTGGCTCAAGTTCAAGAACATACCTACCTTGGAGTAACAATATCTCTCTTGGAAATCGCACTATCGGCGTACGGTCAGCAAAGCGAATAAAATTCTTGGTCTTCTTCAAAGAAATATTCATCAGTGCAGTTCGGATACCAAAGGCAAAGCCTACAAAGCTCTTGTTCGACCACACCTTGAATATGCGAGTGCTGTCACTGATCCTTACCAGGCCAAGTACATTCAGATGTTGGACAAGGTTCAAAGAAGAGCTGCTCGTTTTGTGGTCAATGATTACAGTCGGAAGTCCAGCGTAACTGGAATGCTAAGACGATTGGAATGGGAAAGTCTAGCTGAAAGACGACTCCATACAAGATTGAGCCAACTATATTTAATTCACAAGGGGGAATCTCCAGTATCATTTACCAAACTTCAACCCAGAAACTCAAACCGCGTTTTTCACCTGATGCTTACAACATAATTGAGTCCAGAACAGATAGGCACTTGCACTCTTTTCTGCCCAGAACAATACGGGACTGGAATGATCTGCCCCTTGCCACTACGTCAATGCCATCACTAGATAAATTTAAGGCCGCACTAATTAAATAATCACTAAGTCGCATCTGCACCCGACCACAGCGTCATGGAGCTATCGTTCTGTTGCTGTGTACCCGTGATGATGATGATGAATCCTCTTCCGCAAAATACCCGTAATTTGCAAACCCCACATTCGTTTAAAATGGCCGTAAAGCGAATTCTGCTTTCAAAGATGCGTGAATTCTAAGGTACATAACTCAAAGGATGCTTTTATCTATGTTTACATTGTAATCGATATTTTATGCATTGTACTTTATTTACCACAACCCCCACACACTTTTACACTCAAATTATATCGTAAATGAAGCTGATAGTGATGTCGAATGTGTATACACCTTGACTTCCGGGATGTTTTTGAACGAAGCGTTCCTGCTCAGTAAGGACAAGGCGTGTGTATTTATTAGGGTCTGCATGGTAGGGGCGCAGAGGGTACTACCCAATAACTTCGGGATAACGATTATTGTATTTGCCGCTCGATCGTCAAGATGTATTATCGACCCTGGGGTTTATTCATATTTGTAATATATCTTCGGTGATGTAGGTTGTGACGTGTAACTGCACAGAAGGGTGGGATGGCGACCACTGTGATACAGATGCAGACTCCTGTGAAGGAGATCCCTGCTTCGAAGGAGTCATTTGTTTCGATGATCCGCCCCCTTCGACAGAGCCTAGATGTGGCGATTGTCCTCCAAACTTTGTCGGTGACGGACTAACGTGCTACGGTAAGTCAGAGAGCGTGACATTAATATATCCAGTGGCGTGTTTTCAATGTAAGGGAGAGTCCACATAGCCTAGATGTGATTTTCTTCAAATTTTGTCGGTGACGGGCTAACGTGTTACGGTATGTCAGAGAGCGTGATTAATCTGATGGCGTGTTTCAAATGGGAGTGGAAGTCTACAGACCCTCGATGGGGCGATTGTCCTCCATAAAGAATTTGATTATCATGGAAGACAGGCAAATTGAAAGGTTTATCAAAAGCATCATAATCCTTGATATCTTGGAATGTACACCATGTGGTAGGGCTATCACATTTTCACAATCACGATTCGATTCGCCATGTGTGCTGCATTATATCTGACTTTGCCGTAAATAGATTATTTAGGTTTTTAATGTAGTTCCGGTGGTTAAAAATTATTTACTTGAACTGTAAACTATATACATTATGGTTGAGTACTTTTTAAGATATTGACTATCGAAATCTGGTTGAATGAGACACCCCATATATATATATATATATATATATATATATATATATATATATGTACCCGTGGTATACACAGCTACATCCTGATAGTCTTTGCCTATTTCATTTATTGATTTTATCCCACTAAGACGGCTCGTCAAGTTGTGTTTTAGCCAAATTCTTACAATTGTAATACTATTATTGCTCACCTCGAATCCTGGATCGCCTTCTCCCCGTTAGATCCCTGACGATGGTTTGGACAGCTGTACCGCAAAGCCTACAACGACGTCCCCCCCCCCCCCCTCCCCAAACAAAGATGAACAACTGCAACCCCTCAATCTCGTCAACCATAAATCAGCTACACAAAAATGCTGATAAAATCCTACATTAGCTATTGTGTGCAGAAATGTATTACTTTTACTCTTCATTGTCGCATGTTGTTCTTGTTTGTTCAATTTCCGTTGTACAGCCCTCGAACAAAGCAATAATTAAATTCAATTCAATTCTCATTTATTTCATTTTCAATTAAAAAGTACATTCGAAACAAATACAAAATAAGTCATAAACGAAATTAGAAAATGAAATGGGGAACTACATAAATAAAGCCCTTGGGCCTTGTACAAGCATAGTTCCCTAAAAATATTGCGAAAATGATATAGACAACAAATAGAAAAAGATAAAACTAAAACTAAAAATATAACACAAATATAGACAACAAAGAAAAATAGGAACAGAAAAATAACTATACATATTTAAGAGAAAGAAAAAGCTTCAACTTTTTTTTGAAAGAAGTGATTGTATTGCAATTAGAAATACATTTAGGAATTGAGTTCTGATTTCATTGCATTATTTGTTTTTACTGGCCATAAGTGAAAAGAATCCTTAAAACGGGTATCATGATTATGTATCTGGTAATTAAGAGTGAACATTTGAGAAATATTAGAGGGTAATTTATTTTTAAAGTAAAAGAAACCAAGGAGAGCAAGGGAGTAATAGTACAAATCAAAAATATTAAGAGTTTTCAATTTACTGAACAATGGGGCAGAAGGGGCACGATAGGGACATCCCAGGCATATGCGAAGGGCCTTTTTCTGTAATTTAAATAATTTATCTAATTTAGTTCGACTACAATTGCCCCAAACAGCAACACAATAATTAAGGTATGAGAGCATAAATGAATTATATAATAATATTACAGCAGAAGGCGGAAGCGAATCTTTTAATCTATACAATATACCGATACATTTAGATACCTTTTGAGTGACCTTATTAACATGTGTATCCCAATGCATATTATAATCAATGTATACCCCAAGAAAATTAACACTATTAACCTTTAATATTTATTGGATCATTGTTGATTTTAAGAAGTAAACTATCAAGTGAATCAGTTAGATTAGACTTCCTATGGTAGAACGTAATGTAATTTGTTTTACTAGGATTTATCAACAATCTATTTGATTTGAACCATTTTGTTACTTTATCTATTTCAGTATTGATATTATTTTGTAAATTACGAGTGTTAGGTTGGGTGTAAATTAAAGTGGTATCATCAGCGTACATGATATAATCAAATTTGTCAGATGAATGTGAAAGATCATTTATATAAATTAAAAACAATAAAGGACCTAGGATTGAACCTTGTGGTACCCCATGTGTAAGAGAAGAAAAATTGGAAGAATTACTGTTATAAACTACATATTGAGATCTATTACAAACCAACTTAATGGTAAGCCCCTAATCCCATAATGTTCCAATTTTGACAAGAGTATTCTATGATCAACTATATCAAAAGCTTTGGAGAGGTCCATGAAAATGCCAATACAAAATTTATTAGTATGAATTGCTGATAAAACTTTATCTTGTAAATCTATCAAAGCATGTGTAGTTGAATGATTTTTCCTAAACCCATATTGTGAGTGAGTAAGAATATTATTATTTAAACAAAATGAATATAGTCGATTATAAATGCATTTTTCTAACAATTTTGATATGGATGGCAGAATGGAAATGGGCCTATACTGATGGTATTTATGAGGATCATTCTTTTTAAATACAGGGATTATTTTAGCAATCTTTAGTTTATCTGGGACTATGCCTGTAGAAAGAGAGAGGTTGAATATAAAAATCAAAGGATGTACAATATAAAATATTATTTCTTTCATTAAGTTAGTACTAAGATTATCAAATCCAGCGCGGAATGACAAATATGCGTCCGTCAGAAGACCATGCCGAATCTACCTTCACATGACGCCTAGCTTCACGCGGGAGCTTATTATTGAAATCAGTCAAGTCTTCCTGAATTCCCATGCCGGTATGTTTGAGGGATGTTCTGTTGGTGATTAATAGCTGCCTGTATTTATAGCTGGTCAATTTAACTATTATTGGTCTTGGTGGTACAGGCCTAGGTCCAGCTGATTTCGCAGGTTCCCTTTGCTTCCCAACTCGATGACTCCGGTCGATGTGCCTCGGTTCGAGATCAATGGAAAGTTTTTCCTTCGCGATTTGACAAATGAGAGCATCAGTATTCTCCTTTGTAGATTCCTTCACTCCATATACTCTCACACAATTTCTCTGGGAGTATTGCTCCTGTTTATTCTGTTCATAAGTAAGTTTCTTTATCTTTTCCAAAGCAGATTCGAGCTCCTTAGTGGTACGAATGATGTAATTTCGTGCTTTATCCAAATTACACTGAAGATCAAGAACGATACCATCTTGTTTATCAAGTTGAGTTTGAATTTCGAGCAGTTTGGTATCTACAGCCTTTGATATTAAGGCATTAAGAGCATCCAGTAGTTCAACATCCTCCAGTAGGTCCTTTAACAATTGCTTCTTTTGCCTAGTACCCATTGTAGTCAAGGTTCTGACTTAAAGGATTAAGTCTCAGAAAAATACTTTAAGAGCCTTGTGAATGGGAGGTAACAACAGACCACACTCGATGAAAGAATCAGTTAAAAGTCCAGTGCTTTTTGGAGTTAATGGTCCGTTTCGAAGCTTTTACAGGGTAACTTCACAGGAGTTACAGAATTATGCAACATCAAAGTGTGTATATGGGACTTGCCTGGTATATGGTTCCAATGTTCAAATCTTTGAATGGGAAAAGTGTCTACAGAACTGTCAAGAATCCATCAAATAAATGTGAAAGTTGACTCCAAAATCATCCCTTGGTAGACTACTCCATATCAGGTCAAGATAAAACACGCGTGAAAAGATTTAAGAGTACAAAAAAAAGGCAAATTTTAAAAGCTTTTCCAGGTCGGAGCACATTGAACGAAATAAGACAAACAATTGTTAATACATAAAACTTGGCCTAAATTAACCTGTGGTATACACAGCTACGCCCTGATAGTCTTTACCTATTTCATTTACATATATATTAACCCATGTATATATATATATATATATATATATATATATATATACATATATATGTATATATACATATATTCATATGTATGTATATATATTCATGTATGTATATATATTCATATATATATACATACATATTCATATATTCATACCCATATATACATACATATATATATTCATACCCATCGCCTGTACATTTCATGGCATGCTCTCAATATATATACATACATATATTCATATGAATATATATATATATATATATATATTCATATATATATATATATATATATTCATATGTATTCATATATTTGTTCATATACATATATACATATATATGTATATGAACAAAGAATGATGGAACGGAATGAAGCAGGTCACTCGGTGTATTTACAAGCTTTCGGCTCCTGGCCTTCTTCAAGTTTATTTGCTAAATCAAACAGAAATGAAACAAATAATAATAATAAGCAACTTAACAAAACTAAAGACAACAGAACAGAATTATCATAAAGCTGGCAACATAAATCAACAGGAATAAATGAAATTGAAAAGATGTTACTCGGCAGGAGTAAGTGAAATAACGAAAATGAAACTCAATAGAAACAAAAGTAAGCAAAGTAAACAATACCTGACTTTTAAGGTCGAAGCAATATATGTTGTCTCGTGTGTAATGTGTAGGTGTTCTGTGCAATAATAGTTACATGTAATACGGACGTCATGTAGAGGGCGTTTACTACACAAGTAAGTAAATGGGTGCGTCCGACCGGAACAATGTAAAAAAAAAAAAAAAAAAAAAAAAAAAAAAAGGAAGGGGGGGGGGGGGCATCGACGGAAAGATAGGAGTGGTGTCAAACGTTACAAGTAAAGCATGTTGAAAAGCATCAGTAAGCGCATCCATTACCTGTCATTCATTACCTGTTATTCATACCCATCGCCTGTACATTTCATGGCATGCTTTCAAATCAACTTCAATTCTGGTTACAAAAGGGATGTTTACTATTAAGTTTAATGCTATATACACAAACATTAAGTGTTTATAGTTGTTGGCTTTGGTTTTTTTTTTTTTTTTAAAGATGCATATCCATAACAAATTTACATATGAATATCAATCTAATGAGTCAGGGTAATTTTACCAAGAAATTATGAGTTACAATTACTTGATTGGAAAGGTCTGTGGTAAAGTACCAAAATGACGGGTACAAAACAAAATATGCCCCGATGCCACATATAGTATATAACACGCTTTCCTTGTAACCTTTTTAAAAAGACAGTCTTACAAAAGCAATCATATCTTTGAGTTTTAGCGTAGATCCTTGTAAAATTCACAGGAAATTTAAAATATACTACTGCAACATAACGCGTGTGTCACATTTGACCGATGACGATAACGATAACAAGATTTTCAATTAAGGCTACATCGTGATGTATGTATGTATGCTCGTGCCTGATTATACACAGCAAAAACGCTGTTTAAAATTTCGCTGTTTAAAATTGTGTTGTTTAAATTTTAAGCAATGTTGTTTAAAAGACGGACCTTGTTTTTTAAACAACTGCTGTTTAAGACACCAATGATAATCTTTTAAACAACGTTGTTTAGAATGGCGGATGACTGTGTGGTTGCAATATTGTAGAAGTTCCAAATGCCAGAGCTGATTGATACATTCATAGGTAAGCATTTAGACTAAATATATTGTAATCTGATCGAGTTTATACTCTAGACATATTTGTGCTGACATGACATCTATATGATGTCTAGATCTAAGCCACAGTCACAGAATTAATTATGATTTAGACCTAGCTGCAACTTTGCAAGTCGCCCTTCCAGCGCAGCGCAGTTTAAGTTGCACACACAGTGAACGCGCGCGTGGGTCCGGTCCGGTCCGGTCCTATACTGTATGTGTGCAACTAACTTAAACTGCGCTGCGCTGCAAAGTTCCAGGTCTACATCATAATTTGTTTTGTGGATGTGGTCTAGATCTAGACATCATGTAGATGTCATGGCAGCACAACTATGTCTTGAGTATAAACTCGATCAGATTACAATATATTTAGTCTAAATGCTTACCTCTGAACGTGTCAGTCAGCTCTGGCATTTGGAACTTACTAGTGTACAACAGCCTTAAACAACCGTGTATGTTTAAACACATCATATCTGTATAGTGTTTTAAACAACTTGAATGTATTTTTTAAACAATAGTTGTGCAAAAAGTTTTAAACAACTGTGTGTTCTTAAACAACTTAATTTAAACAACCTAGTTGTTTAAAAGCTGTTGTTTAAAAAATTGTTTAAAATTTTAAACAACAGGTTGTTTAAAGTTTAAACAACCTTGGTTGTTTAACATTTTAAACAACAGTTGTTAGAGTGAACGGCTTAAACAACGTTGTTTAAAATTTTTTTGAAGAGTTGTTTGAAATATATTTTACTGTGTAATAGGGCAGCTCTAGGGAGTACCTGTAATAAAAGATCTCGTTGTCGTTATTGGTAAAAAGTGACCCAGGCTTTATTTACAAAATATTGTAGAAATTGGTCACGTAATTTTTAAAGATATTACCAATCAAACTCTCCTGTTTTTTTTTTCCTTCAAGTTTCCTACATACAAAAGACAGATTTAGTATTACATTTTTTTCTAAATTGCGTAAAGGACGTTCATGTAAAGGACGCTTACAAGTCGTGCATACGGTAAAACGTTACTTTATCATACTCGGACACCATTTCAATGTTATCCTTCATGTACAACGGGATATCATTGTTATCAAAGTGAAATACTCCCATGCATTGTTTAAAACGTATTTACCATAGTTTGTGTCCTTGCATTTCAATTCACACAGATATCAACGAATGTGCGAAACATACACTGAACGCCTGTGATCAGGAGTGCCAAAATACGCAAGGATCTTATAAGTGTTTGTGTGGATCTGGTTATGTCTTGGCTGTCGATTTACGCTCATGCAACGGTAACATTAAGTATTATGTATATATATATATATGTGTATATATATATATATATATATATATATATATATATATACACACACACACACACACACAAACAAGGAGTTCGGGTGTTCCTACGTTCTTAAATGAATATTCACGATATGCAAAGTCTTGAATGAATTTTATTATATTAAAATGAGAAAAGGCAGGCGTGGTACAAGAACTAGAATACACATCGTGCAGGGAGCGTTGAAAGACGTCGTGTTGGTAGGCGCCATGACAGAGAGGCGACATGAAAGCAAGGGTTGGTAGCAGTTTGGCAGTTGCCACACATTTCTTGCATTGAAAAAGACCGCATGGTGACTCCCGTCAATTTCAAAGCAGTACCTTTAACACTTTCTGTTCACTCAAATTATCTCCTTATTGCACATCGTCCTTGCCATGTGATATTTTACTAAATATTTAAATGTTTAAATGTCTCCAGTTTAAAACTAATGTGTATAGATGTTAAAAGCCTTGTGAGGAAGGTAATCAACACCAGAAATCGTTTTTTTTCCCCTCAAAGCTTTGGTGTTGCACAAAGCAATTCCTTCCATTCATAGAGGCCTCTTTTTTGTGCCGATCATCACGCTTGGCAAACGAACGACCGTGCCAAGGAGCACTGGTGGCACTTGATTACAGAGCAAAGAGAAAGGAGAGAACTTCAATCCAAAATTAAAAGTTTTTGTCGTACGTAACCTGATGCAGTGAGTGCATTTTTTTTTCTTTGTCCGGTTATTTTTATCGATGATTTTTTTTTTCTGTTTCAATTTAATGATATACTCCAATTCCACTAATTTGTTTATTAACAAAGCATAAATTGAAATTTAATTCGGTGTAGATATAAATGAATGTGTAACGAATGACCACGACTGTGGATCTGAAAGCGTTTGCACCAATATCAGATTGGCAAAATTGCTTCAAAATGGCTGATTTTGTGAACAACTCTCCATTTGTTTTGTACACATATTTTCAGATTTTCCCCATTATCTCTCAGGGTGTTCCTTGTCTCCTCCTGAACTTGACATATGTGGTGTAAAATACATTTTCCCATTATATATGTTGAGCTCAGAAGGAGATTAACTGCACTTTGAAAGATAATGGGGAAAATCTGAAAATCTGTGTACAAAACAAATGGAGAGTTGTTCACAAAATCAGCCATTTTGAAGCAATTTTGCCAATTTGAGGATCCCCATAGAAAGTAAAACGAGACTTTTCAAACTTCCATAACTCTCTCATTTTTTAACCAATTTTAATGAAACTTTTTGTAAAGTGCTTATCTGAATTCTCACTTTCCAATAACATTGATTCTCTCCTTGGGTTTTGGTTTCCTTTAAGTCATTCCTGGAAACAAATCCGTTACTATTTTTTTTTTTTTGGGGGGGGGGGGGGGGTTCGCAATATAGATCTGCACTCTACAGTCACACAGATTTCTATTTCGATTTCGATTTCAAATCATTTCAAAATTCATTAAAATACATACAGGGGCGTAAATTGCCATTACAGTATACAAATTTTTTCAAGAGATAAACACATACAAAGACATAGGAAAAGGGAATTTGAGGTTTTTCACCAAAAAATGAACAGTTTTATCAGGGCACCAACTTTTTGCGAACAATTGAAAAATCTTATCTAAATACAACATAAAAGAAAACAAACTACAACAAGCAGTTAACAAAAAAGTAAACATACAAGCAAATAAAAAATTGTTAAAAGAGGTTACTTATTCATTAGTTTAAATAATAAAAAACATTTTTATTAATTTTAATAAATATCTATAGGTTGGCAAGTCCAAGCTATTGTGTGTCCTATACGTTACCGACTACATCTGATCTTAATATTTGTGATGACTGTAGAAAGCTGAGGTCCCTCTTAGAGCTAGGGTCAGACAAAATAATCAAAATGATATTTTTATGTCAATTTATGTTCACAATTCCATAATACAATTCAATGGTACATGGTTACGTAAGGGACATGCCTTGGACTTGCCCAGGTAAAGAGTTCCACATGCGATGACCCGAGTATCTGAAAGAATACGCAACTTAATCTTTATTCATATTTCATTCGTGGTACTTCTGGTATCGATGTATACCACTATTAGATATGAGCATGTTTATAATAAACTTGGGAACAATATGCCTTTGTTTTTTTAAGACAAGAATGGACATTAAATACTCATGCAATTTGTAAATGTTTAGTATTTTGAGAGACACGGAAGATTGGATGGGATTTTTGGTTGCTCTATAATCAGAAGTAGTAGTATGTTTAATCTTCTTTTGCATTTTGAATAAACAGTCAGGCCTCAAGAAATTGGTGTTTCTAACACAACGTTACAATAACTTAGATGGGGTAAAACAAGCGGATTATAGTGTAAAACAAGAATTCGTTGAGGTAATATCGAACGAATTTTAAACAATAAACCTGCTGTTTTTGACATATTGTTAAAATCATGAAGAATAATATGTTTATTCCATAGTAGGTGTTCGTCTGATTGCACACCCAAGAAGTGTGCATTAGGCCTACTAACCCTAATAGTACACTATTCATACTTATGCAAATATGAACAATCAGATTCGTTGGTACACGTCGTTGTTTGTTATGGAAAAATGTAAAACTTGATTTATAAACATGTAAGAGCTTTTTATTTTAATCATACCATTTATTTATAATATGTATTTCAGTATTCACTGACGTATTTATATCATCTATGTTTTTACAGGAAAATATCAAGTTTGTATCATCTGCAAAAAGAATGAAACCTGTAACCTTAGAGCAATTGTACAAATCGTTAGTATATAAAAGAACTAGTAGGGGACCTAATACCGATCCTTGTTGAAAACCCCACGTCTTTATAAGAGCATTTGAGTCATAAACAATTTTCTCTAAAATTATTTAAATAAAAGGTAGAAGAGAAACTGGTCCTTAATGTTTTACATCATATTCATCATGTTTCTTAAACACTGGTAGAATTTTAGCAATTAGATTATTTTTCATAAAATGACCATGATTCGACACAAAAATGTCCGTAACAAATTCATAACAAGTCCCCGATACCCCTAATGATGGTCTAACCTCAACAGAAATGAAAATGTTTCTGCAGCTTTTTTGCTCACCAACCAAACACTACCCCTATTTTATGGTCCCAATATTACGCGTTCTGATATCTTTTTGGTGAGAGAAGAGGAAATGAGATAATGTCATGAATCGTAATTGATCCTTTTCTGAACAAACTTTTTTTTTCAGGTTTGTAAAAATTATGGTGCATGGATGAGATTACATCTGTTACATGTTTTGGAATTATTTAACATTACAGTACCAAAGATAGTTTAGATATATAACATTATATATTACAAAATAGACATTTTGAAATGGTAAATTCCTAATTATGTCCAAAGAGCTTGTCTTTCCTCTTTAGAAAATGAAATTATATCATGAATAGAAAATTGAAAGACTTTATAGTTTGTTTTTAAAGAAGCACTAGAAAAACAATTTAAATGAAACCCGGTCACCAAACAACAATAAAGTCTTTTTTTTTTTAAATTCATTCATTCTCGAATTCAGTATCAGTATTTTTTGCTCATTTTTAAGCAATGCTTGATCGATTTATGCACGAAGGTGAATGGGGTAATAACTACATATAAATTTTGTTGCCTACCCAGTAAAGATATATCTCATTACAAAAACAAGCAAAAAATTAAAGATAAGTTATAGTCATCCGACATTTTATCAGGCAACATTTGCTTTTGGCTTTTTTTTTCTTTCGTCAAAGATTTAGAGTAAGGGCTTGCCTTGCTATCGATTTTTAGGAAATTTACTGCAGGTGAAGAATTGTCACACAATGAATTGAATGCATATTTGCCATACTGTCATATTAGGTCTGTCTCAATGATACAAATGACATCGTATACAATCTTTTACTTCTCTCCCACTTTTCTTTGCCCTTGATCAGATATTGATGAATGCGGAATGGCAGATTCCTGTGATGTTAATGCGCTATGTGATAACACAGAGGGCTCCTATATGTGTACTTGTATGGAAGGCTACGTCGGGGATGGCCAGACGTGTGATGGTATGAATAGTAGAGGTTTTCCCATGTGCTTTTTCGAAAAAAATACTGAATTCTGGTATTGCTTTGTAAAACAAACTATTGACCGATGTTTCGAAATATGTAGGTGTTATATTGTAAACAAGGTATGGCAGTTGTGATGCCAGTTTGCTAATATCGAATTTGGGTTTCTCGTTGTTAATGTTGCTTTGTTTCTGTTTTTTTTCTCTTCTGTTCATAGGTGTGACTAAATCATCGTTGTCAGTGTAGTAAAATCACGCAAAACCGTTATAACGCAAACCCGTAATAAATTGACGTCAAAATAGTTAATCGATTACCAGGAGATCACTCTCCGCGCTCCACTGTGCAAGAGAATTTGCACGCAAACCCTATGTGAATGGAGAAGGCATGAACGATTCCAAGATGCGTTCTCAATCTTTAAATTCACAGGGACGGCTTTAAAAGCAAAGGGACGGCTGCAAAATACGATACTTTTAAAGAAAAATTTATACATGATCAATCTATCCTCGCCGATTTTTTTCCCCATGCCGTTTTGCTATAAATCAATCAAAATCATAATTCATCTTTTGCAAGCAGCTGAAAAGAACGCCTGATAGATGTAATGACAGTCGTTGTTTGTCCAATATCCACGTGTGTATGATGACCAACACGGCTGGCGTGGCAGCAGTACTATAGTATTTCTTTGTTTTTTCTTCTCTCTATCTTCATTCTTTTCTGATGAATTTCTTTGTTTTTCTTCTCTCTTGTCTTCTTTTTCTTATGTATTCCTTTGTTTTTCCTCTGTCTGTCTTTTTTATTATGTATTTCTTTGTTTTTCTTCTCTCTGTCTTTTTTCTTAATGTACTTCTTTGTTTTTCTTTTCTTTATCTTCTTTTAATTTCTTTATGGATTTCTTTGTTTCTCTTCTATCTTTTTTCCCTAATGTATTCCGTTGTTTTTCTTCTCCCTGTCTTCCTTTTTTCCTTATTTATTTCTTTGTTTTTCTTCTCTCTTCTTTTTCCCTGATGTAATTCTTTTTTTTCTTCTCTCTGTCTTCCTTTTTTCCTTATGTATTTCTTTGTTTTTCTCCTCTCTCTCTTCCCTTTTTGCCTTATGTATTTCTTTGTATGTATTTTTTATATATTCTTTTTATTTCTTTATGTATTTCTTTGTTTCTCTTCTCTCTCCTTTTTTCCTTATGTATTTCTTTGTTTTTCTTCTCTCTGTCTTCCTTTTTGCCTTATGTATTTCTTTGTATGTATTCTTTATATATTCTTTTTATTTCTTTATGAATTTCTTTGTTTCTCTTCTCTCTCCTTTTTTCCTTATGTATTCCTTTGGTTTTCTTCTCTCTGTCTTCCTTTTTTCCTTATGTATTTCTTTGTTTTTCTCCTCTCTCTCTTCCCTTTTTGCCTTATGTATTTCTTTGTATGTATTTTTTATATATTCTTTTTATTTCTTTATGTATTTCTTTGTTTCTCTTCTCTCTGTCTTCTTTTTTTCCTTATGTATCTCTTTGTTTTTCTTCTCTCTTCCTTTTCCCTTATGTATTTTTTTTCTTCTCTCTGTCTTCCTTTTTTCCTTATGTATTTCTTTGTTTTTCTCCTCTCTGTCTTCCCTTTTTCCTTATATATTTCTTTGTTTTTATTCGCTCTTTTTTCCTTATGTATACCTTTGTTTTTCTTCTCTCTGTCTTCCTTTTTGCCTTATGTATTTCTTTGTATGTATTCTTTATATCTTCTTTTTATTTCTTTATGTATTTCTTTGTTTCTATTCTCTCTCCTTTTTTCCTTTTGTATTTCTTTGTTTTTCTTCTCTCTATCTTCCTTTTTTCCTTATGTATTTCTTTGTTTTTCTTCTATCTTCTGTTTCCCTTATGTATTTCTTTGTTTTTCTTCTCTCTGTCTTCCTTTTTTTCCTTATGTATTTCAATGTTTTTATTCTTCATATCTTCTTTTTATTTCTTTATGTATTTCTTTATTTTTCTTCTCTCTGTCTTCAACTTTTCCTTATGTATTTCTTTGTTTTTCTTCGCTCTTCTTTTTTCCTTATGTATTCCTTTGTTTTTCTTCTCTCTGTCTTCCTTTTTCCTTATGTATTTCTTTGTTTTTATTCTTTATATCTTCTTTTTATTTCTTTATGCATTTATTTGTTTTTCTTCTCTCTGTCTTCCTTATCCGTATGTATTTCTTTGTTTTTCTTCGCTCTTCTTTTTTCCTTATGTATTTCTTTGTTTTTCTTCTCTCTGTCTTCCTTTTTTCCTTATGTATTTCTTTGTTTGTCTTCTCTCTGTCTTCCTTTTCAGTATGCACAACACTTGCGTCAAATACGGGCGAACGACTAATAAGAGACTAGAAAAATCACTGGACCGTACGACCTTGCTGTGCGGGGCTTACGTAACAATCAGCAAATATAACGCTAAACCGTTATAACGGTTTTACGTGATTTTACTACACTGGTTGTAATAAAAGAAAAGGTTCTAAATGATAATACAATATTTTCGCACTGGTCTTCTGTCATCTTTCGCTAGACAATGTTGAATGTTTGAATGCCGTGTATGCGAGACTTTAAAGTAAGTTCTATCCCGTGTGAATACAAATGATTTGAATTCAATTTAATACAGACGAGGATGAATGTCGTAACCCTACTTTAAACGAGTGCCACGAGCAATCCACCTGCTCCAACGTAGAGGGATACTACCAGTGTTCTTGCAACGAGGGTTGGACCGGTAATGGCTTTAACTGTACCGATGTAGATGAATGCCAGGAGGGACTTGCCGAGTGTGATACGAAAGCAAACTGCACCAATCTGATAGGTGAATACATGTGCCAATGCAACGATGGGTATATTGGAAATGGCCTTGAGTGTTTTGGTAAGATAAGTTGAGAGTACTTGGCATTGAATTTTAATATTTGATGGGATATTAATAGCAAGCTCCTACGTGTATATAAACTAAGATATATAATGATATTCAGAAGGGATTAGATTAAAAGAACACCATAAAGTTATAAGAAGATTTATATGCTTTAGCATGTGTCTTACCATATTTCTTACTAGAAAATGTGTACATACGATTTTTGCTCAAGTTCTATGGTTAAGGTTTACTCATTTTTTCATGATTTTTTTGTTTTCTATCAAGGTTTTTTCACATTTTTCGTTATAAACGCTGCAGGAATAGTATTTTCTTTCCTATACACAATGCCCATACAACCCTCTATATCAGAACTCAATTGGGTGTGATTTCAATCACGTTCTACTTTTTTGTCGGATATTTTACATATTATGGATAGTAAAAGGTTAATTTCTAATCAATCGTTGCCCAAATGGGCTGTGATATGTTTTGACCGACAAAATGCGACGTCAGATGTCAGACCGTATGGAAAGCAAACGTGATCGAAAATGACCTTGGAATATTACAACTTGGCCAGCATTGATATTTATTCATTATACAAGCAGCAAAAAAAGAAAGGGAACACTCTTTCTTGTTTAAAATTTTCATATAAACCGTCACTCAGATATAATGAATATATATAAATATATAAAGAAAAACTAAAACTCTACCGACCTCAAAGAAGTTGTGAAAGTTCATGCTTGGATGAGCACATCCGTTTAACCGTTAGAAGGTCTGTTTAAGAAAATTGCCAAACAAAAGAGCAAGTAGCCATTCAAATGTTAATGAACCTGTGCATCTGTAAGACATTATTGTTCAACAATGAAAACAAAGAATGAGAACAAATGAGGATTGAGCCCTGGATGTCAACTGTAGTCTCAGGGCTGCATGGTTTTTGACAAGCAAATGCAAGTGTTTTTCGTGATTGCTTTTTTTTTTTTTTTTTTTTTTTACTTTACAACATGGAATGCTCATCAACATTTGAATGGCCAGATGCCATATTTTCGCAATTTTCTTTCAAAGTCTCATTTATTATTAAATGGCTATACTCACTGATTCCAATTGCATATTATCTTAAAGAGGATTTATTTATGTTTCTTTTGATGTATTAATGAACACTTTTTATCTAACATTTATTTGAAAATCTTAACTATTAATATTGTCCACTTTCTTCCACTTTCTTTTTTTTTTGCTGAGTGTTAATGTAAAGATACATTTTATTTCAAAACAGACGTGGATGAGTGCGACGGTGCCTCTGAAGACATATGTCCGTTTGGAGCGTACTGTATTAACACGAATGGTTCGTTCACGTGTGACTGCAAGGATGGCTTTAACTCCACAATATATGGAAATTGTGAAGGTTAGAAGTAGTGCCTATCCATGAAACAGCCATTGCCTTTTTTCCTCTCTAATAACTTCGATGATATATCTATTTTACTAGTATGCAGAGTGTCTAGGAAGAACGTAACACATGAGATATGCAATTTCAATGAGTCTTTGACACAATATCATTATTATTATTATTATTTTTTTTTTTTTAGGGGGGTAGAAAATTATTTTGGGAGTCAAAATTGTCAAAATACTCGTGTACCAAATTTGGGCAGAAGCAGCCAATGTGGGTCAAAAAACAATAATACACTTATTTCAGTATGAAAACTATTACTGTGGTATTTCAAATGATTTTGTGCATTTGCAAAGAAAAAGGGTAACGTCAACTCAAACTCAAGAAAAAGCTTATTAAAAAGAAAATGTTATTTGCCATGACGACACAATTTTGTCTTCATCCGTATCCCAATTTTAAGGCAAGCCTAGCTAAGCCATTAAAAAGAAAAAAAGTTTTTGTGGGAAGCTACCATTTTTCATGAAAGTCTATTATCAATTATTTTGTTAATTCTCAACACATCCATTCTTCCTGCATTTTGTCAGTCTTTAAGAACAGTAAACCTTTGAGTTCATTAGCTTTTCGAGAAAAACACCGTGAGACAAAAGTTTGAAGGCTGTTAGAATAAATTAAGGTTACCGTAGATTGAAACAAGGTCATGTGAAAGCTAGATACTGAGGATCATTTAAACAATGAAGCATTGAAACATGGAATAGAATTAAACTTTAAATGATTTTAGACATTACTTCCGTGTGAGCCCCCCCCCCCCAAAGTTTACACTTAAAAAGTTGCTTTTCTTTCTTAAACTTAGGTTCAAATGAAAAATTAGCATACATGCTTTTAAAAAGTATTTTTATCCTTCATCATTTGGCACTATTTTTATGTGGGCTGTGTTCACGCTTGGATGAATAGGAGGCATTGTTTTCGTGAGTGTAAAAATCGACTTCCGCCAAAGTATTAAAGTGATTGATTAACTTTGTGAAAAATTGTAAAATCAGCTCAAATGCCAGTGAATTGTGTGCAGTCCTCTAACTACATATATAATTAAGGATATGTGAAAGTATGAGAGAAAATGGAACCCGTTTACTATCCTGAAAAAGAAAATCGCGACCAATCGCTAGCGCAAGTCGCTCGGCTTCTTCGCTGCGCTGCAGTCACTAAAACCAAGCACCAGCGCTTGGCGATTTCAGAGCGGGTTTCCAGCCCGTACGGTATTCTGTGATAGAGCGAGGTATGCCAACCGTTAGAGTTCTTTAGGGTTCGGTGGTACTCTATCCCGACATCAATGTTCAATCGTAAATATCTTGATATATAAACGACCAATCAGCTTATAAAACTCAGGCGATTCCTGTCTGAGCTAAAGGTTTGCAATTATGATTACAGCATTAGCTGGAACAGTGATTTTTTTTTCAATCCTGGGCAAAGTTAATCAATGCCTTTAAGTGGGGGGATGAATAAATGTATCAAACGAGGTGCATTGCATGTGACTTCCCAGAAGCAAAGACACACACACCCCACACAAACACCAAGGACAAGTATTATTCCTCTATTGTTGCTCCATCGATGGAATAAATCACAAATTGATTGTTTGACTTTCGAGGACTATTGTAAGGCTATCGAGGACCATTATTCTCATGAATTGTCTTTAATATTTCCTCTATCCGAAAGTTTCCTCGGACATACGGCTATAAAAGCTCACATAAGAAACACACGCTCAAACATTGAGGAACAATCAACATCATCATCATATCATGATCGTTAAACACTTTGAAGCAGCAAGTCAACAAATAAAAGTTTGAAAAAGCAAATAGAATCAAAATATTGTTTATTTATGTTTATTTTACTCCAAATGAACACCATGATCATGCGTGTACATTTGTGATGCATTCGTGTTTGCATGATATGTATGCTTATGATGAGTACACCATGTGAGAAAAACAGTAAATGTGTGTGTGGCTTTTTTTTCCTTCATTTTTTGTGCGTGTGTGTGTGTGTGTAACTGTATGTGTGTTTTAAAATGTGTGTCATGTTTAATTTTGTTGGGGACGGTTTGAGCGTCATCCGTGAAGACCGAATTAATGCCCCTATTCAAAATGTTTTGTTCAAACATCACATAAGGATTACGTTGACCAGTGGAAGTTAATTTTTATCCAAGCGTAGACATATACCACACAAAAATGGTACCAAATGTTTAAGATACTTTTTTCAAAATATGTGTAATAATTTAGCGTTCATAACTGAGTTTTAATCAAAAGAGCAATTTTTCTAGGTGTAAACTTTTTGACTCACACCGTATGGTTTCACCCACAGAAAAGTCATGAACGAGGTATCACTGGACAGAACACAAAACACTCTTCACCTTCAAATTCAAGGTCACATTGGTTTTAACTTTTTAATTAGAAGCTATCAATATTATGTATCCTTTTTATACGTACTGTATGATTTGACTCTTTCCTTTTCCAGACATCAATGAATGCGAGACAAACCCTTGTTCTCCGAATGCAATTTGTACCAATAACAATGGATCATACGCCTGTCACTGTAATGACTACTACGAGGGGAATGGCATGAATTGCACAGGTTTGTTATAAATTTCATATCCGATCCACGACAAAAATATTTAGATTAGATTTGGAGATCACTCGCAAGCTTCGAAAGCTAATGATCTGAAAGCAGTAAGTTTTTTTTATTGTTTTTGTCGTCCCTTTCGTTAACTTGCTACAGGAAACAAGTATACCCAGGAAACAAAGCGTATTCAGAATACTGAAAACGTAATTTACTACATGACCTTTTGAAATAAATTGTGTAACTTTGAATTGGGAATGCGATTTAGATTAATCTGGGAAAAAATGTTTACCTCTATAAAAAAAAAAAAAAAAAAAAAAAAAAAAAAAAAACTGCTTGCCTCCTTCGACACGACACCAACATGCCTCAAGTAAGCAGTTTAATTGGACTTTTATCTATTTCTATGATCGAGAAACAGCATCTGATATCTAGGCAAAATTTCTACCCTTCGCTAAGAATACAGGAAATTTTGTATTATTAACACGATCGCAAAAGAAATACAGCCTGTAGAAATCATATTCGGATTATGTCATGTTCGCACTTTTCACTGGGTGATGCACAAAGCTATTGAAATTGCTTTGAATTATTTTTAAAGTCTTTGTGATCTTGCTTATTGCCCTCCTGGTTTGCAGTAGACTTACTTTTTTGGTCCATATGTTGCTCTATTCTTTACTTTGAATACAGACATCAATGAATGCGAGCTCCAAACACACGACTGCAGTCAGACCTGTATCAACGAAGAGCCTGGATTCAGATGTGACTGTATAATTGGCTTCAGGCTCCTAGATGACCTGAAGACATGCGAAGGTATAAAGGGGAAATTTTTCTTTTGCTCCTACATTTTAATTGTTTTTCTTCAAATTCACTGTATATTATATACCTGAAACAGAGACATCAGTTTTGCCTATCTACCAACAAGTTGTAATACAATACTATCATCATAAATGTAGACCTATATGATCCTATGCATATGTATTGTTTGAGTGTTCCTGTGTACTGAAATTGTAATACCCGAAATGTTGTCATTGATTTTGATGACCCCAGCAACCAGCAAATGGCCACAAAATCAATACAAAAAAAAATTGCATTTCAAATTAATTCTATGTTGTGTGCTGTTATTTATATGCAGAAGGGGTTTGCAAAAAGTTCATCTTAACTGGTAGTTTCAAGTGTTTTTGCAGAAGAGGTATCACGATAACAAAAAGTAGAAATCAATAGTAGAATGAGCTTTGATGATTTTTAATATATTTTTTTTAGTTTTGTGTAATTTTACAACCCCAGAATCGGTGCAAAAGGTAAAATTCGACATTCATTACGTGTCTATGGTTCGGTATTGTATATATGTATTTTTTCTTTCTATCTGTTTAGTCCAGAATACTGAAAACAGACCAGGGAACCAATTACCTACTTAGTCTTTACGTACTTTTTTTTTTCTTCTTCTGTCGTCGAAGTCGGATAAGGATGCATCGCTTGATTTTGTTTAGTAATGTCCATTTCATCCGAAATTGAGGAGTAGGCAGTGTTGATCAGAAAACAATAAAATTTTGACAATATTAGATACAAAGGTCTTAACCCCTTGTGAAAAATAGATCATTGGTGATGATTATTGTTGTATTTGCAGTGACTTCCAACGAAACATGCGATGCTGGTACTGCAGCTGCTTCTTGTGGCGCGTACACGAACTGTTATTTCATCGAAGGAATGCCAACCTGTTTCTGTAATAGGACCGGGTTTGAGATGATTACTAACACAACATGCGAAGGTGAGTTCCGGAAAACCCTTTGTCAATACACTACATACTACAAGCATCATGTCCCAAAAGCAAGGGCAGCAATTAAATATTTACTAATAATACTATGATCATGAAAATTTATACTCATCATCTGCTCATGGCAAATGAAAGATTAGCTCATTTGAATGCCAGATTATATTGTTCGACTATTTCCCAATACCACTGTAGAAGGAAATAAAGTAGCCCCCTTATCAATACACCCATTCAATCAAAACAAGATTTTAAAAAGAGACAATTAAAAAATAAACAAAATATTATTATTATTATTCTATTGTCCTCTTTCATTGAATTATGTAATTGTTATCTGTTATCTGTAGATTGTTTGTCAAATTACTTTTGTTGCTTTTCCTCCCGTGAAATGTCATTTTCATACCAATCACCATTCTGTTTTTAAATTGAAGCCTGAAAGCATCAATCAACATCTTTGTTAATTTTAATGAGTAGTTTAGTTGTCGCTGATTAACGAGGATGTCTGAACCTGAATTCGAATGACTTTTTTTTTTCAAAATTAGATATCAATGAATGTGAAGCCTCAGTACCGCCATGTGATACGTTTTGTAACAACACCGAAGGCTCTTTCACCTGCTCTTGTGAAGATGGTTATGACCTCGATACTAATAAACGCAACTGTGAAGGTAAAATAATGTTATGTAGACATAACATCTGAAAATACAGTTTCGAGCATATAGTTTACACTGTGAGAAAATATATAAGTAATCCAGTAGACAACATGTTCAGAAGAGTATATCGCTACATCAATTGTTTCCCTATCTTTATATCCTTATTACATTTATACATTTCACTGAAATCCAAAATGTACCCTAAGCAAAATATCCATTGCCTCTAACGGTAAATAGTATCCGGTCTTTTTCCAGATAATCTGTTTTATGCATTAAGATTTATAAGTGACATATCGCAGCGGATTAATATAAAACTACTGGGATTACCGAAGTGTAAATTTGACTTTTACCATAAAACTTTCATTTATATCAGAACCAAACGCTTTGACTCAACAATGCCGATTATCCGATACAACATCGCAATTCCTTTGTGTGGCCTCACTTTCTACCTTACACCAGTCAGACCCAACTCCGGAAAACCGAGCACAGGTATATACTACGAAAACGGCGTATGGAGCAAGATGAATATAGAGCCCTCGTCGTTCAGTGCGAGACAGTGTGTACAAAAGACATGGGGAAAATCGTGCAATGTCGACCTGCTGTTGATAATATATTTCTCAAAAATAATGCTGCGGATATATTTATTTCTAATGTTTGTCATTTGAAAGTCATTTCATATGACGAATCATTCAAGGATTTTGAAGATAATTGGCACGCAGCATTATTTTTAAAAAATTGTATATCGTTGGCTGGTTGACTTTGCAAGATTTTCCCCATGCCTTTTGTACACACTGCCTCGCACTGAACGATGAGGGCTCTATATTCATACGCCGTTTTCGGAGTATATACGTGTGCTCGGTTTTCCGGAGTTGGGTCTAACTGTACACCCGATTGCATAAGGTGTTGCGTCTTGAGTATGTGGAAAACAAGCCATGGGCCTCGGAACTGGGGGGGGGGGGGGAGGGGCTGCAGCCCCCACCTTTTTTTGAGTAGACACGTTAGAAAAATCTCGGAAAAAAGGCTCAAAAATTGTCATTAGTGAGTGAAATCAGATCAGCCCCCCCCCCCCCCACACTTTCAAAAACGCTCCGCGGCCCCTGCAAGCAGTGTATTGCACGTTGATATAATCACTTGTACACGTTTAAGTGAAAAAATGATGAAGCATGACCTTTTATCAATAATTTTTCCTTTCCTTATTTTTGAATTTGCCATCTACCCCTTGCTTTATTGGGTTTTGTGACTCTTTAAGATGAATTAGAAATTTGTAGTAGAAAAAAACGTAAATTTTAGCATATCCTCCATCCCTCCATTCAATCTTTCCAACACTTCCCAGATAAAAAAAGGCGTTGATGCATATATTTTGAGTTCGAAAGACACCACCTGCAGTGGTAGTGGTGTTATGCCTATCCAGCGTTGGGTTTAGCTCATCCTTGAAGACACAAGAAGAAGAAAATGTTCAATTTATTATGGATTTATAGTAAGGAGCTGTTCATATACATTTACTGAACCCATGTCTTGGGCAGTTAGACCCAACTCCGGAAAACCGAGCACCCGTATATACTCCGAAAACGGCGTATGACTATAGAGCCCTCATCGTTCAGTGCGAGGCAGTGTGTACAAAAGGCATGGGGAAAATCTTGCAAAGTCAACCAGCCAACGATATACAATTTTTTAAAAATAATGCTGCGTGCCAATTATCTTCAAAATCCTTGAATGATTCGTCATATGAAATGACTTTCAAATGACAAACATTAGAAATAAATATATCCGCAGCATTATTTTTGAGAAATATATTATCAGCAGCAGGTCGACATTGCACGATTTTCCCCATGTCTTTTGTACACACTGTCTCGCACTGAACGACGAGGGCTCTATATTCATCTTGCTCCATACGCCGTTTTCGGAGTATATACCTGTGCTCGGTTTTCCGGAGTTGGGTCTGACTGTTGGGAGGATCCCCACCCCTTTAATCAATGTATGGATATGCAATGAAAGGGGGGGGGGGGGGTGAGGCACGGGTAGGTATAGGGTTAAAGTGTTGTCCGATTGAATAGACCCTCACCCTCAATTGTATTAAAAGGAAAAGAAAACATGCAAATATTATGAAATTATCATTTTGGAGGATATTTTCAAATTGCGTACTCTTTTGATACGCGCTGTATATTTCTTTTAATTTGTAGATATCAACGAGTGTACAGATGTCGACACTTGTGTAGAAAATGCTGCTTGTACCAATACAGAAGGTAGTTATACCTGCGAATGTCTAGAAGGATACAACGGTACTGGAATAGTATGTTCAGGTATGTAAAGCTGCTATGATGCACCAATACCAAGTAAAACAGTATCTTTTGTGTCATGCTTGTATTTACACTTGTGCTTTTCAGTCACAAGTTTTCAAGTCTTCAACAACATAGTATAGGAATTCCTTGAGACTACGATGTAATGCAGAATAGTATATATTAGTGTTTTACTAAAAAAACATTGTGCATGAAAGAAGATCAAAATGACTTGAACATTACCTCGAAAATAATATTTCCCCTCCCTCTTCTGTCCTCAGATATCAATGAATGTGATATCAGTCCATGTGCTGCTCGTGCCTCGTGTAGAAATACGGATGGTTCTTACAGTTGTTCATGTGATGAAGGATTTACAGGAGACGGTAGAATCTGTGTCGGTATGTTAAAGATGAGATGGGTGCATTTCCTTAGTGAGACGCAATATCGCTACAGAAATAAATACCTTAATAATCCTGCACCAATTCATTTCAATTTATGAGAGACGTTACTGTAGCAAAACTTGGCGAGTTTGAAGTGGAATGCACCGTAAAGACTGTTCAGATTTCAACTTAACACCAAATCGATTGCACACAAAACTTATGTTTCCATTTTAAATATGATCGAATATATAATATACTCACTTTGCTTAATGGATGCATGTGAAACGCACCATGCCTAGAGATGTAGATAGACTTACCTATCAACATTATAAATATGAATGACGAGCAATCAGACTGCCGTGAACTTAATGGATCTGCAAAGTAAACTCTCTATACTTCCTTTCTAGATGTAGTTGCATTAGCATGATAAGTGTGAGTGTTTTTACAACTGGATATACTTTTTCTTTTATATGAATATGAAAACGTCTGTTTCCATATAGTACCTGGTATATCTTACGTAAATTGATGTAATAATCAATCTTCATACTTCTTCCTTGTAGATGAGAATGAATGCATCCTGTATTCACCTTGCTCTGACGACGCTACCTGTGAAAACATAATAGGCTCATTTAATTGCACTTGTCTTCCCGGCTACACTGGCAATGGGACAAAATGTGAAAGTAGGTTCAATACTGATCTTCTTGTACGCGAAATTCACTCATTTTAGGAATGCAAAATGTTTACATGTCTGTTTTATGCAAATTACTTAATTTTTTTTTAGTAATTGTGTAATACAGAGACTTAGTACATATCAGAGAGAACGCAATCGCAAAGACTTTCGAGAAATCAATTCTTTTGCGAACATGTTAGTCGACAGAGGCTGACAACTTGAACTCACAAATGTGTGAACTTTACATAACATGTATTTCATCGTTTAAATGTAACTATATGCATGTGAAAACAAACTCTGATGTAGGTGAACATGCTTTGTGCGGATGCGTATAACTCCGTGTGAGTGAAGGGGGGGAGGGGGTGTAAAATGGGCAAGCGATTACTTCCTGCATTTGATTGAAAAGATCAACAATCAATCTCCCAGTTATTATTATTATTATCATTATTTTATTCGGCAAAATTCAAGTCACATAATTACAACAAACATGAGTAAAAGCAATTCCAGAGAAAACATATAAATCACATAGCAGGTGCATCTGGCCAGGCTGCCCGGGTATGGAAAAGGTTAACCTAATAACTATGGTCCGCATAATAACTATGGACCATAGCATGTCAGTTTATGTAGGACTCGCAATGCAAAGAATCCATAACATAAAACATATTGTTTCATATATTGGGGCTTAGGGCTTGTGTTGAGATAACATCCAAGCCCTTTTTAAATTTTTGATCATTTAACTGTGATTCGTTTTACGCTATCTCCTTCTCGCAGATGTCAACGAATGTGAAGAGAACCGTTGTGCAGATAATGCGACATGCTCAGACACACGGGGTTCGTATGTGTGTTTGTGTGTGGATGGCTTCAGAGGGGATGCATTCACCCAATGTAATAACATCGATGAATGTACAGAGAACCCTGACATTTGCCACGTGAATGCCGAATGCACCGATGAAGAAGGCAGCTATTCATGTTCGTGTACTGATAGATATGAAGGGAATGGTACCGTGTGTGAAGGTAATCCATGTATATCGTCACAGAAAATCAAGATTCCCGACTTTTTTTAAATGGGAAAATGAGCAGTTTCTGCCCTTAACCTTTAACTCCTTATATACACTTTAAAAGATGAGACATGGACAGAAAGGAACAATTACTTTTTAAATCATTATAATATATAAATATATATATATATATAATGTATAAAACATATTTTAATGTGCTTTTCAGGCAGTTAAGGAGCTCTTTTAACTATTCCTATTATTTTCATTAAACAAGATTCCATGAATCATGTTATTCCCCCCCCAAAAAACAACAAAACAAAACAAAACAAAAACCCCATATTTTTGTACATTTTCGAGACCATGCATGATTAAATATTTATAGTAATGTTGTGATGCAGTATTTACTTTGGCATGAGCAATGTAGTAAAGTGATAAAAAGGAAAGAAATCATGCTTTAATTGCCTAAACAGCATATTTAATTCAACATTTGGTTTTAGTAGGATATCACTTGCCATATTCCTTAGAGATATATCTTTTAAATGTCCTATTGTATTATTTCTGTAATTTTGAGGGAACGTTTTCTGGCATACATTTGCGCGTAGATTTGGACGAATGCAGGCAACCTGAAGATTTCTGTGGAGCGAATGCAAGATGTAATAACACCATCGGGTCTGCCTATTGTACGTGTCTTGACGGTTATATGGAAATAAATGGAACATGCACAGGTAAGAGTGTTACCTTCGTCCTCTACTCAACATTACATGTATTTCTTTGTTTTCTCAGTGCCTTTCGTAAGCGGACAGGGATGCCAAAACTAAATACAAAATCATACTTGAAACAAATTTATTCATCATTAATTCAATTATCATAATCAGTGTAAGTCATCGAACGCAAAAACAGTGATAACGATAACACGTAATGTAGGGTATGCAGGGGTCAACTTTCTGCCCATTCGATCCGGTGCTCACGCGGTGAATCGTAAATGCACTCAAACTCTATGAGCGACAAGTTTTGTTGAAAACCTGCCTCTAACCGCTTGCCTTCTTCCGAAAAAAAAAAGCTCTGTACGAAAAATGGATACGGTGAGAATGCAATACGTCAGGAGTAGGTTCCTTGACGAAAATTCTTGCCGAGTCCATTTTAGACTTCAACCGAGCCGTTTTTTGTTAATTTAGCAAAATAGAGCGTCCTAACGGTTGCTCTTCTTTCAGAAAACGACTGAGAGTGACTGGTTAGACTTGAAATACAGATAATGTGGTCATAAGCACAAGTATTATGTCCAGGCCCCATCAAATACAAAGATAAATCTCTATTATTAGTTTAGTTTACGAGCTACTTTAAAATATACTCGTAGCAATGACATCTAATTGAGATGACACTTTTTCGAAACTTCTTCTAGTATTGTTTTTACACCTATACACAGGTAAAATTAGGTCACCCGAAACGAAGCGCCAATGGTGCATGCAAATCATTTAGGACGCATGCAAGTGCTATTGTAGTTGAGTCCATATAAAAGAAGGGAAACAGGAGGACAAAATTCACTTACTTGTGACGTAAATCTCTTGTCTTGATTTTCGGCATCTTCTTCAGAGGTCATTCACCAGTAACAGATGAAAAAAAAAATCCCGAACAATAGTTGCCATTTGCCACGTTATTTATCTTAGTCTACAGTTTAAAAAAAGCTGTACATGTAACTAACGGACCTCCGGGATTTTGCTTAGGTATTTTGTTTTTCTTCTTCTTCTCTCTCTCTTTTCCTCTCTTTCAACCATTTTATTTTTTGCCACGGGAGGAAGAGCTATGCTTATCAGCCTGCACATCTAACATAAACAAGGAAGGCATTAAGTGTGTGAAACAGTGTGTGAGAGCAGGGAGTTATGGGCCAGGAGCCTGTCCCGAAACAGCTTCCCCATTTTACATATGAGATTTGACACTTAAAGTTACTTGGACCATGCATGTCATGCACAAAAAGCTTGTCAGCTCGAACGAAGCCGCCGGGTTTAGCTCCCAGAGCCCCCCAAAAGGCGCAGATGGACAATGGGTGTGTTTACATAATCCTGGCAATATAATTTGACTACTTTTGAGAAAGCAATACAATTTTCACAATTGAATGACTCATAATTATAGAAGTGATCATTTGACACCAAATTGCACCACAAGAAAGTTACAATACTCAAAATTGTACTATGTAAATTTGACTTGAATTGAATCACACACATTTTATTTTTTCCTTATAAAATGTATTTTAATCAATATCGGGTGCATCTGGTCAGGTAAGGGGAGGAAGGTCTGCGGACCATAGTTATTAGGTTAACTTTTTCCATACCCGGGCAGCCAGGCTAGATGCACCTGCTATGTGATTTATATGTTTTCTCTGGAATTGCTTTTACTCATGTTTGTTATAATTATGTGACTTGAATTTTGCCGAATAAAATAATAATAGTAAAAAAATAGAGTTATTAACACGTTGACAACTGAATTATCCCATTCCCCTTAACCCATACACAGGGGCCTACCGGTTTCTGTAGACAATGGGTTAAGGTTATAATGCCCAAACAGTTATTTTTTCTCTACATCCAGAGCATTTTGGGCAGCAAAGATTGGTTTAGGGGCACTTTGGTGTTTTTTCCAGAGGCGTGTTACACCCCCTTCCCGATGGAAATTTGTGTCAGTTTTTATATTTTTGTAATGTACACCCATACCTCTTCCTTCTGACAAAGGTTGGCGCATATGTTATAGTAGACCAGCCAAGATTTTTTTTTTTTTTTTTTTTACTTTGGACGGCATTTTTGGGTAATGCTTGGCATCCATGCTTAAACTCTTGCAAAAATACTGAGGATTAAGGTAAGGGCGGATGCCACGCACATTTTTGCCTAAAAATGCCTATTTTGGCTCAAAATTTGAAAGAATGTCAAAAATCACGATTTTTAATTTTTTGACCTAACATGTAATACCTGATAAAGACTTTTCAAGTGATGTCATTTCGAGTTTGAAGTTATAAACCCGATTAATATACATTTAAAAGTTGGATATTACACGCACATGTATGGCGCAATGAAACATAAAACTGTGATTTACTCAAAATAATAGATTTTGAAAACTACCGATATTTCAAAGTTTTTTACCCAACGTAAATTTGTCAATTTAAACGATTTTTCTTGATTAAACATATAATAAATATTGTCATGTCACACACAGAAAAGAAATTATCGAATAAGGTCATAGATAACTCATTTTATGTTTTCCCAAATGGAATTATGTATTTTTAATCGATGCGCACTTTGAATGAAAGGCACTATTTAAATGTACATCTAGACTTCTTGAGTGTACATAAAGCAATTATCCCATGTATTATCAGTATAGTCTGTGGTATAGTCCATGGGCCACAAACTGAAATGTCCCCACCCCCTTAAAAAGAATCTTGAACTAAGTTTTTTCTGTTAGATGCATGGGACCATTAACTATCAAAATATGTTTCTTTGCCCTAAATTAAAAGGTGGGCGTGACCACAAGGGCTATTACCATGGCAACGGATCAAGAACAGTAGAATTTTAGAAAATGTCATGTATTCATGATTTAGAAAGTACAAAAACTTATTGTAACATTAAAAAATGATGTATCAAAAGTTTCTCAATTGATTAAAACCCAAATGAGAGTCATAAAAAGTGTCCATCATGTTTGAAAATGGCCGTTTCCATGGAAATAGTTAAGAAAAAAACTGATATTTGAGCAAAAAAATCCCTTGATGCTACCAAAAAAAGGAGTAAATATTAATATTGTACATGATTATCTTCTCTTTTACAGGAAACTCAGTAATCATAATTTGTAAAGGGGTGATGGATGTGACCACTACATGTTAGGCCGTTACCATGGTAACAAATATAGTCATTGTATTTCTAATAAAATACAGAACTATAGTTGTTTTCAACATGAAATATGGGTAAACATCTAATAATTTTTGTCGCCTGTTTGATTATATTCAAAACTTTAGTTTGGAATAGAGCTAAATTTTATTTATTAAAAAAATATGCTGCCATGGAAACAGAATGTTAATGAAGATGACATCTTTCAACTAAAAAAAGAAATGTAACTAACCAACCAATAGAAAATATATAGCAACCAGATTAACAACCCCCTCGGCTATTAGAATATGATCGTCGGCTGTGAATGTGACCACTATATATAGCTGTTACTAAAAAGTAAAAGCTTATACAGAAAGTGGTGTTGTCTTTCTACCACAATTTCTATTTACTTGATTCAAATCTTGATACAGAACATTTTTGTCCCCAACAAAATTGGTGATACCAAAAATTTTGCATTGAACATGATGACAAGACCTGTTACTTGATTCATTCAAAATTTTATTTATTTATTTATTCATTTATTTATTTATTTATTTATTTGAACTTATTCATAAAAGGATAAAAACCTGGGGTGGTATTCTGAGATTTATTTTAATTGTCATAACAAATTTCATATTGCAACATGTCATTGGTGTTTGCGCAGGCATTAACCAATGATGTGCCATAAGCGTACATTTTGATTTAATGACAATTAAAATTATTTCACTAAGATCAAGATAAAATAAATCTCAGAATACCACCCCAGATCAATATAAAACTGGTCCTGATGTAAAAGGAATAAACAAAAAGGTATAGCATATAATGATAACAAGTTTTATAAGAAAATCCATAATATAGGCACATAATTGAAAAACAAACAAACTAACTTAACAAGTAAAAGCAACAATAACAAATTTAAAAAATAACCAACTGAGAATATTATGTAATGCAAAGCCTAATGTGGAATGTGGATAACATTCATGTACTAATGAGACTACGAGATAAAAAAAAAAAAAAAAAAAAAAAAAAAAAAAAAAAAAAAATAACATGACCAGTATTAAAAAAATATCCCATACATAATTCTTTGTTTTTTGTGGATTGTCATCTAAAAGAAGAGCCTTAAAAAGTCAAAGAAATGTTGAAATTTATTTTTGAAAGTCACACAAAGATCATATACATACATACATACATATATCAAAGGTATTCATTAAGGTTAGCTGGCAACTAAACCTGGGCCGCGGAACCGGGGGGGGGGGGGGGCTGCAGCCCATCCGGCCCACTTTTTTTGAGTAGACACGTTTATAAAATCTCGGAAAAAGTTTAGAAAATTTTCATTGATGATTGAAATCAGATCAGCCCCCCCCCCCTCCCCCACTTTCAAAAACTCTCCGCGGCCCCTGCTATATGTAATCACAAATTTAGTTTTGATGTAGAGTGTAGCGTACTTAAAATCACGAGTTGGCAACTAATCAATATTGGTCACTGACCAGGGCGGCAAAGCGTCTCGTGTTGATGGGGGAGGGGGGGGGGGGGGGTAAGGTAGGCACCAGCAGAAAAAAGAACTTCTGTGGGAAAGGGAGCACGGGGGCATTAATAGAAAAGGCACTTTCTAGGGAAAAGGGGAACGCATAAATGGAAACGTTAAAGTGAATACATAAGTTTTAGACTTTATATACCCCTACATTTTGAATCCATTTTAAGGAATCCTATTTGTTTCTATCATTACATGACAGTGTGCAGTTGGGTGTGAGGGTCTGTGATGGTTTGTATATTCATTTTCCGAGCGAGCAATATATAGCTGGCTGTGACATCCAGTGGTGGATCCAGGGGGGGGGGCCCTTTTGGCGGAGCTTTTTCTGAATTATCCTTGATAGACATCTAGGACTTCGACCCCTATTTTGGTGGCAGAGGCCTTTTCTTTTTCTTCTTTTTCTTTTTTTCCCTTTTTTTTTGTGGCTAATCACTCTTTCACATCGAGACTTCGCCCCCCCCCTTTTGAAAAATCCTGGATCCGCCGGTGACATGGATTCTTATGAAGAGGAAAAAGTAATCCTGGTGGGGTGAAAATTACAATCTTATCATGAAAGACGGGATAGACCCAGGGGCATTGCTAGGCCTCTCTGAGTGAGGGCGGGAGGGGGGGGGGGGTGTCGAGACCACTAATTTACCGACGAGCCTGAGTTACCGATAAACCTTTTTGTTGTGAACGACGATATCATTTTGGGGGGGGGGGGGGAGGTGCAGAAGCTGGTAATAGAATTTTTTTTTCTCAAACAGTGTCAACCGTGAGTCTATCTTCATTTAACAAATCTAATTCGAAGAATTTTTTTTTTCTTGCCGATTTCTAATTAAAGCAACGCTTAATCCATTTCGGCGGGCGAGCGTTACGAGCGAGCAAAAATTTTTATGCTTATCAGTTTATATTGAACATGTTGAATAGGATCTTCCCGCCTACCATCACTTAATAATCAAATGAGTGTTTATTCCATATTCGCGAGCGAGCGCCCTTTTAATGTTCTATTTTAATAACAATTGGCAGCAAAAAAGGAGTGTTGTGGCTGCTGGGCGGGGCGGGCTCAATAGTATTCAAGGGAATGTTAACTTTTGACTGGGCAAGTGAGCATAGAGAGCGAGCGAAAAAAAATTGACACTTCTCTTTTGATAATAATTTATAGCATAAGCGGGATCTTCTTGCTGCGAAGCGGGGCGGGCACAGTCGTATTCAGTAAGGGAATGTTAATTTTATTTTGGTGAGCGAGCGTAGTGAGCGAGCGTAGTGAGCGAGCTAAAAAAAAAGATTTTTTATAATGATTGGTAGCATAAACGGGATCTTCTTGCTTCGAAGCGGGGCTGGCACAATCGTATTTAAGGGAATGTAAATTTTATTTAAACTGTTTTTATTATAGTAATTGGTAGCATAAATTGGATCTTCTTGCTACGAAGCGGGGCGGGCACAATCGTATTCAGTAAGGGAATGCTAATTTTATTTAGGTAAGTGAGCTAAAAAAATAATTCTTTTTGTTTTACAATGATTGGAAGCATAAACGGGATCTTCTTGCTTCGAAGCGGGGCTGGCACAATCGTATTTAAGGGAATGTAAATTTTATTTAAACTGTTTTTATTATAGTAATTGGTAGCATAAATGGGATCTTCTTGGTACGAAGCGGGGCGGACACAATCGTATTCAGTAAGGGAATGCTAATTTTATTTAGGTAAGTGAGCTAAAAAAATAATTCTTTTTGTTTTACAATGATTGGAAGCATAAACGGGATCTTCTTGCTACGAAGCGGGGCGGGCACAATCGTATATAAGGGAATGTTAATTTCATTTTTGCGAGCGAGCGTAGCGAGGAATAAAAATAATAAACACTTCTCTTTTGATAATAATTGACAGGAAAAAAAATGGGTATTCTTGCTGCGGGGCGGGGTGGGCACAGCTGTTCAATTTATGAATTTCTTTTTGGCGAGCGAGGGAAAAAAAGAATAACACTTCTCTTTTGATAATAATAATAATAATAATAATAATAATAATAATAATAATAATAATAATAATAATAATATATCATATTTCTATAGCGCATATCACAATATGTCCCTATGCGCTGTAAGAAAGAGGAAAAAGGAAAAGTGGATAGAGAAGCTTGAGATGAGTGAGGTATGCTCAACATACATGTACTTCATCTAGTTACCAATTAACACTGAAGTTATTTCTAAAAAGTAATGTTTTAAGACGTGCCTTAAAGTTGTCAACGGTATCACAGTTTTTGATATTTCCTGACCATTTGTTCCAAAGTTCTGCTGATGCAACCTGAAAAGAACGTGACCCATAAAATGTTGTATTTATTTGTGGAATTGTGAGAAGGGACTTTTGGGAAGATCTGAGGTTTCTGTTTGGTATGTATTGTATTGGATAAGTAATTCAGTCAAATATGTAGGAGCCAATCCTTTGAGGCACTTAAAGGTTAAGACAAGTATCTTAAACTCGATTCTAGCACGAACAGGTAACCAGTGTAGTTTCTTCAAAATAAGAGAGATAGATTCACTCGAACGGGACCTCGTAACAAGCCGTGCAGCAGAATTTTGGATTCCTTGGATTCGGTTCAGTTGAGTTTCATGTCGATTGTAGAGAAGAGCATTACAATTTTGATAATAATTTGTAGCATAAACGGGGTCTTCTTGCTGCGGGGCGGGCGGACGCAAACAAACTGAAAGAGATATATATTTCATTTTGGCGAGTAAGGGTAAAATTAGGCTTTTCATTCATATTGAAAAGCATCTGCATATATATATATATATGAAATTTTAAAGAGTTGCCAAACGCTTTCAAACATATTTATACACGGCTGGTAGCCCACTCGCTCCTTGTTTTGGTTTTGCTCGTCATTGTGACGCAAGAATAAGACTGTTTACATTTTTGTCACGAATTTGGCGCCTCTAGACAAGGCGCGCTTTTGTGGCGCGTTTCCAGATGCGCGCTTCCTTTTGCACACGTACACGGAGCGCATAACACGCTATTGTTGAAGCGTGTACTCATGGAAATTGTGTCATTCTCTCGTGGCTTTTGGTAGAGGCAGGACCTGTTGATTTGGACAATCCAAAATTACGACAAGAAATTGTTGACACATATTAAAATATCCAAAATATAATTGGATCCTTACCGGAACTAACTAACGTTGACTTTGTTTTTGCATCGGCAGTGGAAATCCCGTCAATTTCCTTGAATACATTGTTCGACTTTTGGAATTCGCTAACATCAATTTTGTTATTAACTCCAGTGGAGAGATGATTAATTTTGGTGCTGCACAGTGACTTCGTTTGTACGTATAGATTAGACTAGACCTTACTTTAGTCCGTGCTGTAAATTGGAATCAGCAACCGGCATGCCGAAAGCGAAGGAAGACGGGTACGGTACCACTGTCAAGGCGAAGGAGTCCGGACGAAGTGAGCGATAGTGCCGTAGGCGAAGTAGGCCTAATTCTATATCAGCTGGTTCTGCAGGCCGAGAAACATCATTACCTCCGGCAGCGGGCTCGGATCTTGCGGACCAATACGACCAAGACCAAGCCCAAGGCCAAGTGCAACCCCAAGGACAGTCCAAGCCCAAGGACCGGAACCTCAACAAGTATCCGGTGAGTCGGGAAATGGTATTGATAGATCAAGATCTGGGGTTAACAAACGTCGCATCTACATGTAGTCAGGGCCGAGTTTAGGCCTGGGGCTCCTAACTTAGGGTAGGGCCTGTTGACGGAGGTCGGATCCTGCAATATTGTTAACCTTAACAATTACTAGAGAGAGTTGTTGCGATGATTCTAATGCTAGACCTAGATCTACTCTTGGCTCAACTTAGAGCCTGGAATATTAAGCACAGGATCTTGACCTAACAAAGTAACATCAACATGGGAGGTGAAAGTAGATTTATATCTCTGTCTGGATCTAGATCAGATGAAATGGGTTGAGACACAGCAGGATTCGAGTTATGTTGGAAGTTTTCTCCCTTAGCCGCTGGTAAGCCTTAGTTTAGGGTTGAATGAAAATACATGGCGGGGCGATTATATCGCCTTGTTTTGCTGCAGAAAATAGGAACAGCTGCCTTTCCAGGCAGTAGGCCTAAATGACATGGTCGTCGGGGCTGACCTGATTTAATCGGATTCAATTTATTAATATTACCTAATCACTGTCACGTCCAGTCATTTATATCATTACATTGTAGGCCTACCGACTATTGGTATAAACGGTAGGGAATTGGTATACTGGCAACATGCTTATCGAAGTTGGCCCAAGTTCATCCATTTCAATTGCAAAAAATTTCCAGCGCCTTTGTAGCCTACATGTAGACTAGTTAGACATAGTGCTTTGGATTTATTGTACGGCCGAGTTAACCTTCAAATATTTCCTTATCGGTTCATAATTAAGTACCGGTATAGATTTCTAAATTTCCTTTCGTAGACTACATTTATGTCCGGTTATTGACCTGTAGTCGGAACGTTGTGCGTTTATGAACAACAGTAGGCTATTAACTGCCATACAAACGTTATTCTGTGTTATTGCTATCAGTATGGTTATTATTATTATTAGGCCTACTATGATTGTTATTATGATGATCACGATTATTATCATATTCGTACGTTGGTGGCCTATAGCATAATGCTTTGCAAATGAATTCATTAGGGAGCTTACATTATGTGCACTATGTCTATGAATGAATGAATGAATGAATTTCATAATACTGCAGAAATCTGCCATGAACACTACAATTGACAGTATTCATAGTTCGAATATTGAATACGGATATCATAGTCACTAACAATTTCAAGGTAATCAAAAGTGAAAGTTACATAAGTCAATAGAAAAGGCAGTATCATGGGAGAACCTATGGAAAAGCACAGCTAGGTTCCCCGATTAAAGAGAATTACAACATATGTAATTATGTTATGTTAGGTGTGCGTGAAAAAAAGGAAACACACATAAAACATGAAAATAAAAATGAGCTTTTATTTTCTGAGTAGTTAATTTCAGCCTATTGGGTTTATAGTGGACTCTAGTAGAAAATCCAGATACACATCATAGTGAGTATGTGTAAGTATGATCGAAAAGTTGTCTCGATGGAAGGGTTTTGTTTTTGTTATGTTTAGACAAAAGCAGAAGAACAAATAGAAATACAATTGGTATGAACTTTTACTCTAAGAGTTGATTAGATAATGTTTCAGACTTCAAAAAGATTTAAGAGAGGAAGCTTGCTTTAGAGTTGAATCAAGATGATTCCAATAAATGGGCCAATTGTAAATTAATGTTTTCTGGGCAAGGTGAGTACGAAGAAATGAAAGAAAGAGGATTGGCGTGTACAATGCCCATGCACTCCATCATAGTCGAGGCTTTTTCAAAATCATTCTCATCACCCATTTTGTACAATTGAGAGTCTATCCAATTGAGATTTTAAAAGCAGAGTTGCCCCAAGCAAGAACACCGTAAATTATGACGGGTAGAACCAGTGGAATACAACAACAGTGAGGAAAACAAGGATTTCGTTGTGTTTATAATACCAACATTTCTAGAGAGCAATTTGTTTAGATACACAGGCTCTGGTTTCCAAGATAACTTATTATCAATAAGTAAACCAAGAAACTTTAACTCCTCAACCATTTTATTGTAGTGTTTTTAAGTAATACATTGCCACCCAGAGCTAAGACTGAGTTACTAAATAACATACGTGTACAACGAGTTTTTCCAAATTGCGAGATGGTATATTGGCACTATTAACGTAAGTGAGAATGCATCAACTCAACACTTGAGATACTGGGATTATATTACAGGCTCAAGATGCCTGGAAATTTTTTGCAGGTTCCAAAGCTTTTAACAGTTTTTGCAGCTTGTCATTGAAGACAGGTTTTATGCAACTGGGCCCAGGACACATTCTAATGATTGTTAAAGGGAAGGTTCAGTTCTGGGAAAGGTGAAAAATAATTTGCGGGCTTTCTCATTCTTTTCATGTCAATTACATTGAATTATCATAATAAAATGGTCCACTGCTGAGGATTACTCTTCTAATGCCCTCATATTGGGAATATGACAGGTATTACCCGAAATGGGACTGTTCGGCTGAACATTCATGCCAGATTTGGGTGGTCCCGCATACTTGTTTCTGTGTGCAGCGAAACTACTTGTTGTGAAAAGTGAGAGAATGTTTTGTCAATTCAACAATCCTAAAAATCTCACACTATATAGGCACCTGTGTATGTTCAACTAATGGAACTTTCCCACTTGCTTTGAAACAGTTTCTTTACATGAAAATCACAGGGTCAGAACAGAATTTATCTTTCAGTGATTGTGATTACATGTCCCTAGTGCAAGATACTCCCCAAAGTTTTTCTTAATTTTGCAGCCCCTGCCGTATGGATCGTGCGGGACGCCATTAGACGGCCCGGCGGGTTCAGCAGAAGGGCAGCAGGGAGCTCGGCTGTGGGGCGGCGATTACCTGGCACGGCTGAAGGGGACTCCATCTAAGCGAGACAATGGCTTTCCTATAACGTCACGTGAGGACAAATAAAATGATATCGAGGCAAAGAGAAAGAGGGATTTTTCAAGAGAGCTAGAAGTGGTCAATAGCAGGGCCTCGTCGACCGCTAGCGGCGGTCATTGAACAGGTATGCAAGGTCCCTAGTTGGGAGGTTGAATGGTAGCTACATAGAGCACCCGGAGATGGTACATATCTCTCGCGAGCTTTCGTCCGGACGGGGTACGTTTTTCAGATATGCAAGGTCCCTTGTTGGGAGGTTGAATGGTAGCTACATAGAGCACCCGGAGATGGTACGTACATACCTCTCGTGAGCTTTTTCGTCCGGACGGGGTACGTTTTTCAGATGCTGGGACATATTTCTTCGTCTTGGACATTGCTAAGAGGTTGAGACGTACAATTAAGTATTGGTCACGCCCACTTCCAAGCAGATCGGCACGGACAACGAGTTCCGGTCAGTAGGGTTTTGAACCCTTTCGGGACAGGAATTATTTAAGGGCTAAACCGATCACGTTTTGTTCTTCAAATTGGCAACAATCATTTTATTCTTTTAATGCTACATGGTACTATTAAAATGTAATATATTAGAAAAATATACATCGTTAAGAGCTTTGGCAAAAAGTTGAGAAAATTGCCAACTTCTATAAAAAAAAATAAAAAAACCCCAGTGATTTTGAACCTCTGAAGGCTTTGTCGATTTAAGGATTTTAACGCTTACTCTCCTTTTTAAAACTTCCTGGCATCTAATGCAATATGGTCCTGCAACAAAAATGGACACAGTATATGCATAAAGTTTTGCTCTTTCTACTTATGCGTTTGGTGTATTTTTACGGCTCTGGATCAGGAGTTGTTGAGCCGAGACGCCAAATGTGGTCAATTGTCTCGAAAGGGTTAACGAGCAGCTGCCCTTCCTATTTGTATACATCCCTTTGATGTTTATTGTGTCTTACCTGCAAACGTTAAATACGAATGTTTTATTGTCTATGTCTTTTACTCGGTGAATGAGCAAAGAATTAACAGAGTCGAAGATAGTCCATAAAGGGGGTCTCTTTAGCCTAGAGCCCTTATGAGTTTTACCGTTAACAGGCTTGTTAATATGTTATGCAACGGGTCAGATGAGAGTTATCGAGGGCTCGTTTGCAATTGTTTGATTTGCAATCCTCACAATGTTTATACTTATGCAGAGTTCTCTCATTTTATGGTGGTAATTAGTGGCGGTTATAAAGTAAGGTTTATCATATTGGAGTAATGCAAGTTTAGGGAGTTATGTCCAGATTCCGGTTAGGTACCGCATGGCAAGATATTGCATTTCGACAGTGTTTGGTAACTTACAGTGTTTCACTTTATTGCGCCTAGGCGTTCGTATTAAAAAAAATAAAAATAAAAAATAAATGCAAGGCTGCCTGCGGTACCCGGATATATGGTTTCCGTGGTGTTTATACATTCGTCCTTGCTAATTAGTTGGCTTCAACCATTGGTGAGAATTTTCACCTCGAGCTGAATTTCCAGTGAAACCGTGTTCTTTGGCGGCGAGCTATTTAATTTGCTCTTTGGCGGAATTTATCAATTTGGGCCTTCATCACACTTACATATATTAGCAAGAAATTATATTACCATTCGTAAGACAAGTAATTTTAGGAGCCTCGCTCGATTTTACATGCGGGGAGGTATACCTGGAGGGAAGTGATGGGGCCCGGTTGGCAACACTTTTGCTCGAATCGTTGATGAGAGCTGGTAATGGGTGGTGCATCCGGGTTACATAAAAAACTTCCCCGTCTGATCGGGCATTCCTGACGGCTAGCAAGGGGGGGGGGGGGGGGGGGGGCTCGTGGCAATGCAGAGGGGACATTCGTTTACGAGAGGGGGTTTCTAGCCGTGGGTTAACCCTTCTCTGGCTACACGCTTGGATTTCACATATTTTGATTTTAAGGTTTATGTATGGGGTGCAGATTACATTTATTCACATGATTCCTCATTTTTCAGCATAGATTCCAGCACTAGTTCTGTATTTGGTTTGGATACTCAAATCTGTGTGTAATACAGTTGTAATAATGGTGTGAATTCATGTACCGCCATGGTAAAATGATACATGTGGAAATGACAGTAACCAATGTTAAATAAAAGCCACGAAAATGCTCAATTCGAACTGTTTGTCGATTTCTCATTTATCAGCCGTGAATAAATATATATATATATATTATATATATATATATATATATATATATATATATATATATATACATATATATATACTACGCCTTTTATTAATCACTGAATATAAATTATCACACAAGCATTATTTTATACTGGTGAGCGAGGTAGCGAGCGAGCGAAATTTTAGGTATGTCATTTCATATTGAAAAATATCTGCCTGCCTACCACACCTTTTGAAATTTCTCGAACATTTTATTAAATGGGTCAACTGGCGAGCAAGCGAAGTGAGCGAGCTCAAAACTGAGGAACCAACATAGAAGCAGACAAAATAAAATTGCTCCCGAAACCTCCCCTATATGCTTCTGCATGATCCGGTCTCGGCACTTCCCGAAAAGCTAGGGTGAACCTACTCCGTCAAACTTGTAATTCTTAACTGTATGGTTTGTCAGTTTCTGTTCATTTATCAAAACATTATTACATTTAAATTCATTCCTTCATTATTTCTTAGGTTACTTTACTTCAAGATGATTTACCGACAAAATCAAACATTGTTCTTGTAGTCACAATGCCTTATCTCCCTCTTTCTCCCTCTTTTCACCCGACGACGGCACGAATTTACCTACGGTATCCTGACCAGTGTGTGTGTGTGGGGGGGGGGGATGTCATATCCCCACACTTCTCCCTCCCCCCCCCCTTTATCGACGGCCCTGGATAGACCTAATTATATCAACCATGTATGAGAGGAGGCCGAGGGAGCTTTGGGGATTATAGAAAACAAACTTGCTCATTTTAATAGTCGCTATGAGACTATATGTAGAAAGGCAAGCGGGCACTTATCACAAGGGAAAGACATTTATTCGAAAAGACAAGGAGCTGGTGTAAGAGTAACAACAGGTCTGAGGACTACGAGTTCCCCTGAGTCCATGAAATTAGAATTTAGTGTTTATGGGACAGCGTCCCCGTCTCCCTAGGAGGTATACATACCCACTTTGAACAACTTAAAATTACCTTTGCCCATGGACAATGTTGAAACAATGTATTGGTAAAAATCAAATTCTACAATATTAATACGTCAAAAATATGGCACTTCGGGGTGCTGTATGTATTCAATTTGAAGGAGATTCCCTTTACTTAAGGATGATTCCTACCAAGTTGCGTTGAAATTCAATAGTGCGATATTGAGAAGGAGTAATATATTGCCACAGGGGCACTCTATGGCTCTGCCCCCTGCCTCATTAAGGGATGTGCACCTTATTGGAACAAATCCAGATTCCTCCTGCCTAAGGACGATTCCTAACTAGTTTGGTTAAAATTCAGCCATTCATTTTTTTTTAAAGAAGTTGAAATAAAAGTGAAAAGTTTAGCACGACGGACGACAAAGATGGTGAGCGATCGCATTAGCCCAATTGAGCATTTTGGCTCAGGTGAGCTAAAAGGCCAATAATCAGAGGTGAAAGGGGCACTTCTTGCATCATAAGTGACACTCATCAGCTATGAGTATGAGGATGGAAAAGGGAGACTGGAGTATTTATTATTAAAAAAAACAGGGCAACAAAAAAAGGGAAAAGGGACACCTAACAAATTTTGATAGGGGCATTTTGATCAGGGGAAGGAGCTCTTATTAAAAACGAGGGCACTTATTAAAAAGAAAAGGGGCACGTTTCAAAAAAAGTGACACTTTTTAGGGGTCAAAAGGGCACTTAATGGAAGGAAAACGCCATGTATCAGAATGAAAGGGGCAATATCATTGAGGATAAATAGGGCACTCAACAGAGATAAAATGGAGCACCTATTAGAGAGAAAGGATCACTTTATTGAAAAAAGGGGAATAGGGGTACTTGTCTAAGTAAAACGGGTAGCTCTCAGAAGTGTTTATATAATACAATACACAATATCATACAGAGTATTGTCTTCACATAACCCTCTTAATACTTAAGTCTGCTCATCCCAAGAGTATAGAATTCCATATTGATACATTACACATCATCACTGAATATTGTTGTTTATTTCTCTCCCTTTCTGATACGATGTTCCACCTCCCGGAGATTGACCCATTGCATTCACATGACTTTATATTTTTTTCGAGAGGAAAATAATATGTTTGTGGAACCCACAGCAAATTTATAATGAACCATGATATATATAAATGTTATAATGTTCATATAACATTTAACATTTTTCCAATTATAGTTAATGATAACTTATATAATAAAGATGAAATAAAGTTTTGCTTTTGCACGACAAATCAATATTACCCCCAGATATTAAAGATCTTTTTGATCCATTGATATTTTATGCAATATTGGAAATTGTAAATTACATTTTGGGGTAAATCTGATTCAGCATTATTTACATAATGTTAAAGTATAGTGTTGAAAATTGATAATTAATCTCCTTGCATAATTTTGCAGAATGAGTACAATAATTTCATTTGTAGACTTTAATCTATTATTCATTTATTCTTTTTTTAACTTGATGTATTAGTGTGCTTTGATAGTATTTCGTTGCTCTGATAATAAGCTCCACATAAGCATCAACCTGCATACATGTTAAAAGAGAGGGTTTTTAATCATTAACAAGTTCTGTGTCTCTGACAGTAAAGGCCCGATGAGACCAAGGAGGTACTAGTACCTCCTTGATCAGACTTCATCGATGTTCACTATTATATAAATAGTGCATGTGCATGGTCTATCATGCACTATACTGGATTATATGCACGACAGATACTAAATTATCTCGAGTGCAGTTTTGTTTATATAGACCTGCACGAGGAATAATTTTGTATTTTGGAGTTCATATAGTCCGGTAATGGTGCGTAAATAGAACATGCACTGTACATAGACCCCTGGATCTATAGCTGTTATTGTGTATTAGGGCCGGGCCCTAGGTCTAGTTCAGGATTCCCCGTGCAAAAATCAAAGTTATAGTGCACGATCGTGCACTATAACAAAAGCTTTGCACGTCACGTGATGCAAATCTAACCAATCACAGGGCGTATTATACATACACTATTTACTATAACAAAATATTTGGACACTACCAGGGGCAGATTGGGACTGCTAATCGGTTATAGGGAATTGGTATGTGACTGGCCCATCCATTCTGTAACATACATGCAGGCAAGTTTTCTTACATATTCAATATGATTATGATACATTATCAATACTTTGGCGAGACCGACTTCCGATTGGTCGACCAAAGGATGAAAGCCATGAAGACAAAATTTTGATGGGGTGGGCGCTAATGTCTTTGTAGCTCAAAATCAGCTTTACTGTATTTAAAGTTTGTGAGCAAGAAAAAATGTTGACATTGTTTTAATAGTCAAAACAATTCTTTCTAATATCTAGAAAGATTTGAATTGAAAGCTCAGATTATATCTTTTTAGAATCTGACATTTGCTTGTATATGTTGTTCAATTAGGAATTCACCCCAAAAATTGAGTTCAATCAAAAGAGTAAAATACAAACAAATAAAAATTAGGGCTGGGACTAAAAACCGGGTACCCGAGTCCCGCCCGAGAGCCTCGGGACCCGGGTCAAAATATTAGATAACCGATACCCGAAAATGAGTATTTAATTATCACCTATGTATGTACACGACAAGGCGGTAGATGAATATGGCAAGCCATCGGGGTCTACCTACGTCTACTAGTACGCGTACCCAGTAGACGTCACGTAAAACCAAACGGTACGTCACGTCTACTCGTTACGTGACGTGTACCCAATTTCGTGTACTCTGTCGTGACCTTACGTCACGTCACGTCTGTTCAATTACGTGTGCTTTGCTCAATACGTCACGTCTTCTCTGAAATGGTCTAATTCCAGGCTTTTTTTTTTTTTTTTTTTTTTTTTTTTTTTTTTTTTTTTTTTTTTTTTTTAATGAGACCGCTTCTATTCTCTACATAGGGGATGTAGGATATGAGAGTTTGGGAAGTCAAATCCCGATTATCAGGATTCCCCTCTTTGTTATGAAAATGGATGGCTCTATCATGATCAAGTTCAGGGGTCGCTGAACCGGGGGGGGGTGATCTAGCTAGGGATTGCAGGCTTCCCCTCCACACACATACACGCACACACACTCCCCTTTGCTTATATTAATAATAACATATTATGCTCATACTCATGCTCAACCTCCTGCCCCCACTTTTCAAACGCTCTGTGGCCCGTGAACTAATAATTATTATGCGTGTCTTTCCACGTATACCAACATCGTTTACAGGCCTAACCAACTTGATATTAGGGCGTCCTATTTCGTTTCAAGCCTTTTTTCAAAACATGTATGCTGCGGTTTGTGGTCTGTTATCTTCACTTTTGCATAAACTGAAAATGAGGGAAAGGTAACCGTTTCCTTTGTTTTCACAATAGAAGATCGGACAGGCAATCACTAAAAAAGAAGAAAATGAGAAAAGAAAATTATATTTTGTACTTGCATGATAGCCCTCTTGCCCTCGAGTTTGGGGGCAAAAACGATTTCCCCTCCCTTCCCCAATGATGGGCCCCCTCGCAAGAAAACAAAAGGAAAATTGCATGTAATAATTTTCCATTACAACGATGTATAGGCTTAATAAGCTTATTAGTGCTCTAAAATGCAAACTTTCACCAAAATTTTCTCACACGGACACCATTCTCCCTCGTGTATTTATAGACGCAATGTAGCAGATGCTTGCTTCCATTTATCGGGGGAAGGATTTTTGCCCCCACTCCACGACAATCAAGCTTATGCGATCAGCTTTCTAGTACTCTAAAAGGTGAGGCTTCATCATTCTAACCCCCCCCCCTTTTTTTTTTTTTTTACTTCCGGCGCCACCGAAGGGTTCTAGCTTATTTCATTTATTTATTATGTTTTTTTTTCTTTTGGGGGTGGGGAAAACACTCTGAAGGCCCACCTCAAAAGCTTACTACTTGCTCACAGCCCTACCCCCTACCCCCCCCCCCCCGCCTCCCGAAGAAGCCCATTCCCCTATTCTCCTATTTTTTCATACATATATATTTCATGTCATTTTGAAAGTGGAAGATTTACAAATTTTATCCCCCAAAAAATGCAAAACGTGAAGCACGCCTATCATCCATTGTTTTCCATGGGGCCACTCGTTTTTCCGTAGGTTCGTTTTTTCCGGAGGTTCGGGTTATTTTAAAACCTGAAAACTGAATGTACACAGTATCCCCCTCTTTGACGGGGATCCGGACCGCAATTTTTTTTGTCAGGACTTGCGGGGCCGGCCTTATATAGTGAACAATTTCGGAGGCCGCAGAACGGGAAAGGTGGGGGGGGGGGGGGGCTATGGGGCTGAAGCCCTCCATGTTTACACCCTTGAGATTCGTTTCATTATGCTTATCAATACCGTGGAATTCCAATAAAACTCTGAATCCCCCCTCCATTAAAAAAAAAAAATCATGCATTAGATTTTCCACTTATTGAAACAACATCATTTAAGGTGTTAACAAACTTGATATTAGTGCGCCCTTAGAAAGGTTTACTGCAAGACTATATTTCTGAAAGCATGCCTGTTTCTGGTTTTATATATGTTCATTGTTTTACTCGGTTTCCTTAAGGGAATAAATAACAAGTAATCACAAGAAAAAATAATCACATTTTGTATGTGCATTGGTACGTCGGTGCAGCCCTGCATTTTTCCCTCTGCCACTTTTTGTATCGTCCTATTAAAATTTTCTCTTCGTCTATTGTTTTCCTTGTTCATTTATTCCCTTCCCGTCTTCTTTTGATTTCTCTTGCTTTCTTCATGTAAAAAAAAAAACGGACGTGTGACTCGAACAGTGTGGTGGGGGTAATCAGAAGGACCCTTTCGATGGACAATCAAAATTGAGCTGGATTAGCAGGGGGGGGGGGTGGGGAATGAATAACTGGATGAAACCTAGAGGAAAAAGTTCAGCAAAACTCCCGCTATCATGAATGGCCATGCACTGCCAGACATTTTATATTGCGGCTGATGCCCGGATGCCCGCAAAACGCCCCCACCCCCTCCCTCATTGAGCGAGGTAGGCCTAGGTTGGAAAGGTATCAAACCCAATGCACTCTAGCATAATAATATAGTCACGGTAGTATAATGTCACACGTTATCTTAAATGGTTGCTTGTACCTGACAAGTACCCCCCCCCCAAAAAAAATAAAAATAAATAAAAAAAAATAAAAATAAAAAAAATAAAATAAAATAAAATAAAAAAATAAAAAATAAATAAATAAATAAATAAATAACTAAAATAAAATATTAAAAAATAGGGGTGAATGGAGGAGGGCAGAATTGAATGGATCAGTAGGAGAACTTCAATATTAAAAAAAGTCAGGGGATAAATATTAAGCATGATTCCACGTATTACAAGTGACATCTGGATGACAGTGTTGGGCTACAACAGTGATAAGACCCCATGCCCCCCCCCCCTCTCGATAAAAATGATAATAATGATCGGCAGGGAAGGGCTGCCTGGTGAATTCCAGTCATAAATTTTCATGATTGCAAGACAATAAATAGAAAGGGGTAGGAAAAATAGCGAAATGAAATAGGATGAAAATATGCGGCAGAACTCCCTCTATCGTAAATGCACACGGTAAGACATTTGAAATGGTGGGGGATGTCCGTCAGACGCCCCCAAATAAATGACCTAATCCCCATTCATTGAGATATGTCAGCTGAAGAGGTATCAGGATGGGATCTAGTAGAAAGTAGAAAGAAATTTACGTAATGATGTTCGTATAGTGTATGTCATATGAAGTGGCTGCTTATGCATATTATATTATACCGCCCCTGCACAAAAAAGAAGAGAGAGAGAGAGAAAAAAAAGTATTAGCTGTATTAGCGAGAGAAGTAATAAATTGATATTAAGAAAAGCCTTGAGCAGGGGCAACGCGCCCCCAGGGGGAGGCAGGGGACACAGTGCCCCCCCCCCACTTTTTCAAGTACCCCAAAAGTGCCCTTTTTATTTCTGAAAAATGCCCCCTTTCCTCCGATAAGTGCCATTTTTTACTACTAAATTTGCCCCTTTTCCTTTCTAATAAGTGCCCTTTCCCCTTCTCATAAGCGCCCCTTTTCACCTAAATTATAAGTGCTCCTTTCCGCCTCTGATAAGAGCCCTTTCCTCTTCTTATAAGTGCCCCCTTTTACCTATATTTCCAACTTTTTTCTCTATTTAAAAAAAAACAAAAAAACAAAAAGAACCATATATCTAGCTACGAAGAATCGATGCGGCTTTACAGGTACCCATATTACTACAACTACAATAAGGCAGCGGAGCTGGAGTCAAAAGGGACGCAATTCCCCCCCCCCCCCAGCAAATGATTTCTCATTCCGCTTGCTCGAATGTGCCAATAATTTACACCAAGTAAGGCAGTATTTTCTGAAAATGTCCCCATAACTCGCTCGCTACGCTCGCTAGCTCTTACAGTATATAATGAAATCAAGCAGATTGCATAAAATATGTATATCGGTGTAATCCTAAAGAAAACGACAGGGTTAATGTACAAATTAAAAGATCATTCGACATTCCCCCAATTAAATTTGCTGTTGTCATTTTTATTAGGCATGTACATCGCTGTGAATAATGTATAACTCAAGGACTTCAGCAATAGAAAAAAAAGTCCGAAAATTTTTGCTCGCTCGCTTCGCTTTCTCGCACATGAATCGTTAGACCATTACACACAACTGCGTATCAGGGAAGCTGAAGTAGTGACCAGAGCAGCTTTTCATCAAACGGTCATAAGTACAAGTTCGCCGACATCCCATTGAAACGCCTGTATCAAAATTAACATGCGTTTCAATGGGATGTCGGCGAACTTGCACTTATGACGGTTTGATGAAACGATGCCCAGAACCACAATAAAAAAGGAAGAAGGTGATCCTTGATAATGACTATACTAATTAGACTGTAGGGTGATACCAATGTCACAAAATGGTCCTTTTTTCGCTTTATGTTCACCACTTGTAGGTGCCCCTTTTCCCCAAATAAGTGCCCTTTTTTGCTGGTGCCCCCACCCCCACTTTGAAAGACGCTCCGCCACCCCTGGCCTTGATACTAAGACCCATTATATCAAAAAGAGCCACTGGCTGGCATCAAGTCTTGGGTTGTGCCCTAAGAGTCGCCCCCGTGCTCCACCTACCCCGCCCACCTCCGAGTGAGCTGAACCTGTGAATTCAATTGGTAGATGCATATACTCAGCAAGGCATTTCAAGTAGTAGGTGGAAAGAAAATGACGGAGTGAGACCAAGTTACGGGGAAATGTCTGCCCAACGCCCATGAATATGAATTGCACAAAAAAGTAGCTAGATTAACCAGAATCGTAACAGTGGAGCAGCATATCGTAATAGCGTCCAAAGATTGGGGGGGGGGAGGGGTAAGGGGCCTTCCGCGGGCGCAGCATAGCATACTCCATATAGGCATCCAGTGACCATTCATTATACACGGATTCTACCATTACCGGTATGTACAACCTGACTTTCTCTAATACTGCACATTTCTTACTGATCCAGTCAATTCCCCGTCCTATTTTTTTTTTTTTTTTTTGGGGGGGGGGGCGGTGGGAGTGGCCCTTCTATGGCGTTTGGTAGGCACTTAAAATGACTTCTGGTATAGGAATGTCATAAACAGTGGCTTATCTAGGGAATTATGGTGCCCGGGACAAACTATAAAACTGCCCCACCCCCCCCCCCGATTAAAAAACAAAACAAAACTGATATTAACTTCAAAGACTTTGTGGAAATGAATTTGATGCCGTTATTGGATAGAGGGGTCGGGCTACACGCACAGCGGAATGTTAATTATTGGCCAAACCTGCGCACTCTTTGTCAGAAAATCATGGATGAAAGGGTCACTCTATGAGATGTCGAAAGAAGTTTTCCTCACCAACCAGCCTAATTTGAAATATATAAAATAAATTTCGAAGGGCGCAGGAGCGTCACCAGAGCGGGCTGTGACTTTTCATTTTCCTTAAATTTCTCTTTGCAAATTTAGAAGATTGAAAATACAAAAGCTCCCTACAGTGCGAAGGGACTTCGATATCTTATTTAAAGGGGTAAAGGCGAGGGGCAAGTTGCCCCCTTGAAAATTCTAGAAATAATAGGAACTTTCAGTGAAGTGAGGAAATTATGTCATTATAGTGAATAATCATCCAGCTAGTCTTTTAAAAGTTTGGATAAGCTATAGTTATGCAGGGGCCGCGAAGCATTTTTGAAAGTGGGGGGGGGGGGGGGCTGATTTGATTTCACTTGAATAATGACAATCTCGCACCTTTTTTCGGGGAATTCATGAAACAAGTCTACTCAAAAAAGTGTGGGGGCTGCAGACCCCCAGCCCCTCCCCCCCCCCCCGTTCCGTGGGCCATGTTATGGGATACACTCCTCCAACACAACTCGCCATTCCTGTGCTCCACTTCATTGCAACGGAAGCCCACAAGGGCCCCCTCCGGGTCCTCCCCGCTCTACATCTTTCTATAACCACGCCTAATATATATAACCCTTCCTCCCACATCCATCCCGGATGTATATTGCATTGTCTTATCCTCTGATTTTCTTTTTAAAGGCCCTCTCATATAATGACACACATCAGGGACTTCAAAAATATAATTTTTCAGGGTTGGAGGAGAACCCCCCTTCTACATCCACACCTAGGTGTATATGCAGTTTTCTACTATCAGTTTTCTTTCCAAACTAGTAAAATTCGTGCATCATTTACCTCTCTTGGGTTATAACAAATGACATTGTAAAGCGCAATGAAGTATTCACGGAATACAATATATAACTGAAACATAATTCTATTCTTATTATTGTTATTTTCATTATTATTATTATTATTATTATTATTATTATTATTATTATTATTATTATTATTATTATTATTATTATTATTATTATTATAATTTCTAATCTCAAAAAATTCGTGGGAGATGAGAGATGAATCTAAGACAAGGACAATTACCCCCGTCGGAAAGTTACCCCCTAGCGCATTTAGCCCTAGGTATCCCAACGACAGCCTCCCTCCTCTCCACCCCTTCCCTCCCAAGGGGGCTGGGGGTACAATACCCCCACATTTTCAAGTAGATTCAGCCTTTTATTGTCCGATAAGTTACTGTTTTGTTTATAAGTACCCTCCCCCTTTCCCCTTCTTATAAATGCCCCTTATCACTTCCAATGAGCTAAGCCCACTTCCTCTTTTTATAATGCCCCCATCCCGCCATTGCGCAATTTTAAAATCCCAGTGCCGTCACTGAACACTGAATTTCAAACTGAAAAGTGAAAATTCAGATACATTTATACATTTTTCTTTCTTACATTGTTTTAAAAATGTTAAAGAAAGGAGGAAAACTAAAATAACAGACCAATAAAAGTTTGAGTAAAATCTTATTAGAAATGAGAATGTTATGAATTTTTCAAAGTTGTAATCACTCAAACACAATTTGGCAACCGATTCCGTGACGTTTCTTGTGAGGTCCCATCCCATTTGCCCTGCAGTACTAAAAAAATTAATTTTCTGCTTTTATGCAAATCAACTAAATACCAGGGTGAAATTCCTCTTATATGTAGCTATTTGCGAGCGACTACAAAAAATTTGGCCTCTATGTTTGATTAAAAGGGTTTTTTTTTTTACAGGTCTACATGACTGTTCTTTACAATAATGCATAAGCTATTGATTTGTTTGTTTCAAGTTAATATCATAGTTTATCTCAGTGAATAATATACAAGGGCTTTCAAATTAGCTCTCAGACTGTTGGGCTCGACACTTGCCCAGGCCTGTCATATAAGCCGAGGAAAGGGGAGGGGGGGGGGGTGGGGTGGGGGGGGGCAGAGAATGGGGATTTGTAGTTCCGTGGCTTCGCTCCCTTGCAGATTAATATAGATGCAGTGTTTTTCCACTTAACACGATAAAAACTACCTTCAAAAAATAAACTCTAGGGTAATTTCAAAGGCCTGTTGTACTGCCCATAGAAATCAGGTTCGGATTACATAATACGCCATTGTATTGTTCGCACATTTCTTAAGGTGATAGACAGGGCTATTGAAATTGTCTTGAGTTTATTTTTCGAAAGTAGTTTTTATCTTTTGACAAACATGGCACAATATAAATGGTCACTATTATTATTATTTACAAATCCCGTATACTACAAGGCCCCAAAATAGAATGGGTAACACTGTCTTTCCGCCCACTCGCAAGGAAAAATGATGTGACATAAATTATTTTACAGTAAAAAAATGGAAAATATTTATATTTTCTAGTGCTCTGATTTTTTGTTTCTTACTCGGTCTCTTCACCATTCCCTCGCATATTAATGAGGTAGTGTTTCTAAAGACTGTTCTGTAGAAACGCAGTTTAAGTCAAGGCCTCGGAAGTAAGGGGCGGACTATACTCAATTTGCCCCCGCCCATAGCGAGACAAGAACCTATATTGCACTTAATAATTTGCAGTAAACAATGAATAAGCTTTCCATAGTGGTAAAAAGTACGAAGTTTTATGGAGTTCAACAGCCCAAAATATCAATAATCTTACTAGGTAGCTATAAGCTCCCTCTTATTTTCCGGTATGTCTTCGAGCGGCCGCGTGGGGCTGGGGGGGGGGGGGCACTTTCCTCTTTTATTGGTCCCCCCCCCCCTCCATGACAATAAATTTTGCTGTATCGCGATAAAAAAAAATTTAGTGCTCTAAAATAAAGAGGCAAAATTTCACCATACCAAAACCCAAATTTTCTCACAAATCATGGTCCCCACGCTCCGTTACATAATATACTGGTGATGAAACAGCACTGGAAACAGTGCCTATGTTGATAGAATCCCGGTGGCGTAAAAGGGAGGGGGCAGAAGTTTAACTCTATCAGTTAGTGGGCTACAAAATAGTTTTGCCCCCTCCCAAACACACACAAAACCATAATTTTGCAGTATGGCAACATTGAAAAAAACTTCAATTTTTTCAAAAGATGAAGTACTTATCATCGCGTACTATAGAAACTCAATCTACATGCGAGACCACGCTTTTGTGGGACAGAGGCTCGATCTCTTCTATATAAAAAGGGGTAGAGGAGAAGAAGGATCGATGCTGATGATGATTTAAACATCAATTGAGTGAACATAATATGTACATTACCATGGCGGTGGAACCGGAGTTCGGCAAGGGGCTCGATGGGCCTTGTGCCGAGTTCCGAAATCAAGAAAAGTGTCCTTGCTGTGACAAAAGAAAATCTTCTGAGGAACAAATGCCCCTCCTGTCAATTGCCAATCCTGTGATAAAATTGTCCTTTAATTTATCTGATTTAGACTGCTTCATGGAGAAAATGATCTCTCTTAATTTATAATAGGCATACAATTGTTTTCGTGTGTTCTTGTTCCATCTCAGCAACAGTCACACCCCCCCCCTCCGCCCCCTCCCTGTATAACGTTACGTACGAACATTCAGTCTTTAAAAAAAAATTTTTTTTTAATGAATACATTGAATTTATCAACAGTCTTTTCACCAACGCCTTTGCGACTATAATATTCATTAGGCCTGTGTGACATTGACAGCCGATACACCCCCCCCCCCCGGCCTTAGTATAGGCCCTATGACGAAATTTAGTGGAATCTAGCTCTGCCTCCACATGGATTACAAATCTTCTATGATTTTTCAAAGTTCAGGTATATAATGCCAAGGAGTGTAACAACCGATGAAGAAGATTTTTTTTCTTTAATTGTTAAGAAAACAAACCGTTTGTTTTCCCATTTACTCATCATTATTTTACACTACTTTTTCTTCTTCTTCTTCTTCTTCTTTTTTTTTTTTTGGGGGGGGGGGGGGAGGGGGTTCACATTTTTTCGCCGGGGAGGGGGAGGAGGACGAGGATGTCTCGTTTCAATTATTATAGCAGATAACTCCTTGGTTTTAGCATGGGAATGTTTTAATGTAACTAATAGGATTCCCTAGTTATAGCAAGGATAGGCAAGCCATCTCCCCATTCATGTATTAGTACCCCTTATGCACTGGATATCAGCTGGTTAATCCTTGGGTAAACAGGCGGCCTTCCAGTGGTCATGACAACGAGTCCACAGAGGTCATGACCCGTAATTGCACAACAGATGGAGGATAAGGATAATAGTGTCCATGTAGTGGAAGTTTGTATACTTATATGCACTATATAGCTTTGACTATATATAGTAAACATGAGCTGTACATGTTTGGAGTTCTCCTAATCTAAATCATCAACTTGTTTCTCTTTCCTCCTCTCCTTACATGGTATTTATGAATAAACTTTATACATTAATTTCATTATTATGACAATTTTTTATGACGATAATAAAAGCAATATTAATAATGATAATGATAATAATGATGATGATAATTATGATAGTAACAATCATAATAATGAAATAAAAATGAGTAGTAGTAGTAGTAATACTAATGACAATAATGAAGCAACTCCCCACGGTTTATACTTTACTTTGATTTTTGTTAGTTTGCTAAAAAGAGTGTAGGCCTACTACTACTACTCTAAAACTTTATAGGACGACTTAAACAAACAGAAATATATTAAACACCCTGAGCCCCTGCAAAGCGCTATACTTCCCTTATTGAACAATATTCTTAACGTACATGGTTTGCTTTATTGACAAAAAAAAAAAAAAAAAAAAAAAAAAAAAATCCTGGAAATAGACTAACTCTTAGCTGACGTCACGTAACGACCAGAGCACACGTAATTGTATAGACGTCACGTAATGACTAGTCAAGGTACACGTTACCTAAATGACAAAGCACACGTTACAGTAACTGACGCTTCTGAACCCTTTGGCCACCTATGGCCGGAGGGGTCAGGAACGTCTGTAAAAGTAAAGTACACGTACCCTTAAACACACGTGACGTGATGACCAAAAACAGTACGCGTACTGAATACTGGCTTCTGATTGGTCAATATAGGTACGTGTATTGAAAATCAAGTACGCGTGGTGAGTAGACGTAAGTAGACCCCGATGGCTTGCCATAGATGAACGTCGAACAGCCATTTACTATTTACATGTAAAAAAAATCCATGTAGCGCTCTAGCGCACCATTGCAGTGATGCGCTTTTGATTCGTTCAACTCACTGTGAAACATAACCTTACACATTCGTATACACAGAGAGCAAAGCTCACTGCCGCTATTCGGAGACTGCTCATTGGTTCATTGAACCCATGACATAATTTGCATTTAGTGCCCTTCCCCCTTCTTTGCAGTGAACGTTAAGTCTATGAGCGATTAACGGGCGTAAAGTTTACAAACTCATGCATATTCAACAGTCGCTCCACACTCGCACGTGGCATCTCACAACTCGTACACTATTAAACAGGTATTTTTAACATCGACGATCACGATCTGACACTGTCACAATATCCTGAAACTTTAGCAAAGAAGTTACCAATTACTGAAATCAGATTAAGAGTACATGAACGATATATCCAAAATAATATCCTTCATTGTTCATGCGAAAGTGAAAAGCAAGGCTGTGAGAAGCAAAGGATGTCTACAGTGCGCGCGATTAACATTTTCATTCATAAAATTGGGCTTGTGACGTCATTTCATGAGCGGTCCGTTAACAACAAGTCATGACAAGTCATATGCCAGCCAGCCAATGAAGGTATGCGCCTTTTTTTTTTCTTTTTTCTTTTTTCCTTTCATATACCGCGGCGGCATTGGGCGGAAAGGCGCTTTGCATAAACAGATCGAATTTCAAAAGGGAACCGCATGTGTGTGTTAAAGGATGAAGTTGCAGTCGGACAGAGAAGAAAATGTTGGCTTGATGATTTTTTTTGATGAATGATGAGTTTGATGAATGATGATATTTGATGTCTGATGAAGATAATTGTTTTGATGATGTTATTATCTTGATAATGATGATATGATGATGATGTCTTTGATGATTATGATGATCGATGATGATATCAATGGTGCTACTGGCGAAGAGAGAGGACCCGGCATGTATTGATGATTTTATGTGTACTAGTAGTGGTACGTGTGTGTGAATTTCAATAATTGGCGGGTTGATCACACGTTAAGAATGAAACTGTCGGTGAGACGATGACCGCGTGCGTGAGGACTCGCAATGTGTATAATTAGAGTATGAGGAGTGTAGATACTACAGAAAGCTCGCCATTTTCGCCAGGCAAATCAATACTCCGTGTGAACAGTGAAGTTTGTGTACAAAGTGAGTAAGTGACTCGATCTCTACGATCACGATGTCAAAATTCCCAAGAGCTGCCCGTACAAAATTATTAAGAATCATGATCATCGTCTCAAACGAGTTTTTCTTCATAAGATTTCTTTGTATTCCCCTTCCTTTTTTATAAGTACATGTACATTCATGTATTTTGGATAAACATGTGCGAGGGACTGTTGACCGCGCGTGACTACCTAAGGCGCTGTCGCGCTGGCATGATTAGACGGTAGACAATTTCTACAGATTAGATTTAGGCGGCTTATGCCTATCCTGTCTTGCGCCCACGCGATTTCCTCCGCCTGTTTTGTTGTTGTTGTTGTTTTTGTTGTTTTTGTTTTTGTTTTTTCCTCGAATGGTTTATTTCAGTTGCCAAACACAAAGGAGTTTTCCCACAGTGTTTGTAGCTTCTTAGGGGTAAATATTGGCTTGTAATTCGTGTTATATCATTTTCGGGTAACCGGGAACCCGCCCGAAAAATAGTCGGGTTCCCGAATTGAAAAAATACCCGAAACTCCCACCCCTATTACAAATAAAATAAGGCGAAAAAAAAATCATTAAAATCGGATTAAAAAATGAGAATTTATGGCATTTCAATGTTTTGCATTGTTTCATGAAAAAGTGACATGCATAACATGGGCTGTATGCAAATTATTGAGCGTATGATGTCATAAGCTCACTTTTCCTTTTCTATTATATGAAATTTCAAATATTTCAGTTTTCTGCTCCAAGAATGTAAGTTTTGACTCCTCATGAAATGTGTAAGCTCATCATTATTATAACTTATAGTGATACAATGAAGAGAATCTTTATACACATCTATGAAAAAAATGAAATATTTGAAATTTAAAATAACAGAATACAATCATCGGCTCACTACTTTGCATACAGCCCATGTTATGCATATCACTGTTTTATGAAACTATGCAAAACTTCAAAATGTCAGAACTTTCTTATTCTTATCCGATTTTGATTTTTTTTCTGTTTTGTTTATTTAATATTACTCTTTTGATTCAGCTCAACTCATTATTTGGCCTTTAAGGCAAACAAGGTGATTCTCATAGCTACGGGAAGAAATGATATATGTTTCATTTGATATTGTTCAAATTCTGTTTGTTTAACATTTATTTTGTATTGTTTGTTTACATTTCTTTCTTTGTTGTAAGATTTCATCTTCATTAACATTCTGTTTCCATGGAAACAGCTTATTTCTAAATCAAATTTAGCTCTACTCCAATTAACTAATTTTTAAAAATGTAATCAAACAGGTGGCAAAAAATATTACTTGTTTACCATTATTTCATGTTGAAAACAACCATAGTATTTTATTAGAAATACAATACAATAAATATATCTGTTACCATGGTAACGGCCTGCACATGTAGTGGTCACATCCATCACCCCTTTACTAAAACAAATTATGATAACTGAGTGTCCTGTAAAAGAGAAAATAATCATGAACGATTTCAGTAGCATCAAGGGGGTTTTGCTCAAATATCAGTTTTTTCTTACTGTTTCCATGGAAACAGCCATTTTCAAACACGATGGACACTTTTTATAACTCTTATTTAGGTTTTAATCAATTGAGAAACTTTTGATACATTATTTCAAAATGTTACAATGTGTTTTTGTACTTTCTTAATCACAAATACATGACATTTTCTGAAATTCTACTGTTCTTGATCCGTTGCCATGGTAATAGCCCTTGTGGTCACGCCCACCTCTTAATTTAGGGCAAAGAAGCATATTTTGATAGTTAATGGTCCCATCTAATAGAAAAAAACTTAATTTAAGATTCTTTCTAAGGGGGTGGGGACATTTCAGCTTGTGGCCCATGGACTATACTGATAATATATGGGATAATTGCCTTTTGTATACTCTAGAAGTCTAGATGTACATTTAAACAGTGTTTTTCATTCAAAATACGCATCCGGTAATAATGCATCATTCCATTTGGGATAACATAAAATGAGTTATCTATCACCTTATCGGATAATTTCTTTTCTGTGTGTGACATGACAATATCTATTATATGTTTAATCAAGAAAAATCGTTTAAATTGACAAATTTACGTTGGGTAAAAAACTTTGAAAGATTGGTAGTTTTCACAACCTATTATTTTGAGTAAATCACAGTTTTATGTATCATTATGCCATACATGTGTGTGTAATATCCAACATTCAAATGTATATTAATCAGTTTTATAACATCAAACTCGAAATGAAACTGGTATCACCTGAAAAGTCTTTTATCAGGTATTACACATTAGGTCAAAAAATTAAAAATCGTGATTTTTGACATTCTTTCAAAATTTGAGCCAAAAATGGCATTTTTAGGCAAAAATGCGCGTGGCATCCGCCCGTACCTTAATATCCTCAGTATTTTTTACAAGAGTTTAAGCATGGATGCCGAGCATTACCCAAAAATGCCGTCGAATCTTTTTCTAGAGCCTTTTTTGATGTTTGGCTGGCCTAATATTAGATGGGTTGAAATCGACCCGACTTTGGGGCCCCTTTTTTTTTTGGGGGGGGGGCTCTCTTTTTGTGAATGACATGGATGGTTGAAGTAACTTTAAGGGGTCAAATCTCATATCTAAAATGGGGTGACTATTTCGAAACAGGCTCCCAGACTAGCATTACACCAGGGGAGGATGCAATTCTTGCAAAAATAGAGAAAGAGGGAGGCTGAGCAGAGCGGTGTGCACAAAGCTGAAACCTATCGGCGGTCTTACAGGAATCAACAAAACGACTAAAACACAACTAAGAAAATCACTGACTCGTGTTTCTAGCATTGCACTTTCCTCGCTCAACGTAACATAATCATTACGCCTTTGCGCTAAACAGTTTCGCGTCCGATGACTACACTGATAATGATCCTGATACTTAAAAAATATATATACGGGTTGCTCAGAAAGAATGCAACACCTGAGATCGGCAATTTCAACGACATAATTAACACAATATCTTTTTTTTTTTCATTGGGTGGACAATTCTTTCCCTAGTAAAATGATACCAAGATCATCAATTTTGGGTAAGGCGTTGATTCTACAACTATATTTTTTGGAGGCAATGTCATTTTTAAAAGTTGCTACTTTTGCAGCCGTAGTCATGCTTGAAGCAGCGAGAAATTTGTGTATGACGGTTTTCCGTACAATCAGCTTTGTTGACAAACCCGTGACTGCTCTCACTTTGAAAATAAAGACAACATGAATGAAACAGGGGGCAATCATATGGAACGGGTGAGAAGCAGATGGGCGGTGTATTTGCCATCGCCACTAAGCAACTATGAGTGACCACCAGCGTTGTTTTCGAGGAACATTTCTCTCTATATATTTTATTGTGTCATAACCCTCTTGAGGTTATTTCTGTGGTGGTTCTGAACTTAAGCCCTTCCAAATCCTCTCTCTTATATGTTCGTACAGTATTGGTTGCAAGAGAAGTGAATTAAATTTGTTAAATGGTTTAAATCTCAAACTACTTTATTTTTTGTGCAAAATGGCAATGTATTTCCTTATGTTTTCATGCTATATTCTTTTTTGTTTTGTTGTTGTTTTGGGGATTTTTTTTTAGCATAACACTCTACAGTACTAGAGATAGAATAAAGGTACTGATCACAAGAATGACCTTGAATATGTTCAGGTAAAACTGTGAAAAATGCGGCCATAGCTCTTCATAATTAGCAATCCCGATATACATCGTGCACTCTTGGCAATATTACTGAGGAATCCTTTCATTTTCTAACAGATATAAACGAGTGCCTCGAAGATTTGGATAACTGTTCTCAAGTTTGTATCAACGAATATGGTGGTTTCATGTGCGATTGCTTCACAGGCTATGAATTATATGAGGATGATACAACATGTGTGGGTAAGATACATTATTAACCTTCTAAAACAATCGGTCATAACCGTGAGGGTGATTTTTTTATCCAGGAGGTGATAAATCAGGCACAAAAAACTAGCCCATCACAAAGGTCAAGGCACAAATAAAGGAGGACAATCAAAGCTACGACCGTCTCATAGCGACATTTCTTTCAATATATATATATATATATATATATATATATATACAAGTGTAAGGAATTACATATACAACAGCCTTTCACAACTCTCGTGGAAATTATACAATACCCGGCGGAGACATTTTTTCAACCTTTGCAAAAATTTCAAAAGGGAGGACAGCACTGGGGAACGTTGATATAAGCTACGCAACCATTCTCTCATTTTCATTTCTCACAATTATATATATATATATATATATATATATATATATATATATATATACACACACACACACACTGTTGTGGGAGGGAGTGTATAGTTGAGGAGCGTGAATTCATGTTTTAACGGATGATCCTATCTTAGACCTCTCTCTGGTAGGTCTATGGTCCGACAATTCCTCCGGTGGCATTAAAAAAAAAAATCATTTTTACGGTTAGGGTTAGGGCAGTGGTAAGGTTTATGGTTTGAGTTAGGTATAGTGTAGGGTCCAGGGATGAAATCAGGAATTTAATAAGTGTTGGAAATTAATCACGGAACAGTTTTTGTGTTTTATAATCCTTTAAACGATATACATTTCTTTTTCCGGGGGGGGGGGGGTCCATTTGAGGACTGGCAACACAATGGTAGAGAAATACCTTCGTTGCTTTTTCGTTTTGTTTTCTTTTTTTTTTTTTTGTTGTTGTTATCGCTCAACTGGTTATTAATTGATAAGTGACTAAACATACTGAGTTGGGAAAAATGCCGCAAATTAGTGCAGGAATCAGTAAAAAATGTATTTGCTGTGAAAATACATTCATCTGGGCTGAAAAACTACTATCTTTCTTTTCTTAGTGGGACAATTGACCAAATGTTGTCCATTCAAAGTGATGAATGGATGTATCTTGGCTCCCAGAGTATACTTGACAAGGGGTGGACGAGAATAAATCGTTCTTCAGAATTTAACAGCAACTAATTTTTTTCATCAGGATAATAGGGATATTCTAGTGTCTCTTGGATGTATATAAAAAAAATTGACGGATTTTTGCCATGGAAGCTCACGTTTGTATGAATTAATATTGCGCAATAAATGTTATTGTAACCCCCGTAACGCACAACCTATTCATTTACAATATGCATGGGTCCGGATCTGTTGTTGAGAAGCATTGAAGTACTGCTTTTCTTTTTTTAGGTTGTCTCATGTTATTTATTAAAAAAAAAAAGTCAAAGAGACACATATAGCGTTTCAAGTACTTATAGGTAGACCATGGGATGACATAAAAAGGCTCCGTTTTTCATTTTCGTGGTCCACATTTTCGCCCCACCTGAAAAGTTGGGGACAAAGGTACTTTTTTGTGCTGAATTCAAATATGAATGTTGCCAAGCCTGAAACTTGCACGTTATCATTCTAATGAGGTCTAATTATGCAAATTTATGCATAATTCATTGTTTGAACTATAATACAGAGATCACTGGTATTTTATTAATAAAAAAATAGTTTTCAGGCAAATCTGGACTGCATCATCTGAATGTGAATATTTCTAAACCATATATGTATATTTTTTTGGTAGCATTGATGCCTAATAATGCAAATCAGGCGTCAATATGCAAATCCATTTTGGGGGCTATTTAACTAATAATGCTAATATCAAATCACATGAAAGGTGATATTTAAGGGTAACTTTGGGTGCTTACTCTAAATATGAATGTAGTAAATCTTAGAAGTTGCAATTAATCGCTGTAATGTAGCCTGATTATGCAAATTTATGCAATATTCATTACTTATACAATAATTTACAAACACAGGTGTGCTCTTAATGTAAAGATTTAAGGATTATTTGGACTGTATGATCTGAATGTGAATATTTCAAGCCTTAAATGTGTAAATATTTTATGACATTGATTCCTAATTATGTGAAATATTGATGCTTAATTATACAAATTATTCATCTGTATGCAAATCCATCATTTTTGCTTTTTTAAACTGAAAAATGTTTATATTCAACTGCATGAATACTGATTGTCACGAATCAAGCATTCCGTCCAACTCTGACATAATCATTCACATCAAAAGACCAGCAGAACAACCCCCAATACCGTCACAATCAGACCATAAAAGATTACAACTGAGGAGGCCATGGTTGTGTCTCAATGTCTTCGATAGCGAACCTTTATTATCCGTAGTTTCATCCCCAGGCGCACGCAGGCGCGTCACACCTCCCCCCTTTAAACAGAAAGTTATGAAAGAACTTTCTGGCAAAACACAGAGATACAAAGCATGAAGTGCTATAGGTATATCTTTCCCTTTAACAGAACAGCTGACGATAACAAAATAGACATCATCGCCATAAACAAAACACATCAAATTTCTGCCTTCCAACTACACACAATTTTCTCTATGTGAATATGAAAACCTTAATAATTATCTTATTCATCTGTAGGAAATAATGCACCTACATGTATACATGTAGTTCAAGATCACACGCCTAGATATAAATCCTGGAAATATGTTGAGGTAATAACAACATGACTTAACCGGACAATGTCACAAATGTCTGACATTGTAAATGATCTTTTTCTTTTGTTGTTCATAAATGCAAATAATGCCATTCACAACTTGCTTCTTTTAAACTAATAGATAAATCAAAGACATGCATGAGATCTAATACAAAAATCAACATGCAAAAAGTATTTTCATACATTTACTACAGTACTTAGTATTTTCTATCATCAGCATCTGTTTTTTTTTTTTTTTTTTTTTTTTACAAACTTTTCCCTCTGGTTGAATATACTATGTACACGACATGTACAAATCACCTACTTTTTCTCCTCCTGAACATGCTGAAGAAACATCATTAAAAAAAAAAACCCTCTAAAACAAATAATATAACAATTATTCTATGCACTTTCTTTCTGTACATTTTCTTTACAAATACACATGTGCATTTTCCTTTTCACCTTCATGTGACAATAGTTCATGTTTCTCCATCCTAACTATAATCTAAACAAGCCCCCCAACTAGAAGTTACAAATGCAGTATTTTTTCCTGAAATTTGTCACTACTAGTCTCAATTTTCTGTACCACCTAAAACATGAACTGATCGAATTACATTTGACCATGTGAAATACAATATGTACTCTTATATAAAGAGTCATGCAAGTGTAAAACTCTGTTGCCTGGACAGTCTATGATTTTGAACCAGACTACCTGCAACTCAAAAAAAAAACAACAACAACAACAACAACAACAAAAACATAAACCTGCAAAAAGTATAACTTACACATTTTTGCATTTCCAAGTAGAATAACCTTGGTTACTTGTTAACATTACAAATAACCTATCCACGGGACAGAGTGTCAGCAATGATATTGTCCTTTCCGCGAATGTGTTCAATGTTCAGATCATACTCCTGTAGCATCAGAGACCACCTCATAAGTCTGCTGTTTTTGTTCTTCATCTTCGTTAGGAAGGTGAGTGGGTTGTGGTCAGTTCTAACTGTCACTGGGTACTTGTTAGTGCTAACGTAGACGTCGAAGAACTGCAGAGACAGGATTAAGGCGAGTGTTTCTTTCTCTACTGTGGAGTATCTTGTCTGGTATTTGTTGAACTTCTTCGACATGTAGCACACTGGGCGTTCCAAGCCAGCATCACCCGCCTGGATCAACACACTTCCTGCACCAACATCACTAGCATCTACTTCAAGTATGAAAGCTCTGTCAAAATCTGGTGCTGCTAAGCCTGGTGTGCTCGCAAGCGTTGACTTCAGTCGTTCAAACGCAACTTGGCATGTTGAAGTCCAAGAGTATGGCACATCCTTCCGCAGCATATTGGTGAGTGGTGCTGCAACATCAGCGAAGTTCTTGCAGAATTTTCGGTAGAATCCAGACACCCCCAGGAAGCGTCGCAGGGCCCGCTTGTTTTCAGGAACAGGGAAGTTCAGGATGGCTTCCACCTTGGCATCAAGTGGACGCACAGTTCCAAGCCCAACGACATGGCCTAGAAACGACACCTGTGCATGAGCGAACTCAGTCTTCTTTAGGTTAACAGTTAGATTTGCCTTGGAGAGACGGTCGAATAGAGCCCTTATTCGCTGCAAGTGCTCTTCCCACTCATTGCTGTACACCACGATATCATCAAGGTAGGCCTGACATCCCTCTAGCCCAGAAGTCACTGCGTTGATTAACCTCTGAAAAGTGGCGGGAGCATTCTTCATGCCGAATGGCATGACCTTATACTGGTAGAGACCCTCAGGCGTCACGAACGCAGACAGCTCTCTGGCCCTTGATGATAGGGGTACTTGCCAGTACCCTTTTAGCAGGTCGAACTTTGACACAAATTTGGCACTCCCTATTCGATCTATCAGGTCATCAATGCGAGGTATGGGGTATGAGTCTGCCTTAGTCTTATAATTTAACACCCTGTAGTCAGTACAAAACCTATACGTACCATCCTTCTTTGGTACCAACACACATGGAGAACTCCATTGACTTTTGCTTGGTTCAATAATGTCATTGACCTTCATGTATTCAACTTCCTTCCTCAAAAGTTCCATCTTTGAAGGATTTGCTCTGTAAGGATGTTGCTTGACTGGAGGAGAGTCCCCCACGTCAACATCATGCTCTACAAGACTGGTTCTACCTGGAACATCACCAAACAGGTGGCTATGGTCATGAATAAGACTTTCCAATGAATCCCTCTCACTCACTGGAAGATGACTCAACCTTCTAGGAACCTTGATACATAATCAAGTAGTCCACACTTCTCGTCCTCAAACATCTTCTCTTTCAAGATCTTCAGTGGCCCACGAACTGAGTGGCCAAAGACGAGCTCGAAAGGACTGAAACCGAGTGAGTCCTGGACCGACTCACGAACAGCAAACAAGAGTAGGGGAAGACCTTCATCCCATTCTTTCTCACACTGAAAACAGTATGTTCTCATCATACTTTTCAGGGTTTGATGGAATCGTTCTAGGGCCCCTTGACTCTCAGGGTGGTAGGCACTCGAATTCACGCACTCAACTCCTAACTGAGACATCACTTGTCTGAAAACCTTTGATGTGAAGTTCGAGCCCTGATCAGACTGAATGATTTTCGGCAAACCCACCAAGGTGAAGAACTTGACCAATGCCTTGCTAACATTCTGTGCCGTAATTCTCCGAAGTGGTACAGCTTCCGGAAATCTTGTAGCCGCACACATCATAGTGAGAAGATACTCATGCCCAGCCTTGGTTTTTGGCAGTGGACCTACACAATCAACTATCACTGTTGAGAATGGATCATCGATAGCAGGAATAGGTCGCAAAGGTGCTGGAGGGATCTTCTGATTTGGTTTCCCAACCATTTGGCAAACATGACATGACCTACAAAAATCAGAAACATCACGTCTCAACCCGGGCCAAAAGAAATGCTTTAAGATTCTTTGCACAGTTTTGTTCACACCAAGGTGCCCACCCAGACCAATATCATGTGAAACACTAAGGATCTGCTTACGAAATGCCTTCGGCACAACAACCTGGTGAACTTCTCTCCAATCCTCCTCGAATGAGGCATCTACTGGTTTCCATTTCCTCATCAACACATCTCCCTTTTTGTAGAAACAAACACTTTCTTTAACAGCCTCTTCTTCAGACAAAGCACTATCCCTTATTCCTACCAACTCGGGATCCTTCCCCTGAGCATCTATCAAGGAATCTTTATTCAATCCTATCTCACTTTCATCTACCTGATGAACTGCACTACTCTTTCCAGTTGATTTGCCATCATCTAACTGACAGAAAACACTGCCATCATCCAATCGACAGAAAAAACTGTCTTCCAAGCAGACATCATCGTCTGAAATAGTCTTTTCCAAAGACTGCTCTGACTTTCTCTTCTCCTCCTCCACCTTTGAAGCCATAGATCTGGTCAAAACACAAGATGGAAATACATCTGGCATTTCCTTAACCAACTGCTCCGTTTCTCATCACACATAGGAGTCATACACTTAACTGGATATGACGAGACCTTCTCACCTGCGATATCATTACCCAACAGCAATGACACTCCCTCAACAGGTAGGGTAGGTGAAACTCCCACAACCACCTCGCCTGACACAATATCTGACGTTAAGTTGACACCATGCAGAGGCACCTGAACTATACCACCGATTCCCTTAACAAAAACATCTGAATGCACGGATGAGTCATCAGAGAAAGGCAACACATCAGAACAAAGGAGACTCTGAGTAGCCCCAGTATCACGAAGAATACGCACTGGAACCTCCTCACTACCACATGTCAAACTCACAAAGCCTTCAGACACGAAAGGTTTGTACTCATCAGACACGACACTACTGTCCCTCTGAATGCTTGCAAGTGCATCAGGAACCACCTTCCTAGCACCAAAACCTTCCTTCTCTTTCTTTTTCTTGAGCTTACTGCATTCCGACATTCTATGCCCATCTTGTTTACAATAGAAACAAGGGCCAGGGCCAGGTTTCTGTTTTTGTGCGCTTTTGACAGAACCAGGACTGTCTTGAGGCTCACCTTTCCTAGAAGGACCTTTCTTCCCAACACCCTGACTGCCTTTCCAGGGAAATTTATTCCTCTCGACCCCCTTGTGGGTCAACACATATTCGTCAAGAATGACTGCCTCTTTCCGGACATCTTTCACCTCACGTTCTTCCAGATACTGCCTTAAATCGGGTGAAACAGAACGTTTCAACTCCTCTAGCAGTATGAGTTCCTTCAACTGGTCAAAACTGTCTACCCCAGTTGACGTCAGCCACCGGTCGAAATGACTAACCTTCCGGCGAACAAAGTCCACATAAGTATCCTTCTCGTTCTTCCTGACATTGCGAAATGCCTGCCTGTGTGCTTCAGGCACCAACTCATAGGCTCTTAAAATGGACCTCTTGAGCTCCTCATAACTCCCACTTTGCTGGACAGACAACGAGGCATACACCTCCTGGGCAGGACCTACAAGGGCACTCTGGACCAATGTCGGCCAGACAGATCTATCCCAGCCCAAATTTACTGCAACCTTTTCAAAATGTTGGAAGAACTCCTCCACCTTGCTCTCATCAAACTTGGAGACAAGCCGAACATTCTGGCAAGCGTCAAACCTCACTGGAGAACTTCCATTCCTCATCTCTAATTCTTTAGACTTCAAATCTATACTCTTCATTTCCAACTCAACCTCTTTAGTCCGAAGTTCTAATTCCTTCAACTTCAACTGAGTTTCAAGAGTCTTAAGGCCTAACTGAGAAGCACTAGATTCAGCCGAGGATTCAGAAGTATCATCCTCCCCTTCACCAGTATCCACTGGGGCTGACCAAACATCTGTCTGAACTAAGAATCGCCGAATGAGATCCTTAATATCAGCCTTCGTATCCGAGGAACCAACAGGAATATCTAAAATCCGAGCAGCTTGAAGCAACTCTGCTTTCTTCAACTGCGCCAACACCTCGGGAGTGGGTCCATCAACAAAACCCTGTACCTTTTCCATAGTTGAAATTACCAAAGACTACAATACTAAACTGAATTAGTCTACCAAACACCTTGAAATAAAGGCAAATTCCCAAAGGAAATCAAGCTATCACTAGCCAAATGTACCCATGTACACAACATAGACCAATCCACACAAAATGTAGTCTCAAACAACTATCGACAAGCACGAATGTGCAATACAATTCACAAAGCGGTAAAAAAAAAAAATCCAAAATTCACCGCGCCTTGAACCAAGGCTAGAGTCCCGATAAATCGAGCGTGACCCGTCTTAGACCAAACCTGCGAAATACTACTGCACGTGCGGAAAGCACACACACCGAACATGCACCCATATGCATAATAGACAACAACGTACGTATATGGTACACAACCGCAGTATAATACGGGATATAAAAAATGCAACTACCTCGACAAGAAACCGGCTTGTTTGTCGACTCCTGGACAAGGTCCCAATCTGTCACGAATCAAACATTCCGTCCAACTCTGACATAATCATTCACATCAAAAGACCAGCAGAACAACCCCCAATACCGTCACAATCAGACCATAAAAGATTACAACTGAGGAGGCCATGGTTGTGTCTCAATGTCTTCGATAGCGAACCTTTATTATCCGTAGTTTCATCCCCAGGCGCACGCAGGCGCGTCACACTGATATTTTAATTAAACTTTAGGTGCTGAATCTAAATATGAATGGTGCGATGCTTGGAAGTGGCAATTTACCACCGTAATGTGGCCTAATTATGCAAATTTATGCAAACTATATTGTTTATAACCATAATTCACAAAGATCAATGTGCTCTCAATCAAAAGATGGTATTTAAGGTTAATTTGGAATGCAGGATCTGAATGCGAATATTCCAGGCCATAAATGTGTAATTATTTTATGACAATGATTCTTAATTATGTGAAGAATTGACGCTTAATTATGCAAATTTGCATCAATATGCAAATCCCTTATTGTGGCTACTCAACTGAAAAGTCCTATATCAGATCATATGAATGGCTATAGTTTAAGATAACTATGGGTGCTGACTGTAAACATGACTGTTGTCAAGCTTTGAAACTAGCAGTTTGTCACCATATAATGAGGCTTAATTATGCATATTAATGCAACCCCACTGTTTAATACTGTATTGCACCGAACAGTTCAGTATCATATATGAATGAAAAGTTAGTATTCAATTCTATTTCGGACTGCATCATCTGAATTTCAATATTTCTAAGCAATAAATGTGTATACCTTTTATGATATTGGTGCCTGATTATGTAAATTAGGCATCAAAATGGTAATCAGTGTACTTGACTGAACTGCAAACACTATATCAAATCACCTGAAAGGCAATATGCTAAGAGTAACTTTTGGTGAAAAATGCAATGCATATAGGCCTATGATTGTTGCCAAGTAGGAAATTTCCAAACCATGACATAATAGTTAAATTCCAGTTACGCAAATTCATGCACAATCCACTCTGTAATGGATAAAACTCAGTCTATAGCAGTTGAAAAATTAGTAGGTCTTTAAAGAAGTATATTGTATTTGCAATTGCATAACCCATATATGAATATTTCCAAGACATAAAATGTGTAAATTGTAATATCAGTGCCTAACTGCCTATGTAGGTAAATTCATGCAAACCTACCAAAATCTATCTCAGGTAATTTAGAGTGCTGAATCTCAAAGTGTCTGCTGCGAGCAGTGTGCATGTGATGTCCTCAATATGAGGCACAATCTTGCATTCTGTGCCATCACAGAAAAATAATATATATCTCACATCTCATGATTAGGAAAATGAATTTTAGAGGATTTTCGTGTAAATTCCCACATTAAACTTGTTAACAGTTTTCAGTGTTTTGCATTGGCCTTTGTGACTGTCGAAGAATTGAACTCATTCACTTCTCTGTTACCTCTGAGTAACATGAAGCTGTTTGTTTTCTTTCATCTCGTGTGAATATCAGAGGCGTCACACTCTCACTTTTTCTTCACTGATTGAATTAATGTGTAGCAGATTTTCCTATTCATGAGCAGTAAGGTAAAAAAAAATTCTTTGCTGTGAATCTTCCCTTACAGTGCAAACTACATCATCCTTTTTAATACTACTTGCTATTGCAGTTACATGTACTCTGTGTGTTCACAATAGGTAGCAGACTACATTATCCGTAGCAGACTACACTATCTACATTGTCTTTGAGATTGGGCCCTAAAATACAGCTGTTGATAAACAATTTTTCATTTTTCCCCTCATAAAAGGTTCAGTCCTTTCTCTTCCTTCCTCTATTTTATAATAAACTTAAGCTCTTCAATCTAAATGAATCAAAAGATAAAAAACAGGTTTTACCATGCAGTTTGCACTGGCCATGCCATGCTGTTCTACAGCCAGGTCAAAGTAAGTGAAAGAGCCTGGCACTTCCCTGTACACCATACACATAGTACACACAAACACACAGCACACAAACCCTCATAGACACACACACAGCACATACCATGTGGTGGGAATGCTGTGCTAAACTCTGTGGCTGAAATCCATGTGGTCAGGAAGATGTGGAGCTCAGTTTTTTACTACAAAATAATCATTTTTGAACAAACTTGCACATTTTGCAAAGGGCAACATATGCCATTAGTGTTTTTGTATTTTTAGTAACATTTACAAGATGAAATTAGGTGGGGCGAACTCGCGGACCACGAAAAGTGAGAATTTCAGCGGTCATCCCATGGTCTAAGGCGTTATTCTATCAAACAGTGACTAGCAGAGGGATGATGATTCGTAAGGCACGTTTTTTGTACTGATTCCAGCAACTCTGATTGTTCTTTAGTTAGACCGCCATGAAAGACTTGGCATGCATACTCAAGTATTGAGCGTATACACGCTTTGTAATATTTACTCAAATCATCTCGGGAAAGACCTGCTCTCCGTAATTGCACTAACAGAAATAACCGCTTTTGAGTGAATTACATCAATATGGGTATCCCACTTCAATCGGTCATTAATCAACAGTACTAACAATTTCGTTTCCTTTGCACTTTCTAGTGTTTCGGCTCCAATAGTAAGTGATTTCTGTGAATGAAAGCAGAGAAATCTCATTAATAGATTGTTGAAGGTTTGAATGGAATCGCATACCCAATAACAATGTTATAAATTTTTAAAGATTGAGATAGGTAGTATTACTGTAATGTGGGGTGAAAAAGAAATCATTCCATAGTAACAAAATAATTATGCACTTTTTCAAATTGAATGTATGTAAAACGTGTTACTTCCAGCTTTTTATCCTTATTTTGAATAATGTACTTAACTCTTTCAGTGCCGATGGCACGTATATGTGACAGATAGACTTGTCATATTCATTCACCAACTGCTAGACCACAGGAAAGGTATATGGTGGTCAATGTGTATCAAAATTTTGAGCATAATTTAATCAAGCTTTCTAAATATATGATTATAATTATATGCTACCACAGAAATTTTCAGAGAAAATTGCAGATGTTTAAAAAGATATTACCTGACTTTAACATTAAACAATGGTAAACAAATGAGAAACAAAAATATAATTAACATAAAAGAAACACAAATCTAATTTTCAATAATTCTTATGCATAAAGTTGGGTAAATTAATAATGTTTGGAGTCATAAGAAATGATAGTAAATTTCCTACAAGTTTTGTACACAACATTTTGTGAAATAACAGATTGTTAATGAAGTGCAGACATTTGAAAAGTAAGCATTAATGACAGTTTGGTAAAATTTTGAAGAGAGCTAAACCCCTTGGCACAGTAAGAGTTAAAAAATAAAATTTAAAATCTGCTTCTGTCTCATATACAGATGCTGATTTGAATGGTTCGTGTCAGTTCAGTTGCTGTTTTTACATCAGTTCACCATGTTATGCAGATGGATGTTATTGTGATGATGTCTGTTCTGCATTTCGTGACTGCTGCAACGACTACTTTGATGTGTGCCCAAATCCAGTCAATTCCAGCTTCTCCACTCCTAGTCCAACTTCAGGTATCATTGCAGTAAATGAAAAAGTCTAGTTAATTATCACCAGTTCGTTTGATAATTTTCTGTTTATATATGGCAACGGTGGAGCTTTATTATATACAGATCAAAATCAGTAGATCATAATGATTACTAGGAAAATCAAAGCGACGATCAGCGATTTGACCAACCGTTTATCATCCTGCAGAAGGTGATACACATCATCTGAGCAATGCAGTGACTTTACTTCCAACCACAAAAAGTCGTATCAGTATTAAGTTGTTGGTAAATCTGACTCTTGTTTCTCGAACACGGCTCCTCTCAGTGGCGGATACAGGGGGGGGGGGGGTGGCCGGGTCCCTTCCCCTGGGAAAATAAAATACAGCCCAAAATGCTGATGACCTTTTTTTTTTTTTTTTTTGCTTGTCAGAAAATTTTGTTAATATTTGGCCCCCTCCATCACAAAATCCTGGATCCACCACTGGCTCCTCTCAGCAAACTCTTAAAGGTCCCCTGCAACCCAAATGCAAGTTGATTTCTGTTGATGTGCAGGGATGCATGCAACCCATATTTTGTTGTTCAAACATCTAAATATGTTTCATAGATTTTTTAATAATTTTTGAAATCATTTTCTCAAACATGCTAAGCTCCACCCTAAAAAAATGCTCCGGATCTCATCCCTGCAGTGACATCATCTGTCAATCATTAGTGAGCTAAGGAGAGACAGTGGTATGTAGCTTTGCCAGAGATGACTATCTGTTCTAATAGACCATACAATGCCTACATAGGAGTTGCTATGTCAGACATGCTGTAGCATCACCAGGAAAAGAATGGTAATGAGGAGGTATTGTTTGAAAGCATGAAATTCTATTAAGAGCAGGTGCTGAGCTGGGAGACGTTACATGCCACTGTCTATTGTACAATGTTAGTGTAGCTGACTGATGATTGACAGATGATGTCATTGCAGGAATGAGATCTGGAGCTTTTTTTTTTTAGGGTGGAGCTTAGGAGGTTGGAAAAAGTATTTCAAAAAACATTTAAAAATCTATGAAACATATCTAGATGTTTGAATAACAGAATATTAGTTATATGCATCCCTGCACATCAACAGCAAAAAACTTGCATTTGGGTTGCGTTTGATTGCAGGGGCCTTTTAAAGTTGTAACTGTTCGTTTTGACCCAGCAACAAGTAATGTAAACACAATTTTCTGGAAGGCTATATGAAATGTCTATTAATTCTGCAATCAGAGAAGAGGATCCATGAATTGATACGATCTGCTTTTGAAGTGAGCATTTTGAGCAAAATGGTCCATTCAAAAAGCGAATGGGTGATGGCCTAACATTTTTTAACATCATAAGCTTGCTTGAAACTTATTACCTTTTTCTATTTTTCGGGTTCTATCTAAAAGAGCGTTTCTCAACCTTTTTTTTTTTGAACTCGAGGCCCACTTTGGCTCTTAGAAAATTTTCAAGCATTTTTAAAGCATTCAAACCCTGGCCATTAACACCCAGACAATGGTCCTGGACAATGGCCAGGGTTTGAATGCTTCATTATTTATTCATGAGGAATTCCACTATCACAGCTAGTGGAATTCCTCATGAATAAATAATGAAGCATTCAAACCCTGGCCATTGTCCAGGACCATTGTCTGGGTGTTAACCACACACTCCCATACACACCAATTGACCCCTGTGCAAAGTTAAAGTTTTGTACAGAGGGTTGAAAATAGAGCAAAATCTGAACCCTAACTTCAAAATTAATCTTGAATTTAATGAAACTGATTTATGCTTTCATTTTTAAATTACCTCCAACAAAATTGTACACTATTCAGCTATTGCTCATATCAATGTCAGTGTTATCTGATATATAGTTTTTGAACTATTAAGGATCAAAAGTGGGAAATGTTTTTTGTAGCACCTAGTATAAGTCTGGCGTTCAAATTTTCTCCGTTTGGCTTGATACGTACCCAAAATATTACCTTTTTTGCAGTTGGATTAATAACGTTTAATATACTTGGAAATATTGTTTTGCGACCCAGCGGGATTTTTGTTGTTGAAAACTTCACCTTGATATAATTTGGTTACAATTTACTTTGAAAGAATTGAATCATAATAATTGAAAACTAAAGTTATCCTTTCTTTTTTTACATGGTTGAAAATCTGTCAGGGGGTGGGGGAAAATTGCCCTCCTTGCCCCCTTCAGATACGCTAGTGCGGTCACCTTACAAAAACGTAATGAGCAAAAAAATGAAAATAAAAATTACACAAGAAAAACAGATACCAAACTGTGTGGTAATTAAATGTGTTGTGTCACTGTCAGATGTTATGCCTAAAAAAATCATTCTGCTTATCTTCAGTGAGACACTTGAGGTTGCTTCTTACAAAAAAGTCGTATAACAAGCGGTTCGCGAACCCATGCAGTAACAACGCCAGGACACAGGAGATCTACATGTTCACTACTAATACACCCTCCCCTCATTTCATAAGGCATAAATCTTTGAGAACATTTTAAACATGTAACAATATACAGCTGAATTCCAGCTGTGTTATGTAAGATCAGACTCATTATTTATTTTATTCTATTAAAAAAAATATTTTTGGCCGACCTCGCGGCCCACCTGAGAAGGCTTTGCGGCCCACTGGTTGAGAAGCGCTGATCTAAAACGGGTCCGCTCTCTATTCATAAGGACCGCTATTCATTTAACACGCGTTATGAATAGCGGTCCTTATGAATAGTTAAGAATAATGGTCCTCATGAACGGAGGTCCTTATGAATAGCGAGGTAATTTGTCTATGGTTTGCTCGCTTTTCATGAGGACCGCTAATCATACAAAACCGCTATTCATTTAGTCACGCGTTATGGATAGCGGTCCTTATGAATAAGTGGTCCTTATGAATAGCGGTCCTTATGACTAGCGAGGTTACCCCATATAAAACATCCAGACTGTCTCGTATTAAAGACCCCATCCGAAGCCAAAAATGGAATAGACAAATTACATATCTACAGAAAGCTGTTTATTCTCTGAATATAACAATGCAAGCCGCATAAGCTTTCATTGCCTTCGGGAGGAGTAAGAGCATCTCAAATCTTTGGATTGGAGGGCTTGGAAAATGGGCAGCCGTCGAGTATAATCACAGGCCTGCGGGGGGGGGGGGTCGAAATTTATGACGTCATTTCGTGTACGTGGTGTTTTTTTTCTTTTCTTGATTTGGAAGTCATGATTATTGTTTGTAAATGCATTACAATGGAAGATATGGTGTTTCAAAGTATTCTACTGCATCTTTACAGAAATGAAAACCGAAGTTACAGCTATTATTTTGTAACCAAAACACACATTATAGGCGTCTTGAGTGTTTGGCCCAGCGCAAGCTAGCTCAGCTGAGATGAGCTGCACGAATGTCTCGATAAGACGGCTTGCTCCGCGTCTCGCTCGGGCAGGGTCTGGCGTTACTGCGTACGGAGCTATGCCTCTTGACTCCGCTGCGGACGAGTTCCATTTATTTTTCTCGATCACTCGAGCTCTATTTTCTAGTTCTAAGGCAGCGGTTTACCCTGGTAAAATTTGGTTACACCACATTCCTAGTTTTCTTTAAAGACACTAACTGACTATTGATTAATGATTTGGAAACTCATAATAATGGAATTCTACCATGTTTTTTTTTTTTAGGTTAATTTAGTCAGACTAGAACGAAAAATAAGTCTACTCTACATTGTATGGTTTCAGAGATATTTCCCGCTGAGACTGCTTCTAGCTTCACAGAATCCCTGAAATTTATAGGAGGAGAGCCTCTGAAGTCTGAAATGTTATCAAAATAATCAAACTGCAGTGCTATAGATGATAAACTCTGTTAAATCAGCTATCAAAACTTTCACAAAAATTGATAAACTCCGCCCACAAAAGTAACTGGCTGTTGTACGAAAGCTATTCACTGTCCATTGTTTACGCGCCGCTACGTGCGCCAGCAACAGAGTTGTCTACACGAGATGACGTCTTTAGTGCATCGGCCGAGCGAACCCTTGTTATTACGTAACCGGGAGGGGGCGGACAGTGAGGTGTTTTTTCTGCTTTTTGTGGATTATTGAAAGGAAAAATGATGTTTACCCACAAGTATTTGTATTGTGCGTCTACTTAACTTTCCATCGATCTGTGGTTGTATTTGCTTCAGTTGGGGTCTTTAATCCCAACTGCCTACAGCTGTCAGAGCGTCTGGTTTACCTCAAGCTTTATACTTTGCTAGAAACGAGAGCTGTCCAATCCGCCAATATGTTCTTTAATATTGAATAGTTACTTTGATTGTTCAGTATAGCCTAATTCCCCCTTTTCAGGATTTAGTATAAATTTAGGAGAACTCTTTACTTCCCCCTTTAAAGAAAAAGGAGCCGGAGATATACGTCTTGTCGGAGGCAACTCTTCTTCTGAAGGCCGTGTGGAGATATCCTACCATGGGACTTGGGAACTGTCTGTGATGACCTTTGGGATTTCCACGATTTAAACGTTGTCTGTCGATCTCTTGGGTTTCTCTGTGCTCTCGAAGCTGTCTCATCTGCTGGATTTGGTGAAGGTACTTGGCCCTATTGTCCTTGACAATGTTGGTTGCCTTGGAAACGAATCAAACATCTTGGAATGCCGACATGCTGGTCTTGGAGTCCATAACTGTGCACATGGAGAAGATGCCGGAGTTCGTTGTAGACCATTGTGAATAATTATTTATCTGTAATTGTTTGTTTTGCCTCTACTATATATTTCGACTAGATAAGAATGAACAATGATGTATCATAAAACAGACCTTTCATATATTTGGTTAAATCTATGCATCATTCGGCTTACTTTAAATTAAAAAAAACATATATACTTTTTAAAAAAATTATTATGTTGATTAATTTTTTTCATACGTTTATTCGGAAAGGGCGTTTGTTCAAAATGAGGTTTGTTCTTGTTCATAAATAAAATATATCTTATCATTTTAATGATTCCAAAACCTCACAGTATACACCAGTAGATATGATCAACCTTTCCCAATTGCTTCCAGACAGTTTCTTTCACAATGTCCTCGCATGACCAGAACTCAACTTTATCTTTAATATGACATTTTTACATCATATTTCTTGTAGATCAACACAGGTCATGCCATGCATGAAAATGTTAAAACAGAATAATTAGAGAGAGAAAGAGAGGGTGAGAAAGATTGATTTAAATGAAACCAGTTACCAATAACAATTATACCAAGTAGCCTACTGTGTGAAGTTTTCATCTGAAACGCCAGGACTTCTCCGGTGTTTCCAGTTCCCCATGAATTAAAACCAAGGTACAAATAAGCCAGAATTTGATATCTATTGCAATATTGTCTAATTGTTTATTTCTTCTATTGTACGTTTACGGGACCTTCATTATCGACAAGTAGTTATATTATGTCCTTGATTTTATGATAGCTTATAATAAAGAAAAAAACAATGATATTATTTCTGAGTGTCCCATATTCATAGCTGAATGTCTGCGTGTGATTTGAGTGACTTTGTTATTAAATAACTCGATGTTAATGTTACTATATTTTTCTCTTTCCTAATGGATCCATGTCAATATTTGTTAAAATTATAAGCACAAAGGCCCGAATTCACAAAGGAGGTTTGGTTTAAACCAGGCCCTAAAAGCTCCGCCATCTTGTCGGGGTCCATTAGAAGGCCCGATAAGCATCTTTGCATAATTCATGAGCGTAAATGCATGATTCATTTTGTAAGATGCTCCCCGAGAGTAGCATTAGTTTGTACGCGGTATGAAACACATTACGCGCATCAGCTTAGAGCATGCGCAGTAAGAAAGGTCAAATTCAGTAATATATGCATTTATGGTAATGTATTCATCGCTTCAACGTACAGATTCGGCGAATCAGCGTCGGTAATTTCTAATTGTGGCAGACGGTACTCGGTCAATGCACTTTAATTGTAATCGATCTCCGAATCAAAATATATCGCTTTGCAAATTTGTAAACAAGTAAATAAAGCTAAAAATGTAACCGGACAGACCGAATCAAATCTAATCATGGATACAGATAATGTAAAAATAAATGTAAAGTACTTGACACGTCACCAGTGGCGTAAGTCTCTTTTGTTGTTGATATACTTAATACCGGTGAATATATTAATTTGATATGCATAAAGGATAATGATAAATAAATGAATAAATAAATGAAACATATATGTATAATAATAAAAAAAAAAAAAAAACCCTCTTGCAACGTAGGATTTTTTTTAGGGATGGTTTTCATAACAGAAAGGATAATCTTCATTTGGGGGTGAGGGAATGGGGTCCTTTAGTTAACTGAGGTTTTTCGTTAACTTTTTAGTTAGTCTTGATGTAAATGATTTTTTTTTTAAAGTGTACGTTTGTTCTTTTTTAGAAGGGATTTTTAATTTTATTAAAAGGAACAATCCACTAGCGTAGCTGAGGGGGGGGGGACAGGGGGCAGAGTGCCCCCGACAAATTTTCCTCCCATTTTTTTTTCTTGCTTGTCAGAGAATTATGGAGGAAAACATGTGATAACCCCCCCCCCCCCCCTCTCCGAGCGTCTATTTTGAGGGCTGGGTGAAAAAATTGCCCCCCCCCCCCCCCCCCCACTGAGCGAGTTTTGGAGAGCTGGCGAGAAGAAAAAAATACGGGTCTCCCTTCAAGCAGAGTTTTAGAATTTAGAATTTTTTGTTTTTTGTGTTTGCTTGTCAGAGAATTATTATTGTGGAAAAAATCTGATAACCCCCCCCCCCCCTCCCCTCACTGAGCGCCACTGGAACAATCAAAATACCGGGAAGAATTATCTTCTAACTTTTACTTTGCATTTGTGAGTAAAATTTATATGTTGCCATTCACTAGCGTACCCAAGGGGGCCGGGGGCAAGGGGGGGGGGGCGGGGCAGAGTGCCCCCTGAAAAGTTTTGAAGAAAAAAAAAGGTTATCGGGTTCCTGAACAAGATTCTCGACACTCCCCACTGAGCGACTTTTGGAGGGCTGGCGAACAATTTTTGGAACTGACAACCTCTTTTTTTTTTTCTTTAATGCTTGTCAGAGAATTATGGAGGAAAACTGGACCCCATAAAATCTGATAACTCTCCCCTCCCCCCCCCCCCCCCCGATCCACTAAGCGACTTTGGGAGGGCTGGCAAAAAAAAATCTCGACCCCCTCCCCCCCCCCCCCCCCGAGCGACTTTTGGAGGGCTTGGGGGGGGGGGGAATTGTCGCCATTGATAACCCTTTTTGGGGGGACCCCTCTTGACGCCAAGGTCCAGACGCCACTGTTGCCATTCCTTTCCGGCTTTCATGCCTGTAAGTCACCACTCAAGCACAAGTCTTATACAATACTATTCATTTCCATCAACTTATGATTGACCATTCCAGTCAAAGCTTATTGCCTTCACTCTTCCTTTCACATACGCAGGCATGGCAGGGTGTCGCTAGAGAATTATGAATGGGGCAATAGTAACTGTGCCAAGAAAAAAAATTCCCACAAATTTCCAACAATGAAAAAGTAAAACTGAAGTTTATATTTTTGTATATTTTTTGACATGCCATAATACTGACAGTTTGAAACATTACAAATATTAAGGTATATTGCCATCCCGCCACCCCAGTTGCGTATCAACTGTTTCATTCTATTATACTGTTGAAATGGTCACTGACATAAATCAAATCTAGGTTTGTTAAATTTCATTCAGCTGAAGGCACTTATTTTTTTAGAATTTCAGCAAATGCAATATTCAAACAAAAATCCTCCAAATCAGAAACCCTTGTTAGGGATATCTGTATTGTTTTATTCTGAATGAAATCCCCAACTTCATTACATGTATCCACTCGTGAGAATGCTGATCTAGCTAACAGGAATGAAGCTGTAGTGGTAATCCGTAAGTCTGTTGAATGAAAAGAGAAAATAGAACAAATTAAAAACTATTAAGGTCGTAAACAATAAGAAAGGACTGCAATGTGCCAGATATGTATATATGCATGACTCAAACAGAGTGAATATTGCTTGATAAAAAGCTATTTTACCCACATTCATTAAAATTAAGTTCTTTTGTAAGCATGAAAATGGAAATGATGAATCCTTATAAAAATTAAATAAAATTCCCATATTTGACTAAAAATTCTTTTTCAGGTGAGAGGGAAAGGAAATTACAATAGTTTCAAATAACTTGCTTCCTCTTCAAGTTGTGTACTACTGATATAGGCCTATTATATATTTTTTAACTTTTTTTTTGGGGGGGGGGGGTATTGCCAAATTTAATTATGCACAGTAAAGGCCTACCTCTCCAAGCTTGAGCATGCAGGTCAGTATATCTGCTCTTTGTTCATTTCTCCGGATTGTGTATCTCAATATTCTTTCACCATCCATTGTAAAGAATCATGCTGTGTAAAAAGAGGATAAATAAATAAATTTATAAGTGCATGTATAAATGAAAGTAATTTAGAGGTACACAATATATATTTCACAGAAATACTTGTACTCCACTAATTCTGCCCCCTTTTTTTTTTTTTTTTTTGATCTTCTCAAACATCTAAATACATCTAATTCAGATCATAGATCAAAGTTCAAAAGAGACCCTTTTCACAGAAGTGTATTGTGAATAAATGTGAAGTGTAATCTTCTCTTTCTTTTCCATGCTTACACACAATGCTGGGCTTTGTTGGTAATGGTTTAAAATGTTTGCATTAAGGACAAGCTATTAAAAAATCAATGGCAACTAGTAAGGGCATCTGTAATATGCTTTTAACTAACACATTTAGGGACCCCTGGAAGCCCTAATTGCTTTTATAGTTCATTTCCTTGTTTCCTGTTAAATTACAATATTTATGATAATCATAAAATGATTCAAATTACACTATACATGTATGAGCATATAGATACTCAGGAAATGTTCTGTAAACTTACCTGTAATTTAGGAAGGCTAGATTTCTGCTTCATCATGTAAGGTCAACAGTTTGCGCAATGTTTGAATAACATTTCTTGGGTTCCTTTCCATTTTGATCTTTAAAAAAAAAAAAAATGAAAACAGAGTTGTCACATTTTTTTTTTGTCTTTCTTGTTACAGTCATAGCTACATTGATAATAATTGTTTTTATCAGGCAAATAAATTCCAATCCATTATTTTTCAAAGGTCAAAATTCAATAATCATCAGCTATCTTATGTTTATCAAGGTGGATTCAAGCTACATAAGTTTCTTGGAAAGAAAAAGAAACAGCCTCAGCAACAAAACTTTCTAGTGACGTGTGTCTGAAATTTTGAACAGGGATCCCTAAACAGGCTTTAACAACCAGACTGAATTTTTGCCCAAAATACATTTACCTCCACCCCCCCCCCCCCCCCCCCCCCCGCCAAAAAAAAAAAAAAAAAAAAAAAAAAAATCAGTCTATCAGACTTCAGTTAATTTAGTCAGTTTAATTGACCAAATGGCATGAATTGAACCAAATATAGTAGATCCAAGCCTTTTAAGAACGAAAAAAAGTCACGCGTGAAAGTGAAGTTGAACAGAGTTCTTATCAAACATGGTTAGAGATCTACTTTGACTTTGTCCCCCAAGGCCAAGCACAGCTTTAGACCTAGCCAAGTCTACATCTACTCAAGATAGACTATCCTTCAGACTTCGGTTTATGGAATAAAATTTCAACAAATATTCAGAGTTCAAAACAGTAAACCTCGTGTAACATTAATGATTTTATATCAGCACTAATTTTGGTCTACATATCTTATCAAAATCATCGACATCGTAGAATCCCACCACACAGTCACACATTCCAAATCTAACGTTAACCGTAGTCTCGTACTACGTTAGTCCAAGTTGGACTAACGAATACGCTTGTGTGCACCATACAGATGAACAACATGAGGAAAAGCTTATGGTTATGCAATACAGTCTACCATCATTTAGATTTAAATAACGTTAGATCTGTTTAGATCTTCTTAGATCCAATTAACTTGTTTGCATGTATTGAATTTTTGACGCTGTCGAAATAGCCACCGCGCCAGTGGCTGAAACTGACCCGTGACTGCCCGGGTAGCTGTCATGAGCCGCAGCGTGTGAGGACAGCGATCTCCGTGTCAAACTACATCTCGACGATAAATTTAGAACTGTAATTTCAAGACAAAATTGTTTCAATCCTTTTTCAACACAACTCTTGTGAATCATTTTGAAATATAGATAAATTATCGTAGATCACCTAGAATTGTAGGCTACAAGTTATTTTTATTAATAAACTAAATGTACGAAATTTAATGATAATTTGAGCTCTACTCACCTTGTCCTTTTGAACTAACATCTCTCATTTCGTGCGGATGACGTCTTGCATATAATCTGCATAATTAATAGGTCTTGAATTGACGAAGTTGAGGTCAAGTAAATTTTGATCGATACTATCGAATTATGTACATATTCATGACTTAGCATCCAATCAAAGTTTCACAATAAACTGACACGCACAAGAAATATGAATAATGCAACGTATCGGGTGCTTATCGGGCTCTTCAAATGATCCGAAAGAGGCGGGGCCTAATTCCATTCGCGTAATGATTTCCGCGCGTGCTGCTTTCCGTCTAGTAAATCTATTATACGTCTATGGTTTAAACCATGGTTTAAACCACCACCTGGGTTTTTTAAGCGTACGTGCGCACGGAATCCGATCCAATCATATACCCCATGTTCAGACACAAACGTTTATACAGTAACTCGATAAAGAAACGTCGTATAAAATTTTCATCGTATAGCCTACGAACCGTTCAGACACATATCTCGACTGATTAGAAAAAAAAAAAAACCATCGTATAGATGCGCAGTTTTCCACTGCGCATGTTGTTATGGTCGCCGCTAGCCCCTAGCCACAGAACTCCGTCTTTAAGAGTTCTGTGCCCCTAGCCCCTGTACATGGTAACGTCACCTTTCGCGCGCGCTCATGTTAAGCCCCGCCCAGTTATACCGTTCTACCTCTACGGTCGCCATACGTTCAGACACACAAGGGAAGGTGATTCGTTATCGAGTTCTAGTTCGTAACGATGCTCTGACCCCAGTTCCGTTATACGACGTTTCGTTAGTCAGCGTTCAGACACATAAATCCACATAAATCCATCGTATAGCTATACCGTTTTGGTATAGCTATACCGTCTTGGTATAAATTTTGTTTGTGTCTGAACCAGGCCCCTAAAGCTCCGCCATTTTGTCAGAGACATTTGAACACGATTTGAACGCGCCCGAAGCCTCCATTAACATACTATGAATTATTCATTTCTTAAGATGCTCCCAACATCCGTACATGCTCTTCATGCAACAGAAACAAAAATGCGGGTCAGCGCCGAGCATGCGCATTGAGAGAGGTCAAGTACACTTAATTTATTCATGTATGTTAATGTATTTATGATATGGATTTTGACGACTTACCAGTATTGTCCAATCAGTGCCTTCCATTTTCGATTAATTATAATAATCAACAATACAATTGAAATGATTGCCGTACTTCAATTCACTGTTGAAAATTAAATATGCAATCGAACTTGGTTAAGCTGTGTCACGGGAAACGAATCCATATGTGGGAACTTCTGACAGTAATAAAAAAAAAAAATGTAATTATTTTTCTTTTTTGTTGTTGATTTTTTTTCTTTAGCAGATTTGGAATTGATCTCCCGGCCCCACCCCTAGGGCCAGACTTACCAGCTCTCTCTCCCCCCCCCCCCCCCTCTTAAAAAGAATCACTAACTCATGCGGCAAGGGGGGGGGGGGGCAGAAATATTGGAATCTTTCTTTTCCCCTTTTTCTTCCCATCTCTCTCACTATCTCACATCGTTGCCTTTCTCATTATCATATCATCTCACAAGTTATCTCTCTCATTATCTCTTAACTCTCTCTTTCTCTCTCACACTCTATTTCTCCCTCACGTCCTGTTTCATCACTCTATCTGCAGTTAGATTTGATTCATTGAAAAAAAAAGAAAAAGGAAAAGAAATACATGTACTATTGGATTACTGCTAGTTGAATGTTCATAAAACCAATTTTAATTGCATAGCTTTTCACAATAATGTAATTTACCATGTTTACAGTTTATGTGATGAAATCTGCAATTATGATGCCCAGTCGATCTAAAACAGATTTGCTCACCTTCTGCTTGATTATTTCTCTACATGTTATCGTCGATCACAAACCGATTGTTGTTTTACCTTATGTTTTTTGCATCTTTTTCTTGCATCTATGTCACTTTTTCAATTGTGTATTCCATCATCCACTATTTTTAACACAACGTATATTTATAATGTATTTGTTCTACTAATATGAAAGGGCCCTATAAGTATTATTCTAAACTTTTATATAAATAAATCATATAATGCCCTACACGAAAACTTCAAACATATACTTTATATTACTAACAAAAAGTACATTTTCATCACAAATGAATTATTAAAATCAAATGACCTCACCTGCTACATGGAAGTATTACATCTTTAAATCTTATTGCATTTGTTGATTTATTTGGAATTTTTGAACACATTATAGGTTCCTGTTATACTTCGGGGAGTTTATAAAATGATGACTTATGCAACATAGAATACTTGAAAATCCTGATGAAATCATCAGGATTTTTCATAACAAATTTACCCTAACTCAGTGCAGTATGCAGGATTTTCTAAGGGGGGGGGGGCACACAAATGCAGGTCTGTCAACTTTAGGGAACAGCTTGAAGGGAGATTCGTATTTTTTTCTTGTTGCAAGCCCTCCAAAAGTCGTACTGTGGGGGGGGGGGTTGATTTCATGATTTCATGGGGTCCAGTTTTCCTCCATAATTCTCTGACAAACAAACAAAAGAAGTTCTAAAAGGGGGCACAAGAAAAAAAAAAAAAAAAAAAAAAAGGAGGGGGCACAATGTATACTGTTCTTTCAAAAAGGGGGGGGGGCACGGGATGGGATTGCCTCCCTCCCTAAATCCACAACAGAGAAATTTTTATGAACCCGATAACCTTTTTTTTTTTTCGTCAAGAGTTGTCAGGTGGCAGTCTGCCCCTCTGCCCCCCCCCCCCAGCTACACTAGTGCCCTAACTCCAAAACCACAAAGTCTGTATTGAAACGATGACCAACTAATGTACATTTCAGAGTCCTAAAGATTGTTGGTTGAAATTTGATCCACACATACCAAGGGCATAATTATTTTACTTGAAAATGAAAGATGGTTATGTTAATTTTCTCTACATGCATGTAAGGCTCTAGAGCTAGATGAACTAACCTGTTTTTTTCAATTTCTCAATACCGATTGTTTTTGACATTTAGTTTTATATCATATTAACAGTATTACAGACTTTCCCAAAATGATAATTTCAATCATCATCAGATATAAGATCAGTTCATGGGATTATTTTTTTTTTCTTACATTTGTTGAGATGCACAATGGATCAAAGCATTACCTCATTGGGCCTGGCAATCACTTCAGTAATGTAAGACAAGCTAATACAGTAGGGCAATTCAAATCTGCACTAAAGACATACTCATTCAATTGATTAATATAATTATAACATTTCCGGCAGGTTTCCTACTTGTTTCTATTTCTCACCCTTTCCTCAGTGCATTGAGACCTTTTTCAAAGGTATTATACGAAATATAAGAACTGTTCTATTATTGTTATCATTATTATTATCATTATTATCATAAACATTACGGGCCAGGCAATGTCCCTAGGGGCCTAGGCCATCTCGAAAAGGAAACCCTCAACTCAATAGGCCTAATGAGCTAAATACATCTACATGAAAGAATTAGCTGTATTAGAATTTATAAAGTGACATGTGGAGGGGCGGGTGAAGGTGCCACATGTGAAAAGCTTTAGATGCAGTATCCTTTTCCCTTAAATGAGCTTGTTACACTTCAGACTCTCCGGAATACGAAGGATTTGATCTGTTGTAGCAGCCATCAAAGATGAAGAGGTCAAGTTGAACTCCATGCATGTCTGTTGAATGAAATGAGAAAAGAATGGAATTAATCATGTTGAAATCACATGATATGCAAATCAATGAACACAGTGGCAGTTTGGGGGGGGGGGTCACTTCCGGCCTCCTCCCTTTCAAAGAGCAGTGTACATTGTGGCCTCTCTTTTTAAAATTGTGCCCCCCCCCCTTGAAATAATAAGCTTCTTTCTTTTTTTTTTCTTTTTTTTTTGCTTGTCAGAGAATTTTGAAGGAAAACTGGACCCAACAAAGCTGACAACCCCCCCTTTTTTTCTTCTTCTTCTGAGATTTGTGCCCCCCCCCCCCCTTTACAAAATCTATCTTTGTGAATGAACCAAGGACATCCTTTAGTACCTCAGTTGTGGGAGTGTATACAAAGAAACTTATTCATACAGCTGAGCCTACCTCTCTTAACTTCAGCAAGTCGGTAGTTCTTTCTTCCTCTCTGAATTGTCTTTACTCAAAGTGGGATATATGCCTTCAGCATCTATTGTTACTGAAGAAGAGAAGCATCATCCTGGAAAAATAAAATAGTTCATACATCACATAATAAGTATTTATACTCCATTCATGCTGGTCTCATTGATTCTCAAAGAGAATACAAGTAAGACATAGATTCCTTTCACAGATTCTATCTGAAATTGTAATGTCTTTCTTCAGAAATATTTCAAAATAAATTTAAGTACATAATTTTTTTTCATTTGATATTCTACTTTCTATTGTTTGTGTACATGTATTATTGAAAAGGGTTGAAGAACACTCTCAAAGGAAATAACATAGTGTATTTACTTGTCAACACATTTTAGATCCCATAAAACCCTCTTATATTAAATTATATACTTCGGATAACATACATCTATCCTTGATACTATAAGTATTAGCTCAATCTATCATTCCATCTTTAAAATCTGTAACTCCTCAACTGGATCTTAACATTCCCATTGAAATAACCATGGAGCTGCCACTTCAATTGACTTCCAAGATTAGAGCTCTAGATCTAGAACTACCATACCTGTCATGCAATCAGGGAAATGAAAATAAAGTGGCATCTTAGCAGATTTACACTGCATTTCATCCGTCATCTCCAATAGTTAGTGGTAGTAGTACGTTCAGCCATGCGTTGATGGGTAGATACATGTAGAACAAAACACTTGGTAGGTCTGCATATTCTTCATTTCATGTCCATCTGAAAAAGAAAAAAAAAATGAAAATGATAATTGATGGTGATTCTCTTTATTACCTTTCAACAATTTTTTTGGTCCTGCCTAAAAATGAAAATGACTAGCCCATTTGATTTTGATTTCCTTCCCTGCTACACTAAGTAAAAAAACAAAAACAAAAACAAACAAAACAAACCCCCCCCCAAAAAAAAAAAAAAAAAAAACCCAAAACCAAAACATGCATGTCCCGACTTCTCTTAAAGTTCGTTTTCAAATTCAATCAAACTTTAAGTTTTAGTTTAATTGGCTAAAAGCTAACAACACTATAGAGGTTTATTCATTTTAACATTACAATGAGTTAAGTCGGGCAGAACTAGAGTAAAGACTAACTAGACCAGGACCCCCCCCCCCCCATTCATAATTCAATCACTGACCAGGCTTTCTTCCATTAGGCTAGTAATGTGCTTTGCCCTAGACTCTAGTGTCTAGGTCTATTTCTGTTACGATTAGATCTACATGTACGTTATAGACTAGATCTAGATCTAGATCTAGAAAAGATCTAGACTTAGACCACCGAGTAGGAGTCTAGATCAGATCTAATCTATGTAGATTCTAGGACTTGCCAAGACAAGACCTAGGCCTACATCAATGACTGGCTAGGCCTCGCATGCCCCCCCCCCCCCATTATATATAAATTAATAAATAACCAATAATATATAGGCCCTACAAAAAAATACCCCCCCCCCCAAATCCTCAGTAGATCTAACATAACAGTTAGACCTTTGTGTAAGTTAGATAACAGAGGTCTAGGCCTACATCTATTCCAGACTAACTTGTTAGGTCTAACTGTCAGATCTATAGCTTAACTAGATCTAGACTCTATGTCTACATCTAACTTAGATAACCGATTTGTCAAAGAATTTTGGCCTAATCAACTAAATTGAAATGCAGATCTACGATAGGTCTAAGTTACATTCTACTCTAACTCAGACATAAAATCAAAATCATGGAACTTGTGAACTGCTGAAATCTTGAATCACACCAGAGCTTGAAAAAGTAAATTAATCTCGACAAGCCACTTGGTCCTAGTTAATATGTTAATGTCACATTAGAGTCATATTAGATATTTTTCCGACTAAGTTTTGAAATTATGTGTTCCAACAGTTAGTTTGGATCACTGTCATTGACATTGATGGGGATGAAATTGTCTGGTAATGTATTTGATTTTATGACACGGTCCTGCCCGAAACTCCCGGTAAGCTGTCAAGAGTGGCAGGGGTGGTAATGGCAATCGAGCTGAAACATAAGCTCATAACGATAGAAAATGTAATGAAAGTTTGACAACAGATTGCCCATATTTTTATAGCATACAGTACTTTCAAATACTTTCAAAATGTACAGAAATTCCAGGAGATCCCTCACTTTGGTAGTAATTCATATGATTGTTATTCTATTTATGAAATTTAAGCGTAATTATAGTTGTACTCACCGGTAAACTTTTCACAAGAAATTCACACTTTCTGCGGGTGACGTCATTACATTGACTTTACACACAGCGGAAGTGACGAAAAAGGTCATATTTGTTGTCGATTAATTCTTTTGGATAATTGTAATATTCATGAGGTAAGGTCCAATCAGAGCTGAATATTGTTGGGATACGCAAAGCAAAAATAAATAATGCATGAAGTGAAATCGGATTTTTATGCTAATGGGGGCTTCGGGAGATATGAAATGTCTCTCGGGGGGCGGAGCCTAAATACGCTTAAATACGCTTAGATTGAATGGTGACGCTGTAGCTTATATGCAAATGAGGCAAATCTGCGCGTGCTACCTTTTCGTCTATACTATTTAATTTGTCTATGGTCTGAACACCCTGATATTTTCTTTGAGCGCGCGCATGGGCAGTGTGCGCTTATTTACGCTTATTTTAGTATACGCTTACGGAGGTTTAAACCTTACCCATGGTTTAAACCTCTTTTGTGAATTCGGGCCAAAGCGTTTAGATAAAATATGACCTTTTACCCGAGTCTGTATCTACATAAGCCTTCTTTTGTATGATCATTTTTGAAATATTTACCAAGAGACCGATCAACTCAAGACAGCTGTCAACTCAGGTTCGCGTTTTAGTCTCGTGTTGTTCGTGCATGTGGACTGGCCATAGTTCTGCAACGCTACACACGACATTCGCACATACGTTGTGAGAACTACGCACAAACTGAGCAAGAATGGTTTACGACCCAATTATTTGCCATTTATTCGACATTCGCATCCTTCGCGAATCGTTCGCGTGCCCCGTGAAAACCCAAATTGTATTCACGTATATAAATATCGGGCACTGGCCATATTGGCTCTTGCATGTTGCATTAAGCATGTTAAGGGACTAATTCCCCAGAATATTACGCCCTCTACGTTGGGGTGCCATACTTGTATACGAGAATTAGAGTTCCGGCTTAAGGATTTCTGTTAAGAGATATTGGAATCTTTAATACACTATAAAGCTACAATCAATTTGTAAGTAGACTCGGCGACACGCATGTACGTACACCCTCTCGCGTGTGGGCCTTGATATGAAAGTAAGATTTTCCTTTGGGGCCTATACTCATATTTTTATTAGTTGAATGTATCGTGTATATGCTACGACCGTCTCACTGTGATCATTTCTCTCACTATACTTTCTAATAAGCAACTATGAGTGACCACCAGCGTAGTGTTCGAGAAACATTGTTCTCCCAACTATATACATGTATATATAAATAAATAAATAAATATATATGTATGTATATATATATATATATATATATTATATATATATATATATGTATATATATATATATATATGTATATATATATATATGTATATATATATATATATATATATATATATATATATATATATATATATATTTATATATTTATATATTTATATATTTATATATTTATATAGTTTCTGCGCATTATAGATTAGTAACTGTAGAGAAATGACGCCTTCGGTACTGGACATTGTTTATAGACATGAATTACTTTCTGAATGACTGAAAGTATGATATCTTCTTAGATCTTCATATTTTAGTATTGAATTTATATATTATAACTATGTCACAATTCATGCGAATGTTTTGTTTTGCAACAGAAACGACCATGGCTGAGAGTGTGACGTCCAGCGGCACACCTACCACCAACAGAAGTACGACAGCTTATCAAACTCGATCAGGTGACATATTTTTTGGGTTTTTTTTAAGTGCCTAGGATCAGATCGGAAATTCGTTATTTACAAGAAGTACTGTTTCTGGATGGTATTACATATATACGTAAAAGTTAGTTTTTGAATTGATGATATTCAAAATCATGCTGAATCTTCTTCCATATTCCTAAACCTGCTTAATATAACTGAATTACATGTATGATGATTATAGTACACAATATTATATCCGTCAAGCAACTAAAAACTCGACTACTGCTGCATAAGAATAAAAGGATTATGATGTAAGTAGTTTGAGAATTACATCGGCAGTGTTTTATTAGCAATGTCTGTGTTTCCTCTTCTCAGTTGACGGATCTTTGGTCAATGCCAATGAGTCACTACGACTATATCACAATTTTATTTTGCAACAGAAACGGCCATAGTTACAACTGAGAGTGTGACGTCCAGCGTCACACCCACCACCAGAGGTTCGACAGCTGATCAAACTCTCGCAGGTAATTTTGTTTCATAAATCACATTTGTAAAACGCTTAGCCTGCGAACATGGTGGAACAGTGTTTTAGAATACAGTCATGATCAAATTTCAATTTATGAGTATGATTTTTCATAGCCTGTCCAATGTGTACTTTTATGATAGAAACAACGACAATCTGGACTTCTACCTCTACCAACCTTCCTTCGACAACTGCAGATATTTTGACAGGTGATTATTTCTGTACTTCCTTTCAGAGAATGAAATACAAATGAAAATCTATTTACAAATAAAAATCATCTGTATTTCAAGATTATATTATTCCAGTCATAAAAAAATAATAACTTTTCATCACTTATGTGTGACTTTCATATTTACAGAGTGATATTTTTTTGTTTAATTTCTTCATCACAGTGACATAGCACGAGGGAGGGGGGGGGGGGCATGTGCGGAAATGGGAGCAGAGGAGCATGGACCTACTAAGCTCCGGACGGGAAACGGGTCTGGGAAGGGTCTTCTGATCTTCCTGTCCGTTTATTTTTTCCTTTTCTCAATTTTCCCTTTGCTCCGCTTTCATACCCTCTTATACTTTTCCTTTTCTTTTCCCATTCGATTTATTAATTAATTAATTAATTTATATATATATATACATATATATATATATATATATATATTTTTTTTTTTTTTTTTTTGGGGGGGGGGGGTTTGGGGGGGGGGGGGTGGGGATTCCAGCCCAGTAGAAAATTAAAATTAGTAAATGACTTCATTTCCCTTCAGTTAAATGGTATGGAATGCAATTGCACCGTTGATAATTACACAAAATGAATGACAGTTCTGTGAATTCATCGGTATACTCGTTACCAATGACTAATGATTTGCTTATTTTACAGTTAATTCCACAACATTTCTGCACGGAGGCGATTCACTTTCCATCTTCATACCATTAACGTACACAAGAGGATTCTACGACATTTATACTATCCAAACAAATTCTACATTTGGATATCAAGTTAAGTTCCAGGATTTGTATCTCTCTAGTTTTGACTTAATTCAAATTGGGACTGGTCATGATCCAACTAATGACCAATCCATTGTTACAACCTTCCATGGACACAGACGCTACCCTGACGATGTATACGTAGATGCCAATGACATGTGGTTTGCTGTGATAGGAGGATGGCCATACAGTTCTATACGTGTGGATGTTGATATCACTGCAATTGATTTGCTCAGTTAGTATAATTACATCTGTTTGACTTTATCGTCCGGTTCCTCGTGATTATATCACGAAAGATTTTCGGACTGTTAATATCAGTCAGTTTGTCGTCTTTGTCAGGTAGTTTTAAAGCAGAAGGCAAGGGATGCGAAACGTATTTCTAAGTGAGCGGGGGTGGGGGGGGGGGGGTTTATAGCCCACAAATGTAAAAATCAACTGCAAATGTAAAAATAACCACAAATGTAATAACATTGCACCCGCAAATGTCAAAATTACCACAAATGTCATAAATGTCAACCACAAGTGTACAAATCATCACATAGGTTAAAAAAAAAAAAAAAAAAAAAAAATCACCCACAAATGTAAAAAAATTTCGCCTACAAATGTCAAATTTTCCATTTTTACCACAAATGTCATGACACCTAACGATCGCAAATGTAAAAACTCATTGCTAGCATAATGTACCTATGTAAGATAAGTTATGAGATTTATGTGTATGTTTCGTCTAATAACCATTTGGTCTAATAATCACTTCGTCTAATCACCGCTTCGTCGATAGCCAATTCGTCTGAAACCCATTTGTTCTAATACCCATTTGTTCTAAACCCATTTGGTCTAAAAATCACTTGGTCTAATAATCAGTTCGTCTAATGTTCACTTGGTCCAATATATATTTCAGCTAAAACCAGTTAGTCTAATAACCAAATGTTCTAATCATCATTTCGTCTAATAGCCATTTTGTCCAAACCCAGTTGGTCTATCACCCACATCGTCTAATCATCACTTCGTCTAATTACTATTACGCCTAATCATCGTTTGGTCCAATTCTCAGTTCGTCTAATAATCGCTTGGTCTAATATCCATTTGTTCTAATACTGCAGAGTACAGACAAATAGGTTAGCCTGTCATAGTTATATATACATTGCATATGCCGTGGAACTGGGCCGGGGGGGGGGGGGGAATGGTGATGGTGCTGCAGCCCTTCACTTTTTGAGTAGACACGTTTCATATAATTGTGTTTAATGATTATGTACAGTATATATATTTTTAGAAAATATCACATTTTAAAGATAATATATTGTAATAATGTTTGACTGCTCGCTTCGCTCGCCCGCAAAATGTTAAATAGGATAGTTGGTACGCGAGCAAGAGGCGTCATTCCCCCATGGTACATGTAGTAATAACGATGATAATAATGAATAGAAACAGAATGGCACAATGGGAGAGATGATGGAAGAGTGAATATAAAGAGTAATATAAGGAAAAACGGAAGTAAAGATCAATCGATGAATAACAATACAATAGGGAGGATTGAAAGTTAAGGGATAGAAGAATAAAGACATAACGTAAAGATAGATAGAGAGACAGATAGAGAGAAATGGTAGAAGGATAAAGAAAACCATGGCGATAGATGGAAGAGAAGATTATAAAAGGCCAGAAAAAAAAGATGAATAACTCAACGAAATCAGAGATTAAAAAAAAAGATAAAAAGAAAGAATAATGTAAAATAGGCAAATGATAGAAAGATAAACCAAGGAATAAAGAGCGAAACAAAAAAACAGAGAGAAAGAGAAAGAGGAAGAAATAATATAAAGATTAACATATGGAGAGATGGAAGAGGTGATAGAAGGGATTAAAGAATAAAACAACTAAAGGAAAGATGGAATAATGAAATGATAAAATTAAGGAATAACAATGAAAGAAAGAGAAATGATAGAAGACGAATTGGCTATAGACGAAGTGATGATTAGACGAAGTGATTAAACTGATTATTAGACCAAATGGTTATTAGACGAAATGTTGATTAGACGAATTGGTGATGGACGAATCGTTGTTAGATCGAATGATGTTAGACCATTTGGCTATTAGACCAACTGGCATTAGACCAAGTGGCAATTTACCATAATAACTTATCTTACATAGGTGCATTATGCATACAATGAGTTTTTACATTTGCGGTTGGCATGTTATGACATTTGTGGTAAAAATGGAATTTTTTACATTTGTAGTCGAAATGTTTTTACATTTCGTTACTGTTTTCACGAAATCGCTTTCAAATTTTTTAAAGCGTAATCTCAACCTCTTTCATGTATGAAGGGTGAATGAATTTTATATCCTGGGATAGATCATATTTCAGTGTTTATTGTTTAGTTCTATGTTTAATCATTTGGCTATTTGGCTATTTGTTTATTTTTTGGGGGAAAATGAGCTGCAAACATGAAAACACAAAATTCAAGGACGCGAAGTGACGGATTTTCACGAAGTGACGGATCTCAGCCGCGCGCGTGTAAAACATATGGGACTTGATCACCGCGCTTTTAACCGTCATTTCGTGAAAACACAAAGTCAATTCAAGGACTCGCTCTTCTTTGTTTTCACGAAGTGACGGATCTCAGCCGCACACGTAAAACATACAGGACGGTTGTAAGCCGTCACTTCGTGAAAACAGAAAATCCTTTTACTAGGTATTTTCTTTTTGACGTTATCGCCATAGTTACATAATTATACATTATTATGATCTGAAACTTTGTGAGGTTCAAGATGTTAGTGAATGATGTCCAAAAATGCAAAAAAATCAAAATTGAAAAAAATATGCGTTTTTCATCATTACCGTCACTTTGTGAAAACAGGGACGATTTGTGGTTAAACAGATTTTTACATTTGTTGTTATTTTTACACTTGTGGTTGATATGTTATGACATTTTTGGTTATTTTGATATTTGCGGGTGCAGTGTTTTTACATTTGTGGTTATGTTTACATTTGAGGTTGATTTTCACATTTGTGGGCTCCACAGGGGGATCTCCAAGAAAAGACTCCTACAAAAATTTAGCGGAAAAGATTTATATACCCATATGGACGTTTTTGTAACTCCTCTTTTTTTGAATACATTATCCTCTTTTTTGTCTTTTATGATAATTCAGTATTGTCATCTCCCTGAGCACAACTGGCTGGTAATATGCTTAGGTCTAATAACTATTTGCGAGCTAGCGAAACGAAGAGATAGAGACCATATCTGGGTCTATTAAACCACATATCTGTTAATTACTGACCCCTCCGCGAACGCGAAAATGTCCGAAAAAATGCCCCTATATTAATGCCTCATATTTCCTTGATAACTTTACACTACTTCCCTCTAAGATTAACCACACGGGTCAATATGGGCACTTTTTCGCAACCGCATTCCTTCTGCCCTCTTTGTAAACGAATCATTCTGCAGGCCATGTGGATGATGGATTACATATAAATTCTATTTTGGAGAGAAGGCATCAAAATATCGTCTATAAAAGCCCTATGTGGCTTGGTTCACACTGAGGAAACTACATTGGTAGGGCAAAACCCACAAAAAGCGGATGAAAGACATAGCATGCTTTGCCATCAATAGGTATACAACTAACGGCACATCAGATAAAAAAGAGGCATTAAGACATTTCTGTTGCTGAAAGGGCGTTTATTTACTTGGAAGTTTAAAACTGTCTTTAAAACGTATCTGATCAAAAAACACTTTGAATGAGCTATATTGTGCATTTTATAGCATCTGTCTATCCTTATTTTTCCTTTCTTAAAGCGCATAGAGACGAAATGGCAGTGATATGCGCTATAAAAGCATTGTTGTATTATTGTTATTATGGCCTAGAATATTCAGAAGTCTGCTTGGTAAAACTTGTGGGAACTTAGAATAAAGGGCACAAAACATGTTTAAGCCAACCTGCCTATAAAATAAAGGACATTTTTTTTGTAACAAATAGGTATAATGTAAGGGCACACCAGATCGCGAAGGGGCAATTCACCTAGAGGAGGGGCATTTTTTTCACTTGTAAGTGACATTCTTTGTCGCAGGAGGGCTGGGGTCAAACATCGTCTTGAAAAGCCGTATTTGGCTTTCTAAAAAGAAATGTAATGATGGAACAATCGAAAGCACACTTAAAGAAACAGGACAACAAAAATGGCATCTGCTTTGTCTTGACTGGGCATTAAATAAAGGCACAAAAGATAAAGAAGGTGCAAATTTACGTTAGGAGCGGCAAAATGCTATCGCAGGAGGGGCAATTCTTTTTTTAGAAGGAGGATCACTTTTCTTGGGTTTGCAAAAAGTGTGGGGGCCCAATCCCCCCTGCCCCCCCCCCCCCAATTTCGCCGCCGCCGCCGGTGGTAGAAGGAGTGGAGGTTGTTAGAAAAGAAGATTTGGAAAAAGGTTTGACGAAAATTATATAAAACTAAAGGAAAAGGCCTTGCATCAGCAAAGGTAACAAAAATGTATTAGTTTGCCGACAATTCAAGATTTGTCTACCGAAATCTCAAAAAATGCTAAAGGGGTGTCTATGCCAATTTCAAATTAGCTGCTTATAAGCCAGGATGCCTTCAATATGAAAGCCTTAGAAAGTCTAGAATTAGTAGTACAAAGGAGCTTGTGCAAGCTGTATAATGTCAATCTTGGTGACACGACATTTGCTCCTGCCGTCCATAAAACGCCGTCCATATCTCGAAAGGTCAAAGCTTAAGGTCAAGGTCATGATTTGGTTTTTTGTTCAGGACAATGTGAAGATTAGGGTTAAGGTTAGGTTTAGGTTTAGGATTAACATGACAAAGTTAGACCGGAGCAATTGCCACAGGAGCAAATGTCATGGAATCGTCAATCTTAACGCTTTTTCTAAAAAATGTAACAGAAAGAAACTTTATTGTGGTTATTGCCATAAGTGAAAAATAAATGCTTCTAATAACACACGTCCTTCTCTTTCCGGTTTCAGGTTTGTTTCCTTGTATGAGCTCGAACATGAGTGTGTCAGTGACACTGGTTTGTGATGAATTTTACAACTGCAACAACTACGAAGATGAATTATCATGCAGTAAGTAAAATAATACATGTATCTCCGTATTAAAAAAAAATACTGCATGTGTGAAGATTATCTCTGGGTTTCCACAAATTATGGAACTTAGAAAAATGTGTACAACTCTTACTAAGCAAATCTCCTATGTTATGCACGCACACTGAAGTTTCGGAACGTACGGGCGTCGAAATACACAGACCTATAATTAGCTTTATCTCATTTCACTTTTAACTGTGAAATGAAAGTATAAAATTAAGTTATATATCAATGTTTTGCATTTTATTTTGACCGTTCTTCATCTTTTCTCAATCTTTAAAAATTATAATCTTCCTTCACTTTTCCTTTTCTCCCTTTATTTTTTTTCGAAAACGAAAATCGTAGGGATTTGACATTGGATGTATTTCATCTGCTAGAAATCATAGTTCGAAGGTAAACAGTTATAAATTGAATGAGCTGTTCTAAAATTTGGTTTCATATTCGTGAATAGGAAAGACTGACCGAGATTCAGCTGGAGTTTTAATGCTTCGTATTAAAATTGTTTGCACTCACTAAGCAGTACATATCTGACTGACGCTAAGTGGAGTCGATTGCGCGAATATCAGGTTTGACCATGTTGACCACGTTGACTATCCATTTTGTCAGCTGAGTGCGGTAAAAGGTCTCAATGTCACCAACAGCTATGAATGACAGAAATATAAATATGAGGGGAGCAGCTAGTTGCAGTCAAACTGCATTCCCCCTTTTTGCTTATTTTTCATGGCTTTTTTTAATTAGCTTAAAATTAATAACCCTTTTTTCCCTATTTAGATTCAGTGTCATTTAATATTGTCACATGAAAGCCTTGGATATGAGAATCGTTTTTGTGGAACGGGTTCAAGAATGTAAAAAAATGTAACTGCTCTAATGACACCGTCGTATCAACTCCTTCTTGGTTCTCTTCCACTCCTCTCTTCTCTCTCATGGGCCACGGAATTGTTTTATGTACAGACCATAGTTCGTACAGACCATAGTTTGTACATACAGTATTTTGGCTCTAGGGTGATATAATTTGCATAGTTGCAGTATCCCAGAATTGAAAATCTTCTTGCTTGGTTGCTCCGCTTCCTCACATAACAACAACATGAAATAATCTAATTCAAAATTGTTCTAGAAGATCTGCAAAGCAGAAGTACGACATACAAATACTTCAGTGTCCGTTTACAAGAGCTATAGGACATGATGATAAGAGAGAGTCGGCGATTCAAGGCCCTGGAGGGGGGGGGGGGGGGGGTCCATCTGCCTTGAAAATTTGCTAATGGATCGTCTCCCTCCCTTCCGAAATATGGCATGTTAAAAATGTGTCTAACCCATTGGCGTAGACAGGTCCTCATACCTGGGGGGTATGATTTCCTCCAAGGGCCATATATATATATATATATATATATATATATGTGTGTGTGTGTGCGCGTGTGGGTGTGTGTGTGTACGTATATACGCACATATATATATATATATATATATATATATATATATACATATATGTGTGTGTGTGTGTGTGTGTGTGTGAGACCCTCCACCACAAAACGACCAATAAGTCGGATTTCTTTTTTTTTTTTTTTATTTCAGCAGTTTGAAAATGATATATAACTTGTCTTGTATAGACTAAGCAAACCCTTATAGATAACAATGAGAATGTCAGAGTGTCAGACAGGCTAATGACAAAAACAATAGAGAAAACAGGCTCTAAAGAAGAGTGACCATTTAAGAGCGACTAATCTGTGTCCTGTTGTTTGTTGCACAATAGGTTGAGTCAAACTCCCTAGCATACACTAAGAAGTACTAATTGAATTGGGTTGAAACTTTCCATACCTTTAGAATAGACATATTTCTTTGCTTCTGTAGATTTTGAATATCAAGCAGTGCATAGCTTTTGAGCTATACTAGAAAAGCGATGTGAAGTACAATCACAGCAAGCTGACACACAAAGTATGATTGTCCAGGAAAAAATGGTGATTTTGAATGAGAGGAACATATTTCAACATAGTATTTTTTCCTAAAATTTTGTCAGATGGTAGATTAGTAAATAAACTTTCAGAAAATCCAAAAAAAACTTGGAATGTAAATTTCTACCCCAAACCACCTTTTTTCAGCTGTTTACTCTAAAAACTCCCATTGCGACTTATTGGTCGTTTTGTGGTGGAGGGTCTCTCACACACACACACACACACACACACACATATATATATATATATATATATATATATATATATATATATATTTATATAGTGTGGGGTGAGGGTGTGTAAACATGCATATGGTTTTTCTCTTTACATATCCAAGATACAACTTTAGCATCATGCTTTGCAATTTTGTAGTATGATTCGAATACTGAGCGAGCGAGCGAAGCGAGCCAGCAAACATTAGTAATTACACTGTAATTGCAAAATTTCACAATGAAAATTTATTTAATAAGCTATACTTTTATTACGAGCGAGTGTAGCGAGCGAGCATTTGGGAATACTGGCTCGAAGTCACTTTGGATTAGGGGCACATGTTATGGAAAAGGGAAACGTGGTACTATCATGGAGAAAACTATTAGAAAAAATAAATGAATATGTAGAAAATGTAGAAAAGGCAGTTCATCACAAGTGAAAAGGGGCATTTATAAGAATGGGGAAATGTTCTTATATAAAGTAGAAAAATTAAATCAGTGTGTATATATTACAAAGAAAAAATGACTTGTTAAATTAAAAGGAATAAAAAGGATTAAAAGGGGGGAAATGCTCTCGTTGAAATAGGAGCATTTATCAAATGTAAGGTGAGGGATGAGGTGTAATTATCAAAATGGGCACTTAAAAGAATATGGAACTGGGACTTACTCGAAAGAAAAATGGGGGTACTTATCTGAAGTTAAAGGGAAAAGAAGGGGCACTGTGCCCACATGCAACGCCCGGAGGGTTGCTTCTGACCGGACCTACATGTTATGATTGTCATTTCATAATTCTACTATGTATAGTAAGGTGATGATGACACAGATCATCATCCTCGATAAATATTGGGGGTGATGTATTCCCTCTTTCTCCACCACATTCGATTCCTGTGACTATATTTTCATTTCAGTTTTGCAGAATTGCATTATAAAGGAAAGTTACCGACTGAACCCTCTAAATCCAGAATAATTACATGTACTTTTAATCTAAATAATTTTCTACATTGTGGCTTCGAAAAAAAAAAAAATCACCTCTAAATATAATTATTTGGGGATGGTAACACATGTAGGCCAATACCCCCCCCCCCCCCTCTTCATTAAAAAAAAAAAAATTATACCTCCATATCACTCCCAGATCAACACCCATGTTGTATAATTTGAAGTAGATGGTTTTCACTTTCTAGTGGTGTAAAAATATATCGGGAAAAATCAGAAGCCACGACAGCATTGTAGATAAATATTAATAAATTCATATAAATCTACAATATTGTACACAGATATATAACATTTATATTGAAATAAAGAATATATAAAAATGAAATTGATAGATATAATATATCAAATTATATTTATCTACAACATAATATATAAATATATATTTTCCACTTTTTTTTTGTGGGGTGAAACGGGGGGGGGGGGGGGGGTATTTGTACACACATCATCCCCCCACCCGAAAAGTTGGGGGATGCATACCCCCACTATCTACGCCCCTGGTCTTACCCCATAGAAAGAGCAGACATCGAAGTGTAAGTTTCCAAACAACATGCAAAATTGTTTTGCTCGGTGCGAATGCACTCGTGGTTTCGTTACTTTAAGTTATATACTCGAACTTTTGAAACCATGAGCGAGCTTATGGTCAACGCGACGTTATGTGCCGTGTGGACGCATTAAGTTCGAAGTTTTGCCTAGCTAGTTAAGAATGACCGCTCTGATCATCACGACAGCTCTCTTGACTTGTATCTGTTGCCCGAAACCTTCCTACGAGGGATAGAAGAATTCACTTTATTTCCTTTAAAATGTCATTTTATCCTCAAAATACACTAGATAATTTAAACAATCATATATTTGGGCACCTTCCTGCCCGAATATGAGTCAGACACCTCGCTGCCCAAATGAGGATATTCGGACATCACGCTCCTGGAATGTAAGAGTGTTCGCTGCCCGAGACCATCCTGTTTTTAAGTTTTACAAGGAAGCGAAGCTAGCAAGCAAAAAATAAACATCTTAAAATCTTTAAAATTTTATTTCGCCATCAAAATAAACTAGATAATTATAAGAAATATAAAATATGAAACGTGCCTATTCAAAAAAATGTGTATGTGTGTGTATGTGAAGAGGGGGGGGGGGGGGGGTGCATCCAAGCACCCGGTTCTGCGGCCCATGATTAAGAGAAGGCTATGAGATGGTATTGTTTGAAGTTATAGTGGATGATGATATTTAGCCCAATCTCTCATTTATCTCATACTTTTCATCTCTGGTGGACAAATTGACCATGCATAACCATAAATGCGAAAGATTCACTAATTTCTTTTCTTTTACAGATTATTCAGCAACATATCTTCTGGAAGGCGAATCGCATTTCATCTACCTACCACATACCTCAACCAGACGATTATACAATATCAGTTTGGTACAAACGAATTCTGAGTATGGATTTCGAGTCGTGTTTCATGATTTGTATCTGGATAACAATGATGACCAAGTTCAAACAGGGACAGGAAACGATCCATATGACACACAGCTTGTCAACAAAACCATCCGCGGATACAGAAACTACGCTGATGACGTCTACGTCGAGACCAATGAGATGTGGTTAGCTGTGATAGGTGGAAAGGAATACACTAATATTCATGTGGATGTTGAAATCATTGCCATTGACTTAACAAGTGAGTGTGAGATTATTCAAACTTGTTGAAGAGTTTATTTTAACAAATGCATCGTTAGAACTAAGATCGGAGAAAAACAAGGATTATCAAATTCTCCTACTTAAACTTTGTTTTATTGGGCTGATGCCTAATGGGATAATAAAAACACGCTGAGAGAAGAATCTATTTGTCTCATCATTTTTTTTTCAAATTAATGATTTACTTTAAATGATTTACTATATATATATATATATATATATATATATATATATATATATAAACCCCTCAAAAAAAGTTCTGCAATTCAACTTTGAGCCTTGATATCTTTTTGGCGGCTTTTTAATCATTCTTGATTTTTAGATCATTGGAAAGTTCATTTATCCCCCTTCACATCCATGCCCCATTTGTAATGGTTATGTCATCCTTGAATGCACAGCACCCCTGAATAGAGGGCAAAGTCAAAAGTGAAAAGTTGCAAATTGAATGGCTATCTTGGCTATTGTCTATTGCTTTTGTTGCAATGTCGGGTGTGTGTGAATGATGTTGAATGGGTCATGAATGATTCAACAAGTTTATTTCCCGTTTGGTAGATGAAATGTGCCTTGCACAAGCTTTATGCTTGGCAGTGCTTACTTTTAAAGAGTAGCTGTTCGCGTATGTTAACATGCCACGTCTATCAAATGTTGAGAAGGCTCGAGCAATCGGCCAAATCGAAGCCGGTATTCCCCAAAGAGAAGTTGCTGCTCAATTTGGAATGAGTCCCAGGACCATCTCCAGATTATTGGCAAAGTTCCGGGAAACTGGGGATGTCAAGGACAGACCAAGGAGTGGTCGTCCAAAGAAGACAACCCAACAAGAAGACCGCTTCCTGACCCTTTCTGCCCTGCGGAATCGAAGGTTATCTTCCAGGAACCTGCAAGGACGATTTGCTCGAAGATTTGCCAAGCGACTCTCCGACCAGACCATCAGGAACAGACTTCACGCAGCCAATTTAAGAGCTCACAAGGCAGCAAGAAGACCTGCACTTTCGGCCTTGCATCGTCATTCCCGTCAACGCTGGTGTTTGCAACATCTTCGATGGAACCGGGAAATGTGGCAGAATGTCCTTTTTACAGATGAATCCAGATTCTGCTTGAGGAAACTGGACGGAAGGGTGAAAGTGTGGCGTCGCCGTGGGGAACGCTTCGCTGACTGCTGCATCGACCGGGTAACAGCGTTTGGAGGAGGCAGTGTTATGGTGTGGGGTGGCATATCTGCTGAGGGAAAGACACAGCTTATCATCGTTGATGGAAACCTGACAGCAGAGAGATACCGAGACAACATTCTTCGGCCAGAGGTCATCCCATACATGCGCAATCTTGGACCAAACGCCATCTTCCAAGATGACAACGCCCGCCCACACAGAGCAAGGATCATCACCGAATACCTGCAGGAGGAGGCAGTGACGAGGATGGATTGGCCTGCGAACAGCCCTGACTTGAACCCAATCGAGCACCTGTGGGACCAGCTTGGCCGTGCTGTACGCGCCAGAGTGACAGATCACACTACACTGGCTGAGTTGCGACAGATCCTTATCGAAGAGTGGAACCTCATCCCACAGCAACGCATCACCAGGCTGGTGACAAGCATGAGGAGGAGATGCCAGGCTGTCGTAGCTGTATTCGGATCTTCTACTCGCTACTGAACTTCTGATCCTTTGCTATTCCACATTTGATGTGCATGTTACTCAATAAAAAGTGCCAAACATTTTGTCATTTGCAAATTTGTGTATTTGTGTTTGTTTTTGTTTCGTTAGAGAGGGGAGAGAGAGTTAAAGAACATGAGTTCACATCAAGAAAGGGGAATGTGTTTGTTGAAGTGAAAAGCAATCCAAGAGAAGAGGAGAGTTTGTGTTGCTTATGTTTCTGTGATAGGGTTACATGGCTGAAAATGAGATAATTTGCTGAGGGGAGACTTTTTTCCCCACCGCAGTTGTGTACTGCTAAGGTGGAAACTTGCAATATTCTGCATGAAACCAAAACACAATATTAATGTTATCACAGTCAGTTGCTGATTAAAACACATTCCATCTTAAAACAAAAGAATAATTCCACTTCAAAATCACTGAAAACAATATTTGTCCACCAAACAAGGGATTACAGCAGAAACATGCACACCTAATACAAAATTAAACAAACCAAAAGGAACAAAAACAAAGAAACAAAACCTTTCATTCCAGTTAAGAACTCAGTGTGAACAATAACAATGCATTCTGCAACTTTTCACTTTTGACTTTGCCCTATATTTAGGTGCACTGCACATTCCGTGATTACATAATCAATACAAATGTGGTATCATTGTGAAGGTGAATAAACAAGCTTTACAATGATATCAAACTTGATGATGATCATACAGTTACTAGAGAGATATAAATGCTTAAACTTGAATTGCAGAACTTTTTTTGAGGGGTTTATATATATATCTAGATATATATATAGTAGAATGTTTTTGAAAAGAAATCGTAAGCGACTACACAAATACAGAGCAAACTCTCGATACCGTGCCGCAAACCACCTTCTACTAGTAGTATAAGAGCTCGTAATGTTATTATATATATATATATATATATATATATATATATATATATATATATATATATATATATATAATCGTAAGGAAATAACATGTACAACAGCTTTGGCAACTCTCGTGGAAATAATTATAATTGTGAGAAATGAAAATGAGAGAATAATGGTTGCGTAGCTTAAATTTTTCAAAAAGGGAGGACAGCTCTGGGGAACTTTGATTAAAGCTACGCAACCATTATTCTCTCATTTTCATTTTTCACAATTTATATATATATATATATATATGTATATATATATATATATATATATATATATATATATATATATATATAAATATATACATATATATATATATATATATATATATATATATATATATATATATGTATGTATATATATATACATGTATACATGTATACATTTCCGTAACGCATTACACTTGTAAATCTGTTACCAGACTTGTTTACTTGTCCGAGATCTGGCATTAGCGTGTCACCGACTGTCCTGTGCGATGGGCTTTACCACTGCGATCAATATGAGGATGAATTGGCATGCAGTAAGTCAAAGATCGTCTTTTGTTTTGTTTTGTTGTTTTTTTGTCCTATGAGCATAATAGTTGAACACAATTCCTTTTCTTTGATTATCTTATGGCTTGTACGATGACCATAAAGCGAATACTTATTTTTTTTTTTTCTTCTACAAACAGTATTGAAAAGAATCACAACTAATATATTTATGCCTCCGCCCACCGAAGGTGGTGCCGGAGGCATTATGTTTTTGGGTTGTCTGTCCGTCCGTCTGTACGTCCGTCCGTTCGTCCGTCCCGCTTTCTTGTTCTAGCAATAACTCAAGAACCACATAAGGTATGAACTTCAAACTTGGTGTTAGGCTCGTTCTAGCGATAACTCAAGAACCATTGAAGGTATGAATTTCAAACATAGTGCTATTATGTATCACCATAGGAAGACGATCTGATTAGATTTTGGGGTACGTAGGTCAAAAGTCAAGGTCACAGGCCAATTTCTGAAATTTCAGGTGTTAGCCTTGTTCTCGCGATAACTCAAGAACCATTTGAGGTATGAACTTCTAACTTAGTGCTAGTATGTATCACCATAAGAAGAGGATCTGATTATATTTTGGGGTCCGTAGGTCAAAGGTCAAAGGTCACAGGTCAAATTCTGAAATTTCAGGTGTTAGCCTTGTTAACGCGATATCTCAAGAACCATTTGAGGTATGAATTTCAAACTTGGTACTAGTATGTATCACCATAGAAAGACGATCTGGTGAGATTTTGTGATATGTAGGTCAAGGGTCAAAGGTTAATTCTGAAATTGCAGGTTTTAGCCTTAATGTGATATCTCAAGAACCATTTGATCCATTAACTTCAAACTTGGGACTAGTATGCATCATCCTAATGAGACGAATTGATTAGATTTTTGTTTACATAGGTCAAAGGTGACAGGTCATAGAGGTCATTATACAGGTGTATGTGAAATTGAAGTTTTTTTTAAATCTTTGTTGTCACCATATCTCAACTATTTTGTATTCATGACTGGAGGAGATAAAGTGATCAGACTTTTGGGTTATAAGGTGTAAGGTCAAATGTCAAAGTGTAATTAGAGGCTTTTTATTCTGGTTATCACAAGATTTCAAGAACATTTTGAGCCATCAACTGAATTTAGGCGGAGGCACATAGGAGACGCTGTCGCATTCATCTTGTTTTTAATATACATTTGTACATTCTATACCATTTAAACAAAAACTATTTGATTTTTTCCTCTTTTATCTTCAAAGTTTCTTCTTCATTTTCCTTCTTTTTTCATGTTTGTTCATGTATTCTTTGTCTTCTCTCTTTTCATCTTCCTTTATTTCATTATTTTCCCATATATTTCCTTTTTTTTTCTTCTTCCGCTTTTTAAAATATATTTATTTTTTTATCTTTCCTGATGTTTTCATGTTCTGCTTCTAAGTTTTTCTTTCCCTCATTTTCCCCATCTTTCCTCATGATCACCTTCATTTCACCTTTTCCCCACTTTCTTCCTTATGCATTTCCTCGTCCCGTCTGTCTCAAAGACTTTCTCTCGGATCTTTTGGAACTTTCTATCTCGTGGAACATTGCTTGTGTGCTTTCCTGCCACTAGATTTCCTCTTTTGGTCCAATGATTTTCACAACTTGGTAGATGAAGCTAATTTACCATTTTGGGGGTAATTTTTATTAACAGTGAACGGAGCGGCCAAAAACCGTCAATCAAAAGTAATTTCTTCTTCCTTTTCTTCACAGACTATTCAGAAGCATATCTACAGGAAGGCGAATCCCATTTTATCTACATATCGCTTACCTCAACTAGACGATTATACGATATCACTGTGGTAAAAACGAATGCTACATATGGATTTCTAGTCGTGTTTCAATATGCGTATCTTTATTATGACGACCAATTAGAAATAGGGACAGGTAACGATCCGACTGACACACAGTCTGTCATCACAACCATGCATGGATACAGAAACTACGTTGATGATGTCTACGTTGAGACCAATGAGATGTGGTTAGCTGTGATAGGTAGCAAAATACGCACCAGTTCTCGTTTGGATGTTGAGATCATTGCCATTGACTTTTCAAGTAAGTGCGGGATTTTCTCTGATTTATGTTACTGTCGGGGAATATATCACTGATCGCTAAATAGTCAAGTGAGATGGACTGCACGGCAAATTGAATAAAAACGAACTGCCACACGCTTTCATTAACATGTTCACAAGAAACAGTTCCATACATACATACCCAACAAGACAATCCAACCGTTTCCACCTTACTGGAACTCACTTAGCAGAGATATAATGAACTCCCACAGTCTAAACTGTTTCAAAAGCAAGTTGAAAAAACATCTCCTTCCACTATATGCAATGAATTCAAACTGAGCGAGCAGGACCCACCTCTAACTCTCTCGCTCTCTCTCTCTCTCTCTCTCTCTCCATCTCCGCCTGTATTCTCTGTTTTACTCCCATTTCACCCCTTCTTTTTCCTGCCTTCTCTCTTCCTTCTTCTCACACACTGACACACTCATTATCTTTCATTTCCCTCCTTCCTCCTCCCTCCTTCTCTTCATTCTCTTTTGTTTCCACACCGTCTTGCACTTCCACTTTACTTTCACATTTAGTTTTTCTTATAGGTTGAGGCAATAGTCTTTCTACCTCAACTCACTTATCAATTCTTTCTCATCAACAATTCGCTTGTCGTAATGATGCTTTATGAATTTCATTTAATATTATTGAACGGCCCATTCGTGATTAAGTTATATAAGTTCCTGGACATATAATATACAAGCTTTGCTTTTAAATATGTCCAACTGTTTTCAATATCACTTAATAGGTCAATATCTGTGCATCATATTTTTTACTTATTGATATTTGATTATGTGCCCCTATCTATGGAAAAACATCATTGTGATATATTATTGTTATTGTATTAATTTTATGTTATGCACTGATGTATTATGTTAATATGAATGATTTAAACAGTCAATAAATCAAATCAAATCAAATCAAAAAACACCTGTCGATATTTAGTCCATTTGGTAGTCCTAGGTAATTGTGAAAATATAATTTTTTTCCGTTGAAATTGTTACTGTGGATTTGTATCCCATGTGGTCTCAGAACAATTTCTGCTTTGTTACCGAAAAGGCGACATTGGGCCTTTTGCATAATTTTCATGAATCAGAATTGCAACATCTTTTTTTTTTTTTTTTGTATTTTGTTATTTTGTTATTTTGTTATTAAAGGAAGTTTGTATGTATTTTGCATTGTTTATTTGTGTATGACTATTACATATCCATTGTATATACTTTTGCTTCATATTTTATTATAGTATAACTTTTTATTCACATTGTTTTTGTTTGCAGAGCCCCTTGCCATACCAGCATATTGTTTGAAGGACACCCTAATGAAATTTTGTTCAAATAGATAAAATAAATAAATAAAAGCCATATAAAACAGCGGAAGCTGGACAACTTACGCAAAATATGTGAACTGATCTACATGTACGTACTAATGCGCGCTTATACCCAATGCGAGCAGCTTCGTTAATTTTGTGCAACACAGCCTGTGATACCATATAACCTCCTTTCGTTGTATCGCAGGTTTCACTGCACAAGATGAACAACGCATTTGTATTTAATGGAAATTATGCAAATCGCCCAAATTTGCTTTTTGGCAACAGAGCTGAAATTGATCTGAAACCACAAAGGATTACAACTTTACATACAAAACTTCAGCGGAAAGAACTTTTTCTAGGTTCGTAAGAGGTCAAGTCGACTAAGTAGCTGTGTGTGGGAAAAGTCGGCGAATTGACGAGGTACTGGTGTCGGGGGGGGGGGGGGGCGCAAAGGTCTATTAGTAGTGGGGTGGGTTAGTTAGGGAAATTATCGTGACAGAACGGACAAAAGCACCAAATCTGGCATGAACACTCCTTGTGGCCTACTTATCAATATTAGTCGAGGAGCCCTCTCGATTTTTTAAAGGTAGACTAGTAAAATGCAAAAATCCAAAATGGCCGCCTTCCTATATGATAAAAACAATATTTTGGGGTTAAATAATTTCATAGGAAGCATAAATTTGTTGTCAGATGAAATTATCCAGATCATATCACATCAAATTATCATTTTAAAAAATACATCGCCTGTTTATAGGCACATCAAATGATTTTTAAAATAATATCTGTAAAAGGCGCCCTCACTTAGATCAAAAATTTTGCTTTGATAACAGTCACTGTTAAAGGAGCTGCATTTCAGCCAGGAAATAAAATAAATAAAAACAAAAAACAAAAAAACAAAACAAAACAAAAAATACCCCCAAAACAACAAAAAACAAAAAAACAGCCGAATCGTTGGCAAAGCGTCCTACTCTTTCCTAGGTCATGTAGGTGTTTTTTAAGTCACGAATGAGATATAATTTTTTTCTCTCCGTTTTTCCCGATCAGTTTTGATGCGTCTAATAATTGATTTTTATTTGCCGCCGCAAAAGAGAAGAGATTGGTTAATGAACAAGCAGTCTGCGAGTACATGATATTTAAGGATACCATGTGACTAACTTTGACATGAGATTTTATATTTAAAATCGAAATACCTCTCCGAAACAAAGAAATTTGTCTTCATGTAATGAAGGATCACAAACTTACTGTACGATTGCATCGGGGAATATGAACGATATTACAATCCTTCCCTGTAGGCCTTCCCTGTCCAATGAATTACCGAATGACATGAATTTGATAAAAACACATTTTATTTTTAGTTTGTGAATGAAAGTACAGTAATAAACCTCTGTTAACAGTAATAAAAGTCACTGATGTATGTGGTAGATATAAAAGAATGCATGATGACGATGCTTCTTTCACGAACATTTAAGTTTTTATTGGAAGTCATGATGAACTTGAAGTATAATACAGATTCCCCCCCCCCCCAGATATTTTGATTTCTGAGTAATCTAGCTCTTTGTTTTTTATCATTTATATTATAATATCGCACATTTTAAAATACTTTTGTCATTTTTCAAAGATATTTTTTAAAATGTGATGTCAATTCAGTCCTAAGAATACGATTATTCATTTTCCAGTAAAATCTCTTTCTCCCTCTCTATCATTATTTAATGTACTGTTTGCACACTACTGAAATCAAATGGATATTACATTGATAGGTATAAATTATAATACCTTATTGAATTTACTATTACAAATAATATATGTATATCGCATGTGTGATTGCTGTATAAAGCACCAATAAAACATAGGGTATGAGTCGGTGGGGCGGGGGAGCCTGGAGCTTGGCGCAACCCCATCCCTTAGGATTTTCAAAGTTCCTACTCGGGCAATCATCACCTTATTTTCTGGCAGCGAGGTGGCCGAATATCTCATTTTCATATCTTATATAATGTTTTTTGATGGCGAAAAAATTATTTTATCATAGTAAATTATCTTATTTTGAAAACTGGAAAGTTGATATTCCGGCAAGAGACTTCAGCCCCCCCCCAAAAAAAAAAATTGTGCCCGTACGTCTATGCAATATACTGACCTTAATTTTGTATTAACTTGTAAATAGTTTATGGTTATCTAAATCAATACTTTAAAAAAATTCCAGATAAAAATTGTCAAAGAACCAAACCTGATTATGTAAAAAAGAACAACAAACAAATAGTTTACATTATATCCCTGATTTAATGGATAATGCCGATGCCGATGAAGAAAAATGTGCTATAGCGTGACGTCATTCATGATATAGTGTACTATACCATGAATGTCGTCACAGATAATAATGATAATAATAATAATAATAATAATAATACAATACATTATTTATTAGGCGCTTATTATACGGATGTTTCTAAGCGATCGATCAGTGATTTTCATCGATAACGTGTGAAAAGTGCTTTCGTGATCGACCTCAAAGACCAAAAAGGAAAATCAATAAAACTGTGTAAACTGCGGTACATTTTTATTATTTTTTTGTTTAAAGATTCGTTGGAGGGATATAAAACAAATATATCATGCATTGTTTCGAGTCACTAGTGAAAGACAGAAATAGCACTATTTTCTTTGGGGCTTTGCCCCTCATAAAATAGTGCTATTCCTGCCATCTCAGAATCCATAATCTCAACTACAGCCTCTCAGTGCATGGTATATTTGTTTATTATGTTTTGCATATACTTATGATATAATTAATATCTAAACAGTTGGGCCTTACCAGTACCATCCTGCCCTGTGACCTGTCTTTCCCAGCCAGCCCCCGCAAGCCCCCGATAGCCCCCGCTAGCCTGCCTTCCCATAGTCTGGATTATATTTAACTATAAAGATATCACGACATAATTTTATTAACCATAAAGATATACATTTTTCTATTGTGTCAGTATTACATTCTGGTAGCGAAATCGGATGCTACGAAGCCTTAAAGTCCAGAATAATTACAATTTCAACATAGCGGCGTCTATTATGGATTCTATGTTTGATGTCGTATTTCAGGGATATGCTGGGCCCACATATCTTATATCTGAATATGATACATACCATTTCTCTTAAAGCTAAAATGATTACTAATAAGTAGAGTTGGAGTGTTTTTCAAAAAATATTCAGTTATAGCAGGGAAGTGTAACTAGTTACATTTCCCTGGTTACAGACTGGGATTTTACGTGTGTGACTAGCACAAAAGTGTCCGATGGACCGTTGCAATCATCAATATTCAGTGTACGAGACACATGCGATAGCTTCGTATATATTACGATGTCAGTATTTGATCAGGGAAATGTAACTAACCTGGTTTGATATCTCTGCGCTCACTGGCGTATAGCCAGGATTTTTCAATAGGAGGGGGGGGGGGGGGGGGAAGACGTGAATGATCCAACCGCGTAGCCAGGGGGGTGATTCACTAACAGCTAAAATTAATCCCAAATAAGAAAAAATCAATTTTAGGAACAATATCCATCCTAAGAGCGATATCGCTTTTAGTGACTGATTCACTAAGGTATTTGGGATTGATTCCAGCCTCTGAATTGATTTTAAGGTTGGGAGTGATCCGGATCGCTCCCAACAATCACAAACGGTCACTCCACTGCATGCCCGCCCGCGCCGCGCCCACCTGCACGCCCATTGCCCTAGCCATAGACGTATTATAGATTTACTAGACGGAAAGCAGCACGCGCGGAAATCATTACGCGAATGGAATTAGGCCCCGCCTCTTTCGGATCATTTGAAGAGCCCGATAAGCACCCGATACCGTTGCATTATTCTTATTTCTTGTGCGTGTCAGTTTATTGTGAAACTTTGATTGGATGCTAGGTCATGAATATGTACATAATTCGATAGTATCGATCAAAATTTACTTGACCTCAACTTCGTCAATTCAAGACCTATTAATTATGCAGATTATATGCAATGACGTCGTCCGCACGAAATGAGAGATATTAGTTCAAAAGAACAAGGTGAGTAGAGCTCCAATTATCGTTAAATTTCGAACATTCACTTTCTTAATAAAAATAACTGGTACAATTCTAGGTGATCTATGATAATTTATCTACATTTCAAAAAGATTCACACGAGTTGTGTTGAAAAAGGATTGAATCAATTTTCTCTCGAAATTACAGTTCTAAATTTATCGTCGAGATGTAGTTTGACACGGAGATAGCTGTCCTCACACGCTGCGGCTCATGACAGCTACCCAGGCAGTCACGGGTCAGTTTCAGCCACCGGCGCGGTGGCTATTTCGACAGCGTCAAAAATTCAATACTAGTAGTCTACATGTAAACATCTAAACAGATCTAACGTTAGTAAACTCTTTGAATGATGATAGAATATATTGCATAAACTTTTCCTCATGTTGTTCATCTGTATGCTGCACACAAGCGTATTCGTTAGTCCAACTTGACTTGGATCAAAGTACCGTAGATCTATTCTAAATCTAACGTAGTCTACGAGACTACGGTTAACGTTAGATTTGGAAACTGTGACTGTGTTTTGGTATTCTACGATGTCGATGATTTTGATAAGATATGTAGACCAAAATTAGTGCTGATATAAATTCATTAATGTTACACGAGGTTTACTGTTTTGAACTCTGAATATTTGTTGAAATTTTATTCCATAAACCGAAGTCTGAAGGATAGTCGATCTTTAGTAGATGTAGACTTGGCTAGGGCTAAGCCTAAGGCTGTGCCTGGGGGACAAAGTCATAGATCTCTTAGTCTTACCATGTTTGATAAGAACTGTTCAACTTCACTTTCATGCCTGACTTTTTTTTTTTCGTTCTTAAAAGACTTGGATCTACTATATTTGGTTCAATTCATGCCATTTGGTCAATTAAACTGACTGTAAGTTAACTAGAGTCTGATAGACTATGATTTTTTTTTTTGGGGGGGCGGCAAATGTATTTTGGGCAAAAATTCAGTCTGGTGTTTAAAGCCAGTTTAGGGATCCCTGTTAAAATTTCAAACACACGTCACTAGAAAGTTTTGTTGCTGAGGCTGTTTCTTTTTCTTTCCAAGAAACTTATGTAGCTTGAATGCACCTTAATAAACATAAGATAGCTGATGATTATTGAATTTTGACCTATGAAAAATATGGATTGGAATTTATTTGCCTGATAAAAAAAAATTATTATCAATGTAGCTATGACTGTAACAAGAAAGACCAAAAAAAGTGACAACTCTGTTTTCATTTTTTTTTTTAAACAGATCAAAATGGAAAGGAACCCAAGAAATGTTATTCAAACATTGCGCAAACTGTTGACCATACATGATGAAGCAGAAATTTAGCCTTTCTAAATTACAGGTAAGTTTACAGAACATTTTCCGGTGTATCTCTATGCTTATACATGTATAATGTAATTCGAATCGTTTTATGATTATCATAAATATTGTAATTTAACAGGAAACAAGGAAATGAACTATAAAAGCAGTTAGGGCTTCCAGGGGTCCCTGAATGTGTTAGTTAAAAGCATATTACAGATACCCTTACTAGTTGCCATTGATTTTTGAATAGCTTGTCCTTAAACTATGCAAACATTTTAAACCATTACCAACAAAGCCCAGCATTGTGTGTAAGCATGGAGAAGAAGGAGAAAATTACTCTTCACATTTATTCACAATACATTCTGTGAAAACGGTCTCTTTTGAGCTTTGATCTATGATCTAAATTAGATGTATTTAGATGTTTGAGAAGATCAAAAAAAGTCAGAATTAGTGGAGTAGAAGTATTTCTGCGAAATATATATTGTGTACCTCTAAATAACTTTTATTTACACATGTACTTATAAATTTATTTATCCTTTTTTTACACAGCATGATTCTTTACAGTGGATGGTGAAAGAATATTGAGATACACAATCAGGAGAAATGAACAAAGAGGAAATATACTGACCTGCATGACCAAGCTTGGAGAGGTAGGCGTTTACTGTGCATGATTAAATTTGGCAATACCCCCCCCCCCCCCTAAAAAAAAAAAGTTTTTGAAAAATATATCAACATAAAAAATATATAATAGGCCTATATCAATAGTACACAACTTGAAGAGGAAGCAAGTTATTTGAAACGATTGTAATTTCCTTTCCCTTTGACCTGAAAAAGAAGAATTTTAGTCAAATATGGGAATTTTATTTAATTTTTATAAGGATTCATCATTTCCATTTTCATGCTTACAAAAGAACTTAATTTTAATGAATGTGGGTAAAATAGCTTTTTATCAAGCAATATTCACTGTGTTTGAGTCATGCATATATACATATCTTGCACATTGCAGTCCTTTCTTATTGTTTACGACCTTAACAGTTTTTAATTTGTTCTATTTTCTCTTTTCATTCAACAGACCTACGGATTACCACTACAGCTCTTCATTCATGTTAACTAGATCAGCAGTCTCACGAGTGGATACATGTAATGAAGTTTGGGATTTCATTCAGAAAAAAAAAATACAGATATCCCTAACAATGGTTTCCGATTTGGAGGATTTTTGTTCGAATATTGCATTTGCTGAAATTCTAAAAAATAAGTGCCTTCAGCTGAATGAAATTTAACAAAACCTAGATTTGATTTATGTCGGTGACCATTTCAACAGTATAATAGAATGAAACAGTTGATACGCAAATTGCTTGAGAACTTGTGAGAAAAACCGAACGTTCATTCAATGATATACTACTAAGTGATATGAAAATTTGACTTACCACTAGACTTCTGCAAGGATGTGCAGTTTCAAGATTTTCTCTTTTTTTTTCTTCAAATTATATACTTGTTATTTGAATTGATATTTATTGTTATTAAATAGACAACAAAAACAAAAAAAGGATTTAGTTCATCTCTTTTATCATGTTAAGGGGATGGAAAGTCATGTATATCTAGTTACCTTAAACATTTACATATTCTGAGAGCTTTTTAATTCTAACTTGAATTCTCATTTTAGTGATAATGTTCATGTGATATACTTTTACACAGAGTATTCAAAGGGGGGGGGGGGGGGTTCCATACCTTGAAATGTTAAATGCAAAGTTTGCGTGAAAGGTAAGCCAGAGTTAGAATGGAATGAGAAAGATAAAAAATGAGAGAAAAAGCAGTGGTATCGCTCGAGGGGGTGGGGGTGGAAGGGGGCAGTATCAGATTTAGGGGGCACTTCCGGCCCATGCCCCCCTTGATACAAAATGACATACCTTCAGTACAACTTCTAGATTGTACCCCCTCCCCCCGCCTCATTTGAAATGACCTTTTCAACTTGTCAGAGAATTTTCTACAATGTGTGCCCCATCTTTTACAAAATCCTGGATGCACCCCTGGTTTTGGCGAGATGGTAATACACCTTAATATTTGTAATGTTTCAAATAGTCAGTATTTTGGCATGTCAAAAAATATACAAAAATATAAACTTCAGTTTTACCTTTTTCATTGTTGGAAATTTGTGGGATTTTTTTTCTCGGCACAGTTACTATTGCCCCATTCAAAATTCTCTAGCGACACCCCTGCGTATGTGAAAGGAAGAGTGAAGACAATAAGCTTTGACTGGAATGGACAATCATAAGTTAATGGAAATGAATGGTATTGTATAAGACTTGTGATTGAGTGGTGATTTACAGGCATGAAAGCTGGAAAGGAATGGCAACAGTGGCGTATCTGGACCTTGGCGTCAAGAGGGGTTAAAAAAAGGGGGTTATCAATGGCGACAATTCCCCCCCCCCCCCCAGCCCTCCAAAAGTCGCTCGGGGGGGGGGGGGGGGCTCCATAGGTCGCTCAATGGATTGGGGGGGGGGGTATCAGATTTTATGGGGTCCAGGTTTCTTCCATAATTCTCTGACAAGCATTCAAGCAAAAAAAAAAAAAAAAAAAAAAAGGTTATCAGTTCTGAAAATAGTTCGCCAGGCCTCCATAAGTCGCTCAGTGGGGGGGGGGGGGGGGGGGGGGGGGGGGGTCGAGAATCTTGTTCAGGAACCTGATTACCTTTTTTTTTTCTTTAGAACTTGTCAGGGGGCACTCTGCCCCCCCTTGCCCCCGGCCCCCTTGGGTACGCTAGTGAATGGCAACATATAAATTTTACTCACAAATGCAAATTAAAAGTTAGAAGATAATTCTTCCCGGTATTTTGATTGTTCCAGTGGGGCTCAGTGGGGGGGGGGGGGGGGGGGGGGGAGTTATCAGATGTTTTCCTCCATAACTCTCTGACAAGCATCAACAACAAAAAAAATTGTAACTATTTTCCCCCAGCCCTCAAAAAAAGACACTCAGTGGGAGGGGGGGGGGGGGGGTATCACATGTTTTCCTCCATAATTCTCTGACAAGCAAAAAAAAAAAAAAAATGGGAGGAAAAGTCGGGGAGGAAAAATCCCTTCCAAAAAAGAACAACGTACACTTATATTATTTTTATAAAAAAATCATTTACATCAAGACTAACTAAAAGGTTAAAGAAAAAATCTCAATTAACTAAAGGACCCCATCCCCTCACCCCCAAATGAAGATTATCTTTTCTGTTATGAAAAACATCCCTGAAAAAAAATCCTACACTGCAAGAGTTTTTTTTTTTTTTTTCATTATACATTTATGTATCATTTTTGTACTTATTTATCATTATCCTTTATGCATATTGAATGAATATATTCACCGGTATTAATTATATCAACAAGAAAAGGGACTTATGCCACTGGTGACGTGTCAAGTACTTTACATTTATTTTTACATTATCTGTATCCATGATTAGATTTGATTCTGTCTGTCCGATTACATTTTTAGCTTGTTTACAAATTTGCAAAGCGATATATTTATATTCGGAAATCGATTACAATTAAAGTGTATTGACCGAGCGCCGTCTACCACAATTAGAAATTACCGACGCTGATTCGCCGAATCTGTACGTTGAAGCGATGAATATATTACCATAAATGCATATATTACTGAATTTGACCTTTCTTACTGCGCATGCTCTAAGCTGATGCGCGTAATGTGTTTCATACCGCGTACAAACAAATGCTACTCTCGGGGAGCATCTTACAAAATGAATCATGCATTTACGCTCATGAATTATGCAAAGGTGCTTATCGGGCCTTCTAATGGACCCCGACAAGATGGCGGAGCTTTAGGGGTCTGGCCCTAGCCATAGGCCCTAGCCCTGTGTATGTCCAGTCGATGCGTGCGCGCAATTAATGCAGTAGCTAGGTAACGCGCACTAGCTACGCGCTAAGTAGAGAATTAGGTCGGGTGACTGAGGGGCGGTGACTGAAATTTGAGTACGTTGATTGGTTGGAATGAGTGCGCTCGTAAATATTCATTTGCGCTCATACATATTCATGATAAAATTGATTCCATCCTAAAAGCGATTTAGTGAATCAGTAAGGTGGAATTAATTTTAAGCTGGGAATGAAATCAATCCCGAAAATTGATTTTAGGAATGATATCGATCCCAGTTAGTGAATCACCCCCCAGGATTTCATTTTAGGGGGGGGGGGGGGGTTGGGTTGCGAGAACGTGAAGCGTGCGAAATTGGTGATGAGCACACAAAGCGTGCTCCCCAGAGGGTGGGTGCTGGGAGGGGGAGTTTTCCCCCTTCCGCGCGAAAGCTCTGACGTTTTATAGCAAATTTGAGAGAAAGAAAACGGCTCGCAGCACCCTTTTTTAGGCGGAAAGTTATAGTACGACGCCCTGACTGCTTTTCAATAATTGGGACGCAATATTTTACTGCATGTAACAGGTGTGGGTGCATGGAGGGGGGAGTTTTTTCCCCCTTCCCGCTGCCCCCCCCCCCCCCGGCTACGCCTATGGCTGCGCTGGTTTTTGACCGGATTGTATGTGAGAAGTTTTGGCGTGGGGCGCTTGCTTGGACCTCTGGCATTTTGCTCAGCGCGCGAACTCTCCATTGACTAGCACCCCTATGCCGAAAACCGGCTCGAAGAGAGTAAAAATAAAATTAGTACTTCCACGGCAACTTTTTATTTTTTCAGATTTTTTTCTTTGGTTAAAAATGAAACAAAAAGGTCTTCCATGATTTGAGTGAAATAAAAATAAATTCTGTAAAAGAGTTATGACATAGGAGTATGTCTTATGTGGCCGAAGGCCAGCTTAAAAAATGGCGGTCATCATGGGATATTTGCCTGTTCCCATGGTAATGGACGTATTTTTCGCGAGGGCTCCTTGGCTAAAATCATTCTATATACCCTAAGAAAGCTTCGCACCAAAAATGGTGCTTTTGAGCCTCATGAAATGGGAGTTTGTGTTTCTTGGTCGAAGACCAGCATAAATCGGAGTTATCTTGGATATTTGTCTGTTACCATGGATACGGACATATTTTGCGAGGGTTCCGTGGCTAAAATCATTTTATATACCCTAAGCAAACTTCACACCAAAAATGCTGCTTTTGGGCGTCATAAAATAGGATTTTGTCTTACGTGGCCGAAGACCAGCATAAATGGCCGTTATCTTGGATATTTGCCTGTTGCCATGGATACCGACATATTTCGAGAGGGCTCCTAGGCTAAAATCATTTTATATAACCTAAGGAAGCTTCACACCAAAAATGCTGTTTTTGAGCGTCATAAAATAGGATTTTGTCTTACGTGGCCGAAGACCAGCATAAATGGCCGTTATCTTGGATATTTGCCTGTCGCCATGGTTACGGACATATTTCAAGAGGGCTCCTGGACTGAAATCATGCTATATACCCTAAGGAAGCGTCACACCAAGAATGGTGCTTTTGTCTGGCGTGTCACGATAATCAAAAATTTTGACCCTAACCTACCCCACTATAAGTGTTAACGATGTTAATGATAATGCTAGTGAGTGTGGAAGGAGTCGGATCATTATATTTTCACGTTGCCCTCTTCTCCCCTGTCGTGTTTTTGGGCAGTTTGATGGAGGGCGGGGGAGGGGGATGACTCTGCCGGTAGCTTCGCCAGTGCTTGTCAATTGAACAAGATAAAACTCGCAATCACTTCGGTATTGTAGTTCTGGGAAGGGTAGGAGGGCACTCAGGAAGAGGAAGAAAAGGGAGAGGGGAAGGAAACGTGAATAGAACATACGACCCTTCCCACCCCCTTCGTTTATTCGATGGCCCAGTTCATGTTTATTTCATGTACCTTGTAAGACCGATGCCCCATCTGTCATCATGACCCAAGTTTTACCTTGGTGGATTGACTCACGCCATACCACTGTCCTAGGTTGACCAATGCTCGGAAAAAAGTAGAAATAGTTTTGAACAGTGAAAAATTACGTATTACGGGCTATCACGAGTTTACATAATTTTCTAACGCATTCTGTTTTACCAGCCTTGTTTACTTGTTCGAGCTCCAACGTGAGCTTTTTACCGACTGTTTTGTGCGATGGGTTTTACCACTGCGATCAATATGAGGATGAATTAGCATGCGGTAAGTCAAAGAACAAGTATTATCGTTAGTGTTATGTTTCTTATGTGAATAACTGGGTTTCTTTGACTTGTAGCCACAAACAAAGATTCTTTTTCTTGATGTAGCTATTATAAGACCACCACTGATTGTTTTTCGATAATATTTCCCTTAGTAACTTAATATAATCTACTGTAACAGTTGCCATGTTTTCCTCATACACATTACCATTTATCATTATAGAAAATGATGTAAAGTATGAAAGAGAACCTTCATCATACAGTCCTTGTCTTTATATAGAAAGATAAGAAAATATAGAAAAATAGGTCAATGATTTTTCTTTAGATATCATTTAAGTAGTCTTGGAAACTAAAGCTGATTAATTCGACAGGTAAAATTTAATTCATTTTTACTGTTTCAAGGAAATTGATTGAATAAACTACATCCTTATTTCTTACAGGGGCAACGTTACTAGGAAGGCCTAGGTGCATTCATGAAATATTATATACATCATAAAGTTCAGTTTTTCTTCTTTTTTTGACACCTATTACGAAAGGATGACGCATAGATGAGCAAGAAGAGTTTAAAATTTAAATCAAATTGCGCAGGATAAGTGGTCAAGATTTGTAAGGATGCAGCAACCTTGCCTAAGAAAGGGATGGTTCATTACCATTTATTTTATGCTCTTTGTTATGTTTCTTTCACCAAATCTCTCAATAAGAGTGAACACAGTTTAAGAATGGGTTTTTCACTTGCCTGCCTGACCATGCAGCTTATAACAGAGCAACCTTTTTTCTTGTCACCCAATGGAACCGCACTGGAAGCCTACAGCAAGTTGCTCAGGCTTTCCATCGTCGGTTTCCTGATCGGAATGTTCCGTCAAGCAGACAGGCCCAGACGACTCTGATACTTTCAATTGACGTTGTAAGCCAACGACCCGGGTTCGATTCCCGGCGGAGACATTTTTTCAACCTTTGCAAAAATTTGAAAAAGGGAAGACAGCTCTAGGGAACTTTGATTTAAGCTACACAACCATTATTCTTTCATTTTTATTTCTCACAATTATATACATATATATATATATATATATATATATATATATATATATATATACATACAGTGCATCCCAGAAAAAAAACAAAACCCTTAAAACAAAGGGTTATTGTGACCATATTATGTGCTCTATGACAATATTTTTTTATTTCCCATAAACTAGAAGTATTATGCTTTTAAATGATACCTTGATGGCATCGATCCGTGTACATGCTTTACATGCATTTTGAAAATAACTTGTAAAAACTCAGTTGTGCCGGATATGGGTAAATCCGTGAAGACGTTAGTATCACATGCCAAAAATGACTAAATAGAAATACCAACTTTATTATATGGTACGTGAAATTCCCTTGTTTGATGGCATGCATTGAATCAGAACTTCATTAAAAAAATGGGTCAATACTAATTCCAGTGGTGGCAGGGGCATACGCCCCCAAAATTTCTAAAATCAATAAATATCCCTCAAAAGATGAAAAAGTGCCCTTCGTGTGATGGAAAAGGTGCCCCTCGTTAGGTGGAAAATTGCCATAATCTTGATATTTTTCTGCCTTATGTGCCCTTTCTACCTTGTATTTTCATCTGGCAATGGAAAATGCCACTTACTTTAGTTTTTTTGAAAAATATCACCTTTCAGTTCAGAAAATGAAAAAAAAAATTGCTTCGATTGCAGGTACCATTTCAATACAAAACATGCCCTTTCTTTGGACAAAACATTGGTCGTCCTTTATTTTATGATGAGGGTGTTATCCTTACCCTAATAATTCAAAGAAACAGTTGAAAACAGTCTTCTCATACGGTTTTAAAAGTCAAGTTACATTTGGGTCATGTTCGCATGTGATCCTAACATTTCCCCAAACCGGCACAACTGAGTTTTTACATGTCATTTTCAAATTGCTGCTGCTCTGTAAAGCATGTACGGATGGTTACCATCAAGATATCATTTAAAAGCATAATACTTCTAGTTTATGGAAAATAGATAATTATTGTCATAGAGCACATAGTGTGGTCACGATAACCCTTTGTTTTAGGGTTTCGTTTTTTCTGGGACGCACTGTATATATATATATATAAGGTTCCACCAGCTTTGAAAATTTCCTATAGATGGACTATATATTCACAGGCGTTTAATTTCCTATCATCATGGATGTCGATCACGGGGGGGGGGGGGGGGGGGGGGGGGTATAGGCGGTATATATCCCGTCAAAAAATTTTAGGTGGGGGGGGGGGATGACCTGTATTATCATCCCTCCAGTATTTTTGGATTAAAAAAATAAGAATTTATGATTAACTTAAAACTAATAATTATCCAAACTCACCATCCCATTCCTTAATGATTAGAAGTAAGGAAATAAGAAATGCCATAATTTCAATGCGAAAACATCGAAGAAAATTCGTTCGCTCGCATTGTTATTCTCAATTAAGGGGTTCCGTCCATTGGCGTAGCTCCGTGCATTCCTTCTTTTCATTAAAAACCGTTCTGGGATGCTCTAAAATGCAAGTTTTATAGACAGGTGTGGGAGGGTTATCTCCCCTCCCACCCTGCTCGGTCACTTCGCTCAGTGGCGTGTATAGGGGGGCACGGGGCACGTGCCCCGGGCGGCACTTGGAGGGGGCGCAAAAAACGCAAAGGGGAGAGAAAAAAAGGGGGAAATGAAGAAAAATCATAATCCTTACGGATTATGCCCCTCAAATCCGCAGGGTAAATGCACTAGAAATCTAGTTTTTGAAGGTTTGAAATGCAAAAATTTTCCAAAGCTCAGTCGCTTTGCTCCCTTCCATAATTATTTTCTTTCAGGATCTCGTGATTTCGCGCCCCCATAGCTTAAAGGGTTCAAAATTGGAAAAAAAAATAAAGATGTAATTGCTTTGCTCGCTTTATCATGTAAGTTTCATCTGACACCTGCTAAATATTGCGCCCCAATATAGGATAAAGTGTATAAAACAGCATTTGCAAAGGTTAAACATTTGAAAGAAATCTCAACTTCAGGTAGCCTTGCTGAATTTCTCGACTCTTTCTCAAGCCTATAGGGTTATTTTGCTCCCGAATGTATAAAGTGATTGAACAGAAAACCATTTATCAATGTATAAAATTTGAGTTTCTCTATACCTCTAAACTGCGGTGGGCAATTGCAAAATTTCCTGGGTAAAATGCACAAAAAACTGCCATATTTAGGGTTAAAAATTGAAAAATATGCCGCTCGATCACTTTGCTCCCTCGCTTGTATAATAACGTAGATAAGTTTGGGCAATCTCGGCGGGGGGGGGGGGGGGGGGGTAACTTCATTGTTTTCCCTGGGCGCCATAATCCCTAGATAAGCCACTGGCTTCGCTCCCTCGCCTGTCATCCCTCCAATAATGAACACGGATCGACACCCCTGCATATCATATGAAAGAGTAATCCATTTGCTTTCCAGTGGTAACTTGTTTATCTCTCCGGGGTCACGCATCAGCGAACACCACTGTTTTCAGAATTTTGAGCAAAACTCTATTTGGTTTGCTTTTTTGTAAAAAAACAATAGGCACTGTTTTGGGTTGAACGGCTTTGTAAACTAGCTTGGTTGCTCTTCATGCCTAGTCGTTAGTAATAAAATCTCATAAAGATTGATTTTAAGCCTTAACAAAGAGTCGTATGAACTCCACAAAGCATGGAATGAGTTTTTAAGTCAAAAACTTTGACCAAGAAGAAGTGAGATCTTCAGAGAGTACAGAAAACATGTTCTTTTATCTTGAGTGCTGCAGGCATTTTCCGCCCATTTTCAACGAAAAGTCAAACCTTCAAACACATGCATGGATTTTTTTATTTTCCTTCTTTATGGTCTTTGTCTTTGGGTTGCATTATTTTGTGATTTTGCAATCCTTCTGGTTCGCACTGGTTCTTAGGCATGCAACCTTGTTAAAATTCACACTGATTGTTTTCTTTGCAAAACATTTCCTATCTGAAAAGGGTTTTATAAAGCAAAAATCCTGAAGCATGGGTGAATACCATCTCATTAACACAAATCTGAAGAAGAAAATTAGCCACTAAGAGAATTGGAGCTCTTAGGCTGTTTCACAAAATGCATCTCCTTAACATCATGTCTGTTTTGTTTTACAAGAAAGTGAGGCAATTAGATTTTCAAACAAAATTTCGAAGACAATGGTGTGCAGTGATGCACAAACCTGGAAACCTAAACAAGTTACCAGTGGAAAGAATATGAATTACTCTGTCCTACGATATGAACTTTCATTGTCGGTAAGTATATACTTCATTTACAGGAATTTTTAAAAGTTGGGTTTCCTATCTTTTTATACGCCCAGTATAATTGTTAGGAAATAACATAAACAACAGCTTTGGCAACCTTCTTGGAAATAAATGCAATGCCAGAAAGGAAATGAGAGAATAATGGTAGCGTACCTTAAATCAAAGTTCCCCATATACCTAATGTATATATATATATATATATATATATATATATCTGTACATATATACAGTGCGTCCCAGAAAAAATCCCCGAAAGCCTAAAACCAGGGTTATTGTGACCACATTATGTGTTCTATGTTTTTTTAATTTTCCATAAACTAGAAGTATAATGATACCTTGATGGCATCCATCCGTACATGCTTCACCGTGAGGCAGCATTTTGAAAATGACATGTAAAAACTCAGTTGTGCCGGACTTGTGTAAAACCGGGAAAAACTTAGGACACATGCAAAATGACTAAAATGAAATACCAGCTTTAAGAGATATGATACGTGAAATTCCATTGTGTGATTGCATACATTCAATCAGAAATTTATAAAACACTGGTCAATAACCAATTTCCAGTGGCGGCATTGGCATTCGCCCCCCAAATTTCCAATATCTCAATAAATATCGCTTAAAAGATGAAAAAGTGCCCTTCCTGTGATTGAAAAGGTGCCCCTCTTGAGGTGGGAAATTGCCATAGTCTTGATATTTTTCCTGCCTTATGTGCCCTTTCTACCTTGCATTTTCATTTGATGACAATGGAAAGTGGCACTTACTTTATTTTTATGAAAATTTTTACCTTTTTGTCCGCTTTGTTCTTAAAAGAAATTCCAGTTCAGAAAAATGCAAAAAATTGCCTTTCATTTCGATTGCAGGTACCATTTCAATACAAAACATGCCCTTTCTTTACCCCCAACATTGACCATCCTTTATTTTATGATGAGGGCATTATCCTTATCCTCATTATTAAAAGAAACAGATGAAAATAGTCTTTTAATAGGATTTTAAAAGTCACTGTTGTATCTGGGTCATGATCGCATGTGATCCTAACGTTTTCATGGTTTTACCCAAATCCGGCACAACTGAGTTTTTACATGTCATTTTCAAAATGCTGCTGCTCGGTAAAGCATGTCCGGATGGATGCTATCAAGGTAGCATCAAAAAGCATAATACTCCTAGTTTATGGGAAATAGATAGTTATTGTCATAGAGCACATAGTGTGGTCACAATAACCCTTTGTTATAGGGTTTCGTTTTTTCTGGGACGCACTGTATAGACACACACACACACACACACGCACACGCACACACACACACAGAGCCCTGGTGGAGAACACCAATTATCAGCGGATAACGGACCCGTTTATTTTGAAACACCAACGGACTTCTTGCTCTGTGCGTGCGTGCGTGCGTTCATCACAATGGCAACACAAGTAACCTATACTTGCGCCTCTATTTTGACGAGTTATGAGCTAAAACGTTCCACATGAACTGACCCGTAGTTATAAAAGATTGTCTGAAAAAGAATCCTGGAATATGATGTCTCTTTTGTCGAGTTATAGCAACATTTTGAAATGAAATCGTCCAAAAACTACTTGTCCATTTTTATCTGACACAAGTCTACCCCTGCATAAATATTCATGAAACTTCATTTCCTTATTCGGGGGTTTATATTTCATATTTAGAGGAGGTTTCACTGATGCGACTATTTCTTTGCAAAGATATTACGTATTGCAGCAATTCGGAACAGCAAATTATGCGCAGTGATGCCAAATTCATGATCTGCTTGTACTATATTCATGAATCAGCCGGAGCCAGCCCATTCGTGGACTGCGCATGCGCATGCCCATGATCCGCTCACTTTCTCAATTCCATCGCACAGCCGTGCACAGATTTCAACGCGTGAGACGAGGTTGTAATATTTTTTTCTGTTATGTCAGCCTCGGCGATTTCACACCGAGATCCTTTTTTTCTGTCACTACTTTATGCGGAAAATTCAGCTCAAATAAATACCATACGACTGTAGAAAAATGTACAATTTAATGATTCATCACGCTGATTTTCTTGCGAATCTAGCCAAATTGAGGAATTTTAGGAGTTTAACAGGTAAAACTCTCTGTTTGTGACCGCAGAAATATCGCTAAAATTTCATATTTTCCGTTGGTCGAACTTTGATTTTACAGTATTGTTGTGAAAGATACTTTATGTTTACAAAAAGGGGTGCTTAATACATTATTTTTCAACTTGCCTTTTGTTAAGAACTTTACATCAATCGTGGAAAAATGCAAGAACTTGCAAGGTCAAAGGGGGTCAACTCTATGGACACTCGCTCGCTAATTATAGGGCTAGTCCCCCACTGTATATACCCTCACTGGCCAGAAGTATTGCCACATACACGAAATGACTACACAGGGGACAACTTTTCAACATGCACTGACAATGCTGTTTTATTACGTAAAGTCAATATTTTTGTGATGACCAGAGCGCTAGACATTTCCAAAACATTTCCTTGGCAATGCCTCATACAGCTGGCTCACTCTTTCGGGAGTGATATTTCCCCAAGCCCTGAAAACATATCGGCTCAGGGCATCCTTGGTGGAGGGCCTGCCCCTCACATGTGCTCTGGCGATGTCATCCCACAGGTTCTCTATGGTGTTCGCACCTGGAGACTGCGCTGGCCAACGGACTCTGTTGATACCGTAGTCAGCCATCCACTCGGCCATCGCAGCAGCCTATGACTAGGAGCGTTGTCGTCTTGGAAGTTGAACGGTCGGTCTCGATCACCAAAGATGTTATCAATCGATGGTAGCAAATGGGTCTCCACGATGTCTTGGTACTAAACGTAATCCATGTTTCCGTCCACCGCAACAAGGTCGCCGACGCCTTGAACGCCAATAACTTCCCATACCATGATGGAAACTGCGTTACAAACACACCAACTTAGAGGCGCGATGGTTCAGTGGTAGAGCAGTTGTCTCGTAACTGGGAGGACCCGGGTTCGAAACAAAGTGGATGGAAAAGATCAGTGGCATTAATTATTACTACCTCGGAGAGGACTTAAAGCCGTCTGTCCTCTGGTTGCTTACTTACAAGCATACACATGCTTTTATAGCGGTCAGGTAAAATAAACAACCAACCAATTACATCAGGTAAATGTGAATTAAATGAAAGTACTATACACAGTACTTAATTAGAAACAAAAACAAAAATCGAGATATGAATAGTAGAAAAGATAACGCGATAAAATACTAATATTACAGGAACCAATGACATTGTGTTCACATGAAATTCATAATTACAAGAGGATTGCCTTATTACCATTGATTACAATAGGGAAGAAAGTATAAATGTGCGTATGAATGAGAATGAAAGGGGAGCTCTCATCTGGATGTAAATACTTTTGTTATCATTTATTTCAAACTACAGAACTATCTGCAACGTTTTTAGATTCGGGCGAATCTATTTTCATCGCAGCTTATTGGGTGGAAAGCCGACTATTCAATATATCCTTACTAAGAACGAACTTGACTGCTGTCTTTCGAGTGGAGTTCCTAGGCGCATATCAACACATAGGCGGCATTATTCAAATAGGCACCGGAAACAACCCGTCTGACACCAAGTCTGTCGTCAGAACCTTTCAAGATTACATATCCTACACTGATGAAAGATACATGTATTTACGAACTAGTATGATTTGGATCACTATCACTGGTAGGAATTACCCCATCTACAGGAACGTAAATCTTACAGTTACCGCCATTAATAAATCAGGTAAGTACACAGCAAAAACGCTGTTTAAAATTTCGCTGCGCTGGAAGGGCGACTTGCAAAGTTGCAGGTCTAGGCCTAGATCAAAATTTATTATGTGACTGAGGCTTAGATCTAGACATCATATAGATGTCAAGGCAACACAAATATGTCTTGAATATGAATTCGATAAGATTACAATATATTTAGTCTAAATGCTTACCTCTGAATGTATAAATCAGCTCCGGCATTTCGAACTTCTGCAACATGTCAACCACAAAGTCATCCGCCATGATGAAGCCGGCCGTGTTCGGCGGAGAAGGAAACCCGTCTAGCGCGAATTTTCAATCTTTTAAAACAAAGTTGTTTAAAAGATTATTCTAGAATATCAATTATGCCTTAAACAGCGTTTGTTTAAAATACAGGGTCCGTCTTTTAAACAATATTGCTTAAAATTTTTGCTGTGTAGTTCGTTCACGAATGGCTTTTTAAAACTCATCTTACTTTTGTTATCCGTCTACTGGCAGTCTTCTGACCGGAATCATGTAATTTTTTTCCCGCCCTACAACCTTCTTCTCATAAATATGTGTACATTGTACTTCCCTTGGATGTCCCATACGTAATTTAATTTTTTCTATGTTTGCATCTAGTGGGACTAAAAGAAGACATCATAACGGAACTGTGGATGGCAATCCCTCCCTGTGCTGCGTAATATCTTCAGATAATTTAAATAATTTCATCATCGGTGGGGTTTGCTTCATACCGCTAGAAGATTTTGTTCAGGGTGCTATTGTTATTATTTTTTGATATAAGCATCTTTTTTTTTCATAACCTGTTGCCAGGGAACCGAGTGCTTCCCATTTTAAGCCTATGAGAATGAGAGAATTCATGTTAATACAGTTTTTATACGCCATTTAAATGAAGTGCACGCTTCAAATCATTGTGTTTCAATAATTACAAGCCTTAGAATATTAAGTGTTGGTTTAGATGTGCTGGTCTAATCCTATATTCATCCTGAGTCTCAAAATTGATATTTCTAAAATTATGCCTTCTTCTTACTGCAGATCTAATGCAATGTGGAAACTCTAGTATTGCTCTTCCACTGAATGATTTGTGCGATGGAGTGTTCACATGCCCGGATATTGCAGATGAAGTAAATTGTAGTGAGTGTTTAGCAATAGATTGTTATTTTTTAAATACTTTCTTCTAATGAATCTCTGTAACCATGGTAACCAACAACAAATAGTTCTGATTATCCTCATACGATTTTCGATGCTTCAAGAATGATATCCCATGATGTAGACAAGATGTCAGGCTTTTTAAATTGCACTCAAGCTACGAATTTGTTTTAAATATTTTCTACTTGCCTTGAGGGTCTCTGCTTTATGACGGTGAGGTGACTGTAATAGTATCCTTTCCTTAGGAGCCTGCGAATGAAATGGTAGAGTTGTGGTAGCTGAGACCCCATTGATATTTTCTTATGATAAATTATTTACTTCTAAAATTTGATGGATTTAGCATATTTGGGAACCGAAATCTTGATCCCCATACTTACAGAGGACACTATGCAGCAAAAAGCTTTCAGTTATTATGTTGGAAACTAAAGGTCAGTGAACAATCATTTAAGTATGTCATGCTGCTCTTGGATCGGCGAATTTTAGGAGAAGGCCAGTGTGTCTTATAGATGTAGCTTGTTTCTGGAACTAAACTCACTTTTGATGGCCAGACTTTTTCCCAATGGTTATGGAACGGAATTCCTCGTATGTTCGAAACATCTAATTGACACTTTTTCTTCTTTCCTTCTCATTACAGGAGCATTTTGCTTGTTTTAAATGGTGTGTCCTTTCATAATTTCCCATGTGTAACTATTCTGCAATTAATTAAAATGCGTTTTTGGTGAATATTGGAAAAAAAGCTTGAAATGAGATATTATGAATTTCAAGTCAAATGGAGTCAAGATTCATATAATATTAATGGAAAGTTAATTTTGTGAATGTTCATAGTGTCAGGCTTTTCGTGCTTCATGGATGCATTTTTGTCTTGTGTCTTCATTATTATCATCCTGTTTGCTATTATTTGCAAGCCTGTATATTTCCCTTTGCATATATTCCGTTTTAAAACCGATAGAGTCTTCATTACTATGGTAGCGAAAAGAATTTGGAATGAAGCGTGTGGAATAATTATGGTCTCATATTCTTCTCCTACTACTTGTCATTTATGAAATGATTACGGAACAAGCAATTTCACACTTGAAGAAAGTATTTAGTTCTATTTTTTAAACAGGTCATCCATCAATATTCCTGCACGAGAACGAATTCTATACTCCTGGGTTTCGAGATATCTATAGAAAGACGTATAATACAACACTTCTCAAGACAAACGCTACCCATGGATTTCGAGTGAGGTTTTGGAATATCTACCTTGAATGCTACGATAATTACAATGGTTACTATTCTTACTGCGATGTTTCAAGCATCCAGATAGGTACCGGCAACGACCCCAGTAACAGCAAATCTATCGTCAAGACTGTTCGCTCGTTCACATCTTACGAAGACGATGTTTATGTTGGATCCAATGAGATGTGGATAACAGTCATAGGTGACAGGGAATATGATTTCTACGGTTATGTCCAGATTGAAATCAACACCGTCGGCTTATCAAGTAGGTGCCTGATAATATAGTGTACCTTGTCAGGACTATTTTGTTTATTTCATTATTATTATTATTATTATTATTATTATTATTATTATTATTATTATTATCACTTTTATTTTTATAATTTATCAAAAAATAATATCATTTATTAATTTATCTATTCATATTTTTTTCTTTCTTTCTTTTTATTTATTTATTTATTTATTTATTATTATTATGTTTTTTTGTTTTTTTTTGTTTTTTTTTTTTTTTTGGGGGGGGGGGTGATGCAAAAAAAATTGTGAAATCATTTCCCCGTTCATATACAGTTATGATGGTAATACCTCTTTAATTATGAACTTTGAAAGTTAAACAAGGACAATATAGATGCGGGTTATCTCTTATTACTGTAACACGAGAAAGGTATCAGGGATGAATAAATCTTAAGAATGAACAGCATATACTGTAGTTGTGAAAGCATAATTTATACTACGCTTTTCCACAGAAATAATGATATACACTTGATAAACACACTGAATTTTACAGCTACGATAATTAACTCATGAAATTCATGTCTTACATTTCTTTTATGTTTATTTACCGACGAGAGTCGCAGATGCTATTGTATAATCACCACATACACACACAAACCCTCACTGGTGTATATACGTTAGTGTGTGTGTGTGTGTGTGTGTATGTATATATATATATATATATATATATATATATATATATATATATAAACACAACACAAAAGCAAAATGGCGTATTTAAAGAAAATGTTTTACGCAAAATAACTTGGCAGGAGTGTTCCTACACTTAATGACTAACTTCTGTGTTAAAATAAGATTGATCCATTGAGTCATGCATAAGTGAGCGCACATTAAAGGCAAATTTGTCACTTTTCAAAAGTCACAGGAGTCATTTTTTATGCCATATTAATAGTGAATTTTAGCATTTCCTGCTTGATTTTAAAGTGTGCTCACTCAACCATGACACGGCAATTACCTCTTGTGTTTACACAACAATCGACAACACATTTTGGTAGCTGATTTTAATTTTTTCAATTATCCGAATGGATTTTGCAATTTTAAATTTAGGAGGGTTGAACATTGCAATTTTCCACTATAATTGTGCTAACCAAACCGTGCAAAAACACGAAAAGTGTCAGGATAGGTGCAAATGGGTCTTACGATGGATGATAAACAACTACAGCACTTGAACTTACCAGAAACAGAATTTGCCAAAATAACCCCCCAAAGTGACTCTTGTGACTTTTGAAAAGTGACAATTTTGCCTTTAATATGTGCTCACTCATGTATGACTCTACAGATCAATTTCATTTTTACACAGAACTTAGTCAGTAAGTGTAGGAACACTCCGACCAAGTTATTTTGCTAAAAACCTTTTCATTAAAAAGTTACGTCATTTTGATTTAGGGGGAACTTACTTTTTGTGTTGTGTGTGTGTGTGTGTGTGTGTATATATATATATATATATATATATATATATAAACCCCTCAAAAAAAGTTCTGCAATTCAAGTTTAAGCATTTATATCTCTCTAGTAACTGTATGATCATCATCAAGTTTGATATCATTGTAAAGCTTGTTTATTCACCTTCACAATGATACCACATTTGTATTGATTATGTAATCACGGAATGTGCAGTGCACCTAAATATAGGGCAAAGTCAAAAGTGAAAAGTTGCAGAATGCATTGTTATTGTTCACACTGAGTTCTTAACTGGACTGAAAGGTTTTGTTTCTTTGTTTTTGTTCCTTTTGGTTTGTTTAATTTTGTATTAGGTGTGCATGTTTCTGCTGTAATCCCTTGTTTGGTGGACAAATATTGTTTTCAGTGATTTTGAAGTGGAATTATTCTTTTGTTTTAAGATGGAATGTGTTTTAATCAGCAACTGACTGTGATAACATTAATATTGTGTTTTGGTTTCATGCAGAATATTGCAAGTTTCCACCTTAGCAGTACACAACTGCGGTGGGGAAAAAAGTCTCCCCTCAGCAAATTATCTCATTTTCAGCCATGTAACCCTATCACAGAAACATAAGCAACACAAACTCTCCTCTTCTCTTGGATTGCTTTTCACTTCAACAAACACATTCCCCTTTCTTGATGTGAACTCATGTTCTTTAACTCTCTCTCCCCTCTCTAACGAAACAAAAACAAACACAAATACACAAATTTGCAAATGACAAAATGTTTGGCACTTTTTATTGAGTAACATGCACATCAAATGTGGAATAGCAAAGGATCAGAAGTTCAGTAGCGAGTAGAAGATCCGAATACAGCTACGACAGCCTGGCATCTCCTCCTCATGCTTGTCACCAGCCTGGTGATGCGTTGCTGTGGGATGAGGTTCCACTCTTCGATAAGGATCTGTCGCAACTCAGCCAGTGTAGTGTGATCTGTCACTCTGGCGCGTACAGCACGGCCAAGCTGGTCCCACAGGTGCTCGATTGGGTTCAAGTCAGGGCTGTTCGCAGGCCAATCCATCCTCGTCACTGCCTCCTCCTGCAGGTATTCGGTGATGATCCTTGCTCTGTGTGGGCGGGCGTTGTCATCTTGGAAGATGGCGTTTGGTCCAAGATTGCGCATGTATGGGATGACCTCTGGCCGAAGAATGTTGTCTCGGTATCTCTCTGCTGTCAGGTTTCCATCAACGATGATAAGCTGTGTCTTTCCCTCAGCAGATATGCCACCCCACACCATAACACTGCCTCCTCCAAACGCTGTTACCCGGTCGATGCAGCAGTCAGCGAAGCGTTCCCCACGGCGACGCCACACTTTCACCCTTCCGTCCAGTTTCCTCAAGCAGAATCTGGATTCATCTGTAAAAAGGACATTCTGCCACATTTCCCGGTTCCATCGAAGATGTTGCAAACACCAGCGTTGACGGGAATGACGATGCAAGGCCGAAAGTGCAGGTCTTCTTGCTGCCTTGTGAGCTCTTAAATTGGCTGCGTGAAGTCTGTTCCTGATGGTCTGGTCGGAGAGTCGCTTGGCAAATCTTCGAGCAAATCGTCCTTGCAGGTTCCTGGAAGATAACCTTCGATTCCGCAGGGCAGAAAGGGTCAGGAAGCGGTCTTCTTGTTGGGTTGTCTTCTTTGGACGACCACTCCTTGGTCTGTCCTTGACATCCCCAGTTTCCCGGAACTTTGCCAATAATCTGGAGATGGTACTGGGACTCACTCCAAATTGAGCAGCAACTTCTCTTTGGGGAATACCGGCTTCGATTTGGCCGATTGCTCGAGCCTTCTCAACATTTGATAGACGTGGCATGTTAACATACGCGAACAGCTACTCTTTAAAAGTAAGCACTGCCAAGCATAAAGCTTGTGCAAGGCACATTTCATCTACCAAACAGGAAATAAACTTGTTGAATCATTCATGACCCATTCAACATCATTCACACACACCCGACATTGCAACAAAAGCAATAGACAATAGCCAAAATAGCCATTCAATTTGCAACTTTTCACTTTTGACTTTGCCCTCTATTCAGGGGTGCTGTGCATTCAAGGATGACATAACCATTACAAATGGGGCATGGATGTGAAGGGGGATAAATGAACTTTCCAATGATCTAAAAATCAAGAATGATTAAAAAGCCGCCAAAAAGATATCAAGGCTCAAAGTTGAATTGCAGAACTTTTTTTGAGGGGTTTATATAAACCCAAAACCGGTGTAATAGGGAGACACTCTTTGTATTTTTTCTTTGTACAAGTGTCTCTTTTACGTAGGTGGCGCTATTATGACGGAATAAACCGCATTGTCGTGTATATATATATATATATATATATATATATATATATATATATACTGTATGTGTGTGTGTCTGCGCGCCCGCGTGTGCTTGTATTTGTGTTTCACGTATTGGCATTGTGGTGACGAAGGCAAGGACAAAAAAGTGTACACACAGTTAATGCATTTATAGCCGATCGGATCCATGTTTTAATAAAACATACGATCGGCTATAAATGTATGGACTGGGTGTAATATAATGCCAATGAATTGAAAGTTTTTATTGGTCAGAATTTTTCGGAATGAAATCTCATTCCTCAGGGAATTTTACAAGTTTTGAAACAAAAATTTGATTTCATTCATGAATAGCAATCCATCACCATCTTCTGCGTCATCTATTCCACTTAGAGCAAATAACTGGACATCGATATTTGTTTCTGTCCATAATTATATGTATGCATATATTTTAAAACAGGAAGCGCTGCTCGTAGTTTCGAAAAGATTATGAACCACCTTGTTATTCCTATAGGTCTGAGTTCCTGTTCAAAATCTGATAAACTGATTTTCAACGATGAAATGTGTGATGGAACTTATCAGTGTGACGACTATTCGGATGAAAAAGCATGTAGTAAGTGAGAGATTTTATTTTTCTGTTCTGAATGATTTTTAATCTGCATCATTTATATAGCTATAAGCTAATATGAATTAAATACAATCCTATTCATATAATATAAAGTAATTTTGCAATATAAAGTTAACTGACTTGCCCCATTTCATCTAATTTGCATTCATTTTGAGAAATAATTGGACTTTATCCATAATTTCCATGCTTACATTTTATATGAATTAAAAACATATCATGACTCTAACGAGAACGTCAGTGATATTGAATGTAAATGTGTCATTTCTACATCAAATATTGCACCTCAGCTACTTTACAGTGGTGATTTTATTAATATGTTTCAATCTTCTGTACAACATGTTATTAATAAGAGACTCCGTCAGTTTGCAAGGAAAGCTAAAACTCTCCACTAAGAAAAATCCAGGTAACATTATGGATCTTGAGTCTAGTCTTCACAAGCAAAGTACTAAATAATATGATCTGCATAGAAATTTTGAAGAGGATCAGCATATAGTGGCGTCCTTGGAAAACCAATAAAGAGAGCTCAAAGTGGCAAAGACGAAGGACGGTAATCCGAAATACTGCCCTATAATCGTCAAGTTATTCTCCTACAAGTAAAAGCGACAAATCACGAAGGAAAAGAGAAAGCTAAAGCACTCGGGAATATCAGTCTTCGAAGACCTTTCACAGTGGCGTCACAAGCTTCTTGCATAACCCTTCGACATGATAGCTTCAAATGGGCATGGACAAATGTTTATCCATTTTCGCGAAAATACCGGGTGTCCCAAAATTGAGGAACGGCGGATTTTCAGTACTTTCCCTTCAAAAAGTATATATATTTTTTACATCACTGGGCAAAGCATCTTCTACCGAAGAGAATGATATCAAGATCATTGAATTTGGTAAAGAAATGTTGATTCTATGTTCGTTTCTTAAAATACAGTCATTTTCAGTCATTTTCAGTCATTTTCAAATTTCACATGTTTTTTGCGACCGATGAGAGTAGAAATGTGTCGGGAATGGCCTTTTATATGGCATGTACAATAATTACCGTCGTTTCCACTTTTCCCGAGCTACAGCTCACTAAAGCCCATTCCCGATACGATCTTACACTCATCGGTCGCAAAAATCAAGTAAAATTTGGAAATGACTGTGTTTAAGAAACGGGCATAGAATCAAAATTACTTAACCAAATTCAATGATCTGGTATCATTTTCTTTGGTAGAAAATGCCTTACCCAATGATGTAAAAAAGTTATATACTTTTTGGAGGCAAAGTACTGAAGTACTGAAAATCCGCCGTTCGGCTTTTTTTGGGACATTCGGTATATTAGAAATGCTCTGATGAAATTGTCTAAGTCCTAAGCGCACACTCGCTATCTCCACATCGCTGTGTGCACGAAAAGTACAACCAACCAGGTAAGGGAAGATGAGAAAAGAAAAAACAAAGAAATACATGATTAAAGAGGAGAGGATAGGTTCAAGGAGAAACACATTGGAATACATGACGAAAGAGAAGAGGATAGATTAAAGGAAGAACAAAGAAGTACATAAGCAAAGAGAAGAAAGGAAAATAAAGAAATACATTAGGAAAGAGAAGAGGATAGATTAAAGACTAACAAAAAAATACATAAAGAGCGAACAGAGGACAGATATGCAAAAAAGATAAATGAGGAATAAGAAGAGGATAGATTATAGAAAAAAAAACCAAAGAAATACATAAGGAAAGAATAGAGGATATAAAAAAGGAAAAAAAGAAATACATCAAGAAATAAAAGAGGACTAATAAAAGGGAAAACAAGAAATACGTAAGGAAATATTAAAAGATATATTAATAGAAAAAACAACAACAAAGAAATGCAGAAGGAAAGAGAAGAGGATAAATTAAAGGAAAACATAGTTAATCAAATTATGTATTGTTGCGATCCAAAATTCGCAAAAGATCAGAATCGAACAAAAGATGTTATATTTTAGATGATATTTGTTTTATTTTTAATATTTACAAACTTTCAAGTGCCAAATATTACATTAAAATAGCAAAGACTAACCATTTCTCAGCAGGGGAAACTCCAAATCCACAGAACAGGAATTCAAGGTATGAGTTAAGGGCCCCGTTGCATAAAACTTACCATTAATGGTAACTCTGCTATCAGTGGTAACTACCATGGTAACATCACTCAAACTTGTACACACATGTGGCATGTATGCTCGGCATAAACATTTCTGATATTACTGGTCATTTTTTGAATAGGAGGGCATCTGAAGAACAATCCTTTTCAGGGGACATTTCTACCATATGATATTCTTCCAAACTGTCATAAGAAGAATGAAAAAGCATAAAGTGAGATTGCCAAAATCACTTTACTCGTAAAGGGGATTTTTACAGACCACCTCTTCCAGGCTTGCTTTGACGGAGCGAAGCTCATGGTGATTTACCTAATTTTTCAATTTAGAAAAAGAAGAAAATGTGAATTCCTATCACTTTTATGAGAAGAATCATTAACGGAAGCAGATGTATTTTGTAAAATTTTGTCATTGCTTAAATCCATTACTAATTTGTTAAGAGTAAGTTTGGTTCTGGGAAAGGGGAAAGATAATTGTGAGTTTTCTCATTAGATTTATGTCAGTTTGTTAGAACACCATAGTTAAATGTCCCCTGAAAAGGACTGCTCTTAAAATGCCCCCATATTCAAACTATGACGAGAAACAGCTGCAATGATCGGGTCGAACATTCATGCCACAGGTGTGGGCAGTTCCATATACCCATATCTGTCATGTCTGTGTGCAGTGCATGTGCATTTCAGCAAGATTGGGTTGATTTTCTTATCATTTTGGTCATTCCAAAACCTCACAGTATACACCCCTTCTTATGTAAATGTAGCCCTCGTAAATAACGTGAATGTGCAGGGTACCAAGAAATAATTGTGCTGAGAGCAGAGTCTGTAAAACAGGAGGCAGAGAAGAGATGTTTATGGGTTGAAATCGTGAGACGGACTGCCTTTTTATTAACAAACAAATACTAAACAAATAACATTCACATATGAACAAGATACATTATAAACACATGTACCCTTTACGACTATGATACAAACACAATATCTCGATCCTAACTCACTATACCACCAACTCGCTCATTCCTTGCTATATATACACTAACAAGTACTGACCATTATCTAAACAAATAATTATTATACGGTATACCTATTTACACAAAGAAATGAAGAGGGGATATAATATTAATTTCCTGAAGAAAATACTATAAACTTGGATTCAGCCTGGTTATTATCATTAGTACTTGTATTATTGTTATTGTTATTGTTATTATGATCATTATCATTATGCTTGTAAATATTATTATCATTTTTATTATTATTATTATTATCATTTTTATTAGTATTATTATTATTATTATTATTATTATTATTATTGTTATTATTATTATTATTATTTATTGTGTCTGCTATTATTTAATAATTGTAAAGTAACATACATGAAATTTTAGAAATCAATACATTATTAGTTAGTGCTAATATACATTTACCCTAATCCATATACTGACCATAATGCTATAACAGGCCAACCCGACTAGTGAATATACTTTTGCATTAACTCTACTGATACAAGTATACTAACTATATATATATACAATTATGTACAAGAGCATTCGAAGAGTATTGTATTCGGTATGGTACAACCAAAGAGGTACCTGCTTGATACCACATGCAAACAGGTATATCATACGATGGCTAAAGCCTAATTGTTCCCACCGATAAGACCATGTCCTTAAACATAACTCATACAAATAAATCAAAAGACCCCATTCATTGACCACCGTCTTTACGGCGAACTCGTCCAGAGCTCTAATAATAAGTATAAACAATAAATTCCTTTCCTCATGCTCACGGGATGGGGGCATCTCCCTCGCCCATTGCGGGCGCACTTAGTCTAAATACGCAGACCCTCTATACTCATTTGGTCAATGACTACACAGTTATAAATCAATTCCACACTAACAGATGGTACATCATAATTATTGATAGCAAGAACGATATCATGAAATTTTGCTATGACATCCTACCAGAATAAGATGTATAATAACTAAAGACATCGTGTACGAACAGCACGATATCACAGACTAGCCGTATCAATGGGTTCATTGTACGTTCGGAGGTCGTCCCCTTCCGAGATGGATTCGCCCCAAAAGTTTATCAAATCGACTACAAGAAATCGTACTTATATTCTCCAAAATACAAGATAGACTAAAACAATATATAATTTACGTATTACCTCCAGATTGAGAAAGTACTGATACATCCATATATCTCAACTAGAAAGGCTGACAAATGTGGGATATGACGGTTATTCTAAACTTTCCCCCAAAGTTGGAAATGACAAATGAAAAATATATTCAAGCCCCCTTCACCGGTACACGGTATAACATTTCCGTGGGTTATAAGAAAGTTACTTTCTCGACTTTGATTTCTTACCTTAAAGTACAAAAAAATCACTAATCATAGCACATTCATACATACTTCATTACAACCGCACAAAGTAAGATAAAAGAACAAAGTATACGGTTCAAAAGAAATATAATATAAAATATGATAATTTACCTGTAAAACAGGAGGCAGAGGAGAAGATGTTTAAGGGTTGAAATCGTGAGACGGACTGCGAGGAGCCGAACGGGTTTCACGACTTCAAGGTTATTTGCATATTATATAAGATGGAATAAAGCAAGTATATTTACATAATTTGTAGTCTTAACTTAACCGGGTAGTGGGGGTCACGTGTTAAAGATATTTGCATAAATAGCGTTGGGTGAAATACAGCATTTCACGTGGCACAAAAATGAAATAGAATAATTAGTCTTGCAACCAGACGCCTGGTTACATAAACATGATTAACCCTTTCCCAATAGACCGCTTCGGTAATGTATGCAAGTTTTATACATACCTTTCAAACAAAGATTGTTCTTGACAACCTGAAAGCTTGCCGGAGGCTTGCCGGACATAGCAACAAGTAATGTATGCAAACTGGATTCCAAGCATTGAGGCTCAATTATAAAACGCAGGTTAATGGGATAGCTTCTCACTAGGTGCTTAGAGAAGACGTGTGCATAAATTTGTATACATTACAGAACCGGTCTATTGCTTTGAGAAGTTTCTTTCACAATGATGTTGCATGACCAAAACTCAACTTTTACCTTTAACCGAATTGGCAACCGTATTTTATGACATTTTTTTAGAGTATAAGTGAATGTGAGTGAATAGGCCTATCATTATTCTGTTATCATACTGGCTACATAGTATGCTGTGAAACGAATGTTTGGTATGCATGGACAATTATTTTGCTGTAAACGTGAACTACATAGCTATTATGCCCTCAGCATTACGTCTATCAGTTTTTGTCAGTATTTTGTATTCATCCTGTTATTAATGTTTGTTTACCTATTTTTATTTTACGCTGTCCATGTTTGATGTTATGATTGTTACGCTTGATTACAATCTCACGTTACTTTATGTACAATGTAAACTGTTGATTTTTATTTCCAATAACTATATTGAATTAAATTGAACTGAAATATATTAATGATAATAACAGTGATATTGGATATTTATATAGCGCTCATATCCACCATGAATGGTGCTCATGGCGCTCCAATATTACCCCGGCTCTATTAGAAAATACAACACCATAAACAAAGTAATAATAAATACTATGGATTGTTCAGGAGATAAACATTCCATCTGGAAGTCTGGAAATCCAAATGGCACATACACACATGGATGCTGGCTATATTGCAGTGGAAAGCACTTCGTCCCTCGGACAGGACGTTAAATGGAGGTCCCGTGCAGAGGAGAGTCACCGCCGCTGCACGTAAAGAACCCACTGCACTATTCCTAGAAGGGTAGGGGGAAACCCCGGAGTAGTGGTATATACCGCGAGGACAGAGGTTACAGTGATTTAGTTCACTTTTCCTCTCCCAGGCACAGGTAACGCTAAATACATAACGATGAAAATATTTCAACTAAAACATTTGCTCCTTTGTTTTTTTAAAAGGTCATCCAGACATACTTCTACATGAAGGGGAATCTTTCGACATATCCATTTCGGATATTAGGCGAGGATCTTACAATAGAACACAACTCCGCACAAACTCCTCCTTGGGATTTCGAGTTCGTATCTCTTACATCGATGTGGACTGTTGTGGAATCATCATTTCACTTGGCACGGGCAGCAACCCACGTAACATTCATCATATCGCTACGACATACTTTAATAGTGCAGACGATGTTTACGTCATAACCAATACTTTGTGGGTTGATGTAATAGGTGGAGATAAATTTAGCTATGGACGTGTGGAGATTAACGTAACTTCGATGACCTTACCAGGTATCAAAGTTCTCACTGTGTCTTTACAAAACAGTCGTATAAAAGCACATGCAACATTATCTAATACCGTAGGAGAAAAAAAAATACACCTTTGAATGATGGATAACTAGAAAACGTAAAGCTTCAAATTGCCCAATCGTTATATTTTAGCGATTTGAAGGATGTAAGAACTGCAAGACATTTCTTTTAATTGTTTAATAATACTTAACTCTTACTGTGCCAAGGGGTTTAGCTCTCTCCAAAATTTCACCAAAATGTGATCAATGCTTACTATTCAAATGTATGCCCTTAAATCATCTATTATTTCACAAAATGTTTTGTACAAAACTTGTAGGAAATTTATCACCATTATTTCTAATGATACCAATCATTATTACTTCACCCAACTTTATGCATAAGGATTATTGAGAATTACATTTGAGTTTCTTTTTTGTCTATTATTTTTTTGTTTCTCATTTGTTTACTATTGTTTAATGTTGAAATAAGGTAATATCTTTTTGAAAATCTGCAATTTTCTCTGAAAATTCTATGGTAGCATATAATTATAATATATATTTAGAATGCTTGATTTATGCTCAAAATTTTGATATACATTGACCACCTATACCTTTCCTGTGGTCAAGCAATTGGTGAATGAAAATGACAAGTCTATCTGTCACATATACGTGACATCGGCACTGAAAGAGTTAAGTTTATCAGTAGATAATGCTCTGATGGAATGACAAATGTGCTGAATAATGACAAATGTGCTGAATAATGTGCATTGTTGTAGTGTGGCCTTATACTGATTATCAGACTTAATGAACATTTAGACAAAATGTCGATTGGACACGCATGTAATTGACATACTGGGTGTCAACTGAATGAAGTTAGAAGAAATGGGTAATTGACCAAGTGACATTAGAACAAATGGCCATAAACAATACTAACTATTAAAGTGATGCAGAAAAGTATATGTTATATAATACTGTATTAGGTTAAAAAAACAAGACATTTGACACTTTTGATAATAATTCAAAAGTTATAATTCGAATCAGACTGAGATTTTTACTTTGTGAAAATGTAGGATGTCAAATTTATTTTGCAGTAAGAATTTTGGAAATTTCCTTAAAGAGAAGGCCGAGTTCTGGGAAAGGTAAAAATCATTTGTAAGCTAGCTCATTCCTTTCATGTCAGTAGGAAGAACATCATAGTAGAAATGTCCGCTGAAAAAAGGGTTGCTCTTCAAATGCCCTCATATTAAAAAAAAAAAAAAATGACGAGAAATAGCTGAAGTGTTCGGGCGGAACATTCATGTCACATTGCGTGTACAGTCCCACATGTACATTTCTGTGTGCAGTGCATATGCTTTTCCGCGAGAATGGGTCAATTTCTTATCATTTGATGGTTCCAGAACTTCATAGTACACACCCCTTCTTATGTAGACATGATCAAGCTTTCCCAATTTCATTAAGACAGTTTTTTTCACAGCGTAATCGCATGACCAGAACTCAACTTTATCTTTTATAAATAATGTTGAAATAATGCTCTGAATATTTAATAAGATTTTTTACCTTATGAAAAAAAAGGCCACGTTATCTGCGTGTATCGATAATTAATTCAGAACACAGCAATCCCATTTCTACGAACCATTTGCTATCCAGTGTCATTAATGATTAATACTGGGTTTTAAAGAGGTGCTATGGAATTCCAGCTGCACTGCACAATGAGAGTATTGTGCTTTGAATAAATTACTGACACACACAAATTTGTGGCCTTGATATTTCAAAAAGTAAATATCTAATCAAATTATTTTAAGAATATTAATTAAGAAAGTTTCATAAAGCTTTCTAAGAATAAGTTTAACATTCTTCAATTTTACTATGTTAAAATTTCATGCTGATACAAATTAAAACTTTTGAGTTATTAACGATCAAACGTGTCGAATGTTTTTTTTTTAACACCGAGTAGCAGAAAATAATTTGGGGATCAACTACAGAGGCCTAATTGGAATTTGATTTAATTAAACAGAACAGAATGAAACTGACGTTCCTATAACTTTCAACTTTTCTTATATCTATATATATATATATATATATATATATATATATATATATATATATATATATATATATATATATATTTCTTTCTTTTAGTATCACGAGATTTGTATTTCTGTTCAACGAACTCCAATATTGGGATTTTGCCAAGTAAAACATGTGATGGAATATATGACTGCACCAATTATGAAGACGAATCCTCATGCAGTAAGTTTGTACTTATTCTTGTTGATTTTGTTTAATCTGTAAACGGTACTATCCACTATTTAAGGTGTACTGGTACAAGAAAAAGGAAGGATATGCTGCTTATCTTAAACGAGAGTATCTAATAATGCTTTATAAGAAACGGCACGAGATGGAAATTTCCATCCATGACAAATGAAACTTTCCATTCAACCTGCATAAGAAATTAATATACCAACACACTCATAAACATATTATGCATATTTCCCATAAGGAAGTATTTATGAAATATTATACTAATAGAACATAAAACAATATCATGCGAATGTTATCAAATATGCTTTATCAAAACACACACACACAAACACCTAGCATTCAATAATATCAATGAGCTCAATAGGAAGTTCTAATGATAAAATACACATTTTTCTGTTTGTTTTGTAAACAAAATTATATCAGATCAATCTGCGGTATTTCTACGAGATGGAGAAACGTTTAGCTTGCAGTGGTATTACTACTGGTATCGACGATCTTACATCGTCTGGCTCTTTGAAACGAACTCTACCTATGGCTTTCGAGTTGATTTAAACTATCTATATTTGGACTGCTATTATGGCTGTTACCCATACATTGACAAAGCCTTTATTCAAATTGGCAAAGGAAAAGATTATACGAACCAGAGGTCAGTAATCACAACCTATACTACGAGGGAATACGATCGATATGGCGACGGAAAGTGGTATGTGGATAGTCACGAGATGTGGATTGCTGTCATACATCATGAATTCTTCTATTCCTACGATCAGGTTGAAATGAACATAAATGCCGTCAATGTGTCAGGTGAGTATAAACACAGGATTTTTTTTTTTACACTTGTTGGGTAAAAACTTATGGGCTGTGAGTGTATAAATTCCAAAGACCTTGAATAACGATTTTAAAAGAATGTATGGGAAGGAAACATTTTCAAGAATATCCCATTTCTTATTTGCATCTATTGCGAAATTCATTTGGCTGGCTGTTTTTTTTTAGAAACTATGATATGACTGTATATGAATTAAAATACATGATTATCAATGAGAATAGGCCATCAATACGCCAATTGATAGTATAGGTATAATTTTGTCATTCAAGTTCATATTCCGAGCATTCAATTTCACGCATTTCACGCTCGCAGCACTGAATCGGCTTTCAAATTCAAAATGTGGTTGTTCAGACTCACTATCCAAGTAATCTATTGTTCATTTGCGTCAATAAAATTTGAAATTGGAGCATGCATTTTGAGCAATGAGCATTCAAATTTATTTCAAGCTGGCGACGGAATCTCGTTCGTCATTCATATTCGTGAAAAGGCAACCATGTTCTAAATAAGTGCATTCAATTTAAAAGAATTATTGCATTTAGTCAGCTTATTTGTTGTTTATCATGTTTATTGATATTTTATTGACTTCCACTTGTGAGTTTGTGAAATCATGTTGTTCATCAGTTGGTCTTTGAATTGACGCATTGTGTGGCTAGTTTTGGGGTGTTGTCTTTTTTTATGTGTGGTGCTATCAAGCAGTATAAGTTTGAAATGTCGTTGTGTTGTTTGGATGCACTACTGACTCGGCCTTATTATATAAAAATTTCTGGAAATGAAAAAAAAAAAATCTATTGGAGAATACATGAACATACACAAGGACATGATATATTGAAGAATACATCAACATAATAAGGAGATACAACTTCAGAACAATATAGAACCTTGATTTTACGGAAAGGAAATAAGAGCGCCCATAAATGAAATTGATTGATCGGATTCTGAATTTGAAAGCCAAATATTTTCGTGGGCGTGCGCTGTGTGAATTTGAATCAATGTTCATGAATTGGAATAGAAAAAGTATGACACTGACCGGGAAAACCTATAGCTTGATGTTTTTTTGTAAATTATGTAGGCATTTGAAGAGCATCATCAATGATCTTGGCTACGTTTTATGGCAGATGAAGGCGTAGATCATTTACATTGGTTTCAAACGATGTCAGGGCCAAAGTTTTACTAACAAATTTAAACTGATTTCCTTTTTTAACAGGACGAAATTCAATTTCAACGTTTTAGCAAGTTTAAAGTGAAGCTAATGTCAATGCATTTAACCGTTAGAAGGTCTGATTACAGAAAATTGCAAAAAAAAAAAAAAAAAAAAAAAAGTAGCCATTCAAATCTTAAGGAACATGCGCATCTGTAGATATTCTTGTTCATTAATGAAAACAAAGAATGAGAAACAATGAGGATCAACTGTAGTCTCAGTACTGCATGGTTTTGAAGAGCACGGTCAACAATGGTCAAGATGGGTGATATTTTTGTATTGTTTTAATTCAACTCTACAAGATTGAAATGCTCATCAAAATTTAAATGGCCAGATGCCCACTTCTGGCAATTTTCTTTCAGAGATTTAATTATAATGACTCTGCTCATACATGCGTGAATAGTATAATTTAAATTGCATATCATCCTAAAGAGGATTAATCTATGCTTATTTTAATATATGAAATATACGTTTATATTAAATGTTTATTTGAAAATCTTAACTATAGACAGTGTCCTTTTTCTTTTTGTGCTGAGTGTATATAACAAAATAAGCTCGTCTTTTCTTGAGAGTACCACTTTATTTGGATTCGGGGTCAGGCATTTTTTTATTTCAAAATTATGAAAATTCATATAAAATTCGACAATGAGACGAGATGAGTAATCCTTTTTTTTTTCTTTCTTTCTTTAGGTTGGGTTACGTGCCAGGATTCGAACATGAGTGTATCCCAGAATGACGTATGTAATGAACGTTACGAATGCGACAATTATGAAGATGAAATATCATGTGGTAAGTGACGAAAATGATCCTCAGGACAGAAATATCATACAAAAATCACATTAAAAATGAAAAAAAATGAAAAACTAAGAAACACACTATGTACTATATGGCACAAATGAATTTCAAGATTGTATTGCTAAGGTTGTATCAGAGATACAAATTTCCGATTGAAAAAAGGGTTTAGTTATTCTACGTACGTACTTCTGATTCTGAACATCATCTTATATTAAGGTTTTATCATCGGGACACTTGTAATTGAAATTGCATGTTCTTTGCTATTGTTTTAGTTGTTATGCCCTTGTAGCTGTAAGGGGACCCGGGGGGGGGGGGCACTCACCACATAACGTGGTACGCAACAGCGTCCACAAAAAAAGCTTCGTGTTTTCAGCCTTAAGGCGTCGTCAGTGTGTTCTTTAAAAGAGGTGTTTTTTTAACTTCAATCGCCGTTTAGAGTACTAAATAAAGAAAAAAAAAATCAGTCTTCAACATAATGCTAGCTCGTCGAATCCTCGCCCAGCAGTTCGTCCGACCCTAGACACCCCGCCCACTACCCCGGACAACTCGAACATTTCGAGTTGTACAGGGTGCGGTGCTTCGCCGGACAGCTCGCCACACTGATGATAGTAGAGTTTATTGTGAAATGTTTCAGTCTAATTGTGTATATTATGTTCCATTATGTTCAGCTTTGTTTTAACAAACCCATCTTATCATATCAGGCTTTTTTTTTTTTTAAGAGTTTGATTTCATTTGATGTTTATATTTTTAAAATTTTTAATTATGTTAATATATCTTTCTCTTTTTTAAGAGGACGAATAAATAATATTCTTGTAGAAAGTAGAAGTGTTGGTGGGGTTGGTGGGCTAGCCGCCCGGCTAGCCGATGGGCGTCCTTGGCCCCCGGGCTTTGGCCGAGTCCTTGGGGGTACCAGGGGAACCAGAAGAAGATAGGTTAAATATTGAAACATAAAATAATATAGGGGTTGTTTATTTTAAACGCCATTAAGGGTATTGTGCTTGGTACCATAATAATTCATACGCCACTGAGGGTATTTTGGGGTGTCGTGATGACCCTGTTGACGACATTTAGGGTAAGTTTTTCTGATGTGACGCCATATAGGAGTGCAAATTAGACTTCGTGCAATACGCCATTTAGCATCCATTTTTGAAGTGTGTGGACGCACTTGGGTAGCTTATTTGTCTGAGAGTGACCCCCCCCCCCCCCCTCGGGAAGGGCACATTTAGCATTTTTCACGCTATTAGCTGTGCTGCTATATCCCAGCAATTTGTACATAGCATGTACATAAGCGGTGTAATTACCCATCGCGAAGAGAGAACGTGTACGCTCCTTCCCACCCCACCTTAGTATAGAGAGCCATAAAATAGCAAGGACTATAAGACTTGCAGAGGATATACGTTACGGAAAGATGCCCCCGGGAATCAAAATACATTCAGTCCCGGCCCAACCCGATCCGCAGAGCATTGTGGTCCCTATTTATAGAAAAGGCAGTGTACATAGGAATGTTTCATATTACATCATGTAATGTCATATGGGAATTTAAATGTGAGTATAAAGTTAATTCACTCACCTCTACCGGTGTTCGGAGAAATCAATGTTTTGATTATGGCTTAATTTTAATTAATTTCACAGATCGTTTGATAACCACAGTAGATAAAGGTGACTCTTACGCCATCTCAAATTTGGACTTGAACCAACGGGCATATCATGTTTTCCTTTTACAAACCAACTCAACTTCAGGATTCCACATCAAATTCCGGCATGTCTTTCTTGACTGTTGCGATATGCGTATCCAAATTGGAACGGGGATCGACCTGTCTGATGACCGGTCCGTAGTTAAATCCATACAGGGTTACGCAGATTATGTCGATAATGTGTACGTGGGAACCAGTGATATGTGGCTAGCTATAGCAGGTGGGAAGGAGTCCATCGTCGGTCACGTTGATATCATTGTTGTTGCTGGTGAGTATAGCATCGATCTACTTACATATCACTTTAATGCCTTGTAAATTAAGTCCTTTTAGAGACTTTTGTAATTTTCACATGTTAAAGAGCCTCTACATCTGGATAATGATTATTTGACAGTACTTGTGCATGATGAATTTTTCATATCCGTGATTGACGTTTATTTTAACGTTGCACACTTTTAATCAGATACTTTACCTTTAACTTTTCATCTAATTTAGACGGTGAATGTCTCTCAGTACCCTGTCAAAATGGAGGGACTTGTCGTCACCTCTCTGACATCGGTTATCAGTGTGATTGCCTGCATCCATTCATTGGGCAGAACTGTGAAATAGGTATGTTGGCAAGGGAAAGTAGAGCTGGAAGTGGAGATTTCGTTACTTAGTACAGTCATCTTTAAAAAGCCTCGTTAACCTCTCCAATTGAAATGGATGATTATATTTAAAGGTATTGAAATTGAAAGCAGAAGATAATCTATAGTTAACCATTCCTGAAATTAGTCACATTATGCATAATTCATATAAAAATTAATTAGATTGGGTGATTAATTGAATAACCACACATGAATTTCAAAACGCTTTATCTAATTATAATGATAATGATTTTAATGTATCCACATAGCCTACAATCAAATTTTAGGGGAAAGGGGGTTAAATGAGTCTTTAACATTTTCAATACCCGGAAGGAAGGGATTTGGTGTTCATGCATGCTGTAATTATGTCATTATCACAGTAAAGGTGAGTATGTGGAATATCGCAAAAACCGAAAAATCTTTAATTCTTTATAAAAGATCAACCATAACAATGCAAATTTGATAGATAGTAATGTAGTTAAATTCCGCTGTACATAAGCACATTTGATTAAAGAGAGGTTATTTCTTGTAAAGGTGAAAAATGATATGTGCGTCTTCTATAATTTTCCTTCCCGTGGGGAAGAATACCATAGTAGATACACTGTATTAAAACGACAGGTTTTCTGGCTCTTGAAATTACAAGTTATTGCCGTTATTTCAATTTTACAGTCTTTTTCCTATAAAAGAACAGCAAATTTGTTGGTTTACCGGAAAGAACACCTCACTGTCCGTCCCCTCCCGGTTACGTAATAACAAGGGTTCGCTCGGCCGATACACTTATGACGTCATTTCGTGTAGACAACTCTGTGGCTGGCGCACGTAGCGGCGCGTAAACAATGGACAGTGAATAGCTTTCGTACAATAGCCAGTTACTTTTGTGGGCGGAGTTTTTCAAGTTTTGAGAGCTGATTTAACAGAGATGGCTGCCTCAGTTACAAAATAAGAGCTGTAACTTCGGTTTTCATTTCTGTAACAATGTAAGATGCAGTTGAATACTTTGAAACACCATATCTTCCATTGTAATGCATTTACAAACAATAATCATGACTTCCAAATCAAGAAAAAAAAAACACCACGTACCTTTCGCATGCAGACTTGGATCATATGTTCGTGAGGTCTTCACGAAATGACGTCATAAATTTCGACCCCCCCCCCCCCCTCGCAGGCCTGTGATTATACTCGACGGCTGCCCATTTTCCAAGCCCTCCAATCCAAAGATATGAGATGCTCTTACTCCTCCCGCAGGCAGTGAAAGCTCATGAAGTTTGCATTGTTATATTCAGAGAATAAACAGCTTTCTGTAGACATATTTGTCTATTCCATTTTTGGCTTCGGTTGGGGTCTTTATTAAAAAAAACATTTTCTCATATTTTCACAAGTTACCCTGTTAAATTACCAAATTTTGGGGAAAACACTTATATGAATATTCATGAATTTTTAGTAGCGTATGGTTTGGGGTTGCCCGATTTACCAACTTTCACCAAAGGCATAAAAAAACTATAAGAAGTATATAAGAGATTGCACTAGACTGAACTATCTGGATAGGATAGGTCTAGGATAGGATAGATTAAGACAGAGAATAAGATAAGTTAAAGCGCGATAGGTTACTCTGTAGAAAATAACTGTAAAACTAACTGTAAAACTACAGACTTTCTGTAAAACTACAGAAAGTCTGTAGTTTTACAGTTATTTTTTACTCTGTAGAAAATAACTGTAAAACTACAGACTCTCTGTAAAACTACAGAAAGTTTCTAGTTTACCGTTATTTTCTACAGGGTAAAAAATAACTGTAAAACTACAGACTTTCTGGCCCTTGGGACTGCAAGTTATTGTCGTTATTTCAATTTCACAGTCTTTTCCCTGTAAAACAACAGCAAGTTTGTATTTACAATCGCCCGACATAAAACACTGTTAAGAAACCATTTTCTCATATTTTAACCAGTTACCCTGTTAAATTACAAATCGTTTCCACTGTTTCGTTTTAATTTACACAGATTTTCCTGCTAGAAATTAAAGTTTGTACTGCTAAAAAAACCAGAAATCTGTTATTTTACATGTACTGTGGAATAACGGGCATTCCCGGCATCCTGACTGCCAGGAAATTTCCCGTGAAAATTTTTCTTTCAAATAAAAAAAAAATGTTTACCAACAAAACATGTCATTAGAGAGAAGGCTGAATTCTCAGAAAGGTGACAAATTATGTGTGAGCTTCCTTATAATTTTAATTCCCATGTGAAAGATTACCTTGATAAATATATCACATGACAAAGTTTTTCTTTTGAAATTCACTTATAATCAAATTATGTCAACAAATAAATTGCAACTTTGGACCAAATTTTTGATGCTCTCTGTGCATTGATTTTTTAAAGACTTTACTGCGAGATCTGGGCCATATATATTAATTATTCAGATGATTTTAATTTCACAATTCACAATTTTCTGTATTTACCACATATTCAACACTTAAAAATAACTTCTAGAAAGGATTAATACACGATGCAGTCTTTGAATTGTATTGAATTGTAATGGTTTATTAAAAAACAAGACTTGCAGCTAAAAAGCTGATAATGTTTGTTTTCACAAAGTTTGTACAAAATTGATCACATCATAATGAAACATCAAAAAACAAAAGAAACATAATAAATAATATCATTATATAGCAAGAAAACACATTTGAAAGATGAAATTTAGATAACGAAGTTTCCTGTAACATAAGTAAAATCATAGTAAAGAATTTAGGTTACATGAACGGAAAGTGAGTTATAAGCGTTTGTTTAACAATATGCAACCTATGTCATTGTACTCAAAACAAAACAAGGGAATTATCATAAAATACAATACACAGTAAAAGTTGCATAAAGTTGTATAAAAGGATATTTACTTAGTTAATCCAGTCCAAAAATGAATTTTAAATTCTTTCGTATAAGAAGATTGTAAAAGCAGGAATAGGATCAATAACAAATTGTAATGTGTGACCAAGTATTTGCACCATATAACAATTCAGATAAAAACATTCATTAAAAAGTTCTAAAAATATATAGCAAAAAGATTGAATAAAAAAGATCAGTGAACCGATCTTATTACCAGTACTCGGCTTTATTTCAAAGTCGGTGTACTTTAGCGAGAATTTGTTCATCAATCTCTTCATCCAGAAAAGAGGCTCAAGACATGTACACCTATGCATTAGTTCTCACGGGGAATATGTCATTTCTACTCTTCATGACTTTCCCCATTTTGCCATAATTTTATTCAGAAGACGTATGCCTCCCTATGCCCTGTCAAAATGGAGGTATTTGCCGACTTACTGACATCGGTTACCAATGTGATTGCATGGATCCATTCACCGGGCAGAACTGTGAAACAGGTAGGCCTCGGCAATACAGGCTTCGGGGGAAAGGGGGGGGGGGACTTAGCTATGCTATATATTGCTCTCGCTCTTTTTCCTCCTCTCGTATAAAGATATTAAACGAGAAAGGAGAATACCATGAATCTGAATATCAAGCCATGAAATATAGCTCTATAACTTTCCTCTGACAACTGACAAGTGGTATGAAGCAATGAAGCACACTTGCTCCTACCCTCTTTGCTGTGTTCGAGGCAGCAGTCCTGGAAGTCTCCAATAATAACATGCCATCTGAAGGCGCGTAGCAACTCACAAGTCATGACGGCAATCCTTTCAACCCACGTCGACCGTCAACCAAATCAAAGTGCGTAGTCATTAGTGTAAAAGAAATGCTGTATGCTGATGACTTAGCTTTTGTGGCTCATTCTGAAGCAGAGCGGCAGCATCTTGTTGATCAGTTTTTCTCTGGAGCTGCAGACTTCAGCTTAAATATCAATTCGTCAAAGACATAAATGGTATCAACCACATCCATTAGCCAAATACCATGGTCCAAACATCTTTCTCGATGCCATTCCCCTCCCCGTCACAAAGAGCTTTAAATAATTATCTTGGCAGTACAGTCACCAATGACAGAAACTTAGACAATGCGATGGGTTCACAGATATAGGCAGGTTGCGACTCTCCGGAGGGAGCGACTTTGTAAAATCAGAGGTGTAAAATTGTCGAACAAAATACCAGTGAACTGTGCGGTCATCCTAACTCACTGGAGTACTGGTGGGAGGGGGGGGGGGGGGGAGCTTGGAGGGCTGCAGTTCTACGACCGAAAAAAAAAGGAAACAAAAAAGAAAAAAAAAAGAAAGAAAGAAAGAAGAAGACAATAATTCACTGCTTTCCGTACAGAGGATGTATTATGCCTTCAGAATTTAATGACACCCTGATGTCATTAATTCATGCACGCTTCAGCTGTTGTTTTGAAATTGTTTTGAATATGGTATGGCATGTGATAATCCATTTGTGTCAGATTTTGTCAAAACTGTGAAAACGTTTGTATCACATGCGAACATGATGTATTTAAGAAAAATATCAACTTTAAGAGATACAATACGCGAGATTTCCATTTTATGCTAACCTTCATTAATTCAGAATTTTCATAAAACACGGGCCAATACCACTTTCGAGTGGTCATGGTAGTGGCAGGGGCGTACGTCCCCAGAATTTCCAAAATCAATAAATATACCTACAAAGATATAAAATTGCCCCTCCTCCTGTGACGGAAAATGTGCAATTCCTGAGGTGAAAACTGTCATAATCATGATATTTTCTGCCTTATGCGATCTTAAAACCACATTTTTCCATCTCATGACACTTGCTTTAATTCTCATGAAAATATTACATAGCTTTGTTCTTTAAAGAAGTTGCATTTCTGAAAATAGCAAAAATCGTTTGTCCTAACGACTTGCAGGTAACATTTCAGTACACAATATGCAATTTCTTTACCCCAACCATCAACCAAATATTGACCATCTTTATTTTATGATGAGGGCGTTATCTCTATCATCATTATTAACATTCTTCTCATTGGGCTTTTTAGCATTTTATGTTTCCCTTGGGTGATGTTCGCATAATCTAATTTTTTTCACGGTTTTACCCAAATTCGGCACAAATGAGTATTTACATGTCATTTTCAAAATTATGCTGATCGGTAAAGCACGTATAGGGATATGTTAGGAATTCAAAGCATAAAGGGGGATTCACAGCGAACACGACAAAAGATAAAACGATAATGCACGTTATGGCACCGACCTGGCAGTTTTTCTTCGACCAGATCGACCCTCGTTGACATTGAGGCTCGTTTTTTACCTGATCTCTGGCATACATCATTCATTTTTTTTTTTGAGGTGTCATATGAACAGATAAAAGAAAAAAGAAAAAAGTATGAATTTTCGTGTAATGATTTTCCCTTTTTCAAAATGATTACGTTTTCTACCTTAGAAGCTCACTCAAAGTTGTAATTTGTGCGTGCAGAATGATCTTTTGGTAGCACCACTTTTCATTGTTTAAATTCAATCTTGCGTGAATTATGAATAATACAGTTTAAAAATATTAGATGAAATTTTTCCAAGAAGCAAAATATGCAGCATTTGCTTACCGACATTTTGATTGCTTATGAACAATTGATTAATTTTTCATAATAAAATTATTTCTTTTATTGCAGTAGGTACGACAAAAATGGTGCACGTTGCATTTCATAATGCAATGCAGGATGTACATTGTGTACTCTATTCACTTTTTCCAGGCGCATAACTTGCAATTCAAGTTCCTGAGATCGCATTAAAAATTGTGCTTTTTAAATCATTATATCATATCATGATATCATTATAATTCTGCACGTTTATTTCACTTTGATTAACTTTTGACAGGTTCGGCCGATCCTTGCACCGTACTAGAGCCATGCGTCAATGGTGTCTGCCGTAACATTGGACAAGGAAAATACGAGTGTGACTGTCAAAATCAGTATGAGGGAATGAATTGTGATGAACCAACTCGTGAGTCATACGTTTAGATGTACATGTACTTATATCTTAGCAGTATTCTGTTGTGCAGATGCATTTTTTTAAAATATCGTGCAGTAAAAGAGGTGAATAGGAACCAAATTTCGACAAAATTTGACATGATTTTACCTCAATAAATGATGAAAACGGTTTGTCATTCTTTTTATTGGTTTTCCCGGCCAATTTCGCAACTTTGTCAAATTCAATTTATGAGCATTCAATTTAAACGATTTTCGCCTTGCCGTGCTATTCGGCACTTCAAATCCATGATCTGTGCATTCGAATTCATCTCGAAAGTATTCAAATTCACATTTCAGGCAGTCAAATTAACACTCTTTTCATTCAAGTTCATAGGTCACGCACGTATTTCATAAAGCCTTCATTCAATTTATCATCGCATGGTCACGTGATCACGCAACTAATCCGTTCCTGCCTTCGAATTCATATTGGAGCATCCAATTTAGCGGAAAAAATTTCCCCCAACATTATTTGTGATATTTTCCTATTGTTTTGTATTATGTGTTTGCCATTCAAGAAAGGACTTATATGTTTTTTGGTTATGGCGAATTTTAAAGATCCCATCGTTTGAGCGAATAAAGGTTTATTCATTTTTTGTCGCGTGGTCGTGGATGTAATATATACAAACATGAAACTAATGTAAGTCGCGAGAGAGAACTCACAAATATAATTATTTTCTTTGTCACTGAGGACACACTTAAAGTTAGAAGACATTTTAGAAGACAGACAAATGAAAGCTCTTATACCGCTATTTCATGCAGGATATGATAAAGAAAATGTGACATCGTCTTCTAAGTATAGATATAAAGAAGGGTTTAAAAATTACCTATAGTTAGATGAGGAAAAAAAATAAGGGAAAGCTGGTTTTCTGACATATTGTCTACTCCTTCCTTTGGGGAAATTCTATGCTTAGGTGCATGCATTTTCTCGTTCAAAGTATAGACCTGTATTTTCAAATTAACCCTTCAGGTATATTCCCAAACTTGCGCGGCGTTAGGAAATCTACAGAATACAATCCATCCTTTAAAAGTTTGAAGTAGCCTACAGGACAATAAGGTCTACTATATTATGGACTCAAGAAGGAAATAATTAGAATCGAAATCAGCCTTATTTAGGGGAAATTATGAACAAAACAGGGATTAATAACTTTAGTGTTAAATTGAATGAACATGTTCCGAATTTGACTGCCCATTTGCGTATTTGAATGCCCGATGTTTCCTTTCGGAAGTTGCCGATTAATTTGAATGATTCTTACATACGTGCTAATTTGAATGCACGGAAATGAATTTGAATGATACAAAAGCGAAATCCCTTGCACGAAACGCTAAATTGAATGACTTAAATACACTTTTGAATGACAGACGAAGCGGTAAACGACGTTTTTGATAAATTTAATGAGCGTTTAATTAAATGGACTGACAAAACTGCGAGACTGGCCGGGAAAACCTATATTAAAAAATGTTTTTTGTGCATCTTACATGGTTTTTGTGCATCTTACGTGGATGTGAAAGTATATACAGTATGTCTATTAACTTTCCACCCTTTGCTTTTATTCATGCAATATTTCTATTTAGTAGTTTTTATTGTATAACTGAATTCACAAGGGCCAGGAATACATCATTAAAGTGAATTAATTTCGGAGGTAATAAAGTACACCATCATGAACTTAATGTGCAAATTTTCTCTGAGAATCGATTCCTGCTAAATATGTTTAATTTCTATACTTGTTTCGCTACCGTATATTTTGATTTCTTGATATACAGTTCCTTTGGAGGTATCCATTGATCCTTCTAGCCAGACAGTCAACCTTAACTCGAATGTGGAACTGACATGTAGTTTCAACAATGTCAAACAATACCACTGGTATAAAGATGATGTCCTTTTACCAAACACGGAGAACCAGAACCCTTTGATTATACCGTCTGTCACCCCCACTGACATCGGGTATTACTTCTGCCGAGGCTCTGGGAGAAATGAAGAAACTTTAGACACGATGCGGGCATCTGTATATGTCAAAGGTAAAACTACAAATGAGGCCAGTTTGATAGAGAAAATAACCACTTTTATGCACATTCCCTCGCTGACCACAAAGTACCATCATGACCATGGGCTTTTCTTATTTTATCCTTCCTTGTCCATGAACTTTGAAAATGCGAATAAATCATGAATTCTCAATTTTATCTAAATTGAGGTCAACATCCTCTGTAACATTTGTTCTATTCTAATACAACTTTGTAAAACATAGTTATACATGTTCACAACAGGGATATAGTTGTACTTGACACAATTCAAACATGATTTTACTTGGTTTATTATGTAAAATGATTTATACGAGAAATACGCTGATACACAAAAGCTACGTGTGGTTTAATTGTATTTGTTCGTTATCGGCCGTCGTCAAGATATTATGCTGTGAATCAGTGCAATGCTTCAGTGCCACTTCAAAATGAATTATTATCGGTTTACAATTTTATTATATGTTTGTGTCTTCAGAAGTTACCAATATAGAAGTCTTAAACGCTACATTTGCCATTCCATTCCGTGATGAGCTAAACGACCGAACATCTAAACTGTACAGAGATACGACGTCCAACATCAGCACATATGTAAGTATATTTATCTTATCAGTACATCTTTGTGTATTGCTTTTCAATTCTTGTGATATTTTGCATGACGAATTAGGCCTAATAACTGCAAAACCTCATACTACGTGGTTACCTATATTTCGACAAACATAGGCAATATAAAGAAATTTGACCGTCGGGATTCTTCCACAGATTTATTTCAAAATGAGTTTACTGATTCCTTTCATATATTTCCTCGATACACTATTCTCAGAATGAATTTCCATCATCTCTGATTTTTTTATAAAAATAAAGTCATGATAATAAAGACGACGAATGACATATATGTACGAATGATCAATATGTTTACTTTATCAAGTTGTATGTCAGTATCGCTGCGAAAATGGGAAAATGTATACAATATATTTATTTTCCCTATGTTTTGTTTAGATGGAGCAAGGCCTCCGAACCAGTGCCGGGTTGACGGGCCTATCAGTAGTATGTAGAGCCCTAAGACCAGGAAGCGTCAAAGCTGACATGAACATCTACATCGAGCAAACCAACATGACGGCATTTGAGACACAAGATCTTATCGGTCGATCCCTTGAGAGTCTAGCCAATGATTCCAACGGTTTTCTCGATTCGTCCACCGTAGCGGTTCAGAATAATGGTACAGATGTCATTCATTTTTTTAAAGTTTATACATGTACATGTATCCAGAAGTTGATAACTGAGGTGGGGATCCTCCACAGACCCCGCAGGATTATCTAAAGGGAACATAACTATGTACGATTTGTCATAAGTTGTAGGTAAGTAATGCGATACGTTCACACACGTTACTTGTAAGATACTCATAAGTCGAAATACGTCGAGATAATGTCTGGCGTACCCAAAACTTATGAGTAACGTGCTTTGAGCCTATGTGCAACTTATATCGAACGTATCTCGAACGCATATTGACATATGTAGACGTATTTGACGTGTTCCGGACGAAGTTTTTTTGTTTTGTTTTTTTCAATTTTGGGCGTATACATAGCGTATTCATAACGAGTTGGGCGTATACATAACGTATTATTAACCATATCAGACATCTGAGCAATGCAGTTTTTACATTTTATTGCCCGGCTTTGACAAGCCAACAGAATTGCGGGCCGAAAAATTGTTCATTGTCCGGTTTCGAAAGTCAATGGGATTTTGCGTGTTAAATAGCGGGCAATAAACTGTATTTTTTTACAATATTTTCGAGTTTGCTCTAGATGTCTGATTCTGTTAATAATAATGATATGGACTGGCTACTTTCGGGGGATACAACATTAATTGCCCTCACTAGAATCGTATTGCCCTCGTCTTCGACTCGGGCTATAAAATTCTAGTTCAGGCAATAAATGTTGTATCCCCCTCAAGGCCAGTCCATTTTATATCATTATTTACTTTTAAAATTATAGAACGTCTCGAAAACGTATAGAAAACTTATTTCAACGAATGATTAGCGTTTTCCGGAGTTAACTTATGCATACAGCGTATGTCTGTATGTCTGTGAACAATAAATGACGAAAAAAAAAAATTGTGGATGATAATGGTGAAAATTGACTGATTGCCATTTAACACGAATCATCATCAACAACAACGATTCAAATCATGACCGCACTAGACATCGCAGTACCAACATCACCGTCGCAGTATCAACATTACCGTCATGCTGAAGAAAACTTCGAAGTACGCTTCCAATACGCCATTGTACGGTAGTTTCAAGTTTTAAACACGTTCACTAAGTTCTGTGGTCGTCCGGAACACGTTAAATAGTCTACATAATACGTCAGTATATTGGAAATATAAGCTCGATATAAAGTTACACACAGGTTCAAAGCAGGTTACTCATAGGTTAGAAATAAGTTTTGGGTACGCTACACATTATCTCGACGTATTTCGACATATGAGTAACTTACAAGTAACGTGTGTGAACATGTGTCAACGATCGCATAACTTACCTACAACTTATGGCTCTCGTATGTGGGACGTATGAGCCATACGCTGGCAAACGTCGAAAATTTTTGTGCATGCACAAAATTTTTCGACGACCTCGCCGCACTACGACGTATACCAGCTTGCTTCAGCGTGCTCTCAACTTATACAAAACTTACCCATAACTTATTCAACGTACGCCAGCGTATTCACCAATATTTTCATACGTCGGCATATGCTGGTAAAATCGCCAACGGTGATGTCGATACTGCGATGTCTAGTGCGGTTATGATTTGAATCGCCGATACGCTGCCGCGCGCTATGCATATGTTAGGCTATCGTTGGGCGTAAGTTGTTTTCGCCGGCAACACACTAAGCGTTTGTAGGTATACGTTATCTATAAGTTATCGAAATGTTCTATAGAAGTTACTAATGAATTATGTATACGCCCAAAATTGAAAAGAAAAATCGATAGTTCAGCGTATGCCAGCGTTTTAGAAAAAATTGGATACGTCGGCATACGCTGGCTAAATCGTCCATATGTGACAGCGCCATGAAGAAAATAAGGGATGAAATTAAAATGAGCACACGAAACCCAACTCGGACTCGGGTTCCGTGCGAGCCTTATTCTTTTCGAGAGCGTACGGGTACGTCGAGTAGTCTACTCGCAAGTCGCTTTTACGTCAATTAAGAGTGTATCTAAATTTGTAATATCTCTATGTAAAAGTAATAATATTTGAAGCCCATATTTTAAATAAAGTATAGCTATATGGAACCTCTTTAATACAAAGCAAATTTTTATTGGTGATTGGTACATTTATAGAGTAACAAATTCAACCAAAAAATTGGAGACATAAAAGTGTAGTTCATTAATACCATCCTTCTCCAAAGTTCTAGAAAGAATTGTCTTTCTCAGAGTTACAGCCTTTCTCAACAAACATAACATTATTTGTGATTCGCAGTTTGGCTTTCGAGCATGCCTTTGATCAGCGCTTGCATACCTTCGCAATATTCCTGGACTTTTCCAGGGCTTTCGATACTATAAATATAATATTCTCCTGCATAAGTTAACGCACAACGGTGTTCGAGAGAAAGCCTTGGAATGGTTCGGGAATTATTTATCAAATACAAAACAATTCGTAGAAATAAATAATCATAGGTCATCGTTACGACCCATCAGCTGTGGTGTTCCACAGGGAAGTCTACTTGGTCCCTTACTGTTTATCATATACAAAAATGACTTTTATAAATCCTCAGATGTGTTATCATTTATTCTATTTGCAGACGATTCAAACTTATTTTATTCTCATTCTAACCCTAATACCCTTCTTTCAACAATAAACAAAGAACTTAAATGCATAGTAGAATGGGTAAAAGAAAACAAGTTATCACTTAACATACTAAAGACAATTTTATCCTGTTTAGTAACACCTTGCAAAATATTTTGTTGGACGACGCGCCGCTGGATAGGGTATCATCAACACAATTTCTAGGGCTTACGATTGACGATAAACTAAACTGGAACATGCACATACAAAATATATCCAAAATAATTTCCCGGAATATTGGAATAATGAATAAACTCAAATATTTCTTTCCAAGGATTGCACTTTTCATACTATATTTTTCACTGATATTACCTTATCTTAATTATGGAATAATGGCTTGGGGTAACACTAATAAATATCTTACTGATAAAATTACTATCTTACAAAAGAAAATCATAAGGATAATGCATAATGCTCCTGTTCGTTCATATAGCGATCCTTTATTTTATGAATGAAAATTTCTGAAGTTTCCAGATTTTTTTCTTTTTTTTCAAACAGGACAATTCATGTATAAATTGAATAAAAACGAACTGCCAAACGCTTTCATTCACATGTTCACAAGAAACAGTTCCATACATACATACCCAATAAGACAATCCAACCGTTTCCACCTCCCCCGCACCCGCACTCTTTTTGCACACAAAACCGTCTCTTTCTATGGCCCGAAATACTGGAACTCACTTAGCAGCGATATAATCAACTCCCAAAGTCTAAACTGTTTCAAAAGCAAGTTGAAAAAAACATCTCCTTCAACTATATGCAATGAATTCAAACTGAGCGAGCAGGACCCACCTCTAACTCTCTCTCTCTCTCTCTCCATCTCCTTCTCTATTCTCTGTTTTACTCCCTTTTCACCCCTTCTTTTTCCTGCCTTCTCTCTTCCTTCTTCTCACACATAGACACACTCATTATCTTCCATTTTCCTCCTTCCTCCACCCTCCTTCTCTTCATTCTCTTTTGTTTCCACACCGTCTTGCACTTCCACTTTACTTTCACACTTAGTTTTTCTTATGGGTTGAGGCAATAGTCCTTCTACCTCAACTCACTTATCAATTCTTTCTTATCAATAATTCGCTTCTCGTAATGATGCTTTATGAATTTAATATTATTGAACGACCCAATCGTGATTAAGTTATATAAGTTTCTGTACATATAATGTACAAGCTTTGCTTTTAAATATGTCCAACTGTTTTCAATATCACTTAATAGGTCAATATTTGAGCATCATATTTTTCTACTTATTGATAATAGATTATGTACCCCTATCTATGGAAAAACATAATTGTTATATACTATTGTTATTGTATTGATTTTATGTTGTGCACTACAGTATTATGTTAATATGATTGAAAACAGTCAATAAATCAAATCAAATCAAATCAAATCAAATTCACTTTTCACTCTCGTTTTGTGAAGCTATTTGTCAGAATATCACCTGGATGTCTCCACGGTTTGGATATGTTGGAAGGGTCGAATTTCCTGTGGGTGAAAATGGAACGTGGGCGAATTCGACTGGACTGTGTCCCTTCAACACTACTCAAGGTTAATTTTCTTTGTGTTTTATTCACTTTTCTGAATTCGAAAATCGAAACGGAATTTAGATTATGTAGCTGGTATTAAGAATACATGAATATTAATTTTAAATTCATGTATGTGCCGTATTTGGAAGATTTCTTTGTGCATGCTTAGTTGACGAATGGGAGAACAGTAAAGGCCAAGTAAAAATGATAAAGATCGATTTTGCCATTTCTGTTTACCTCGTTTAAGTGTTTGGTTTTGTGTTTATTTTGGTGTGAGGTGTGAATAAATCTTCTAAATGCCTTGCACCTTGATAAAGGATAGACTTAAAGATTTATTTGAAGTCGGTAAACCGTTATACTTTGAGACAATGTTCGACAGTGAAGCAAAAAAACAAACAAAACAACAACAACAACACAAAAACACACACACAAACACACAAAACAGATATCATTGAGGAGACTGTAATGACGGTTGAATAAATAAAAAGCGACACTAATTGCAATACCCGTTTCATAACAGGTTTGATATTATAAGGTTCAACTGATGTACTGAAGTTCGTTTTTCTTTCATTCAATAGAAGTCGAATTCTCAACATTTAATGAACCTAAAAATGTTTTTTTTTATTTTTTATTTTTAAGTTTTTTGGTTGATTTGTGGTCTTATGTGTTACTAAAACAATTTCAGCTGTGTTTTTTAAGGGGCAACCTTGAGAAATTTACATAATTCGCATAATTCCAAAATGGCGCCTGGCAGCCAAAGGTCAAAAGATCAAATTTGTTACCTGTGGACATGAAGGTGCATACGTTAGATTTCTAACTGTTATATATGCAAAATGTTTTGGGCGTGTAGCACTAATCTCTGAGATCATTAATTCATTAATTGGTCAGAAGGGGTTATTTCAAGGTCAAAGTTGAACTTGATATGGTGGATAGTACTTTGTGTATATATGGTGCCAAATCCCTTGATGATATTATGTTTTTAATTTACGTCGAGTTCACGATTTGAAGGTCAGGTCAAAGTTCAGTCATACTTCTGGGTCACAAATGTCATTGCAATTTGAATCCAATGTCAGGATTCAGAGAATATTATTAATATTCAGAATAATGCAGCTCAAAATATCACATTTAGTTTCTTATTCTAGTACTTTTACGGTTTGGTATAGGCCTACTGCAAACTATTGAATGTTGAATTACTAAATATATATTGGATCGTATGACGAGGTGCTACAATTCGAAAGTATCGCTGTGCTGTTTCCCGGTGACATAGTAATGCATTTGGACAACTGGACTATCATTTGACTGGTATTACTGCTAATGATCTTTGTTGTAACCAAGACCGATCGTTACTGGGATTTTGGAACGGTTACATTATTAATCATGTACATCAAGTTAAGATGTTATCCTCCACTATACAAATTCGCACTGATTTGGATGTCCAAGTAGGCAAAATCTGTTAACAGGAGTAAACATTGATCTGGAACTATAACGAAATGATGCATTTCCTTTTAAGGTAACTTAGCGAAACGTAATTGCCCTTAAAGACGCGGGAAAAACGTAAAGAGTTTTGTCTGTGCATCTAAAATAACAATCAGACTTATGTGAATAAAATGTGTCATATTATTTTGCTTAAAAGTGTTAATATAGTCAAATACTAATTTTACATTTTAATATTTTGGTTCTGCCTTAGTTTACAGAATAAAATTATGATTTTCAATAATTTTGTCATTATGCGTCTTTCCTGCATTTTACGTGCTATCATGTTTCGCTAAGCTACCTAAGTGAACAGACACTGTAAATAATGGCTGATGAGATATGCTCGACAGGACAACATGGTAACCTTCCTAAAGCATACAAAGAATGATACTGGATTGTGGCCGTACACCTCCAAGAGTGAAATACTTATCCGAGAACGAAATATCCCATAACACAATTTATTTCGATGTATAGTTGCATGTTTGAGATCCATGTCAGATATAATGAAGGTGTATTTCCTTGATGAATCTTGATGGAACATCGCCAGCAAGTTTACTATGTGAGAGATATCTGATCTGGATTGCTGCAATTATAATGCAACTTTCAGTTTCAGATATGCTTGTACAAGGCCCAAGGGCTTTATTTATGTAGTTCCCCATTTCATTTTCTAATTTCGTTCATGACTTATTTTGTATTTGTTTTGAATGTACTTTTTAACTGAAAATGAAATATATGAGAATTGAACTGAATATTATATTATGTGCAGACTTTGCATGTAGATTAGGCCTCTACAGTTTCTATGTAGAAAGGTTTACATGTACATCACGAGTTATGATGCTGGAAAGGTGTGCTAGTTTGAACGATATTGTCGAAGGACCTCCCTTGCCAAGTTTGATGACCTGGCCTTCTAACCATATCAGGTCAGTCGGAACATCGTCTTGATTTCCACCATGCTGCCTGAGTTTGATGGTCCATCATTGACGTAGGTAGTTCGTGTCCATCAATATCACACCCGGTAAGATGAATACTGTGAAACGGAATTCATAGGCCACCCATGAATCCTTACCTGTACCTAGTGAGGACATAGAGAACCTGCCTAAACTGAGACTTGAATCGAGTAAACCCTTCTGTATTTCTGCAGACAAACTAGATGAAGCAAGATCCTAGTCTAAACGTTGGGGAAAGTGTCGTATAAACATTAAGAAGATCTCATTAACATGCTTCTGGGTTTTCAACTATATTGGACGACACTCTAAATAATCCCCACTGTGCATGTTTGCAGATAATTCCTACAATCGAAAATTTTGGGTACAACTGAGAGTGTGATTTCCACCATCTGTACCAGATCATCATCTCATACATCACTGTAAACATGTCTCTGCAGTTTGACAACGAGGTCTCCAAGAGAAGAAAATAATCTATCTTGGGATGCTGATGCTCTGTTTTTATTTTGTTTTGTTTTGTTTTTGTTTTTTTAAAATTATGATAGTATAATTCGGCAATAATTCTTTTTCTCGCTATGGATTGAAACCATGGCCTACCACATTGTTTGGAGTATATCATGTACAATGTATGTGTAACAAAACTTGAGTGACAGTCACCTGTTTGTTCGATCGTACGACAAAAGAGAATATAATGAGTTAAATTTTTGCTGTTAGAAATGCGTAAGAAAATTGGTCGAAGACAAATCATTCCTATTATTTTTTTTTGCAATATATAAAAATTTCTTGACCTCTGTGACAAAGATGGATTAGAGTTTGACGTATCTTCAATTGGCTGAAAATGAGATAAAAAATGAAAACAACACCACAAGATTCCACTGTCAAGTTTAAGTTTGACTTGAAGTGACCACCTTGTGACTGATATTACTTGGAAATTCGAATAGATGATATCATAGACTGATTCTGCATTATTATCCATAATTTAGATTTAAATAATTCTGAATACATATAATATCATCTAAGCCCTGATAGTGAACTAAAAATGACAGATTTTTGAATTTGACCTTTGGTACCTATGATTATTGAACTTGACCTGACTTTTAATTCATGAAATCAATTCTTAATTATGGAAACACAGTCAGGTGATGCAGCACCATAAACCCGTCAGCGACGAATTATATCTGCATTAAGTATTATACCTTATATCGAGTCCAACTTTGACCATTAATTGGCCCCCTCTGACCAATGAATAAATGAATGATCTCAGAGATTATTTCTACACACCAAGTATCCCTTCCTTTATGTAATAGTTCAAAATCTAATGTATGCACCGCCATTTCCACCGTTAAATTTGACCTTTATTTGACCTTTAACTGCGTTATGAATTCTACTTCCCTCGAAACCCTATGTACAGGTATCATACACTCATATTGACATGTAATTCAAAAGTTCGGTTTCAGTTTATTGAAATTTACTCAATTCAATTTAAACAAATTATGAAAATTGCCCAAGGTTGCCTTTTAGGCAACAATTTGAAAGCTGATAATGTTCTAGGACCACACAAATCAACAACAACCAAAAGAAACTAAACGGAATGAACATTTCTAAGTTATTAACCACCACACGTGACAAATAGACAATAGGTCGGTAATCATATTTTACTTGGAAACTACGAAGTGTTGACATTTCATCAGTTTTATTCATGTCTTTATTTTCTTTTTATATATTGATAAATACTTGACAGTGATCATATAATTTTATTATACCTTATAGCCAATGAACCAATCGGACGGGCACTGTGTGTAGGCGATGGTATTATGCAGAGCCAATGGCTGCCTATGGATAACTGCGGACCATTGAGAAATGTCACAGATATTCTCTCTGAAATCTCACAGGTTATTATAGTTGAAAGTTTTTCTTCTCAAATTTCGATCATTTAAAAAAGCTTAATTTTTATGATCATGTTATTATGGTAAGATATAACACAGTAGTGTGTAGTATTAAGTAAGTATGTATTACACCAATCTTTGTCTTTGCTTTATCATTTAATAGTAGTAAAGCAGAATAGCCCACGAGAATTCCGTAATTTACTTCATTATTTCCAATGGCATTCCATTCACATATGAAGATTTTTTACGTCCAACATCAGTACTCAAAGAGGAAACACAATAACAACTTGGTAATTTTTTTGAAAAGTGCATTTGGCTCATCTAACAAAAGTAAGCCCATGAACCTACTGAAAACACTTACAATATTTATCTTCATTGTTATCTTTTCATAGTGACGTCTGCGACAAGGAAAACAAACCCCAACATTTGTTACTAATAACATAATGTAGTTTGTTAAACATTAAAAAAAAAATGGACTATGAATTCTATATACGAAACATCTGGGGTTTATCTTAATTTAAAAAAAAGGTTCATAATCGTCAAAAATAGCCATAATTGCTACTGGTGCCATTGGGATATCACAAATGATGCACGTTAATTCCCAAATTTTGTTGTACCTTCAGGGGGAAATCGTTCACTCAGCGTGTATATGGGTGTATATATATTTTTTAAATTCCAGACGAACGTAACTGGGGAAAATGCAAATGAAGTAAGCCAGCAAGTATCAATTGTTACCTCGAACACCGAACAGATCACATCAGATGACATCAGTGTTGTGGCAGAGATAACATCACAAATTGTGCAACAAAATCTCACAAGTGAAGAGGTATTTTGCACTGATTCACATGTTCATACAGATTGCGATTTAGTATTTCCCAAATCAAAACATTATTTGGATGAATAATCATTTTCGATGTGTTCTTTTCTCTCAGGAGGTATTTCAGTATATATGCATTTTCCTTAAAAAGCTTTGTATTCTTTCCAGTACTTAAAACTAGTCATTGGAGTCATAGTCGCAAAACGGCTTTTGATAAGTGATCGGGAAAGTCACATGATAGTCGCGTTCTCGTCTTGGCAATTAAAGATTTTAAAAAAGGTATGTTTTCTTTCAAACGTAGAAAAAAAAAACCCAATCCATAGTGCAACCATTTATCAAAAGTCTCCACCAACGCGCGGCATAGGCCTAGACGATATTATGCACTTCACATAAAGTACTGCGGATCATTTTTTAAATATTTGCGGATTGATTCTGATGAAGTAAATGAGTAAGTAGATAAAAGTGCAGCGTGCAGGCCCTTGGCCACGGATTCTGGCATTGCTAGGCATAATGTGATTGTGCCCGTGGTCATTAGCACAATTGCGCAATAATTCATACCTGTAAAGTGCATGATTGCCTACATGTATTTTTTTTTTTAAAGTTAAAAATAAATGTTCGGTTATTGGCAAACTGGATTCGGCCTTGGAATTAAAACAGGTTTTGTTTGAAAAACCGGTATCTACTTACTCATTTTCTTCACTTTGATGTCACATCACGTTGCCACGTTAAGTTTCCATATTAGCTCGGGTAACACATGAATGCGCTGTATTAGTGTATGTACTTTATATGAAGTGCATATAGTCTAGGCCTACACAGCGCGCCGGCGGATGCTTTTGATGAATGGTCGCGCTGTGTGTTTTTTTTTTAAATTGATTGATTGATTGATTGATTTTTTATTTATTTTTTTATTTTTTTTTTAATTTTTTTTTTTTACTTTTTATTTTTTATTTTTTTATTTCTTATTTTATTTATTTATTTATTTATTCATTTATTTATTTATTTATCTTTTTTTCGGGGGGGGGGGGGGTAAATATACCATAGCCTTTTCTATTATGTTTTACCTGCCAATTTCCTCGAAGAGTACGCGACAATCACGCGACTTACCCAACCTTTTATTAAAAGCCAGCAAAGCAATCACATAACGTTTAAAGTGAAGAGAAAGAGTTAGGTCTGCCACTGTCATTACATGTCTTTTGGACTATTATTTCTTCATTCATTCAATAGTTATGAAAGTGCATTACTATAAAAACTATACTACGTACATTGTCACGCCATTTTCGGTTTCTTTCATTAATTTTTGCTTCCATAATTCGGTATTTATTTTATTCTTTGTTAATTCATATATTTCCTTTAAAAAAAATTGTTCTTTTATCTGATTCAACAGGTAACAGAGTCTATAACGAGTATTGTGAGCAACATCGCTCAGGTAGAAACGGAGGAACTTGAGGCCGCAGAGGAACAAGATGGGGCCATAAGTCAATTTGTACAGGTTTTTGAGGAACAAATCAATCGTGTTGCGGTTGCCGACGGTGGAATGTTGAACATTCAGAGACCGAATGTGGCTGTACAGGTGATGTTTGTAATCTAGAGATAAATAAGTTTGTAAACAAAATTTTGGCAAAAGCAATTTAAACAGAAATACAAACAAAGGTAAGGAATTTAATTCATCTCCAAATTTTGGCATACTTAATGTTATCATGGACTTTTCGATAAACATTACCCTGCCACTTTACCTGGCTATCTCCTTCAGTCTGTCGTCGCTCAAGCCACTGCATTTATAGTTTACAATATAGGCCTAATCAACAAACAATACATCTAACATTGTGTTAGGATGAATGCACCACAATGGCAGATCTAGGTTTTAATTGGAAGGGACACATGTGAATCCGCTTGTGCGTGATACCATCAGCCTCTACACCTAGACCAGACTGCCTAATTTTCCATAATCAATAAATCAAATGCGTTTTTAATTCATATTGCAGGTCCAGAGTGTACCTACTGATGACGTAACTCGCGGTCTCGTGCTTTCAGTAGCTGGGTCCAGTCTTTCAGACCTGACAAAATCCAATATTACCATCAGTGGTCCGACCCAAGATGATGTCACTACTACCAAACCTGACATCATCGCTCAGGTCAACATCCCCCCTTCCGTTTCATCAGCCATTTCGTCCACGTCCCAGCTATCGCAATCGAATGCCAGTGAATACGTCCGTGTCACCTTCAATATATTTTCAACTCCAGTCCTGTTCATTTCCAAGTCATTGCGCAACATCAGCGAAGATAATGAAGGCTTCAATCGATCGGCTAATACGCCTGTGATTTCTCTCAGTCTTGGACAAGGAAAAATAGCAGCCTTGACTGAAAACATCAGTTTCACCTTCACTACACTTATGGTACGATCTAAAAGAATAAATACAGAATAGCCTTTTTCCTTATTGTCAAATATTTTGATATCTGCCTTCTACAGTAGTTTGAGATGATGTAATTGTTAGGTTTTTTTTTGTTTGTTTTCCTTTTTGGGGAAAATTAAACACATTTTATGTATTTTCAGCTATCGCAATTTTTGAAAACTTGTGATCGATCATCCGCATGAATGATTTTTTAAACCTTGTTCGAAACCAATGAACAACGTCATTCTTCTTGGTACAAACCGTTAATGTGCTTCCATTTAAGAGATGGGATGCCGGGTCTTTGTATTTTTTCTTCTTTTGTTCTTTGTTTTGTGTAGTCCGGATACATGAATCCAATGTGTTCATTCTGGGATGAGGAGGGGCAGGATTGGTCCAAAGATGGATGCTTTTTTGTTCCACTTTCTGGAATCACTTCATCTGATGAGAGATATAATGACTTCAGGCAGGATGATTCCACTGATGAGACAGTGCTCTGTGCGTGTGATCATCTTACCAATTTCGCTGTTATAATGGTCAGTGAAAAGCAAGTCGGTTATCTTATACTACCCGGGCATACGGACATTTTCCCCGGACAAATATACCACGCTTATAAGTGCACCCAATAATAGAAATATACTTACAAAGCTATAACCTTTTAAATATCTCGACCGTCTGTGGATTAGATGCACAGGGGGTAGTTGCCCTACCGTCATGATAAACAATAAACACTCCGACCGAATGCAAATGCTTTATTTAGATTGGATTATGAAATATCATGCATCCCAATGGAAATTATTATCGTCATTATTTTGGTCTACATGGTCTATACCTACTCTTTAATATTAAAATGCGATTTTTAGCACGTTTCTTCCCCGACATGTTGAAATGCTATGAAATATTCAAGAGGGCTTTCCTGATTCTACCTCTCATAATCAACTCTCATAAAAACAAGCCAGTTTATCAACAGTCGAGTCTTTAACACCATATATGTTCCCTCTGAAGGGCTTGTATCATTTTATGAGACAACTTCAATTTATTTTGGTTAAAGTCATTACAACTTATCCCTAAAATAATACTGCTTAAGAAGAAAAGTAAGGCAGACTACCCACGAACATATTAAATTATGATTTTTTTTTTCACAAAAGGTAATGTTTCATATCATCAGTAGAAAGTTTGACAGCTTCTGTCTTAACAAAATTCCATTTTCTCAATTTTCCGTTAACAACGAAGAGAAATGAGACTTTCAGGCAAAGGTTAAAATTATTGGTATTATTCATAATTCGGAGAAGGTATTTCACCCTTATTCAATTTCCTTTCATTTTACAGGACATTCATAGACAGGAAGGTAAATTACCTGAAGTATACAATATCCTGACCTACATAGGATGCTGTATTTCAATCTTCAGCCTTCTTATCACCTTGGCAACCTACCTGTGGAATAAGTAAGCTCCTGGAATAATGGTGCAATACAATGATAATGTGTAGCGTGATCGCAAACACCTTCAAGAAATCAAGTTTACGGCAGCTTGATCACCCTACTGTATTCTATTAGGCTCAATATTTGCTTATTTCTGACTGCACTTTACAAGCATATAAATCTTTCATTTGCCCTGAGTGTCGATTGGTACAATTGCAGGCGTGCCACCGAAAGCCGATCGGCACAATAATAAACTCTTATTAATAGAAGGATTAGCACTATGCATTACAAAAGCTTTGCATGATATTCCCTTTCTGGTCTTAATTGGCTACAAGGTCACCCCTTTATTAACTGTATGTAGTACTTCTTACACCTTAAGTTGAAAAATAGACTATACGAAGTTGGTAAAACTGCCACTTGAGAAATATAACATGGCAAAGGTGTTTCATTGGAGTAGCACATAAAGAGTGGAATAACCCTGAAATTGATTTTGAAAAAGTGTTTTCGATCATGCTGTCAAAAGGCGACAGAACATTATATTCTTACTTAAAGCGCAAGTACAGCCCCAGAATGACTTTCTTTCAGTAAAAGCAGAAAAATTTGACAAACGGAACAAAAACGTTTGACGAAAATCGGACACCTAATAAGAAATTCATATTTTATCTAATGATCACGATATTTGCATATTGCATATGCAAATTTTAATTCAAAGCTACAATTTTATTACAGTAAAAATATTCCATTAGTAAGACATAAACGTAATAAACCTATCAACCCATGGATAACTAAAGGCATACTTAATTCAATCAAAACAAGAAATCGACTTTATAAATAACAGATGAATAACCCCACGGATACAAGTTTACTTCTTTATAAAACATGCCGTAACAAATTAACAAAGTTAATTCGTTTCTCTCGCAAATTACACTTTTCAAACAAATTACAAAAGGTGAAATCCAACTCGAGTGCAACATGGAAAGTTATAAAAGAAGTTATGGGAACCAAAAGAGACACTTTACCAAAAGATGATTTCACTTTTAATGGTAACAAAATTGCAGATTCTAATGACTATGCCGATTGCTTTAATTATTTTTTCACTAGTATTGGTCCTCAACTTGCTGCCAAAATTGCTACTCTAAATGATACTCATTATACGGAATTCTTTTCAGAACCGACTCAGGCATCTCTCTTTTTAAATCCCACAAACTCCAATGAAATAATTAATATTACTAAATCATTAAGTGCTTCGAAATCCCAAGGTCATGATAGAATAAGTACTTCACTTTTAAAGGAAATAATCCATTTCATTGCTGACCCACTAACACACATATTTAATCAGTCTGTACAGTCAGGTATTTTTCCTGACTTGTTCAAAATAGCCAATGTAACTCCAATTTTTAAAAAGGATGACCAACATGAAATCAGCAATTACCGTCCTATATCTATTCTCCCCAGTATATCCAAAATCTTAGAGAATATTTTTTTATAATAGATTATATAGCTATTTAAACCTCCATAAAGTACTAAATCCAAACCAGCACGGTTTTAGAAAAAATCATTCCACTGACCTAGCTCTTGTCCAAATTTATGATGAAATTACAGACGCCATTGCAAAAAAAAAAAAAAAGAACATGTTATTGGAATATTTTTAGACCTTAGTAAAGCATTCGACACGCTCAATCACGATATATTATTTTCTAAACTTTATTCTTGTGGTGTTCGCGGCTCAGCACTTTCTTGGTTGAAAAGTTATTTATGTAACCGAAAGCAATACGTTACATTCAATGGTATTGATTCACAGTCCCTTCTAATTAAGTGTGGTGTCCCCCAGGGATCTATCCTAGGCCCGCTTTTGTTTTTAGTGTATGTCAACGATATAGTTAATACGTCATCATTATTATCCTTCATCTTATTTGCAGACGACACTAATATTTTTTATTCTCATAAGAATCTAAAATCATTGGAAAATACTTTAAATGTTGAATTACTTAAAGTTTCGAAATGGTTTAAATGCAATAAGCTTTCTCTCAATATTCAGAAAACTCAATTTATACATTTCAAACACAATAATATCCATGTAGCTAATACTCCTATTAATATTAAGATTGATAACATTTCCGTCGAACAAAAGAAGAGTTCTAAGTTCCTAGGCGTTATAATCGATGAGAATTTAACATGGAACGATCACATTAATCATATTATACTATGCATATCCCGAGGTGTGGGAATCATTCATAAGTTAAAATTTATGTTGCCACGAACAACTCTGTTTTTACTGTATAAAACAATGATACTTCCTTATATAACATACTGTAATATTGTTTGGGCTAACTGTGGTATTACCAAACTCAATCCTATTCTTTCCCTACAAAAGCGGGCACTTCGTATTTGTACAGGATCGTCTTACTTTTCTCATTCTGATCCACGATTTTTCCAGCTTAAAACATTGAAGGTCACTGATTTAAATATTTTTCAAGTTGCAGTTTTCATGTTTAAATATAAAAATAATCAACTTCCTTCCTCATTTCAAAATTTATTTAATCTAAACAGTACAATTCACACATACCCTACCCGTATTTCAGAAAACTTTCATCTAACAAACCCCATATTATTAATAACGCATAAATCAATACGACACCATGGCTCTGACTTGTGGAATAATCTACCAACAACTGTTAAAATGTGCTTTTCAATTTACTCTTTTAAAGTGACTATGAAGCGCAATCTAATATCATTATACTCAAATCCACCACATTGACCATCTATGTAAAAAAAAAAAGTATTGTATCGATTATTGATCCACACACCAACTCATGAATACATCTTGACCCCACCGCTAATGCACTTGCACTGCATCCTCATGACCTCTTTTCTCCAATTTTTTTTTTTTTTTTAGTTCTATGTCGCTTTTTTACTTTGAGGCCGCCATCGACATCAAGCAACTCGCTCATGATGACGGTCTCCTGCGTTCATAAATCCTGTTAATTGCAAATTGTTAATTTTCCATATTCTATACATATTTTCTTTGTATTTAAGAATTAAATTGTTAATGTCTGACAATGTGTTCATATACTTTTTTTTCGGTAAGTGGGTCATCAGCTTGTGACGTCACAAATGGATCGGACTTGACCTGTAAGTACTTACAGTTCGTAAGTCCAGGAAACATATGCATTTTAGTTAAAAGTCATTGAATAACCATGAAAACCGAAGTGTCCAACATCTTGTACTTGTGATGAGATTCTTTCTAAAGCACGTGTAATCCTGCAGTGCAGTTTTGTTCATTCGCAAACTTGCATTTGAACCAGCAGGCTTATTGAGTACTATTATAAACTATTTAACATTTTATACCTTCCCCTAAAAAAACCCCCAACAACATTAAAAAACAAGTACAAAAAACACAAAAAACAAACAACAATACAACCCTCCCCCCCAACCCCCCCCCCCCAAAAAAAAACAGAAAGCACAAGCTTCTCGATGATACTAAATTCAAATATGACAGTATATTAAAAATGAAAGATATTAACGCTCAAACCTGAATTGCAGAACTTTTAGGGGTTTATTTTGCAACAATTTGAACGCATATGGTATCAGATATTATCGTCGTTGTAGGCTAACCCATTACACCTTGCAAGATACAGCTGTTTTTTTTTGTTTTGTTTTGTTTTTTTTGTCGTGCTTTCGTTAGTTTTTGTTTTGTCTTGTTTTTTTTTCTTTAAAACAGTGATCATGTTCCTGTACATATGTTGATATATGTTCCGACATATTCGTAATCTCCTTTTAATATTCCAACTCTGATAGGGATTTGAGGACCAAACAGACCAACCAGATCTTCATTTGTCTGTGCTTGACCCTGTTGTGCCTCTATACAACGTTTATCGTCATGATCTCTCTGGATTCCACCAGAGACTATCCTGAGGTCCAACCTGGACCTTGTGGGTTCCTCACGGCTCTGATTCACTACTTCGTGCTGTCTTCCATTGCATGGATGGGTGTTGAAGGATACAATACATACCTTGTCATCGTGAAGATCTTTAACACCTACATCCCAAACTTCATGATCAAGGCTATTTTAGCTGCATGGGGTATGACTTTTTTTTCTTTACTCTCCATTCTCTAAGATCTCCCATTAACATGTAACATACAATCCGTTTTACATGCTTAGATATTTCAATAAACATTGACCCGACTTGTTTGATGCTTGTTAAGTAGGTCAATATCCAGAAAACAATGTTTTTTGGCAGGGCATGACAAAACCGTCCAGGGGCAACCAAAATTTCCCGATGAGAAGGGACAAGGTTTTTTGAAATTAATTTATTTTCACCCTGAAATGTCGCCGAGACCGGGGAAAAATAATTTTAAAAAAGACACGACTTTTAGACAATCCCTTATTGAGGAAGATTGCGCAAAGACAAAATTAGTATGATATTTTGATCATGTTATTTACAAACACAGAAAGGAACAAATACTTTTAACTGGATAAGTACATGGCTGTACTGGTATAATATATATAGTATATTATCAATAAGTGAAAGAGATGAGAAAAAGGCGCAAGGAAATCGCATAATTTTGAAGTATGATGAATGTAAAAATGTTGATATTGATGTCATTTCAGGGGTTCCAGCGCTCATCGTGGTTCTTAGCGGATCTATTGCGAGAGAGTACTATGCTCATGAAGATCTGTAAGTGATAATGTTTGAATGTTTAGTGGGAATATTGAATGTTTATAGCATAATATTCATCTAATAATGTTGAAATCTAACCTTTCCGGATTCAGCAAAATAATTTTACTGTATTCATATCATAAATCCAGTTGGTTAGTGCATGTTTGTAGTATGTGTACACATACTCGTATGTGGGCAAGTTCGAAGTATTTTTTTTTTTTTGCTCCTCTTCGTACGTTTTCGAATTAGTATGGACTCGCGAACATTAATTGACATAGAAGTCTAATTTTTCTTGATAACTGACCATTTTCAGGATCTCAAAGACAATTTTTTGCTACACAACTATCGGTAAGAAAATGATTATTGCTTCATTTCATTGAGTCATTTGATAAAGTTGCATGTTTGCTTATCAACAGATGCTTTCTACAACTCTGGGCTCAAATCGGTGGTCTCCTGATTCCCATGTCCATCATCCTTGCCATCAACATTGTCATCTTTGTCCTGGTGGTTCGACAGTTGGTCAAATCAGCCAACATCTCTGGTCGGGTGAAGAGAGACGCCAAGGTAGAACGTCGAGAGACCATCGAACGCGTCCAAAACGCTATCTGCATTTTGCTCCTGCTGGGTCTGACTTGGGTCACTGGATATCTTCTGTTGATCCCCTCATTCAGTCAGGTACAGCCAGCATTGTCGATCACTTTAAGCATAATACACATGATACATGAATACTTGTGTCTTCTCTACGAAGTACTTTTAGAACTGGAGAACCAAAGCTAGCAATATCTGAATACATGTTCAATACCTAACGAGCGTTAGAATTGCATATACATGATTATTACTTTTAAACGTTTACGTTTAACAGGTCGCTCAGCCAATCTTCATCGTCCTTAACTCCTTCCAAGGGATGTTCATCTTTCTACTCTACTGCGTTCGAAAACCTCACATCCGTAAGAGATGGGGACTAACTTGTTTTGACAAGTTTCTAGAGCGTGAAACAAGCAGTTCGAGTGGAATGCAGAGCTCGACGACCCCGTCCTCGTCAGCTGGTTTAATTAGCAGTTTACGACCAGGAGCCTCTGGTAACTACTTGTTGCCTACCAAACAAGATCATCAGGATCCAATGTGTATGTTCAATCCGACCTTTGATGTAGAACAGGTTGATGAAGGGGTCACACCACCAATCAAAGTTCCCCAAAGTTCCACCGAGGGACAGATGAATGACACGGATGGTGATGCCACAAACATTGTCGGTATCCCTGAGGATGCATCTGTCACAACAGCCACTGTGAAAGATGGTGATGTTTCCTCCACCACTGAAGATGCTGCCATCAGTCTTACTGTGGATACAACGGATGTCATGAAGCCCAATGAGAGAGGAGATATTGTTTCCTCCAACACAAATGACGCTGCGATCTGTCTTACTATGGATTCAGCGGATGTCACAAAAACCACTGAGAGAGAAGATTCTGTTTCCTCCAACACCAATGATGCTGCCCCCAGTCTTGCTGTGGATGCAGTGGAAGTCCCCACAGGAAATTCGGGCAGTGACATGTTTACCAGTGGGACTACCGAAGTGGCGATGATCAGTGCCACAGTTGATGCAGCTGAGAGCGATCAACAATAGAGTCCTAATAACTCCTGTGTTATTCTTTTTTTGCCCTAGAGCGGCCGCCGATGGAGAGGAAATGTAGCTTTATATAAAACTATTAATGAGGATTTAAAAAAAAATACTATAGGTTATGGTATATTAACAAGAGAACAGATATCCCATGCTCTTTTTGTTATTTGCTGTCCTCTTCTTCTTTTCTCTCTTCTGTTGATGAATATTACTCGGATTGTTTATATTGGAACTATAATCAAGTAAGCGTATCTTGCATGTTGGGATTAATATATTACTTAGATTGAGTATTTTAACCAATGTTTCTAGTTTTTTTTTATGACGTTTATGAATTCGCATCCATAGGCAATTCAATGAGAACAATAAATCACAATCTTCTTTTCGATTTTTGTGTATCATACTTACTTTTTCGTTTGATTATATATAAGAGTGATTATTCATAATGATTTTATATGCTGTACAGAATTTTGCATTTCTAGCCAGGTGACTGCAAATGAAATTGTCAATAAACCATTGCCATTATCATAACTATTTTTACAGTATGATAATGCAAAATCGTTTCATAATCTAAAGTCATGATTTAATAAATTGTATATTTACTGGATTGAGTTTTGATTTTCTTCAAAGATTTACATTGATCCGCATGGTTTATTTCGAACTTAAATAAAAAAAAGAAAAAAAAAAGCACGCTTATCTAGCGCATATCACTAGCATAAAGAAAGTCCCTATGCGCTTATAGAAAAAGTATAAAGAGATCGGTTAGGATAGGAAACAAAATGGTCTGTTACATGGAATGTAATATTAAAGAATCAAATAAATAACTACAAATTAAATGCAATTGCAAAGTACATTATCATTAAATTTTGCTTAAACTGATTATCATTCATAAGCATGTTTTATACAAATTATAAAGGATAATTATGTCACTATGTAAAATTAAACTATAAAATTAACTATACCACAGAAGGTACTAGAGAGCTTAAAAATAATAATGAATTATCAATTTACGAAAAAGTAGTATAATGAAACGTTATATCTACTAACACTTTTTTTAATGACAGTATGTGAAAACTTATTCAAAAAAAGTTTCTGTTCATTCATACGCAACTGCAAGGCGAAGTAGCGCATCATTTACTTCTTGTATGTTCATGTCATATTGTATACAGTACAGTTGACATAATGGGGTATGACTTTCAACTTAACCCGTGACTACTGAATTCTTTAATTCTCATAGGCTTAATACAGGAGCCACACGGTTCCCGTAGCCTATGGGTTAAGCTCTTACAATATGCTGACGATACTTTATTTTTTATTCAAGACGAAAACTCGCTAAAAGAATTTTACATGAGCTACACTTTTTTTGGTAACATAGCAGGCCCGAAGAGTAATAAAGAAAAAAACAAGCCTGATATGGTTTGGAGACACTAGCACTTAGTCAAATTATCCACTTCGGTATTGTTGATTCAAAATCAAAATGCTGAATAATATAGTATTTAAATTCATTTCTGTTAGAACGTTGATTAAAATTTTTAATCTTGTTGGTTAAAATTTTAATCAACCGAGGATTACCAGGTGAACCACACATTTGTAGGTTAAAACTTTAATCAACGGCCTGTTGATTAAAGTTTAACCTGTGGTTGATTAAAAGTTTTAATCATTTGTTGGTTAATCGTATTTCGCTCAACGTTGGCTTAATCGGTGTTGATTAAACTTAAACATATTGTTGGTTAATTGTTTAACCATTTGTTGGTTAGTTTTATTTTGTTGGTTAAATGTTTAACCATTTGTTGGTTAATCGTATTTTGCTCAACATTGGTTAAATTGGTGTTGATTAAACTTAAACAAATTGTTGGTTAAATGTTTAACCATTTGTTGGTTAGCCTCATTTGGTACGTGAGAAACTCTTTTCATATCTGTGATTGTTGTCTAGCTTAATAAAGAAATAGATCTACTGTGTGATCTTGCTTTCTAAGATAAGCGGTTTGGGAAGTTCGACCTGCTCAGACCTGGACTAGACCTGACTAAGCCAGGCCCACCGGCCGTAGACTACGCCTACGCCTACATTGATGCTATATCTTTTTTTTTTTGAAGTTCTAGTTCTAGTTTCAGTTTTTGTCGTATTGACCTGTCCGCGAAATATGGACATCCGCGAAGGTGAACACACCACCATACCGCCGGTGTCGCCTCCTAGCTGCCGTAGGCGTAGTCAGTAGATCTACCAGTGGGCCTGGCTTAGCCAGGTCTAGTCCAGATCGAGCAGGTCGAACTAGCTTCCAAGCCGTTTTAATTAGAAAGAAAGATCACACTATAGATCTATTTATTCCCAAGATTAAGCTAGACAACAATCACAGATATGAAAAGAGTTTCTCACCTTCAAACACGCTGACAAGCTCTTTGAAAGTCCCCAATCATTCAGCGACTTAAATGACAACGCCTTCCATTTTTATCGCAAACAATTTCTGCGATAGATATGCGCGCAGCAAATTTGTTCCAAATCCATGCGCTGTTCAGTCACGCGATCGGTATTTTAATCAACTTTGATCAAACTTTAACCAACAAAAAGATAAAGTGTCTCGACAGTTAGCACTATCATTTTGGCGGGAAAGCAGAGAACACTGTTTTTAATCAATGTTGGTTACAAAGTAATCAACAAGATTAAAAACAATAATTTTATTCAACAATATTTTTAACCCACGCAAGATTAAAAGTCATTTTTAAGCAACACTCATTTTATAACCAATGTTGAGCGATTTTTAATCAACAATTTTTTAATCCGTATTTTTGTAATACATGTTTTAACAGTGTATAGAATAGGAAATATAAAAAATTAAAAGATGTACCCTTACAGAAGACTACATGAAAGGTGGAGTACGAATGGTCGATATACAGAATCAAATGTTAAGCTTTCGCTTGAAAACACGAAAACAGAGAAACGTGGGAAAAAATTGTGCTCTTATGGTTTGAACTGTTAGGTGGTATCACTTTGGTATTAACTTGCAAATTTAGCATGAGTACGTTCAACATTATAAATGTAAAGAAAATCCCCACCTTTTACAAAGAAATCTTACAGGCATAGGAATTCATTAGAACTTCCACCACTGTGAAAGATGTTAACATGTTCAACTGTGATTCAAGTGATATAATAGATATGACAGTGGTGTAACGTATCTTAGAGATCTAGTTGGGAGAAATGGCCTTCGGTCAATGGAAAATATCATGTCATCGATCATTGTCAAAAGAAGTAAATGTACTGTGATGTTTGACTATGCGAAACTGAAAAAAAAGTAATACCAGCAGTATGGATCCGTAATCTAAACGATGGAAATTTTCCTAACACTAGACAGCGACAGGGATTTAATGTTCCGAGCTTGCTTACTGGAAATAGATTCAAATTAAAGAATATGAGTTACGGGAATTTAACCTGAAATTATTGTATAATTAATTACCAGTAAGAAGCAATCTTTTTTAAATGGGGTCTAATTGAAGAAGATTTATGTTCAGAGTGTAAAGTAAAAGAAAATATTATCAATACTTTCATTGAATGTGTTCTAAGCAAATCTTGTCTCACGAATGTTGAAAATATATTGCAAGAAGTATACAATATCAAAACAACTAAGATTAGCATCTTGCGCTTACTGAAAATAGAAGGTAATTGCCATTCTGATTTATTTCTGACCATAGCTTTCTGGAGCCAATATAAAGTTATTTTGGAACGCAACAAAAGTGGAAAAGATAGGAGAGATCTTGAACTGAAACATGTGTTTGAAAGAGAAATCAGAATAGAATAGAAATACAAAATAACAGAAAGGAAAAAAATCCAAATAAAGAGAAAAGATGACTTACCAAAGGACATATGTAAGTTAAAACATGATCTTGTACCTTTTGTGTCACTTGTGTAGGTTTGATAGGGAAATCAGGGGGGGGGGTGGGAAGAATAGAAATATAAGGAGCAGAAGGGAAAGAATACAAACAAAAAGAAAAGATAACTTATCAAAGGATTTGTTGAAGTTTATTGGAAAATGTAATACTGTTATGTGTAAGTCAACTACATTTTATAATGATTTTTGTAGTTACCTTTTGTGTCATTTATGTATGATTATTGATCAATGTTCTATTGAGTTGTAAGCTTTGAATGTAAAATAAATCCTCGAACGAGGCAAAGAAGAAAAAAAAAATGAATACATTACATTTGACAGCAGTTTGCAGGCACAAACCCTAGTCAGTCGTAAAAGTGTGTCTGAACTGTAAGACTACCATAGGCCCTGTAATATAGCTACTCCTGACAACACTACCAGTAGGTAGCTCGGTTAGGCTTCTCTCAAGACACAATGATTTTCTGATAAAATGTCAAATTAGGGTCTGTGCTTGCAGACTACAGTGACATTTATGTGTGTATTTCATACCCTGTATATGTTAGTCATATATTATAATCTTATGTTCATTTCTGTGTACGATATTTATGCAGAAATGTTTATTATAATCGTGCTGTCTTTACACTTGATGCTTCTTATTACTTCTTTTATTTAATGACTATACTGTAGTAGTTTCAGTTTCTTGTTAACGTCAATTTCGTCAAGTACTTTTTTTCAACATTGAATTTTTCTTGTGCACAGGTATATTAATAATACTATACACAGATATATATTTGTTCCTAACCATGCTTATGAAAATAGCATTCTCGTTGACATCTTTTCTCAGATTATGTATGGTTTTACTTGATAGAATGTTCCGTGATGTATGGTTACTGTAAGCTGTGAAACAGCCTTTGTGATTTTCAAGCTATATAACAACATTAGTACTCAGAAAAAGGATACTTATCAGTGTGATTCATTATCATTTCGAGAAAATAAAACACTACGCTTAGGTAGCTTAGCGAAATGTAGTGGTGCATAAGCACGGGGGTTTTAAACAAAAGAACGCAAGCGGCCAATCAGCGACAGCGTTTCTCGCTTCCGGGATTTTACCCCCTGGGGAACGAAGACTCTGTGTCTGACAAAAGCAATCCCGTCTCCCGGTGCTGAAAAGCCGCGATTTATTTTTGGTCTTCTCTGCAGACTCGTTAAAACGCTATATCCCCCTCTACGGCTACATTATTGTGTACTTCTACGTGTTTTTCTCTACGCGGCAAACCACTATTATGACGGGTCAAGTCTGCGGGACACATTCATGATGATCCGTTGTATTAAATTTTCTCAATACGTATCTATCTATTCTTGTATTCATATACTTCGATAAAAACACTTGTAAATAACAATCTAATTATTTCGTTCTATCTTACTGGGGACTCTGAAACTAGCATTTACTAAGAGCAGTGAGTCTATCAGTATCGAAATTCTCTGTCTTTTAAAAATATTTTTTAATATATATTTTCATGGTAGGCTAAAATCAGTATGTGGGCTTTATCGTTTAACGAGGGAATTCAAGAGGAACATCGATTTGAATACCGTTTTAAACATTTTTTCCTCATGAAGAGTATTATTTTTTATTCATAAATATTATTTAATTTCTTCTTTCATGGTTAAAACAAATATCCGAAAGAGTCTGGATCATTATTACGAGGTTAAAAGTACTGCGTGCCTTTCAAATATATTGCTCTTATTGACTTAAATTATTTCTGCCCATCACCTTTTTCTGTCAATAACCTCTTCCTAATTGAGATCCCAATCTCCATCAGAATTTTGTGCAGTAATATATGCGCCCACAAGTATAAAGTGCATGAAATAGTAGGTAAAAGGTTCGAAATTAGAAGGAAATCGTAATTTCTGATTGCTTTGCTTCAGTCTTATAATCGCAAATCGAGAGGGACAGGGTAACATGTCCCCCCCCCCCCCAACATGATGGTAATTGTCATTATGGTGATGATGATGATGTCGATGATACTAATAATAATAATAATTACATTATTAATAATATAAGTAGGCAAAAGATTGTTTTCTTGTTATATTGTGATAAGGATGTGCACTGACGAATTTTTCGGATTATATTGTAGATATTCTTGTTGTCATGGCAATAAAATTTCAAAGTGATTTAGAAGCTCGAAGGGGGAGGGGGCGGGCTGTAAAGGTTGCGCCGTGGCTAATTATTTATATACATCAGCCAATCCTTTTCAGTTGTTTATCCATTCCTGAATAGCCTACTGAAGCAAGGAATGATAACATATAAAACGGAGAGAATGCAGCCCGTTCATTTGTCAGTAGTCGGAAAATTAGTCAACGTAGAGCAGGGGGCCAGGGGGCACAGTGCCCTCCCACTTTTTCAAGTACCCCAAAAGTGCCCTTTTTACATCTGAAAAAAATGCCCCCCTTCCTCTCTGATAAGTGCCCTTTTTACTACTAATAGTGCCCCTTTTCCTTTCTAGTAAGTGCCCCTTCCCCTTCTGATAAGTGTTTTTTTCCCTCCTGATAAGTGCCCCTTTTCAAAATCTGATAATTGGCTCCTTATCTCTCTAATAAGTGCCCTTTTCTTCTGATGATAAGTACATTTTTACTTCTGATAGGTGCCCCTTTTCCCTTCTAAATAGTGCCAACTTTCCCCTTCTGATAAATGCCATTTTTACATCTCATAAGCTCCCCTTTTCCTATCTAATATGTGCCATTTTCCTCTTCTCATGAGTGCCCCTTTTTACTTCTTATAAGTGCCCCATTCCATCTCTGATAAGCACCCTTTCCTCTTCGGATAAATGCCCCCTTTTACGTATATTTCCCGTTGTTTCTTACAAATAAAGCCATATCTAACTTCAAAGAATCGATGCGGCTTTATGTAGTAGCAGGTACACATATTACTACAATGTAAGGCAGTGGAGCTGGAGGCAAGAGGGGCATAATGCCTACCCCCCCCCCTCCCCCGCAGCAAAGGAATTCTTATTCCGCTCGCTCGAATATGCCCATAATTTACACCAATTAAGGGCAATATTTTCTGAAAATCTCTCCAAAACTCCCTCGCTACGCTCGCTAGCTCTTATGAAAGCAAGCAGATCGCATAAAGTATGTTGATATAGAAGTAATCCTAAAGAAAAGCGACAGGGATAATGTATGAATTAAAAGATAATTCGACATTCCCCCATTAATTTGCTGTTGTCAATTTCATTATATCGCTATAAATGATTCTCAACCAAAGGAATTCAGCATTAGAAAAAAGTCTGAAAATTTTTGCTCGCTCGCTTCGCTCGCTCGCACATGAGTCATTAGACCACCACACACAACTGCTAATTTATTGGAGAAGCTGAAGCAGTGTCCAGAACCACAATAAAAAGGAGGAAGATGATGCTTGATAATGTATTAATCATGTTGACTGGACTGTAGGGTAATACCAATGTCACAAAAATGGTCCCTTTTTTCGTTTTATGTTCACCCCTTGTAGGTGCCCCCTTTTCCTCAAAAGTGCCCTTTTTGGCTGGTGCCCCCCCCCCTACTTTGAAAGACGCTCCGCTGCCCCTGACGTAGAGAAATAGCCCAGGTCAAACCCGGTTCGAGCTGACAAGCTTTTTGTGAATAACATGGATAGTCTAAGTAACTGTAAGGGGGTAAAATCTCATAATGTAAAATGGGGTGACTATTTCGGGAAAGTTCCCAGACTATATGTAAGTTCTATGTAAAACAAATTGCATGCATGGGTTAATCAATGTGAACAAGAAAAGAGTAGGTCCTATTTAAGTTAATTATAGGCTAAATTGCAAGTTCAGTGTATGATAACAGAAGGACGATACAGGTAACAAACCAGTATTATGTAACAGGGAACAAAGAAAGACATCCCAACGGAGTGAATAGGCATTGTCTAGTGCAGGTGTCAGGCCACCGGCCGAGGTGCTCTTAATCTCTCCATAATGGAGAGTGTTCTTAGAACACTCCGAGTCATGTGCATCATAACAACTTTCGAATGACTAAAGTTCACAATTTGAACTCTTAGTAATACAATGAATAACCTATGTTTAACACTCCTACAAAATATCAACCCAATCTGACAATTCATTTAATGGCGGTTGCTATGGCCTTTTGATTCACTCTCTATTGATTTTCTTTCTTGTTTTCTTGCTCCTCACGCTTGAATGGCCCCTCTGTAGAACAGCTGAGCTGCAATGGCACGGCTGAGCAGGGCGATCCTTCCAATATTATTTTCTCATGTTATCATGTATGTTATTATATATATGTTTTTATAATTGGTAAATAAAATAAGAATAGTCTACCCTTAAACATTCGTTCCTGCCCTTCAGCTGAATCTTTCAAAAGAAATCTTAAGACTTATTTGTTTTCTCTATGATTGGATTTGGTTGTGTGCACTTGGAGAGCAAAATAATTACTTTGTTTCATTTTTTCTTATTGTAAAGCGCCTTGAGCATGTTTATATGGAAAGGCGCTGTATGTATGTATGTAAATCAATCAAATCAAATATAGGCCTCAACTTTAGAGCTCATTTCCTCCCTAACTGATACCAGCAAATTTATCTTACAAGCTCTTTTCGTTCGCTAAATCAAAAGGGTTATAAAGTTTCAAGTTTAAAGCTGAGACTTTGTTCTATCCAAATAGAATAAAATCAGATTTGTTTGTTTGTTTGTGTGTTTGTTTGTTTGTTTGTTTGTTTGTTTGTTTTTTGGTTGTTTGTTTGTTTGTTTGTTTGTTTTTTCGGGGGGGGGGACTTTTTGGTGGTTTTGTGGTGCCGGGTCACACATGTTCAAGGACGTTTTTTGTTTAAAGGGCCTTGTCCAAGGGTCCCCGCCGCAATACTCGCAATACACGCGAATACACCCCTCCCCTTCCCTTTCAGTCACATAACAGAGAAAAAAAGAGAAGGTGAAAGAGGGTGAAAAGAAAAGAAAAAAAAATCATTACGAAAAGTATGCGAATTCGCTGGCTCGCAATTTTTTCCATTTATTTTCATTTTTAGATTACATGCAAACATGATACTCGGTTGAAAGGCATCAGCCCCTCCCACGAGAAAATATGGCCATACGCCAGGATTTGATCATAAGTGAGCTGTTCTTTTATTTACGGGTGTGAAAAATTCGGGAGTGGGAAGGGGGTGGGTCTTGAAGTTCTTGACAAATTAAAGTCGGTTTATTTTTAAGCTTGTGCATGCAAGCCGGTGAATATAATTTAGTCAAAATTAGAAGTGAAAATTCTAAATAGAAGCAGGGGCGGCGCTACAGGGGGGACAGAGGGGGCGACCGCCCCCCCCCCCCCCCTATGATTTTTCAAGAAGTGAAAAAAGAAAAAAAAAGAAGAAAAAAGAAGAAAAGGAGGAAGAAAAGAGAAGAAAAGGGAAGAAAGAAGAAAGAGGAGTATTAAAAAGAGAGGTCTTAAACATATAACTCTATATTACCCCTGTTATTTAATGGAGAAAAATATGACGTCATCTTTAGGTCGTCTTGCCCCTCCTATCAAAATACCCTGGCGCCGCCCCTGAATAGAAGTCCTGCCCCCTCCCCGAACATGATTAATACATATCAAGCATCATCTTCTTCCTTTTTATTCTGGTTCTGGACATGTTTCAGCTTCCCTAACTGGCAGTAATGTGTGATAGTCTAATGATCCATGTGCGAGCGAAGCGAGGAGCAAAAGTTTTCAGACTTTTTTCTAACGTTGAAGTCCTATGTTTGTGCATTTTTTTACGGCGATATAATGAAAATGACAAGAGAAACTTAATTTGGGGAATGTCGAAAGATATTTTAATTTGTGCTTTAGCCCTGTCGTTTTTCTTTACATGAGTAGAAAGAGCAAAAATTTCTGCACACACTATGTCCATTTTTGTTGCATTACCATATTGCGTTTGATGCCAGGAATTTTGAATAGGAGAATAAGTTTTAAAATCCTTAAATTGGCAACACATTGAGAGATTCAAAATCCTTATTTTTTTATCAAAATTGGCAATTTTTTCAACTTTTCGACAAAATTCCTATCCATGTGTATTATTTTCAAAGACATTACACCATATTAGAACCATGTAGCACTAAAAAAAAAATATTATTGTTGCCAATTTGAAGATCAAAATGTGATCAATTTAGCCCTTAAATAATTCCTGTCCTGAAAGGGTTAAAAGAGGTGAAAAGAGGCACTTATGAGAAAGAGGGCACATATTACGTAGGGAAAGGGGTAATTATCAGAAGGGGGGAAAAGGGCACTTATAAGAAGGGAAAAGGGGCACCTATCAGAAGCATAAATGCTCTTATGAAATGAGAAAAGGGCACAAATTAGACAGAATTAGGGGCATTTATCAAAAGGAGAAAAGGGCACCTATAAGAGAGAAAGGGAACAGTTTTCAGAAAAAGGGACACGTTTTGGGTACTTCAAAAGTGGTCCCCCCCCCCTGCTCCCACGAGAGCGCCGCCTCTGCCTACCCTCCAAGGGCGCTAAACCCGAGGGGCATTTGGTGTCTGTGTGTGTTGGGGGGGGGGTGTCTAGGAGCAACAAAATTCCCCAGATCGTATTTGTGGCGGGTGTCACACGCACACACACACACACACAGAGGGAAGGGGGAAATAATATCCAACTTATATTTTTAACTAGGTACATATGACATTGGGAATGCACCACATGACTTCCCAAGGTTCTCGAGGGGAAAGGGGAGGGAGTTAGGAAAACAATGTTGTGATGGCAGATGCAAATTATCTCAAATTGTCAGGGAAATGAAAAGGAATTATATTTTCGCCCACATTGATTTTAACTTGAAGAAAATTATGAGCAGTAGATTTAGAACTCCAGTAAGAAATTGACAAAACGGTCCAAGTCAAAATAGAGTTTGTGTCGCAGACTTTAATAGGGGAAGTATGGGGAAGGGAGTTAGGGGCAGGATTAAGATTAACAATTTTTGTCAACCTGGAAATAGTTTTTCAGAATACTGCTGACTGGCCGTATTCTGAAATACTATGGGGTGGCGAAGGAATTAAGCTACAGGGCCAAGAAAGTTTTTTTCTGATGTGTTTTCCTCCCCGGAATATGAAAAAAATTCGTGAATTTTATCTGATTTTCAGAATAAAGATGACTTAAAAACATTGCAATGTAATTGATCGACGTCAGTGTTTGTTAACATAAAACAGAGTCGTAATTACGATAGCCACAAATATATTGTTTTAGTTTGTATGATCCTTCCATTGTCATGGAAATTAAATTAAAAATAACCATATACATCAGTCTGGGATTATTTAATCCCCTTATTCGAGGAAATTATAAATGATATGGAGAGACGAAGAACGAAAGAGAAGAAATGGAAAAAGTATAGAAAACATGGAGAAGTCAAGAAAATAAGAAAAAGAAGACTATAGAGGGGGAATCACATCAACTGCACGTGGCCTTTAGTTAAGCACTTTTTTATAGGGTGCTGCCATCAGTTAGGGTTTGATATATTTCAAGATATGTATCATACACTGAAGCCCCTACTCTGTGCAATGAAAAGCTACTTCAGTGAAATCATGGGCTTGTTTCCAAGTTTGCATAGAGCTATATAGTTCGAAGAAGAAATAATAATGGGGGATCGGACCTATTGTGTTGACTTGAATGCATGTAGGACGGAGGAATAATGGGGAGGCGGCTTTGGTTATACGTGCGTTCGAGCAGCGTCAGCGTTTTGTTCTTATGATGAAAAGACAGGAAGTCTATTGACTACTGATATAAAGAAGTAATAGGAGAGAGAGAGCCCTACTGCTAATCCCTGTTTAACTGAACTTCCCTCAGTGACATAACAACATGTTATGCATAGGCGGCTATTACAGGACTCAGGCCGACAGCATGGACTGATGATAGTATTGATTTGATTTGGTTTGATGGATTCATGATGTATTCTAGAGTAAAAATCCCCTCATTATACCATACTTGCCTCTTCGCTACTTTTTTGCTGCATATCTAGATTAGATCAAGCTAGAACGACACGCACTCTAAAAAGAAAATGCTCATGCAGACAAATATTATTGCATGCAAAGGGCTCTTTTGGTATTTAGTTTTAAATGTAATTTTCAATTCGATAATTTAAAAAGACATAAAAAACTGTATTTCTCATTATCTTATACTAGTTTCACTTTCTGCAGAGACGTCGCTAGAAAATTTTGAATGGGGAGGGGATGACGCCAAAAATTTTCCGACAAATCTTTAAGGTCTGACACTCGAATTTGCCTGCAAAAAATGCCGCACCCTAAGCTGTACCCACAGAGTTCAGTGGCTATACCCTAATCCCCCCCCCCCCACACACACACACACACACACATAGAGAGAGCTTGATCATACCGGCCAGGCGGCCACTATTCTAATCTAAATACAGAAGTTACATAATTATCCTGGCTGCCCAAATATTTGAATATTCTGGCACCTCGCTACCTGAATATGAAGTGTTGCATTGCTGCCCGAATATCGGAACTTAAAAAATCATCAGGGGGAGGGGGGGGGGGGGGGGTGCAGCCCATTATCGAAGGGGGTGCCTTTTGTCCGAATATTAACTTTCCACTATTTTCTTTTTTTTGGGGGGGGGGGGTAGCAGAAACAAATTTCCCAGATATATTTGTGGCGAGTGTGGAACCGAAAATTTAAGCAGTGGAAAGGAGAAATAATGGCAAACTTTAAATTCTAACTAGGCATATGATATTGGGAATACACCAAATGCCTTCCCAAGGTTCTCGAGGGAAGAGGGGAGAGGGGGTTAGGACCAACAACAACCAAAATGATAGCAGATGCAAATCATCTAGAATTGTCAGGAAAAAGAAAACGGTTTATATTTTCGCCGACTGCGCTTTGAACTGGAAGTAAGTTTATGAGGAACCGCTGGCCCTCTAGATCTGTAGAGTCCATCGAGGGATGGGAAAGGGGGGGGGGGGGCAATAAAACGGACCCCCGCAAAAAGTAATAATATGTATATGAAAATTGTATCCCGGAATAAGATTCATAATGTATTTTTTCTCAGTCACAAGAGAAAACATTCTATTTCGCGCCCAAAATGAATGGTAAATGAATCGTAAGCTAATTTCAAAATAATGCCGACTTTAAAAACATGACGATAAGAGTTATCGGCAGCGGCGTCGATGGGGGGGGGGGGGGGGCTTGGGGGATCACACTGTCTCCCACTCAGAATTGCTGTCGGCAAATGCGCCACCTCTGTCGGCAAAAAAAGGAGGGAGAAAATGGGGAGAGAGAAGAGGAAAGAGAAAAGAAAAAGGAGAAAAGAGAAAGGAAAAGGGAAAGGGGGAGAAAAGGAAAAGGAAAGGAAAACTAAAACAGAAAGAAAAGAGGGAAAGGAAAAGGGAAGCAAAGAAAAAGAAGGAAAAACTTTTTTTTGATTTTTTTTTTTTTTTTTTTTTTCCTCGCTCTCAAAAAAGTGAATAGATAATATTCGGGCAAAATGCGTCCCCCTTCGGCAATGGGCTGTACATAGCCCCCTCCCAAAAATTTTCAAAGTTCCGATGTTTGGCCAGCCACCACTTCATATTCGGGTAAAGAGGTGCCAGAATATCCACATATTTGGGTAGTGAGGTTTCCTGATATGTAACTTCTGTACATTTTTACTAAGAAAAGTTTTTTTTTTGTTTTTGTTTTTGTTTTTGTTTTGTTTTATTTTGTTTTGTTTTTTAATTTAGAAGTTGAAAAGTTGAAATTCGGGTAAAAGGCGTCAGCCTATCCCCTTGCGAAAATGGGCCCGTATGATCATGACTTCTACATCTGCGATTTTCTTGTATCATTATGTGAGGGGAGATTAGGGTGTACCGTGTAGCATTTTTTGGCAAATTTGGGTGTCACACCCTAAAAATCTGTTGGCAAATTTGGGTGTCACACCCAAAATTTTGATGGCAAATTTGGGTGTCCCACCCCATCCCCATTCAAATGTTCTAGCGATGCCCCTGGATATCGGCGTTGATTCAATCTTCATTCCTCTTTCTGTCTGGACTACAAGATCCCTTATCTTTCATAAGCTTTTGTTTTGCCACTTTAATCCCATTGGAAGGGGAAATCTAGGAAAATTTGTACTGTCCCTTTCCTATTGAATGGTTTTTAATCTCCGATTTGTATACTTGAAATACATAGGCATAGCCAGGGGGCCCAGGGGGGCACTGGCCCCCCTATTCAGCCCCTAAAAAAAAAGTGAGAACGAAAAAGCGGGAGAAGTGAGACAAAAAAAAACCTAAAAAGGCGCTACGAGTCGTTACCTTTCAATCACAATTTGCTAAAACGTCAAAGTTTTCGCGCTTCGCGCGGGAAGGGGGAAATAACTCCCCCTTCCCTGCTCCCTCACCTATTACATACAGTAAAATATTGCGTCCAAATTATTGAAAAGCAGTCCGAGCGTCGAACTATAACTTTCCGCCTAAAAAAATTGTTTGCTACGAGCTGTTATCTTTCTCTCAAATTTGTTAAAACGTCATAGCTTTCGCGCTTCGTGCGGGAGTGGAAAAAGTCCCCCCTCCCTGCACCCATCCCTGTTACAGTGCATTATTGCGTCCAAATAATTGAAAAGCAGTCCAGGCGTTGAACTAACTTTCCGCCTAAAAAAAGGTGCTACGAGCCGTTATCTTTCTCTCAAATTTGCTATAAAACGTCAGAGCTTTCGCGCTTTGGGGGGGGGGGGGGGGGGGGGGGGGACTCCCTCCTCCCTGCACCCACCTCTGTTACATACAGTGCAGTATTACGTCCAAATAACTGAAAAGCAGTCCGGGCGTCGAACTAACTTTCCGCCTAAAAAAAGGTGCTGCGAGCCGTTATCTTTCTCTCAAACTCCCCCCTCCCTTCACGCTTTGCGTGCTAATCACCAATTTCGCACGCTTCGCGTTCTCACAACCCAACCCCCCTAAAATGAAATCCTGGCTACGCGGTTGGATCCTTCACGTCTCCCCCCCCCCCCCATTGAAAAATCCTGGCTACGCCAATGTTGAAATACCACGCCATGCTCTACTCATATGGCTCAATAAGTTTCACTTCTTTAATACACTTCCCCGAAAATCAACACATGTGATGTAAAAAATAGCTCCAATACCATTATGACTATGATGATGATGATGATGATAATAATAATAAATAATAATAACAACATCAAAACCATAATGTTAATGCTAATCATAATCTTAATCATAATAATCGCGATAACAACAATGACAATACTGATGAATAAAAATCATGTCTATATTGACATTTGATGGGTAGCCTCATCAGTATTCATACTGATGAGGCTTGGGGGCAAATCAATTACTAACCCAGCATTGAAAGCTACATGATTAATACTTTTTTTGGATAGGGTCCTGCCATTACATCAGTTAGGGTTTGATATATTTCAAGATAATGTATCATACACTGAAGCCCGTAGTCTGTTCATTGAAAGGCTACTTTGAACAGTGAATGGCTTGTCTCAAATTTTGCATAGAGCTATAGTTCTTCGGAGAAATAATAATGGGGATCGGACCTATTGTGTTGAGTCGAATGCGTGGGACGGAGGAATAATGGGAGGGGCGGCTTTATACGTGCGTTCGATCCGCGCCAGCGTTTGTTGTTATGATGAAAAGACAGGAAGTCTATTGACTATTGATATAAAGAAGAATTAGGAGAGAGAGAGAGAGAGAGAGAGAGAGAGAGAGAGAGAGAGCCCAACTGCAAATCCCCTGTTAAACTTCACAATTGTCCTCAATGACAAAGTAAAGTGTTATTATGCATAGGCGGCTATTACAGGTCTCAGGCCGACAGCAAGGACAAATGTTAGTATTGATTTGATTTGGGTTGATGAGTTAATGATATCATAATAAGATATTCTAAAAGTGAAAATCCCCTCATTGTACTATATACTTGTCTCTTCGCTGCAATAGTTATTTGCTGCATATCTAGAAAATGATCATGGGGAACAATTTAACATCATTACATATAAAGGGGTCTTTTTGTCTTTAGTTCTAAATGTAGTTTTCAATTCGAAAATTCAAAGACATACAAAACTGCATTTCTCATTATCCTATAAAGCTTCATTTCTGTCGTTTTCCTTGCCCTTAAATTATAAGTAGATTTTTCCATCATCATTCACATCTTTAATTTCTGATATTGATTTCCACGTCTTATCCACATGCTATCATTTTAGAACATAACATATTTTTTTTAAAGATAAACATGCGAACTGAGGAAAATAGAACAAGAATCAGAATATTTGGAGAAAACTGAGAAAAGAGAGAGTGTGTGTGTGTGTGTGTGTGAGAGAGAGAGAGAGAGAGAGAGAGAGAAAGAGAGAGAGGGAGAGATTGAGAGAAGACGAAGGCAATCATTATATTGGGTTTAATGGCTGCCATTTCCATTAATTATGTGGTGTTGTGTTGTTGTTTTTTGTTTCCACCAGCGCCGTTCTAGTTCTTTTTTTTGGGGGGGGGGGGGGGAGCACACTATGATCTTTGAAATGCAATAGACATATTCTAGTCATACAAGATAAGAAGAATTGGAGAAGGGGAGAGAAAGGAATAGGATGAGCAATAAAACATAAAGAACAATAAACTGTTAGGCAAGCTAATGCCATCGGAAACTCACTCTATTTTAAAAATATTTATATATTCTATTTATTTTGTTGTTATTGTTCCACTACTACACACAAGCCTTTCATACACATATACTGACAGAAGAGGGCGTACTTCCGGAATCAGTGAATGGTACCAAGAGCTTCTTTCTTTGAATTTATCAAGAAGATTGGCTCGGATCCGGGAAGACTGCATTATAGGCTCCATGCGATCGTTATGTAGAAGGCTCGGAGCTCCCGCAGTGTTCACGCACAATAAGAACGCGTCAAGTCCGGATGCGTTCTTATGCACCACTACATTTCGCTAAACTACCTTATAGTTTACATAACATTTATTGGTTAAAGCATAAAAGTCATTGTATTATAGCTCGTTTCAATGTAATAATTGTGGCGTTATACACTCACGATGGAGTTCATAGAACGAAGCAGTAAAAATATGTGAACATTAAAAGAACAATCGTTTATTCATTCATTACTCTGTAGACAAGAAACTGCTGCCTTATTTGAATTGCTTGCTAATAAAGTAAATGGTATATTGGATATTTGGCATTCCTTCATCAATCCATGTTTTATTGGAATTTTCATTATTCTATTTATATTATAAAAGCGTAGATTTGTCAAATTGCAACAAAAAGAAGTGTTGTATTGAATGATCATTTTTTTTATAGCTTGTTGATATGCGTTTTCAAGTTAGATATTTTCACGCTCTTAATCTCAACTGGAATTTTTGATTTTTTTAAAATTAACAACAAAATTGATGATCTGCTATGGTTCCCTTGATATCGCTTTTATACAGACTGTTGGTACAGCGACTTGATGCTAGTTCTAAACCATTTAAATGACCAAAATTTTATATGGAATAAATGTGCAGAATCGGCACACAGACATAACAATCCCAATCAGTTATACCGGGAGGACAGACCTGGTGTTACAATGATTCAGTTCACCTTTCTCCTGCCAGGCACTGGCGACGCAAAATACTATATGAATAATAATATTTATTTTCTTCAAAACTCAAAAAAGAAAAGAAAAAAAAAAAAAGGTTTTTCCTCACTCTACATCAGAGTGATTCAAACTGAGAAGAACGAAGCAGTAAAAATAAGTGAACTTTAAAACAACAGTCGTTTATTCATTCATTACTCTGTAGACAAGAAACTGCTGCCTTATTTGAATTGCTTGCTAATAAAGTAAATGGTATATTGGGTACTTGGCATTCCTTCATCAATCCGTGTTTTTAATTGGAATTTACATATCTATATCATAATAGCGTAGATTTGTCAAATTGTAGCAAAAAGAAGTGTTATATATTCATATCTATATCATAATAGTTTAGGTTTGTCAAATTGCAACAAAAAGAAGTGTTATATCGAAATTCAAAATTTATAGTAATTAAAGAAAAATCAACACCAGCATTCCGTGTTGGTAAAAAACACTGAATGTTCTCCTTTGTTTTATGTGAATACCCACTTCCTGTGCAATGGTCTCATAGCAAAGCATAATTTTTTGTACAAACAGCATGTGAAAGAGTGAAAAATCACTCGAAATTTCGAGTGACTTTGATTTAACTCTAATCGAGGGTAGTTTAGCTCTTTAAGAGTGAAAATATGTTTCCACGATTCACTCCGGTACCAGAGTGACGTTCGCTCGCGAAGGAGTGACTCGAAAACGCCGCTCTTTCACGGAGCGAACTATTGACCAATCAGGAACGGCTATTTTCGCGCAGTTGCTGTGCAAAATTTCGTCAGTTTTCAATCATTTCAACATGGACAGCCACAGCTGCAGACTGTAGAGGAGTGGTTGGAGGAGCGCCATTTTCCCGAGGAAATAATCAAAATATTTACAGGTGAGAAAATGCTAGATGATAGGTAGACTACCGAGACGTGAAATATGCTTAAACTGGACCATGTGAGGTGTGTGTAGCTGTCAATTTTATGTTTCATTTTAGGCTTATTCGCCGGGCGCGAATTTCAATTTGCGATTCCTAAACGGTTCGGCTTATGAAAGCCAGCCCGTTGGAGCTGGCGTAGAGTGATAGACGCATTCCGCTAAAAAGCACGCGATAGTTGTCATTTTTCATGACTTATTGAATGGACTTCACTTAGTTAATGGACGAACGTTTTTTAAACATAAATGACCTTTTCTGGTGCTAAACGTTTCTGGAATGATACCCATTGACAGATTCTGTCTGTCTGGGCAATTTCAAAAACGCTTTTTCCCCCTTTTCCCTTTTACTCACTTAGATCTACCTCAAAATTTTGCTCCACATATGTCAATGGCAATATGCACACATACGAGTTGAAACTGATGTCCAGTTGGTACGTTTTCAGCTGCTAAAACCCAGGATTACCCGGAAATCAAACTCTCGTTCTTTGGGTTCAGAGATGCCACACAAGTGGCGATGATGCAATCGTGCAACAATAACGAAATAAAGCCCAACTGTTATTTAAAGTCAAATAACTCGTGAATAATAAAAAACCAGTCAGCAATCAGCCAATCATGCCGCTCACATACCACATCTATACGTATGTAATTTTGGGCTAATATCGTCTTAGCATTTGCTTCTGATAGTCTTGCCCTCTGCGTTTTGTCAAAAATTGTACCTACATCATCAAACAATTTTTTGTATCGATTATTATATCTATACACACTGTATTATCGGTATATACATGTACATGTAAGTTTATCGCCTTGTCATTTATAATATATGTTATTACTGTAAGCTGTTTACATTTATAATGTAAATACTATATTATTTCTATGTAAGTTTATCGCTTCATCTTGTATATGTTGATTATGAAATAACTGCAGAAAAGCATCTGCAAACAAACAAACAATTAAAATTTTAGAAATAGAATATCAATATTTGGAGTTGGTTGGTAGTGTGGTTGGTAGTGTGGTTGTAAAAGAAATGCTGAGATGAACAACGGCAATCATGATTTTGTACCTGAGAAAACTTATAGACCTCTAATACATGCAACATGTGAGAAAAACGGGTGATGCTTGTAAATATATTTTCAGGATATTTAATTGATGCTAAAACTAGTCCATAATGGGAAAGTTGGGATTTAAAATAGTTGGGCCCTTGCGGCTGGCAACTTTTTTTTTTTTTTCAAAATTGTAATCCACAACGCCTTAAAGGTAACTAAGTGTAGTTTAAATTTACACTCTTTGCAGATGAATCTTGAATTTGAGGGATTATATCCCGACCACGGTGGCAACCTGTTTGTTAAGTGGCGACACACATACTATCCAATTATAAAGCAGCTACTAAAAAGTGATGGAATAGTGAAATTGGAGAGTGCAGATGATACCGTCAGTAAGTATTAAGTAATGTCACTTTAAACAGGGCTCCACACTAAATTTTTTTCTTGGTGGCCCAATAGCTGCGATCGGACCACCAAAATCACCAATTTTCAATTTTTGGTGGCCAGTATAGCAAATCTGGTGGCCCGAAAAAATAAAAAACAATGTTATTCCCTTGCTGGTGTTAAAATTTTGGTGGCCCAATTGGGTGGCCCAATTGGGCCACCAAATTTGGACTTTCTGGAATTTTGGTGGCCCGACTTTCATTTTTGGTGGCCCCGGGCCACCGGGCCACCGCTAGTGTCGAGCCCTGCTTTAAAGTTTTGCTCTGCTTATTTAAATGGAATACTTGGCAGGTGGTGGTGTCTGTGTTCTAAGTTGTTATTTTCAGACATCAGATCCAGCCTCCATTGAAAGACATACATCTAGAGGAAACAATAACCCATTTGTATTAATTATACAGTTGTGTACCTGTAGATAAAGTACACATATTTACAAGACCATTTTTTGCACCATAATGTACCGTAAAGACCAATGATTACACTGACAAAATTCATTCATATAGCTCCTTTATTTTGGGGTGAAGTCTTCAAATCTTACACACTTTATAATTGTTAAAAGAATGTGTTAATGAGGTACTTCATCAAATGCTATTTTAAAATCCATTATAATGTCATTGACATGTTGTTATGTTAAGATGTGTAGCAAGATTATGGATGGCATTGATCAACTGAGTGTTTTTCTAAAGTCATAGGCATTAACTTTCATATAAATGGATTTTGTTACGTTTTCAGGTGACCTTGATGTTTTGGAGGGCCTAGTAAAGTTACTTCCAGGATCAAAAAAGAAGGGACCAAGTGGGCCAACCAGAGCTGACCCTGCAACATTTCTCATGCAGAAGAATGTGGTAAGTTAGGTGAAACTTTAGTCTGTTTATGGTTCACAGAAATGCTTTGAGTAGATTGTTTTGCATGTGGGTGAACAAGAAGTGTTGAGAATCCAAGAAGACTTAACCCTTGAAAGACGGGGGGGGGGGGGGGCTGATTCAGCCCCTCCCCCCACCTCGACATAAAAATTTTTTGATAGCGCCGTTGGCTGACTTTTCACTTTCAAGTCTCGCGCAACTTTTGAGACCAAATTTGTTGTGCTCACGCATGCTGTTCTTGAGCCACGCCCATTAGAAAAAAAGCTTGTCAACCTCAAAATTGTTCAAAAACGTGATTTTGTGTACAAAGTCATTGTAAATTGTGTTTTTTTTTCAATTAATTCAAATGAAAAATCATATTTTTGTTTTCAATGCCTGAAATTAATTTATTTTAGCATAATTATGCTTCAAAAAATGTTTGCGACACATTTCGCTTAAAAAACAACCAAAACAAAAAGTCGAAAAACAAGGAAAAACAAGAAATACATAAGAATAAATAAAACAAAAAAAACAAGAGAAATTAATTTTGGTTCCGGATTTTTTGTAATGTAGAATTGTGGGGAATGTAACTAGGAATATTTATACCACAAATTAGCATTCTAGAAGCTTAATTTAGTGATTTAGTGCAAAAAGTATGTTTTTACGGCTTTACGCATAAATTAGCATAATTAATTAAAAATAAACAATGAATATATTTGAACATCTGTTTATGAAGTTGTGTAGTTTATGCGGTCCTCTACACGCGTGCAAAATTTTGCGGCGTCAGCACGATCCGCGGCCGAGATCTCAAGGGGGGAGGCTGAATCAGCCCCCCCCCCCCCCAGTCTTATTAGGGATCAAAATAGCCCAGTCTAATTAGGGTTAAAGTAACTTAAAGTTTAAATCTATGAATACCTGGGGAAAAAAAACGGTTGATAACCAAAATCACAATTTTTTTTCTTATTCTGAAAATTGCTGATGGTTCTATTCAGGAAGTCTGACTGCATTTTATTCAAGAGTTTATGATCACAAGCAACTAATGGGCTCTGATAATGAGACAAGGGATCCATATACGTTGATAACTGTCAATATCATAATCACACTATCTAAATTTATGTGATAAAATTGAAAAGATGGCAACAATGTTTCATCATAATGGCTATATTGTTTTTTTAATGAAAGTTATGGATGCTGATGAACCAGCAAATGTTGGTGCTATCAAGTAACCCATCTCCTTGATCATATCATACATATACCCTCCAAAATGAACTACAGTCTTCTTTTTGTATTGACTTACAGATTGGAACAGATGTTGAGCATTTTAGCAAGACAAAAGCAGCAATCTACACGCAACCATTCTTGCTTGTTTTGGTGCATGGGGATGATGCTAAGGAGCACTTCTTGATCTTGGACAATACCAGCATTCCCGTTGGAAGTGATTCTTTGGATGCCTTCGACAAATTGTACAAGTCATTTTACATCTTTCATGTTGATTACCCCGCATGCTTGGAGTCGTTCTACAACTTCTTTGACGGTATTATTTACGAAATTTCCACCCAAGTAAAACCCACTGTGCGGGCAAAATATGCCCGAATGATGGCACTGTCCAATGTTGAGTGAAGCCGAATGTTGGCACTGTCCAGTGTTGAGTGAAGCTAAGAATACCAAGCCATCATGTACCAAATGGTGGGATTTTGCTAACTTTGCGGAGTAGTTTGTAGACTTTTGACAAAATTTTAAAGGTATTGTATTTCCACAAAAATTCCAGATAGGGTAGTTGTTCTTATATGCCACATGGCTAACTTTTAGCATGTTTTTTTTTTGCCCATGTTGGTGTTATTTCTTGTCTCTAAAACACTGGCATAGCTTTGTTTGTAGTTGTTACTTGATTAACAATTTATAACTTACCAATTTGGCACTGTCCAGTGTTAAGTGAAGCCGAATGTTGGCACTGTCCAGTGTTGAGTGAAGCTAAGAATACCAAGCCATCATGTACCAAATGGTGGGATTTTGCTAACTTTGCGGAGTAGTTTGTAGACTTTTGACTAAATTTTAAAGGTATTGTATTTCCACAAAAATTCCAGATAGGGTAGTTGTTCTTATATGCCACATGGCTAACTGTTACCATGTTTTTTTTTTTGCCCATGTTGGTGTTATTTCTTGTCTCTTGAACACTGGCATAGCTTTGTTTGTAGTTGTTACTTGATTAGCAATTTATAACTTACCAATTTGGCACTGCCCAGTGTTGAGTGAAGCTAAGAATACCAAGCCATGTACCAAATGGTGCGATTTTGCTTACTTTGCGGAGTAGCTTGTAGACTTTTGACAAAATTTTAAAGGTATTGTATTTCCACAAAAATTCCAGATAGGGTAGTTGTTCTTATATGCCACATGGCTAACTGTTACCATGTTTTTTTTTTGCCCATGTTGGTGTTATTTCTTGTCTCTTGAACACTGGCATAGCTGTGTTTGTAGTTGTTACTTGATTAGCAATTTATAACTTACCAACCTATTGAACTCCCAGTCAGCTCACTAAGCTGACCATTGTTATAAATGTTGTACCATATGGTTGGGTTGGTGAGGGCTATTATAACTTTCAAAGTAGTTTGCCCATCATCTGTCAGTATAGACTACAGCGTAGTGATGAAACATGTCAAGCGTAAAAGATGGTGCCACTTGCAACACACAGCACCAGCATACATGTATATAGAGATGTGATCGGCAAACTATAATACATAGGGCTGTTACAAATACTCAAATTAGTATTTTAAGTGTTCTGGCACTTTTTGAGTACTTTGGCAGTTTTTTAGTATTTTGCATTTTTTTTTATTTTCTAAAATTTTTAAATTTTTAAACCCAAATTCATTCCAACTTCCAAAAATTGATTCAGATTGAAGAAAAACAGATTACAACACATCAATTATAACTCTATCTGATCAGAAATACTGCAAAACCATGACAAAGCTAATTGCACTTTAAACGTGAAAAACTCTTCGGGAATGGAAACAAAGTACTTGAATACTTGAGATACTTGAATATAGGCGCTGCCAATATTTTTATCGTAGTTGCGCAGGAATCCACTACTCAAATTATTGGACGTGCCTATCTTCAAGAATCTTGTATGATGGCACACAAGATGCCCAAAACTAAAATTCCCCTTTTATTCTCTAATTTGAGCATTTTGGCTCCTGAGTGAATTTTATTTAGAACAAAGAGATTTAATTAATCAAAATTCTCAGGTGAGCGTTAAGCCCCCTGGGGCTCTTGTTTGACTGCTTAACAGAAGATTGTATGTATCTCGGCTTTTAGACCTCTAATGAACATCATATAAAGTTTATTGGGGAGCTAAAACTTTTATCTCAATCAATTTTTAAATATTGACATATCACAAATATGTCTAATATTACTGTATATTTTTGATTGAATAACTTTTTTGGTTAAAGTCTGTGTATAAATAATTGAAATCCAGTGTTACTGAATAAGAATGAGAAATGGGGAAAACAGACAGGGATTTTTGTTTAGAGTATCCAGTATTGTGTCATAAAGAATGCGCGAGTTCCATATTTTTATCGTAGTTCCACCGGCATCCAAATGTTGGACCCGCCTATCCGTTATAAACTGACACAATAATGGATACTCCAATACCTGTCTTAAACTCTAAATCCTGGGTAATGATAGGTAGATAACATTTGCATGTTTGTTTGTTGATCCTCGTCTAACGAAGGGGGGGGGGGTGGTATCCACCCTCTTCTAGTTTTTTTTTAACACCCTTTCATAACCCCCTTTTTTGTATGTATGTATTATTCTGTCAGGTCTCCGCACATGGCTTGTCTTGTCTTGTCTTGCCTTGTCTTGCCTTGTAGTGTCCTGTAATGTATTGTTTTGTCTTGTCTTCTGCTTTTGTTTGTTCGGTGGTGCAACATTTCACAGGCTTTTGCCTTCCGTTGCATCTCCACTGTCTTGTGTCTTTCTTTTTTTTTGGAAAAAATACATTTTTGATGTTAATTTTTTTTAATTGAATTTTGAATTGAATTGAATAATTAATATATATATATATTTTTTTGTAAATGTAATTTTATTTGCATTGTTAATCTTCAAAATTAAGATTTTAATGATTTAATAAATGCAACTTTGCAAATTTGTTCCAATCAAAGTAGTTGCAAATAGTGGTTTCTTGCATGTTGTTCTCCATTACGTCATAAAAGGAGCAGATTAAACCACTCTTTATAAGAGTGAAATTTGCACTCTTTACAAGAGTTACCCTTATCCCTCCTAGCTCATTTAGAGTGAGCAAGTCACTCTAATAAAGAGTTAACAGTTCACTCTTTTCTAAGAGTGAATTATGTCACTCTTTCTTAAGAGTGAGATTCACTCTAAAAGATTGGTCACTCATACGGCTCTTTGAAAGAGTGAACTTTCACTCTTTTAGAGTGGTTTTTCACTCTTCCACATTTAGAGGTTATAGTATTTTCAAAATGAGAAAGAATATGTATACCATAACATGAGGTTTTGAATCTGACATAATATGATTTGACGGCAAACAATGTTGTGACACCCTTCAAAAGGAAATGGTATTATAACTCACAAGTTCCCCCCCCCCCCCCCCCTACACACAGACGCTCCCCAACGAACAGGTAGGCCGCTTGCTGGCATTTTTCCTAACTTCAACGCCATATCCGTTGAACTGAATGCAAGAAATAGCAACCTGAGAAGCGTAAAATGATACTGACCCCACAAGCAACCTTTGCAAGCCAACCTTATCAACCTGAACATGCTGAATGCGCGAATCTGGAAAAAGAGTGTGGTAATTCGGAATTTGAATGCATTTTTGTAGTAGCCTATAGTTGAAACGCTTAGCATCTAAATTAAAAAAAAAAAGTTTGCCTGGGCATGGCGTTATGATTATAAGAACTTAAACAACGGCTGTCGGCGAGTTTATTCAGATTACCGCTAAACAGAAATGTTCAACAAATATCTGTGATCTATCCATAAAAGAGACCAGCTAGCTGAACTAACTTCTGACCACTATTGGTGATCTACCATGCAAAGTAGGGGGAAGATAACCTTTAATACCTCAGCCACACCACCAAGCTGACTCCAGACAGACTCCACACCGAACGATTCTTGGTCATAGGCGTAATGTAACTTTTTTGTTCGGTCTGGCTTTCGGTCTGGCGTCGGTCTTGTTGGTGTGACTATGGTATAATGATAATGGAAGGTCCATTCTGACATTTGTTTGAATAAAACTGAGAAAATGAGGGAAAGCGATCAATGAAAGTTTGATCAAATTCGGTTTGAGCATACAAAATTTATGGAATTATGAACATTAAATTATTTCGCAACTGCTTTTTTTGGAATAGTACTAAACCTAGAAAAAATGTGTAGGCGGAAATTATTCATGAAACAGTGAGTCATAAATCCTGTTCAATATTTACATAACTTTGTAATCCATTGTTCATGTGCTCTGAATATACTGTATAGCTTGTGGCACATAATTATTGTTTCTCTGTATGAGCAGAAATGTAGTCTATAAATGAAGCATGTTTACTTTAATATAGGCGTACGAGGCGGGTTGGGGAGGCTGGGGGCTGCTACACCCTAGTGTATTTAAAGTGCCGATGTTCGGGCAATCACCACCTCATATTCATCCTCATACATGGGCTTCGAGATTGGAGTCCCGGCAAAATATCGACTGATTTGGTTAAGAAAAAGAAAGAAGAAGAAGAAGAAGGAAAAAAAAAACAGGCTAAGCAGCCAAGTTTAAACTCCACCTTGATGAGAGTTAGTCCACTTATATTCGGAATATTAAGCATCAACCTCCTCATTCCGTTCGGATTAGCATGATAACTAAATGACTGAACTAAAACGATAACTAAATGACTGAACCACAATCATATCATCATCAAGTAAATTCCATTTCATTTCATTCATTCTAACTACTTTTCCAGCGAATGTGCTCAAAATAAAGAAGTGGACACGTAGCGCTCGATAAAAGGATGGATCGCATTTGCCTGATCAAAACATTTTACTATATAACAATTTAGTATAAGCAGAAAATAAATGAAACAATGGTGAATCAGGGAAATGTTTCCCCGCGTGAATCAAATGGAGAGGGGGAACGTGACATTAATTAAATGAAGACATATTTAGTTCATTTTGGTTTATTGATAAAAAACAATACCTTGAAAAAAACAGTCCGGAGACTGATACATACAAAGGTTACGAATTTACATAGATAGACAAAGGGAGACGGCGATGGAAAGAGAGGGAAAGAGAGGGAAAGAGAGACAGAGACAGAGACAGAGACAGAGACAGAGACAGGGACAGAGAGAATGAAAATGGGCTTTTATCAAAACAATTGTATTAATAATCATGTATGATGAAGCAGACACAAAAATGTAACAAATAGACACAGGTTAGTGGTGGGGAATACAATACAATGTGCGGGTTGAATGATTTGTTAATGGCTTGTTGATATACGTTTTCAAGTTGGATAGTTTCACGCTCTTAATCTCAATTGGATTTTCTTCTTTTTTTTTTGTTAACAAAATTAATGATCTATTATGGTTCCTTTGATATCGCTTTTATACAGACTGTTAGTACAGCGACTTGATGCTAGTTCTAAACCATTTAAATGACTAAAATGTACTATGTAATAAAATAATGTGCAGAATCGGTACACAGACATTTTTCAATCCGAATCAGTTATATCGGGAGGAGAGACCAAGTGTTACAGTGATTCAGTTCGCCCTTCTCCTTCCAGGCACAGGCGACGCCCAATACGTGATAAATAATAATATTTATCATGTTTATTATCTTCAAAACTCAAAAACTCAAAAAAGAAAAAGGGTTTTTCCTCACTCTACATCAGAGTGATTCAAACTGAGTGAAAACATTGCACTGATAAGACGGTCTGATTGATTGCTTTACTTGTTATTATACTTAATCATTTTAGTTACACTAAGTTACATACATATATTTTACAATTATCTTGATACATTACATTGTTTAAAATCCACAATCATAAACTTTGATTTGAATTTCAGGAAGCAAGACAAGCTTTCTTTTCGTCAGAAAAGGTGAAGCAATATTACAAATTTGGGTTCAAGCCGTCCTTTGCGCCGCCGAGGTGAATCCTTATTCTGTCATACTTCCTTTACATTCGCTCGATTGCGAAAGCCCACCTGAATTTTAGGTCCAAGGACGAGTAAAAAAAACATTGAAGTAAATCAACCGCTGCTCTCCTATTACAAATATTTTTTGTTCTGTTAATTACCTAATGCAAATAGATTGTACAGTACTTGTATTGGTGCAATCTTATTATCATTATTATGTTTATTGAAAGCGCGGTAACATATTTCATTTTTTGGTAGATTTATCTGGAATTCCCCGATGATATCATTAACCCATATTGTAAACAATTAAAGCTGTGAACAAACACGAAAGTCATTGTAGATTACAGGAAATGAAATTTGGTTTCATCGTATTTACTTTGCTAATTATGCCAATATGCATAGAGTTTCATATTTTCCACAATACCCTATTCAAACGTAAACAGTTTAGTCCAAAAGTCTTTAAGTTGAGTTATTTTCGAATGGTTGGCGTCCATGAAAAGCGCTCGTCATTGTATATATACTTTGACCATGTTGACATGGGAAAATGAACTATGTTTTTACCCTCCTAGAAATGAAACGCGTCGTGACTCGTGTTTGCAATGAACAAGATAATTTGGTTTTGACGGCAACATAATCCCATTTAGTTCTTATTGTGCGTCCTATAACAATCACTACATTTTCGAATATCTAAATTTTGGTTTTGTACATAACTTTCATCATCATCATCATCATCATAACCGTCATTTTGAATAACAGGTATATTATTTCACTGTTAATGTCGCGATTTCAAATTTCTTTGTATATTGTCTGTGTGAAAATAGTTCACTTGGCCTACCCTTTACCAATCGTAATCGGAGTGTTCAGAATTTGTGTTGACTGTTTTGATATAGACATATTTTCATATACTCATTACGTTAGTGTCCATTTAGGGGGAAACAAAATTGTGTTAGGTGCATAGATCAATTTCGTTATCGAATATCTTGACCAACATTTGTCCTTTTACTCCTAGTGGCTTGGCAGAAGGAAAATGAAGAATAATAACGGACCAACCGCTTCGGTTGTCCAGTTTCTCCTCATTCTTTGGATTTCATCCCTCATCCATGGTGCGGTTGGAGGTAAGTAATTAAATAAAGAACACAGGTTAAACATTTACGCTTATTTGGGATATGCCTACCTATCAAACTGGGTGAATAGGAACTATAAGGGTGAATAGGGAAACATTTGTGGAATTTCCTCTTTTTTCCACAAGGAATGATGAAGATAATTTACAATTATTTTATTATTTTATTATTATTATTTTATTCATAATGGCAACAATGGGAAAAGCTTTAATGCGTAACGTTTTATCATGGAATACCTAGGTTAGCAGATGGAAGGTTTTTTTTTTAAAATTAAGCAGTAACATTTTGAATCTTGAGACATGATCCTCTGGTACAGCATAAATCTAGAAAGTCGAAAAGGGTCTTTAGGCCCTGTTTTTTTGAAGCGAACCGTGCCGTAGCGTACCGTGCCAGGATGGTTAGAAAGGGAGCGTTCAGGCGCTTAATTGGGAAGCGTACCTCGAAGGTACGTATTCGGTACGCTTCGCGCTCGAATCCGGGGGGGGGGGGGATGATACGTTACGGTTAGGTGAGGAATTTGGCGCGCTATTCAACACGACTATCGCGCCCTGGGCTCGGCTGATATCATCACGCTCAATGGAGCTCTCGATCACTGCACTACACTGTATTGCTAATAAACTCATGCAGTACGTGAATAAATAACATGTAATTTAGCGCGCTCGTTCCATAACCACTTCCGGTACGGTACGGTTTGCGTCATTAAAGGGAAAGTTCACCCTAAAGATTACTAGAGTTTAAAAAATGCAGAAAAAATAAAGAAAAATATTGGCGAAGGTTTGATGAAAATCGGTCAAATAATAAAAGAGTTATGACTATTTAAAGTTTTGGATTCGTGACGTCACATGCGAGCAGCTGCCCATTGGTCATGTAATAAATATTCCATATATTCACCTTTTTTTTTACGTTCCACGATAAATTAATATTGTTTCTTTTCAGAATCTAGTATTGAATAACATTTCTGACAATATATCAAATGCACAGACGAAAATATTCTAAATTTTCTGAGAAAACTGTATTTTATGGAATATTTATCACATTACATAATGGAGGAGCTGCTCGCATGTGACGTCACAAAATCAAAACTTCAAAAGTCCATAACTCCGTTATTCTTTAACGGATTTTGTCCAAACTTTCGCCAATATTTTTCTTTATTTTTTCTGCATTTTTTAAACTCAAGTAATCTTTGGGGTGAACTTTCCCTTTAAAGCTATGCTACTTCATGCAATACTATACAATATGAGTCAGAAAAAAAGTGGCTATTGTTTCAAGATCGAGCTGCAAATATGAAATAAAATAACATACTTATAGTAGAGTCACTCCTTCAGCCTCTTTTGGTACCATTTGGTTGGGCAACTCTTCACAGTTGACTCCACAGGGGTAAAATAAGGTGTATTTTGTAAAAATCACACTTGCGTCAACTTAAGGTCTTTCTTGGTTTCGGAGATGATACAATAACGTCATGGATTTGATGTTATAATATTACCTAACCTTCATTTCAAATACAAATCTAAATACAAATATGAATACGTTTGATTTTTTTTTTTTTTTTGATTTTTTTTTTTTTTTTGGGGGGGGGGGTTGTTGGTTATTGGATATCTTGAAAAAAAATCTTTCAGTCGATTGCACTAAAAATGCATCAAGACCAGCAATGAGCAATCGAAACAATAACCAAACTTTAAAAAAAAAATTATACAACACCTCCGACTTCAAATTAATATTCATTGTAATTTGAATTTGACGGTTTTGCACCACATATGTTACGTTCAAGATCGTTACACAATCGACTCCATACCACCAAAGCCTGGATTTGGCTTCTTTTGCAGTCAAATAGAGAGATGTTTTACCAAGATATCCAAGTTCAGGGGCGGATCCAGTATTTTTTGTATTTATTTATTTTTTTTTTTGGGGGGGGGGGGTTCGGTTTCCCTCCATAATTCTTTGACAAAAAAAGTGTTTCCGTTCTAAAAAGGGGGGAGGGGCACAAACAATAGTTTTCTTTCAAAGGGGAGGGGGGAGCACAGGCCGGGATTCCCCCCCCCCCCCCCAAACCAAAAGAAGCGGGAAAATTGTTTGTACTGGTATACACTTTTTAAAAAATCGTTGAAATTACTCAAAAAAACGTTCTTCAACAAATTGCCTTGATTATTTTAAGTATTTGTAACAGGGAATTTTAAGTAGAATTTACTTATTGCGCTTAATAAATTTTTACTCATTGTGCCTAATAAATTTTTACTCAGTTAAATTGAGTTACATTAACGTAAATAATTTAGTATTGTAATCATGATTAAAAACAATCGTATGACATGATTAAACTTGTACCCATCTACCATTCACTGACACTATTTTAATTCAGGTTTCAGCCAGTAATATCTACCACCATCACCAGCAAACACTATTACATTCGCTTTAATTTGACATCGACTGAAAGGGATCCGAATTTTATATACACTTGATCGCAGCATCTTAAAAAGAAAATTGGTTGACAATTTTCCAGAAATATCAAGTTTTGATTTGTTTTGAATTGAGTGACAATTAAAAAATTGTCTGATCTTCTTATCCTTGCTTAAATGAATTAGGAAATATTTTAAAATACTTAAATTTTCATTAAACCACACACACACACACAAGGTTTTAGTTAGAAAAATATAATAATTTGGTCTAAAAGAATATTCATGATTTATGATAATACTTATATTACGCACTGCATCAGTCTTTACTTTAAAAAAAAGATAAATACAATCAACATGAATTGTTTAAGTATACGTATAAGTTATTACTTTGAGTTAACATTACTAAATTAATACAAGTTGAAATTACTTGAATGTTCTTTTGTATTTAATTTTACTTTAAAATTTCACGTATATTCTACTAAATTGAAAGTCTGAGTTAGTAAGACTTATATCGAGTGGGAAAACTTATGTTTTTAAGTAAATTCTACATGGGAAAAATAAGTAAAATTTACCTATGGGCATATTATTTTTTACAGTGCATGTCAAATTATTTCATACTTCAAATTCTACAAACGATGGAAATTTTAAAAAGTGTAATTTTCCTACTCGCACTGTATAGCCCTGCGTATAGGCCTGAATTATCGACTATTTGTCGACTAGGTTACAGGTTAATTGATATTTTTTTCTACAATCTCGATGCTTAAAACAATTCATGTGTCACTTCGGCCTCTGGACCCACCCAATTAAGATATTGTTCATTTTGAATCTTGTTGGTGGAAACAACATTGAATATTTTATAGAATACTTCGACATTATTTACACAGAATTGGTGGAGTTCATTCTTTTTCAAAGTCCTTACATATATTAAGAGCGCATTCATTAAATATTGGGCAATACAAAATAGACAATAGAAGGCACGGCGTAACTTACATTGACTTAAGGTTCTCGCATGATACGATTTTCTACGCCAAAAAACGGGGAAAAAACGTACGGAGGCAAGACTGATTTAATCAATTACAGTGGCTTTTCGCCAGTCTGTAATTCAGGAGGAGCCTTTAATAGCTTGGTATGCCATAAGATAACTTTGCAGTGTCATAACATAGCTGAGCAGTGCTATAACCAGTCAGGGAGACTCCCGAGTTTTCGGGAATGATCAAAGTCCCCAACAAAAGGGACGATTGGCCTCAATGAATCATTCATGACCTTTCACCGCTTTCTGACCGTTGATCTTCATGTATAAAGTGAATGGCAATCCTACACCGTTTTGACATACATATCTTTAAACATTCACCACAAAAAACTCTCATGGAAAGGTGATGTTGAAATTTCAGTCAATGAAAGATAGATAAATAAAGTTTATCTCCTCCAAAAATCAGGATTCACAAGCCATGTGGAAAATTCGTAATTGAAGGATGGAAACATTCGAAAATGTATTTTTTGAATCTGCGTGACACAGATTCGTTCAAGGCGTTCTTAGTTTGCTGCAGCGATGCAACGAAACGCACTGTGCCTGTAATGCCCTATGCATAGGCTGTGTGTACACCATACACACCATACGTGTGTGCATGTTACTGTGTGCGGGCCTCCGCCATCCCGCTCGATGCGGAGCTCTGTGTATACGTGTGTGTATATTTCTTTCTCTCCCTCTCTCTCCCTCTCTCTCGCTCTCTCTTGCGCTTCAGTGTACCCTAAAACGCGGGATTACGGGACGTCATAAGATTCGGCTATCTCCCTGACTGATAATATAGCTCTAAATGGTGCTCTCACACTAGAGCTACGGTCGACCTACCTTGCCTACCGTTATGACTTTTGAAGTCGGTAACATGACCGTCGGGTGTTTGTAACAGTTTGTAACGGTCGTTACTACGGTATGTAACGATCTGTAACCGTTTGTAGCTGTTGTTATTACGGTGTGTAATGGTCTGCAACGGTGTGTAACGGTCGTTACTACGGTCAACAACGGTCTAAAACCGTCTACGACGGTCTCGTACTCGTACATGGTAGTGTCTCTCGAAGAGACACTACCATGCACTACACACTTTTGTAACCTTCAGCACAATCTTAATTTTTTTATCATGCCTTTCGGACTTAAGCCCTTATCTTTCTGCTTGGCGACATCAGTCAGTTTCCAAAACCTGTCTTCGTGAAGTTGAGAAGCGGCTTGACTTTGCAGGCCTCATATGCTGCAGCTTTCTCAGTCAAAAGTCTTGTTTTCTTGGCGTTCTTCTTGTGATCATGGTGTCTCCTGTCATAGAGGCATGGGGTTTCCTCCAACCAGTTAGTAAAGTCATCTTTCTTCTCCTGTTCAAATGGGTAGGCCTTTTCCTTCCCCTTCCTGGAAGCAGAACCAGACGCAGCAGCAGCAGGCTCCCCATCCTCCCCCATTTCCTCCTCTTTTTGGTCCTCCTCCTCTAGGTCAGGATCATCCTGTGTTAGCTCAGGCTCAGCAGGCACTTCCCATTCCTCTGCCTCACTGTGTTCGGGGTCTCCAGCAGGAGGGGAGGGCTTGGGCATTTATCCTTCTCCTCCGCTGGGGTTGGCTTTCTCCTTGGTCTTGGCATTTTCAGTGTTGTGTAGAACTTTGTGTACCTAGCGATTAAAAGTCGTAGCGAAGTCTGAGCAGACCGACGCGCACAGATGTACATGTAATTACATGCGATAGATCACGTGATTCGAAAGTAGTTTTTATCGTGTTGTAAGGATTCATGGATGACTATTCCGTTCTACAGTATTCATAATACCACGAGTTATATTTGACGGAAACGAAACACTTACTTTGGTTATGACGAACCATCAAACTCAGGCAACATGGTGGACATTGAGACGATGTTCCGACTTATCTGGTATGGTTGGAAGGCAAGGGTCCCTTAACCATTGATCTCCAAGTAAGATTTACGTAGAGATCGGTGCCCTTAATACAAAGGTTTGCAATCAATCGCAGATTTGAAACGGCCGTTTTGATTGGTATTTAGGGGTCATCATTTTGAACGAGATGTTCATGAGACAATGATCTAGATTAGCGATTGATTGCAAGCCTTTGTGTTACGGGGCCCAGGGTGCCGTTGCATAAAACTTGCTATTATAGTAACTTTGCTATTATAGTAACTTTTCATGGAATACTGGATTTTGATTGGCTCTTGAGCAAGTTACCATGGTAGTTACCATTGATGGCAAAGTTACTATAATAGTAAGTCTTTATGCAATGGCACCCAGATCATCAAATTCGCCAAGGGAAGGTCCTTTATATTAAGATGATCTTTGAATGTTTCCAGGACTATCACATGGTGATAAACCGTAAACCTTTCTATAATCCTTCCACCATCAAAACATTCAAAGATCATCTTACTCAGCTCTACGGGGAGCATATCCACCAGTCGATAACAGTTCTTTTACGAGCTTCCAAAACTCACGAAAGATCACAAACAGTCCTTTTCAGGACTATCACATGGTGATAAACCGTAAACCTTTCTAGAATCTTTCCACCATGAAAACATTCAAAGATCATCTTACTCAGCTCTACGGGGAGCATATCCACCAGTCGATAACAGTTCTTTTAAGAGCTTCCAAAACTCACGAAAGATCACAAACAGTCCTTTTCAGGACTATCACATGGTGATAAACCGTAAACCTTTCTATAGTCCTTTATATTGTATTAAACTATAGACTCTACCTTCCCAACACCACAACCCGTGATGAACACATGGGCTTTCCTGCATGGAAACTGCATAGTCATAATAATAATCTACATACCAGGTCTGCAAAGTATATCTGAAACTGAAAGTTTGCACAATAATTGCAACAATCCAGATCAGACTATCTCACATATAGTTAACATACAAATTTCAATCAAAAGTGGCAGAAGAAATCCACAATCATGATATTTTACATGGCTTTTCAACATGCACCTAGACATTAATTTTTGAGACATCTGAAAAATATACTGTAAAGGGATTTTTTGTTCTCGGATAGTAGAGATACATTCCAGTATCATCCATTGGGAAGATTTCCATGTTTTCCTGTCGATCACCTCTCATCAGCAATAATATTATTTGTGTATCTGAACAATTAAAAGGAAATGCATCATCTTATTATAATACCAGATGTTTATTTCTACAACTTAAAGGGCTGCGTTATTACTCAATTAGCCAGTGACAGATTTTGCCTACTTGGATATCCATATGAGCATAATGAGTGAGACGTAAATGTATGGCGGAGAATAACTTATGCTGACGCTATCTGTTAACTTGATGTACAATAAAAATGATGTAAAAGCTTCAGAATCTCAGTAACAATCGATCATTACCGGTAATGCAAGCCAAATGATAGTCCACTTGTCCAAGTGCATTACTACATCATCAACAGCCCAACAAGACTGTCACAGACGTCAGTACTATGCATAGGTTCTATGGACATCCTGAACTGTAGCACCTCGAGTCATACGACGTAATGTAATGTATTTTTAGTAATTCAACATTCAACTAAAACGTAAAGAAACTAAACAAATCATATCTAAACAAAGTACTATTCATTATATCTAGGTCAACTTTGACCTTGAAATGACCCCTTCTGACCAATACATGAATGATCTCAGAGATTAGTTCTACACACCCAAAGCCCCTTCATTTAAACATTAGACATCTATAACAGTTTTAAACTTTAACGTATGCACATTCATGTACACATGTAACAAATTTGACCTTTATTTGACCTTTATGATCTAAACGTGACCTTAAAATGCAAAAAAAAAAAAAAAAAAAAAATGCATTGGAAATGAATTCTACGTCCCTCGAAAGCCCTATATATATGTTTCATACACTAGTTTGTGACATGTAGTTCAAAAGTTGGGTTTCAACATGGCTATCAGGCGCCATTTGGGATTTGTGCAAATTATTAAAATTGCTCAAGGTTGCCCTTTGGGCAACAAAGCTGAAATTGTTCTAGGACCACATAATATCACAAATCAACAACAACAAAAAAAAAACAACAACAAACAAACAAACAAACAAACAACCCCCCCCCAAAAAAAAAAAAAAAATCTGTGTACGCAACTTTTCTAGGTTCATGAAATGTCAAGCCGACTATTTGATGTGACACTATTACCTATATTCATTAATATCTAATAGGCCATTTTCAAGATGTATTCAAATGTGTATACGTATGCCTAGAGACGAAAGAATGCATGCACCTGTTACAAGCCATTTTTGATATTTCAGTAGTCAGAATGCACACATTAAGCGTTACTAGGTCGCGTAAACATTTTAGTTGGCCCTACCTAGCAAAAATTAATACATATAATCTGCATTCTGACTATTGAAATGCAATAACTCGTTACAAGTGATGGTAATATTAGCTTTTTATCGGGGATTTGAAAAACGGCAGCGCATTACATTTGAATGATTTACGAAATGGCGTATTGTCGCACGTCGAAGATTGTGGCTGGCCCTTATCAACAACAGGAGCAAAATCCTTGAATTTCTAGAAAATAAACTATAAATGAAGAATGAGGAATGTATATCAAGTAGTCTAAAAGGGTTTTCTCTGTTTAGCATTTTAATAAGTAGAGATCAGTACATTAGATTGGATTGTAATTTTGTATTCTAACAGAAACGAGAACTGGGAGCCCCACTCCTAGCGAATTACCAACTACCAGAACTACAGCGACTGATCAAACCCTGTCAGGTAAACTTTTTTCCCTTTCCCCACAAATACAGTAGAGTGGCCAAAGGTGAGGGGCATTTGACCCCCCCCCCCCCCCCCTTATTGGTCCTGGGGAGTTTTGTCGTTAGAAATGACCAGACAAAGTGACTTGAATGTTGAAATAACGTGAGTTATCAGTGAAAGATAGATATTTACTGACATGATCCCAAAGGAAGCTACACTGCAAAAACTAGGGTGTTGAATTAACACCAATCGGTGTTCATATATGACCGTCGGTCATATATGAACACCGGTTGGTGTTGATTTAACACCCCAATTTTTGCAGTGTACGTTTTAATGCTTTATCATTATATCTGAACTCTTTGCTACATAAATACTCTTCTATGGGATATGTGCGTAGAATATGTGCCAAATTGCACAATGGCACAGTAAGTGTTAACTTAGATCAAAGAAGCAACATAGCAATAAAATTCTTTTGGATTTTACAGACAAAATAATTTGAAAATTACGTAGATTATGCATGGATAAAATGATCGCTTTACCGCCATTGGTATGTAGAATGTCTGAACTCTTCCACTTTGATCTTTTACACAAAAATGCTTCTGATTTTAAAAAATATATCCGTAAATTTGGTGACATTACGGATTATTCTGACATAGTTCCTAAGAATCACTGATCAGAATTATTGAAATATCTTATGTTCTTGTTATTGTCATGATGTATTGCGTTCACAAAAACCTTGAAAATGGCGACATGGGGAATGTATTTGACACAACATATGTTGAGTTTACAAAAAGACAAGCATAATTTTTTAGAGATAATGGAGAAAATATGAAATTTTGAGTAGAAAACACATGGAGAGTTGTCCTCACTCTACGTGTCACTTTGAAGCAACATTGCCAATTTGAGGATCGCCATAGAAAGTAAACTGAGACTTTTCAAACTTTCATAACTTTCTCATTTCTTAACCGATTTTGATGGAACTTTTTTTTAACTTACTTCTCTCTATCCTCTCTTTTTATTAAAATGGATTTTCCCCCAGGGTTTCATTCCCCTTTAAAAATGTCTTTATGAAACCCCAAATGAATTAAGCTCAATGGAAAGACTGATGAGTTAATGAAAATACATACTTCCATCCTGGCTTCAAAGTGACATCATATTTATGAAACACTGTACCTTAGATGGAAGTGGTTTCGTATGATGGAGTCCTGCCAGGAAGTGTTGGTAGAACAGCAATGTCCGCTTACCATGTTGTGGGTACTTGACTCCAAATGTGTAAATTGCAGCAAACACAGCCACACAACCAAGAGAAACTGTACTGCATGAGCACAGCACTTCACCATCCATGTGGATGCAGATGTCTTTACTAGTCAATAGGTTTCCCCGAATGACAAGGGTTGGCGTTGGTACTAGAAAAATGAGTAAATGTACAATCTGATTCATACATGTAATGTGTAATGTGTATTTCCCATTTATAAAGTGCCACTCTTCGTAAAAAACATTGAAATTTAATTTTATTCAATAATAAGGACATTATTTTACAATACAAGTATTATAAGTCAAGCCTTTTTTTTTTTTTTTATAGATCAATTAAATGTGTTCATCAAAACATTAGAGCCTGGTTGGTTAGAAAACTGTTGGACCAGCAACACATCCTTCTTCTTAATTAATTGCCTAGTGGATTTGGCACCCTATAAATCCTATTATTATCATAGTATTATTATTATTATTATTATTGTTATTATTATTATTATTATTATTATTATTATTATTATTATCATTACTATTATCATTATTATTATTATCATCATCATTATCATTATCATTATTAAGCAAGTTTCCAGTTTAAATATGAACAACTCGAGAGTTTAGATTTTCACACAACTTGAAAGTGTACCAAATGCAATCATGACAGCACTTATTTCCATCATGTCAGTTCTGTACCTTGTCAATGACATATCTTTCTCTCCAAGTATCAGGGGGAACAGGAGGCAGCAAACTGCAACTGTCAGGTCTAACATACAAAATATATAGAAAATGCATAAATTTTCAAAATGCATTTCTAATAAACATTCAAGATTAAGTATAATTTTTTTGTCTGACTTAAAATCTGAAAAGGCATAATACAGGAGCTTGCTTGGTATCTGTGTAATTAACACAAAAATATTACATTTCAGCCTGGCAGGCACATTCCACAGATACATGACAAGCTCCCCTAATGTGTCTTGTCCAACAGGTGCAGATTGACAATGGGTGTGTTGACATAGTTGGCTACTTTTGAGAAAGCAACACATTTTTCACAATTTAATAACTTATTATTCAAAAGACCCATTAATACCAAACTGCACCTCAAGAAGATTATTATACTCAAAATTATATCATGAAAATTTGAATTGAATTGAATAAAACCCTTTTGAGTTAATGACTGTATCAAAGTCAGAAGGTATAAAAATGTTTTTTCTTTTACAGCATTTTGGGGGGCAAAGCATTGTCAAAGGGCACTTTGGGGTTTTCGTTTCAGGGGGGCTGACACCCCCTTCCCAATGGACAATTTTGTCAGTTTTTATATTTTTGGAATGTACATCCATAGCTCTTCCTTCTGATCAAATGACACCCCATCCCGACAGAAATTTTTTTTCTCAGTTTTTTGTTTTTTTTAATGTCCAGTCATACTACTTCCTACTGACAAAGTCTGGTGCATGGGGGAGGTGGAGTGAAATCGACCTGACTTTGGGGTCTCTTTGGGGGAATCTGGGGGCTAAACCCGACGGCTAGGGTCAGGCTGACAACCTTTTTGTCAATGACTTAGATGGTCTAAGTAACTTTGAGTGGTAAAATCTTATGGGTAAAATGGTGTGACTATTTTGGGACAGGTTCCCAGACTAAAAAGATGATCCTCACTAAGTTTGCTTGAAATCCGCCCACTGGTTCAGAAGTTGAAAATAAAAATGTGATTTTCCCCCTTGCCTCCCCATTCCTCAGGGGGGCCACCATCATGAACAACTAATATTCTTTATCTACAAAGGTATCTACATACAACATTTCATAACTGTACTCCTACTGGACCTGAAGAAGATGTTTCAACTTTTCTTTTCGACTACTGAAAGCTTTGTTCTAATGTTTTTAATATATAACAGGACATAATCAAACTAGAATTTACCTTGCTGTTTCTTGGTGTTGGTCTCTTCATCAAACTCTACATGGTACTGCTGTAGGAGAGTTTTACAGGCACTAATCGATCCTGCTTCTCGCAGGAACTCGGCTGAGCTACCATCAATCAACTTCAGGATGTCTTTATGCACATCTGCAGCTCCATAATTTTGCATGAGTTCAGTAATGAGCTTGAAAATTGAAAATAGGAAGTGATAGGTATTGAATACAGTCAACTGTATTACAGAGAATATAACTGCAACTTCAAAGAAAAATCAACTTGTTATTTGATTAACCAATTACTCAAACTTTGTCTTAAATTGTACCAACCACCTGAAGAAAAAAAATAATTTGAGTACAGCTAGAAAGTATAGAATGAACCTTAAAGTGATTTGGTAACTTTGTAGAGGCTTGATAAAATCTGAGCTGCCTGGCCTTACATGCTATCAGTGTATGTAATATGGTGTAAAAATGAAGCCCAGGAAAAAAAAAAAGCACTTCAAAATCATCATGTGCTTCACAAAAGTAAACATATGCAAGTGACCGGAAATGCAAGACTCATTCCCCCCCCCCCCCATAGACTCAGTGTTAGACTAAAGCGTATGGCCATACGCTTTCGTAAATGGGAGTATTCAGTCATAGATATCTTAATAATAGCATTATATATTTGAAAACCTTTCTATGCCTGGCTATTTATTTATCCTTCTGAACATCATTATACAAGACAGATATCAAAATTCAACAATTTATTAAATCAAGCGTCCACAAACAAAGTTACCGAATCCCTTTAACGTGGCCTAGAATAGTATATTTATGTGTTGAACTAGCCTCGCACAACAACTTTTTTGAAAATGTTCATTTGCAGGCATGAATAATTATGTTGCGAAGAACAACTTATCATAGCTAAAGTCACTCATAGGCCCTTGCCTATGTGGGACTGTGTCCAATATTCACTGTTGCAGCAGTCAAAAACAAACAACAAAATTGCTCTAAGGAAGATTTAGTTTTCTTAAATTTGCTACGTTACCTGATTCAGGGACTCTTCAACTCTTACTGTGCCACAAATTTGGGATTCAGGACTGAAAGTGAAATTTTTAATAATTATTTTCCTTTCATGTATCAATGATGCAGACTTGAAAAAGGCCTGCTGATAGTCTGATACACATAAAAGCTATTGAAGCCTATTCACCTGTAAAATATAGTCTGGAGTACAAGGTTATCTTCAGATAAGCTTGGACATGTATAAGTGAGCTAAAATATTAATCTGACAAGATCCGTATTCCAACCAACTCCTTCAAGTTCAACAATTCTTTCATTTTGCCGTAATGAAATTTGTCTACAATCCACCCTGGTTTTCCAAACACAATACAGCTGGTGCAACAGCAACCAAGCAGCACTGCCATGTAAAACTTTTAAAACAGGAGGAAGGAAGTTAAAGAAAATTACAAGTACCATTCATTTTAAGTAGGCATTGAGGAAATTCGTTTGACTACAATCAGTCTATAGATCTAAGTTACAATACATGTAACGTTAGAACTCTAAGCATTTTTGCACCAATTTACAGAGTTCCTGTTCACTTCTATGCAATTTCCACTCTTGCTGTGTAGTGAACAGGTGAATCAAGTGTAGCCTATTATCTGCTGTGCATTTAAGTATACTGAAAGGATCTAACTTTTACATCTGAAAATTTCATATGTTTAAATAATTTTCAGGAATGTAACTTAGTTGAGGCCACAAAATTAGACCTCTGTTAGACTAACTTGTTACCACTGATTTTTTTCCCCTGGGCCTAGTAACAGTAACATTACAAGTTAGTTAGTCTTTTTTAGAATTAACATTTACAACTTGCAAAAAAGTTGTTTTTTTTGGGTGTTTGTGTCAGTTTTACGTCAGAATCAAGAAGTTGTCAAGATTAAGAAACCTGCCCAAATGTCGTGGATCATAGCAAGATCCAACTGCTGACGATAACAAAGTTAGACTAACTCTTGTAATGGTCAGTTCAGTTGTAACGTTAGAATCTTGGAATGGTTATGTGTACTTGATTGAATAGGCCTAACACTACACTGACAGTCACAGTAACACTGCCTAACGTCAATGACAACGTACATGACGTATGAACTATGATCTATACCAAATAATGTCAGAATTCGCAGGAACATACCTAAGTTACATGATTTATGCCATAGAATGATAAAATAAATCCACAAGGTTTGGTAAGTTTAGTGAAATTTTAGTCTTGATATGTGTCTCAACGTCAACAGTAGAACAATCCAACTGTCAATGTGTACTTACACTTACATATGTATAAGCTTCCGTACCGTACACTCACTCAGTCGTACCAACCTAACACAAGTACGTAGCCACATGGCATAGGTAGCTACACAAGGCATACAAGCTAAGCTAACGTTAAGTGTTCCGTTATTATTTTTTTTAATCCAGAATTAACCGTTAAAGTTAAAGTTAGGATCTACAGGATGTAGTGTGGTGGCTTTTTACTTAAGTACTAACAACACACTCACTTTTATCTGCAAAAATGGTCTGGAACCGGGAAGAATTTTGAGTCAGCTGCATGGCGTGTGATACGGTGTTAATGTTTCAGCTCGTACCGGTACTTACGTTGCCAATCGTAATTACACAAACTGAATTTTTAGACAAATTATGATCTATTATGTGGACTAAAACTAATAATATAAATATTGAGAGCTTAATATATTATATTATAAATTTGAGCAATATCTCAAGCAAGAAAATAAAATTGAAACCTTACCTTGTATATAAAAAAAAAAGGGAAAGTAACTGCAGCCAACGTATCTCTGCGCTGCATGTCATGATATGGTTGTCTGTCTTGATTGATCATAGGTCTGGATGTCCATTGGTCATTTGAAATTGGCGGTTTTTCGGTGTTGATGGTCTCATTCAATTCTTAATGCAATATGCGTCTCTCATTCTTTACAAATTTCCTACTTTTTATGAGGTGCAATTTGAGAATAAAAACTAGACAGTGAAGTGACTGTTTTTTTTTTTTTTTTTTAAATAAGTACAAAATTAAAACATGATACATTGACCCGATGTCAGTGTCTAAATGAGATATATCGTTCAAGAATACTTTGAGAAAGACTACGACAGGGTGCAGGCTCTGCACCCCTTGTAGGGTGAACCCTACAGGGTGCAGACTTGCACCGTGTGCTCGATCCTGCACCCTCAGGGGAGCAGATTATGCTCCCGGAGCTGATGCGCGCAAATCTGCACCCCAACTGCACCCTAATTTCTTAGTGTGTAGTTGTTGTTTCTCTTATCTTGCCAGGAGACCATAATAATATAATATGTAATATAACCGTCTGTATCTGAAAGGCATCACTGTGTTCTCCGTTAGCATGGTTAGTCCTTCCAGTGAACAAAATTCAAGAGTGCTAAATCACCTACGAATCTTTATTTTGTTCAAAAGAAACGGCATCTGAGATTGTTACAGGTAAAAAAAAAAACAACAAAACTTTCATCCTTACTCTTTTCATCTAATTAAATGACTTTAACCGTATTTGGAATTCAATAAAAAAAGAAAAGAAAGAAATGTGGATAGTTATAGTGTAATCTAGGACCCCATTCACACTCACATCATTAGAGCAGTCTATCATAAGCAGACATATCATGCAAACACGAATGCATCACAAATGCACACACAAACAGGCACAATAATGATCATGGTGTTCATTTTGAGTAAAATAAACATAAATAAAGAAACAATATTCTGATAAAATTTGCTTTGTCAAACTCTTTTATTTTTGACTTGCTGCTTTAAAGTGTTTAACGATCATGATATGATGATGATGTTAATTGTTCCTCAACATCCAAAAGTCCATCATGAAAATAATATGCGTAAATGTTTGTCAGCGTGGATCCTCTGCAGCTTTATTTGTGATCAGGAGTTAACTGTCTGTCCTGCTTATAATGAGTACACCATCAGGAAAAACTAAATGTGTGTGTGGCTTCTTTTTCCCCCTTCATTTTCCTGAGTGCGCGTGTGTGTGTGTGTGTGTGTGTTTAACTGTATGTGTGTTTTAATATATGTGTGTCATATTTAATTTTGTTGGCGACGGTTTGAGTGTCATTTGTATCTGCAAAGACCGAATTAATGCCCCTATTCAAAATGTTTTGTTCAAACATCACATAAGGAGTACGTTGGCGAAAGTTGATTTTTCCACTCTCGTAAACAATACTCGCTGTTCATCGAAGCGTAAACACACACCACACAAAAATGATACCAAATGATGCGGGATAAGATACTTTTTCAATGTAGAATTATTTTGAGTTCATAACTGAGTTTTAAACAAAATAGCAATTTTCCAAGAGTATACTTTTTTTGACTCACACGATATATCGCAATCAGTAATAATAAATAGGCGATCAAAACTCTTGATTTACATTCCATCACATCATAACTGAGTTTTAAACAAAATAGCAATTTTCCAAGTGTATACTTTTTTTTGACTCGACCGATATATCGCAATCAGTAATAATACATAGGCGATCAAAATTCTTGATTTACATTCCATCATAAAATGCATATGATTTTCAGATGGGGACAGTGACAGATGGGGGAAAAAGAAAAAAAAAAGGGGGGGGGTGGCGAATATCGCCCTGTTGTGAAATTTGAGAACTATTTTTGTTTTTACCCTTTTTTTGAGGGTCAGGAGCTAAGGCAGGTATTCATTGGACACATCACACTTGCAGAGCCGTAAGAGAATCCTGGAATAACCACTGTCCTGTAGGATATCATAATTTCATCAGTCAGTTCTCATTAGCCTATTATCTAGGACCATACAAGTTCACAATGCATAAGGATTACCATTACTACATAGATGCGTGACAGGGTCTTCCAAAATAGATTTTACTGTCGGTTTTTCAGGGGAGGGATACTTTCAAATATTATAATTGCTGAATGCTCGTGTATCGGTATTAATGAATTATTCGTATCTTAAGCAGAAACAAAAACAGAGAGCCCAAATTCTAGCGATTTAAAAACCATCGGATCTACTATGACTGTTGAGGTTCTCCCAGGTGAACATTTTTTTTTCTGAATATTAAAATTTCTTCTGTTCTCTTTTGCATATATTCCAATACCTACCCAACAATTCCACATCTCTTTTTAAAAAACAGAAACAACAACACTTTCCACTTTCACGTCTAACGGCTTCATGTCAACAGGTATTTCGACAACTACTGGCACTGTGTCGCGTGAGTATTATTTGATTGAATGGATAATGCGAAATAGTTCTTTCCTAAAAGAAGAAGAAGAAGAAGAAGAAGAAGAAGAAGAAGAAGAAGAAGAAGAAGAAGAAGAAGAAGAAGAAGAAGAGAGAGAGGATGGGGGGGGGGGAAGGAGTAATACATTATTTAATCATGTTTCAAAAAACATTACAAGGAAATATAAGTACAAAATTAATTCCAATTTATGTTATTTTCAGCTGTTTTTTAGTATCTGATCAATTTCTTTTATTCATTTTTTTTTTGGCACGTCAAAAGTACAACGAGGAAAACCCCCAAACAAACAACACAAAACAAAAACAAAACAAAAAACCCTCTAACATTTTGTTTAAACCTCTTCCAAAGTTCGTACACATTTCAGTACCTTCCGAACGAATTCAAATCTTTTTGTTTTTTATAGAAACAACAACACTTTCAACCTCCACGTCTAGCGGCTTCCCGTCAACCGAAATTTCGACAAATACTGGCACTTTGTCGGGTGAGTATTTGTTTAAACTCCGCGAAATAGTTTTTTCTTCGTTATAGAGGTAGAGAGAGAGAGAAAGAAAAAGAGGAGAGAGAAAAAAATAAAAGACTAGTGATCAATTTCATAATGTTGATAAAGAAAATAAAAGAAATTAAGTGTACAAATATACTTAAATACATGTTTTTCCCTGTTTCTGAGTATAAGACAAATTGTTACTCCGAGAATGATTTTAAAAGTATAATGACACATTACGCATTTTTATCAAAAGCATTTGATTTTGAGTAGTGGGGTGAATATCATACTGTTGTGAAATTTAAGAACTATCTTTTTGTTTTTACTATTTTCAGGGGGGGGGGGCGGGGGCGAAGTCAGATTTTAATTTGGACACAAAATGCTTGTCGAACAGTCTGAGAATTTTGGATCCGCCACTGTTCAATCACTGTCAATAGGATATCGTTATTCCATTAGCCAGTTATCTCAGACCACACAAGTCCATAATGCAAAATGAATACCATTATCACATGACTGATCACTTAGAATAGATGCGTGGCATTGTCTTTAAAACATTATATTTCATTGTCGGTATTCAAGGGTAGCTATATTGTCAAATATTGTAATTGCCGAAAAATTGTTTATCACTATTTACCAATTCGTTCGTATCTATAAACAGAAACAACAACGGAGAGCCCCGATTCTAGCGACCTAACGACTTTTGGAACTACGATGACTGTTGAAACTCTGTCAGGTAAACAATTATCTGAATATTATTTTTTTCTCTTTCTTCTTTTGCACATCAAAGGTGCATTACTAGAAATGATGGGTAGAATGCAGTCAAAAGTAATATTTTTAATCATGGTTTATTTTAAATTGCCTTGCCCCATTTTCGTACACTTTTCAGTACCTTCCAAAGAAATTTACTTTTTTTTTTTTTTAGAGACAACAACACTTGGCACCTCCACGTCTAGGGGCTTCCGGTCAACCGAAATTTCGACAACTACTGGCACTGTGTCGCGTGAGTATTATTTGATTGAATGAATAATGCGAAATAGTTCTTTCCTAAAAGAAGAAGAAGAAGAAGAAGAAGAAGAAGAAGAAGAAGAAGAAGAAGAAGAAGAAGAAGAAGAAGAAGAAGAAGAAGAAGAAGGAGAAGAAGAAGGAGAAGAAGAAGAAGAAGAAGAAGAAGAAGAAGAAAGAGAGAGAGAGAGAGAGAGAGAGGGATGAGTAATACATTATTTAATCATGTTTCAAGAAACATTAAAAGGAAATATAAGTACAAAATTAATTCCAATTTTTGTTATTTTCAGCTGCTTTTTAGTATCCCATCGATTTCTTTTATTCACTTTTTTTTGGCACGTCAAAAGTACAACGAGAAAAACCCCCAAACAAACAACACAAAACAAAAACAAAACAAAGCAAAAAAACAAACAAACAAACAAACCCTCTAACGTTTTGTTTGAACCTTTTCCAAAGTTCGTACACATTTCAGTACCTTCCGAACGAATTCAAATCTTTTTGTTTTTTATAGAAACAACAACACTTTCAACCTCCACGTCTAGCGGCTTCCCGTCAACCGAAATTTCGACAACTACTGGCACTTTGTCGGGTGAGTATTTGTTTAAACTCCGCGAAATAGTTTTTCTTCGTTATAGAGGTAGAGAGAGAGAGAAAGAAAAAGAGGAGAGAGAAAAAAAATAAAAGATTAGTGATCAATTTCATAATGTTGATAAAGAAAATAAAAGAAATTAAGTGTACCAATATACTTAAATACATGCTTTTCGCTTTTTCTGAGTATAAGATAAATTGTTACTCCGAGAATGATTTTAAAAGTATAATGACACATTACGCGTTTTTATCAAAAGCATTTGATTTTGAGTAGTGGGGTGAATATCATACTGTTGTGAAATTTAAGAACTATCTTTTTGTTTTTACTATTTTCAGGGGGGGGGGCGGGGGCGAAGTCAGATTTTAATTTGGACACAAAATGCTTGTCGAACAGTCTGAGAATCTTGGATCCGCCACTGTTCAATCACTGTCAATAGGATATCGTTATTCCATTAGCCAGTTATCTCAGACCACACAAGTCCATAATGCAAAATGAATACCATTATCACATGACTGATCACTTAGAATAGATGCGTGGCATTGTCTTTAAAACATTATATTTCATTGTCGGTATTCAAGGGTAGCTATATTGTCAAATATTGTAATTGCCGAAAAATTGTTTATCACTATTTACCAATTCGTTCGTATTTATAAACAGAAACAACAACGGAGAGCCCCGATTCTAGCGACCTAACGACTTTTGGAACTACGATGACTGTTGAAACTCTGTCAGGAAACAATTTTCTGAATATTATTTTTTTCTCTTTCTTCTTTTGCACATCAAAGGTGCATTAATAGAAATGATGGGTAGAATGCAGTCAAAAGTAATATTTTTAATGGTTTATTTTAAATTGCCTTGCCCCATTTTCGTACACTTTTCAGTACCTTCCAAAGAAATTTGCATCGTTTTTTAAAATATTTTTTTTAGAGACAACAACACTTGGCACCTCCACGTCTACGGGCTTCCCGTCAACCGAAATTTCGACAACTACTGGCATTATGTCGGGTGAGTATTATTTGATTGAAAGGATAATGCGAAACAGTTCTTTCCTAAAAGAAAATGAAGAAGAAGAAGAAGAAGAATAAGAAGAAGAAGAAGAATAAGAAGAAGAAGAAGAAGAAGAAGAAGAAGAAGAAGAAGAAGAAGAAGAAGAAGAAGAAGAAGAAATAGAAGAAGAAGAAGAAGAAGAGGAGAGAGAGAGAGAGGTTTAATCATGTTTCAAGAAACATTACAAGGAAATAGAAGTACAAAATTAATTACAATTTATGTTATTTTCAGCTGTTTTTTAGTATCTGATCACTTTCTTTTATTCATTTTTTTTTTTGGCACGTCAAAAGTACAACGAGAAAAAACCCCAAACAAACAACACAAAACAAAAACAAACAAAAAAAAACCTCTAACGTTTTGTTTAAACCTTTGCCAAAGTTCGTACACATTTCAGTACCTTCCGAACAAATTCAAATCTTTTTGTTTTTTATAGAAACAACAACACTTTCCACCTCCACGTCTAGCGGCTTCCCGTCAACCGAAATTTCGACAACTACTGGCACTTTGTCGGGTGAGCATGATTTGATTGGAGCCAGCTTGTCTGTGCTGGTACTTCCGTTTGGCTAAAGTTTGCTTCGTTTCTCCTATGTGCAGGTCTTCACAATTTTCGTCCTTACATTTGATGACATAGACGACAATATTTTGTTGGTCCTTTGGGGTCTTGTCCTTTGGGTGGACTAGCTTCTGTTTCAGTGTATTGAACGGCTTGAAAGAGACAGGAATTTGATACTTGCAGAGGACTACGGATTTTTTTCTGAAAGTCGGGAAACATATAGGGAACCGTGACGTTGTTCCGCCGCTCCTCTGACTCTGTTGGTGTCATACTACGTGCAGGTTTGTTCTGTGATCTTGCTTTGGACTTGTGAAGCGCTTTCTCGAATGTCCAAATACTGTTTTCACACGCACCGAGTGCCGCTATCACGTGCTTGTGTTCATTCACTCTCGTGTCTGCATCCGAGCAGATGGTATCAGCTGATTACTCAGAGCTATTGATATTGATCTCTATGTGTTTCTTTCCCGTAGACTGATGTGCGCAGTGTTCCATCACTTTGAAACTTACCAGACAATCTAAAAATGCATCCCTCCCTCCCTCCTTTGCTCTCTCTTGTGTGAACTTAATGTACTTGTTGCCCTTGTTTATGTGGTTACTTGTTTTGATCTTTCTTTCATCTTTTCTTATGTTCTTGTATTCATTCTTCTATCATTTCTTTTCTTTCTGTAGAGTTTTCCTGAAGTTATCCTTTGTTTTGATATTTTTCATCTTGTCTTTCTGTCCTTCCTTATGTTATTCTTTGTTTTGATCTTTCTTCGATCATCAATTTCTGTCTTTCCTTATGATATTCTTGGTTTTGATCTTTTTATCATCTTCTTTCTTTCTTATGTTTTCCTAAATCTTTCTCCTTCTTTCATCTATTCTTCCACCCAACCTTAGGTATTTTTCTCCTTTTATCTTCTCTTTTTATGTTTCCTTTTTTTCTTTATTTTTTGTTTCGATCCTTCTATTTTGTGCTTTTCTTTTTCTTTTAGTTTTTGTGTCATCTTCTTCTCTTTCCCTTTTTTTTAATGTTTTCTGTATTTTTTCCCTCCTTTTTACTTATTTTCTTATCATGTTTTATGTTTTTCTTTGATTTTTTCCTATTATCTTTTCTTAGGAGGGCCACCATCCATAAATTGTGACGTCATTTACACGTGACTGAGATCTCGGTTTCGTTTATAGAATGTCAGAGACCGTGATTCTAACAGAATCATTATTCAAAACGCACCTTTCTCTGTGTTTGAGATTGGCGATCTCAATCATGATTATATTTTTACGACCGACAAAAAAAGTGCATGACGCAACGGTGTTTTAATCATAACATTTTTCAAAACCGTGATTCTGGACCGAAAACGTTGCAACTTTTTAAATTACTACAACCGTCCAGTGCTTTCCAGTGAGACCAGATACGGCACATAAAAATACAAAGTTAATAGCAATTAAAGTCATTTCAGAACATGACATTTAAGGACGTTTTCTTCAGTAGGCAAAGTCAGTGTGCCGTTGTTCACTAGTATTCAGGGGCGTCGATCCGTTTTTCGGATGGGGGGGGGGGCAAGACAGCCTAACGTAACGATGTTCATTTCGCACTTAATTCAGTCATCATCAGGGGCGGCGGAGCGTCTTTCAAAGGGGGGGGGTGCACCAACAAAAAGGGGCACCTACAAAGGTTGGAAACAAGGCGGAAAATACGACTTTGAGACATTGGTATACCGGTACATTCTAATAAATACACAACCGAGGATCATTTTCGAAACGCTATTGTTTATATCTTAGCATGGTTCTAGATAAATACTACTTTGCAGTTGAGTGTAATGGTCTGATTCTTCATTAGCGAGCGAGCGAAGCGAGCGAGCAAAAAATTTAAGATTTATTTATAACGCAGAACGGGTGTTGATTATATACAGCGATTTTCTTAATATGATAAGAAGATAATAGTAAATGCGAGCAAGCGTAGCGAGTGAGCATTTGAAAAATTTTAGAAAAAAAAATGTCCTCGTTCCTTTTATAATTTAGGGGACTCTGCTCATTGCTCTATAATTAAGGGCACTGTGCCCCTTCTACTCTTGCTCCACTGCCTCACTATTGTGCTGATATCAGTAGGGGAATGTATTATTATGAAGCCTCTCTGATTATTTGGAGCTATATTTACAAGGCACCTTTGTGGACTTTATACATACCTTTGTATATACTCTATATAAACCAACATCTACCGATGTCGCACTTATCAGAAAACAAAAGGGGTACTAATTTCTGAGGTTAAAAGGGGCACTCATCAGAAAGTAAAAAGGGCACTTATTAGAAAGAAAAAAGGGCACTATACGAAGAAAAGGGAATTATGTATGTTCTGAACGTTTTTTAATGGCGTCATTTCAAATGAAGCTATATATATTATATATATATATATATATATATATATATATATATGTACATATATATATATATATGTACATATATATATAAAGAGTACCCTTCATGATTTTTTAACGCCTCTAAAAACAAGCTTCTCCACGGTTACATGAAGCAGTGAAAATTAGAGAATTTGCTAGCGGAGCACGCGGCGAAATTGTAGTCTGATCGTGTAATACCTTGTGTATTTTGGAAGGTTTCATTTTGGAAGGTTTCATTTCCCGAGTTTTGCATCAGTTTTTCCTTATTTAATTTTACACCTCCGGATTTATTGGGGGGGGGGGGGTAACTGCCCCCTGCCCCCAATTCATAGACTTTGAGTGGTCGAAGGGATCGTATTCAATGCCTATGACCGTCCAGTTAAGAAACAAAGATAGGCGTCAATGAATGCATGCATATTGTTCTAATACAATTGCAATTTTACTTTTGTTACTAATTTGCTTACTCAAGAAAAAATCAAATGGGAAGAGAGACTGTACTCTCATTATGCAGTTTTATAATCTTATTTTATTACAGAGGTGACCTGCGCGGTTCCAGCACTCACGACGGGGCTCCAGGTTGTTGGATGTACAGAGAGTGGATCAGAAATCTACAACACCATGTGTCAATATAGTTGTATGACTGGCTATACCATTAATGGAACTGCTTCTGTGACATGTGGTTCGGATGGCAACTTCTTACCAGCTATACCAACATGTGACGGTAAAAATGAGTCGAAATTATATAAATGTTCTAAAAATAGGCACACATGTCAAAAATTTCCTGCAGTTACTATTAAAAGGGGTCATTATCTATTCTAAAGTGAGTGTGATATGGAAGCATTGATGAACATGTACTTAGAAAATCACATTTTCTTACGAAAATGCTTTCTTAACAAAACCGAATGGACCTGATTGGCGGAAGAATACCTTTTTAAAGAGAGCTGGGCTGTACTCTAGTTGCACAATTTTATATTCTTATTTTGCTAATATAGTTGTGACCTGCGCGGTTCAAGCTCTTACGACGGGGCTTCAGGTTTTTGGATGTACAGAGAGTGGATCCGAAATCTACAACACCATGTGTCACTATAGTTGTATGACTGGCTATACCATTAATGGAACTGCTTCTGTGACATGTGGTTTGGATGGCAACTTCTTACCAGCTATACCAACATGTGACGGTGAAAATGAGTCGAAATTATATAAATGTTCTAAAAATAGGCACACATGTCAAAAATTTCCTGCAGTTACTATTAAAAGGGGTCATTATCTATTCTAAAGTGAGTGTGATATGGAAGCATTGATGAACATGTACTTAGAAAATCACATTCTCTTACGAAAATGCTTTCTTAACAAAAACCGAATGGACCTGCTTGGCGGAAGAATACCTTATTATTGAAAGCTGGGCTGTACTCTCGTTGCACAATTTTATATTCTTATTTTGCTAATATAGTTGTGACCTGCGCGGTTCAAGCTCTTACGACAGGGCTCCAGGTTGTTGGATGTACAGAGAGTGGATCCGAAATCTACAACACCATGTGTCACTATAGTTGTATGACTGGCTATACCATTAATGGAACTGCTTCTGTGACATGTGGTTTGGATGGCAACTTCTTACCAGCTATACCAACATGTGACGGTAAAAATGAGCCGAAATTATATAAATGTTCTAAAAATAGGCACACATGTCAAAAATTTCCTGCAGTTACTATTAAAAGGGGTCATTATCTATTCTAAAGTGAGTGTGATATGGAAGCATTGATGAACATGTACTTAGAAAATCACATTCTCTTACGAAAATGCTTTCTTAACAAAAACCGAATGGACCTGCTTGGCGGAAGAATACCTTATTATTGAAAGCTGGGCTGTACTCTCGTTGCACAATTTTATATTCTTATTTTGCTAATATAGTTGTGACCTGCGCGGTTCAAGCTCTTACGACAGGGCTCCAGGTTGTTGGATGTACAGAGAGTGGATCCGAAATCTACAACACCATGTGTCACTATAGTTGTATGACTGGCTATACCATTAATGGAACTGCTTCTGTGACATGTGGTTTGGATGGCAACTTCTTACCAGCTATACCAACATGTGACGGTAAAAATGAGCCGAAATTATATAAATGTTCTAAAAATAGGCACACATGTCAAAAATTTCCTGCAGTTACTATTAAAAGGGGTCATTATCTATTCTAAAGTGAGTGTGATATGGAAGCATTGATGAACATGTACTTAGAAAATCACATTTTCTTACGAAAATGCTTTCTTAACAAAAACCGAATGGACCTGCTTGGCGGAAGAATACCTTATTATTGAAAGCTGGGCTGTACTCTCGTTGCACAATTTTATATTCTTATTTTGCTAATATAGTTGTGACCTGCGCGGTTCAAGCTCTTACGACAGGGCTCCAGGTTGTTGGATGTACAGAGAGTGGATCCGAAATCTACAACACCATGTGTCACTATAGTTGTATGACTGGCTATACCATTAATGGAACTGCTTCTGTGACATGTGGTTTGGATGGCAACTTCTTACCAGCTATACCAACATGTGACGGTAAAAATGAGTCGAAATTATATAAATGTTCTAAAAAAGGGCACACATGTCAAGCATTTCCTGCAGTTACTTTTAAAAGTGGTCATTTTCTATTCTAAAGTAACTGTGATATCGAAGCATTGATGAACATGTACTTAATAGAAAATAATATTTTCTTACGAAAATGCCTTCTTAACAAAAACCGAATGGACCTGCTTGGCGGAAGAATACCTTATTATTGAAAGCTGGGCTGTACTCTCGTTGCACAATGTTATATTCTTATTTTGCTTTAGTTGTGACCTGCGCCGTTCCAGCTCTTACGACGGGGCTTCAGATTTCTGGATGTACAGAGAGTGGATCAGAAATCTACAACACCATGTGTCACTATAGTTGTATGACTGGCTTTACCATTAATGGAACCGCTTCTGTGACATGTGGTTCGGATGGCAACTTCTTACCAGCTATACCAACATGTGACGGTAAAAATGAGTCGAAATTAAATAAATGTTCTAAAAATAGGCACACATGTCAAAAATTTCCTGTAGTTACTATTAAAAGGGGTCATTTTCTATTCTAAAGTGAGTGTGATATGGAAGCATTGATGAACATGTACTTAGAAAATCACATTTTCTTACGAAAATGCTTTCTTAACAAAAACCGAATGGACCTGCTTGGCGGAAGAGTACCTTATTAAAGATAAAGAGGGCTGGCTGTACTCTCATTGGGCAATTTTATATTCTTATTTTGCTTTAGTTGTGACCTGCGCCGTTCCAGCTCTTACGACGGGGCTCCAGATTTCTGGATGTACAGAGAGTGGATCAGAAATCTACAACACCATGTGTCAGTATAGTTGTATGACTGGCTATATCATTAATGGAACTGCTTCTGTGACATGTGGTTCGGATGGCAACTTCTTACCAGCTATACCAACATGTGACGGTAAAATGACTAGAAATTGAATAAATGTTCTAAAAATGGGCACATATGTAGAGAAAATTTTCAAGCAATTAGTTTTGAAAGTGGTTATTTTCTAATCTAAAGTGAGTGTGATATGGAAGCATTGATGAACATGTAATTAGAAAAACTTTTTTTCTTACAAATATGCTTTCTTAAGATCAAATGGACCTGCTTTGTAGAAGAATATCTTATTAAAGAGGGCTTCGCTGTATTCTCATTGTGCAATTTTATATTCTTATTTTGCTAATATAGTTGTGACATGCGCCGTTCCAGCTCTTACGACGGGGCTCCAGATTTCTGGATGTACAGAGAGTGGATCAGAAATCTACAACACCATGTGTCAGTATAGTTGCATGACTGGCTATGCCATTAATGGAACTGCTTCTGTGACATGCGGTTCAGATGGCATCTTCTTACCAGCTGTACCAACATGTGACGGTAAAAACGACTGAATATTATATATATGTTCTAAAAATGGGCTCATTTGTAGTTGAAATTTTCCTGCGGTTACTTTTAAAAGTGGTTATTTTCTATTATAAAGTGAGTATGATATAAAAGCATTAATAATCATGTATTTAAAAAAAAATCGCATTTTCTTACAAATTTGCTTTCTTAACAAAAATCAAATGGACCTGCTTGGAAATGAAATAATTTTTTCATCAATGTAGCTGTGTTGAGCACAGGAACGTCGCTCGATGGATTGCATATAACTATCATGATAATAATTTTCTGGCTGAAGATGACAGTTCTTTCAAGAATCGACCCTTTAGAATATAAAATAATCTAAATAACAAAAATTTTTAAAAAATACACCGCATGTGGCCTAAATGTTTATTTTGAAACTGGAAAGAAAAGGATTCTATCTTCTATTTACGTTGCGAGTCGTTTACCGTTCTACAGACCTTCATTTTGATTAGACTTGAAATGTAAGGTTGAGACCAAACATGTCCTAAAGTTGTCAAAACAGGTTTCATTTTGCCTTTTCCTCTCCTGTTGTAAACGGTAAATATATATATATATATATATATATATATATATATATTGACTATGGTGGATGTTTGCTTGGGGTCATCAGTAAACAGGACCTGGGCAGACTTCAACGTCTTCAGAATAAGTGTGCTCGTCTAATATGTCAAAAACCAAAATGGTCCCACGTCACTCTATTACTCAATGAACTTCACTGGCTTCCCGTTTCTAAGAGAATACAATACCGTATACTGGTTCAGACTTACAAATCACTGTCAACCACACTTCCTCAATATATCTCCTCACTCTTTCAGCAACAGAGAAAATCATATTCTCTTCGTTCTACCTCTGCTCCTTCCTATGTCATTCCAAAATCCCGAAAACAGGCTGGCTTCAAGTCCTTTCAGTCACTTGCTCCTCAACTTTGGAACAGACTCTCCGCATCTCTCCGTAATAGCACATCACTTGACATCTTCAAGAAACATCTAAAAACTTACTTATACAATTCTTAATTTACTTGAATAGACTTTAGGTGACAGCGCCTTGTATCCTTTGGAAAAGGCGCTATATAAATCCAATTATTATTATAATTATTATTATATATATATAATATATATATATACAGTATATATAATGTGAGAAATCAATTGAATTGAATGAGAGAAATAATTTGCGTAGCTAAATTCATTGTTCCTCCTTACTGACTTCCTTTTTGTGGAAATAACTGCAGGGTTTGCAAAAATTGTCTGCGCCAGGAGTCGAACCCGGGTCTTTGGCACTGTACGCCAAACGCCTTAACTACTGGACCACGGAGGCGGGTTGAGTGGTATTCCGCTACACCAGGTACAAACACCGACAGGCAGCCCTTGCAACCCTTCGCAGTTAATTTATTCCTTTTTGTTTTGAGGGACAGGGGAGTACTGAATAATGAAAAGCCGCATGCCTAGCTAGATCCATGGCGGATACATGTATTAGAATTAATTATTTACAATTTGTGAGAAATTTGTTCTAATACTATAGCATCGGCAAATTATTTATCTCATTCAGTTCGATTGATTTCTCACATTATGTAAATTTACCCAAGAGAGTTGCCGATGCTATTGTATGAGAACAAATTTCTCACACATTATATATATATATATATATATATATATATATATATATATATATATATATATATATACATACAGTGGGTCCCAGAAAAACGAAACCCTAAAACAAAGGGTTATTGTGACCACACTATGTGCTGTATGACAATAATTATTTATTTTCCATAAACTAAACGTATCATGCTTTTAAATGATACCTTGATGGCATCCACCCGTACATGCTTTACCGAGCAGCAGCATTTTGAAAATGACATGTAAAACCTCAGTTGTGCCAGATTTGGGTAAAACCGTGAAAACGTTAGGATCACATGCGAACATGACCCAAATGTAACGTGGCTTTTAAAACCCTACGAGAAGACGTTTTCATTTGTTTCTTTCAATAACGAGGATAAGGATAATGCCCTCATCATAAAATAAAGGATGGTCAATGTTTTGTCGATGTTGGGGTAAAGAGAGGGCATGTTTTGTATTGAAATAGTACCTACAATCGAAAAAAAATAAAAGTTTTGAATTTTGAAGAACTGCAATTTCTTTTAAGAACAAAGCGAACAGAAATGTGATGTTTTTCATAAAAGTAAAATTAGTGGCATTTTTCATTGTCATCAAAAGGAAATACAAGGTTGAAAGGACACATAAGGCGGGAAAAAATATCAAGATTATGGCAATTTCCCACCTCAGGAGGGGCACTTTTTCATATAATGATAATGTAATTTGAATGTATTTTCTGTTTTAAAAAATCTATATGACAGTCAGACCCAACTCCGGAAAACCGAGCACAGGTATATACTCCGAAAACGGCGTATGGAGCAAGATGAATATAGAGCCCTCATCGTTCAGTGCGAGATAGTGTGTACAAAAAAACATGGGGAAAATCGTGCAATGTCGACCTGCTGTATATAATATATTTTTCAAAAATAATGCTGCGGATATATTTATTTCAAACCTTTGTCATTTGATAGTCATTTCATTATGGCAAATCATTCAAGGATTTTGAAGGAAATAGACACGCAGCATTATTTTAAAAAAATTGTATATCGTTGGCTGGTTGACTGTGCAAGATTTTCCCCATACCTTTTGTACACACTGCCTCACATTGAACAATGAGGGCTCTATATTGATACGCCGTTTCAGAGTATATACCTGTGCTCGGTTTTCCGAGGTTGGGTCTGAGCAAACTAAATACCGTAAAAAAATCTGGATTTTTTTTTTCTCCTTTTGATTGGAAATAAGCCACAAGGCCATGATCTTATGAAATAATTATCTTTCTCTGTAATTTGTACATGGTGTTTGGTTGTCATAAAGACGATAACTTGAATTGTAGGGACGAAAAAGGGGCCCCCTTTTCTGCTAGCTGGATTAAGCTGCAATAGGCTTGTAGTCTGATGCGACCGGCTAGGCTGATTGCTACTTGTGTGAGTTGAGAGAACTGCTACGCAATCGAGCTTTAGCCGTTTTTTTTTTTTTGGTTTTTTTTTCGCCGCTACAATTCAATTTATCATCTTTGTGACAACCAAACACCATGCACGAATTAAAGGTGAAGGCCCGTATTCTCGAAAGGCGTCTAACTTAAGCCCCCGCCTACGTGTGTAAATTTAGGCCACCGAATTATGGAGAGCCGAATGTCACCCTCTTTTAATCCTACAAAATCACCACAGTTCTGGGACTAAATACAAATACAAAACCGACAAGATAGAATTGATTTCGGATGCTCATTTCATGACAGAAAATAATTTTGTTTCTTTATTTTGTTACATAAATATAGTAATTTATACAGGACTTAGGGGTTGACAAATGGCCTTCCATAAATCAGTGGCCTAATAAAATCATGGCAATATAGCGTATTTACAGTCTTAACAAGTCGGAATTATTTACGGTATTTTGCTTGCTCAGCTCACTCTCACAGTTTGCAGCTTGCGAATATGACTGCATGCTGTGTGAGTGAGCTGAGCAAACGAAATACCTTGAATAATCCCGACCTTTTTTGGACTGAAAATTAGCCACAATGTTATGATCTTATCAGTGGCGTATCTGGAGGGGGGGGGGGGCAGGTGCCCCGGGCGGCACTTGGAGGGGGCGCAAAACACAGAGGAGAGAAATTTTTAAAAAAGGGAAATGAAGAAAAATCATAATCTTTACGGATTATGCGCCCCACAAATCCTCAGGGTAAATGCAATAGAATTATTTTTTTAAAGGTTTCAAATGCGAACATTTTCTGAAGCTCGGTCGCTTTGCGACCTAGCATAATTATTTTCTTTAAGGATCTCGTAATTTCGCGCGCCCAGTATATAGTTCTTAAATAATTTAAAGGGTTCAAAATTTGAAAAGTAAAGATGTAATTGTCGTTGCTTTGCTCGCTATCATGTAAGTTTCATCTGACTCCTGCTAAAATATACGACGGTGTGTGGGTTGAGCGAACTTCAACTGGATCGAACTAGCAACTAGGTATTTTTTGTCTTTACAAGGCAAGTTGATGTCTTTTTGACACCCACACACCATGCACGAAATAAAGAAAACTATATTTCATAAGGCCACTGCATTACGGATTAGTTTATTGTCCTAAGAGGAGTATTCAGGGTAAAACATTATACTGGAAGATACGGACTTTCCCTACATGCTACACGATCATATCCGACATGACTGGTTTGGCATTCTGTCGATGGTCATGCACCATGAAATTGTTAAAATTTAGATAATTGCTAGGAATAGGTGAAGAAACGAAGTACCTATAATTTGATCTTTAGATACTTATTATATTCGAGCAAAATAATAAATATAGCTCAAAATCGCGTAAAAAGCAAAAATGAAGCTAAGCAGTATACGGTATCTTCCGCTTGCTCGTATTTTGAGACGGCACATTCAATTACAGTGCGAAGACTGATCTGCACTGTGAATGGAATCCCCCTTGTCATGCTTGTGACGTCTCTGCTTGAAGGTCGATTTGAGCGTTGGTGTTTCAGGCGTTGCTTCTCTCCAGAAAAACTCGTTCTGGTTGTTCTGTGGTTTCTAATTTTTCTTTTGATATAATAAACTCGTTTTGTCCCTTAATCTTCGAATGTCTGATTTAAGTCTTTAAATCAGAACTGAGAAAGAAAAATACAACTGTAAGTAAAAAAAACATTATCTGAATAAAGTATACATGGTATACAAACCTGTAAAATGATTTTTAGAACCTAGAGGAGGTCTTTCATTGGAAATAAAAAGTGATGTAAAAAAATCGTCACAAATCCAGGGTGTACCGAAACTTTTTGCCCAGCCCTACGTATACTAAGAACTAATCTTAAGGAATTCTGATGGATTGATTCATGAAGACTATAATTCATCATGTAAATAAATCACTGGAAGTATTTCGGTAGCTCCGCGATATTTCGTAACTTTCTACTGATTCTACTGGCTTCCCCTGGCAGTCTGATGCTCGTTGTGAATGACCCCCGTCTTTTTATTCACTTCTGATCATCGACCAGTGAAGGGAATGTAAGCATGTAAGAGAGAAAATTAGTCAGAGGACACTAAAAACATTTTTTGAATACCGGTAGTCACATAGATAATAAAATCAAAATTTAGAGGTATTGCAAGTCTCTCTGTTGGAGGAGAAGCCAATTCGACTCCGCTTTGGTGTGACGGCAGACCTGCTCCGCGATTCTGCGATTAGAAGCCGATTATTTTGGCCTTTGCTCTGGCTAGAACCCGGGGGGAGGGGGGGGGGCACTCAGTATACAGTGTATGGGTATGTGCTGCAGAGAAGACCCCCATTTTTACACTCAAATTTCCGTTCCAAAGCATACCATTTTTTTCTTGTTGAGAAAAAATAAAATAAAAGGAGAGAGAAACCGTTCCAAAGCACCGCTTTTTTTTTTCATTCCGTCGTTCACGCCGTCCTGGCCCGCACCGGCCCGTTTCGAAGAATATCATTTTTGGTGAAAAGTTGAAAACGAGTTTCATTTTAGGTGTTTAATTCCTCCGAGCTCTCCCCATTGCTTCCAGTCCGGTTCCAATCCACCCCAGGGAATTCAGTTTTCATTCGTGCTGAGCGCATGCATGTGAATTAACGCCGCTTAATATGAATACACACACCATAGGCTTGCCATGACACACAGCGTATTTACATTGTAGCTAATGGGAGCTTGTGGGAACCAGTTCCGTAGCATATTTATATTGTAATCCAATTTTAAAGACCCCCTTTTTCCAAAATGTTAGTAGTTCCGAAGACTATCGTTTTCATGATACGCTCGTTCCGAACCCCCCCCCCCTTTTTTTTTTTGTCTTGCCGGCGGCACATACCTACCACTTTTTTTTGGGTCGAGTGCCCCTAGAACCGCTAGGGGCTAGAACACTTACAATACACAATATCTTAGTGTTCCTATCACTTTTCAGCACCCCAATCACGTATATTACATCTATTTAAATTTACATATCTAATGCAATGGCGATTTCTTCCAAAATCGGACTGCAGTGTGATCGTATGGTGTGCGGTGGGCTTAACTTAGACTACCCCAAAACCATAACATCTCCCTGGGACCGACTCCTGCTCCCTCATAGGACTGATCTTAGCCTTATGCACTTATGAAAAAAAATGTTCAAATGTGCATCATTTATTTTATAGGATTTCTTCAACATTCACGTCATACTTCGGGTTCGAGGAGGATTCATCGAAAATCACTGGATCTTATTACAAGTGTACGGCCTGAACCCAGGACTTCTCTTTTTGTTGAGGAGGTGGCTTCAACTCTCTCTTTCAGATCGGATTCCTTTACACCTCGCTCGAGCAACTTCCCTTATCTGTCTAAGATTATGACATCTTCATTCTTGATCGGTATTCAAAATGTTATTGTAATAGCAACATCCCTGATAAGTTCTTTGCCGAACCTCCCATCAAATATGTCATTATATTACCTGATCATAAATTTATGCCGCCGTGGTTAATTTTTAAGGAGATATCTGAAAATAATTTGACTGAAATAATAGGTGATTATTGCTTTGAAAAAATATACAAATATTGTGTATTCCTGTCAACAGCTTATATACTGTGCACGAGTTCCAGCATGAGCATTTTGCGAACTGAACTTTGTGATGGGCTTTACCACTGCGATAATTATGAGGATGAATCGTCATGCAGTAAGTTGAGAATAACCGATTAAGTGTAGATGATTTTGTTAAAGGGAAGACCACCCTGAAAACAAGTTGTTTTTCTTATCAAAAACAGATAAAATATAGAAATGGTTCCATAAAAGTCTGAAGTAGTTATTGACTTTTATATCTTTAATTGATCAAACGCAAATTGGAAACTATGTGACTTGTATTAACTTCCATTTCAATGGTTGTTGATATAGAAATATATATTTCATGTAGAAGGAGTCTGTAAAACCAGGAAATTCGTAGGACATAACAAATGGGGAAGGTGCTCGAAAGGTACGTCACAGAATAACCGATTTCCTTTAAAGGATTACTATTTCGAAATTCATCAATTTCTTATTCTTTATCAAAATTTCCTAAAATTTTCACTGATGTACTTTTCGCATTCCAAGCTTTTCGTTAAACCAAAATGATGTTAGATAGGACACTCCCTTAAAAAAATTATAATATTTGCATGTAGGCCCCTAAAGTCCTATTACTTTCATGCGAGATGCTGAACGTTGAACACTGTTGAATGGCATGCACAAATGATTCTGATTTGAGAACGTCAGTTAAGAATGTAAAAAAAAAAAAAAAAAAAAAAAAAAATGATAGACAGTACAGCTCACGAAAGGAGATAAAAATTGATGTAAAAAAAAAAGGGGGAAAAGAAGACTTGACCTGATCCATACTTAAGTAGGCAGGGGCGTCGACCTCTTACCATGGCTAGCCGGGGGGGGGGGGGGGGGGGGACTCGATATTCGTCGAAGTTTAGCCACCGAGTGGCGAAGGGCCTGTGATGATACACTCCCAGGTCTTAGAAGATTTTTTTTTTTAAGTATGAAGTAAACTGACTTTGCATTGTAGTGATGCACCATTTATTGAATATTTTACATTGAATAGTTCTGGACTTTTTAGCTGACAGCACTTTTGACCACACAGGCGAATCCAAATATGATCTAGATATTTTGATCTTTTCTGTTTTCTTGTAAATGGGGTTCACAGCGTTAAATCATTATCTAGACAGTTTTCTATTAAAAAGAAAAAAAAAATAATAATTAATTTATGGGGGGGGGGGCGACCCATGTAAATATAATCTAGAGGCGCTCTACCCCCCATTTACCCATGAATGAGCACTGTGGTATATTGGTGAAGGCTCTTAACTCTCATACGAGAGGTACCGGGTTCGATCCTCGCCAGGTGCTTACATCCTTGGACATGGTGTTTGCCCATATTTATCCCTCTCGACTTAGGTGTAAATGCGGGTAATGATAACTGCAGGGACGTATGAAGAGCAGTATTAATACTGATGTGCCTTCCCTTAGTAAATTAGATCAAATTACTTTCCGTTGTATGGGCTTTATGTAAAAGTTTGAATTCTCCAGCTCTTGTAAGCACATAAAGAAGTCTCTGCCAAAGTAATACATACCTTCGGTTGACAGATCTTCTGTGAAAAGTGACAATTGATTTTGCAGGGGATCCTAAGGAGAAGATAACTTCCTAGGAAGAAAAGTGATTTCTGACATAGTAAAACAAGTTTAATTTATTGATAAAAAGCTTGGAGATGGTATTGTTTGAAATCGTTGATGATGAATCTTTGCTCCAAAGCAATAGACACTCTTACGTAATTTGGCCCGATGGCTTTCCAGAACCTTGTTTAGAAGAAACCTGTCATTTATGTTCCCCTTTTTAAAGACCTTACATTTCTGGACGGACTGACTATGCAGAACATTCAGTGCGAAAATCACTAATTCTTGTTTTGTTTCAGACTATTCAGTAACACATCTACAAGAGAGCGAGTCACATTTCATCTCCATACCGTATTCACCAACGAGACGATTGTACAACATCACTTTGCTACAAACAAATTCTACATACGGTTTTAGAGTCGTGTTCCAGAATCTGCAACTTGGCAATAATGACTTAGTAGAAATAGGGACAGGTTACAATCTGTCTGACACACAGTCTGTAATCACAGTCTTCCATGGATATAAAAACTACGCTGATGATGTTTACGTTGAGAACAGTGAGATGTGGTTAGCTGTGATAGGTGGAAAGGCTTCAAGCAGTCTTCTTTTGGATATTGAGATCATTGCCATTAACTTTTCAAGTGAGTGTATGATTTTATTGAATTGGGTTTATTCAAATGACTGTTGGACGACGTTTCATAGAAACAACACGAATCGTAAAGTTCATTCCAAAAAGTAAAAAAAAACAACAACCCAAAACACGTTATTCATTAATGAATATTAAAAAAAAGAAGAAGACACAATTCGTAAAACAGGGCTCTTGCAAAACGTAACAATCATGTTGCCTGCGCGCTCCATCATCGTAATTATCATGTTATAGTGATCTCCAAATAAGATCTGTTTTATATTTTTCTTCATCTTCTGTTCAGACCCATCAATCAGGATTGCATCTTGGAATCGTATAACGCGTTATCTCACTGGGTAATAATCCTTCTCGGGATGTCGTTTTTTTTAACGTTTTGCGAGACCCCTGTTTTACGAACTGCTTCTTTAAAAAATAAAAAAAATATTACGAAACGTGTAATTCTTGTACTTTTTGCGTTGATTTTTTCGGTTTGCTTTGTTTTACGAAACTTCCTAAATTTGGCTATCACTGGAATACTCAATGTACTGAAAATGAATTTATTTGTGACGACAAAACAATTGAGAAAACCTCTCTGTTTTTTTTTAAATTAATGATAACAATCGTGCGATACCTGTTGATTGATCGAGGTTATCCTTGTCCCCTGTTTAAACAGAAATCAGAAATGTGTATTTTCGACGTGTGAGAAAATCAATAACTTGACGAACTACCACCAGTTTATGTACGAGTATATTTCCTGTAAATCGCTACTAAATCTAACTCTGTTTACCAGCCTTGTTCACTTGTTCAAGCTCCAACATGAGCGTGTCGCCGACTGCCCTGTGCGATGGGCTCTACCACTGCGACAATTATGAGGATGAATTAGTATGCGGTAAGTTACATAATCACTAGGCTCTCAGTTATATTCATGTAAGCTTAGTATTAAAGGGCCTCAGCATCTAGAGGGCCGTGTTTGTTTTATTTCCAAAAATCATATAAAAAACAATATCACAATACAACAAAATCAACATAGGCGTAGCCAGGGAGGCCCAGGGGGCCATCCCCCCCCCCCCCTATTCAGCCCGTAAAAAAAAAAAAAAAAAAAAAGCGAGAGCAAAATAGCGAGTGAAGTGAGAGAAAAAAGCCTAAAAAGGCGCTACAAGCCGTTATCTTTCTCTCAGATTTTGCTAAGACGTCAACGTTTTTCGCGCTTCGCGCGGGAAGGGGAAAACTCCCCCCTCACTGCACCCACTCGTTACATACAGTGCAGTATTGCGTCATAATAAATGAAAAGCAGCGCTTCAAACTAACTTTCCGCCGAAAAAAGGGTGCTACGAGCCGTTAACTTCCTCTCAAATTTGATACAAAGAAACGTAAGAGCGGGAAGCGGGAACCCCCCCCCCCCCCCTCCCGCTATCTGCACCCATCAGCCCCTGGATACAGTGCAATATTGCGTCCAAATAATTGAAAAGCAGACAGGGCGTCGAACTAACTTTCCGCATAAAAAAAGGTGCTACGAGCCGTTTCTCTCAAATTTGCTATAAAAAGTAAGAGCTTTCGCGTTTCGCGCAGGAAGGGACCCCCCCCCCCCCCCTTCTCCATGCACCCACCCCTGTATACAATGCAGTATTGCGTCCAAATAATTGAAAAGCAGCTCGGGCGTCGAACTAACTTTCCGCCTAAAAGAAGGTGCTACGAGTCGTTATCTTTCTGTCAAATTTGCTATAAAACGTCAGAGCTTTCGCGCTCCACATGGGAAGGGGGAAATTTCCCTCGTATACAGTGTAGTCTTGCGTCCAAAGAATTGAAAAGCAGTCAGGGCGTCGAACTAAAACTTTACGCCTAAAAAAATTGTTTACTACCAGCCGTTATAATTCTCTCAAATTTGCTAAAACGTCAAAGCTTTTGCGCTTTGCGCGTCCGGGAAGGGAAACTTCCCCCTCCCTGCACCCACCCCTGTTACATACAGTGCAGTTTTGCGTCCAAGTAATTGAAAAGCAGCCCGGGCATCGAACTAACTTTCCGCCTAAAAGAAGGTGCTACGAGCCGTTATCTTTCTCTCAAATTTGCTATAAAACGTCAGAGCTTTCGCTCTTCGCGTGGGAAGGGGTAAACTCCCCCTCCCTACCCTGTATACAGTGCAGTATTGTGTCCTAATAATTGAAAAGCAATCAGGGCGCAAGCCCGTACAAGCTTTTTTTAGAGGGGGGTTCGCACCTTAAGTAGAGAGATATCACGAGCGCGAAGCTCGAAGTCCCTTGCGGCCGGGGTCCAGGGCCCGCTTAAGGGCCCTGGAAGCTCAGGAGTTTTAGATGCTCTCTGGTGCAATCTCTGCATTATTTCAGAGCATTTTACCGCAAATTTCTGACCAATAGATCACAAATAATTTTATTTCTAAAACTTCAAAATCATGGGGATGCCGGCTCACATATGACTGTAGTTCATTACTTTGTAGGATAAAAAAGTCGACAAAGTAACATACTAGTTACTATTACTGGATTACTTAGAATCTACCGTAACTAACAGCTAGGGGCGTCGCTAGAACATTTTGAATGGGGGGGGGGGGGGGGGGGGTGTGTGTGTGTGTGTGTGTGTGTGTGACACCCAAATTTGCTGACAAAAAATGTTGTACCCTAATCTTGACATCTTCAAGAAACATCTAAAAACTTACTTATACAATTCTTAATTTACTTGAATAGACTTTAAGTGACAGCGCCTTGTATCCTCTGGAAAAGGCGCTATATAAGGTAGCTTAGCGAAATGTAGTGGTGCATAAGCACGGGGGATTTAAACAAAAGAACGCAAGCGGCCAATCAGCGACAGCGTTTCTCGCTTCCGGGATTTTACCCCCTGGGGAACGAAGACTCTGTGTCTGACAAAAGCGATCCCGTCTCCCGGTGCTGAAAAGCCGCGATTTATTTTTGGTCTTCTCTGCAGACTCGTTAAAACGCTATAGCCCCCTCTACGGCTACATTATTGTGTACTTCCACGTGTTTTTCTCTACGCGGCAAACCACTATCATGACAGGTCAAGTCTGCGGGACACATTCATGATGATCCGTTGTATTAAATTTTCTCAATACGTATTTATCTATTCTTGTATTTATATACTTCGATAAAAACACTTGTAAATAACAATCTAATTGTTTCGTTCTATCTTACTGGGGACTCTAAAACTATAGCATTTACTAAGAGCAGTGAGTCTATCAGTATCGAAATTCTCTGTCTTTTAAAAATATTTTTAATATATATTTTCATGGTAGGCCAAAATCAGTATGTGGGCTTTATCGTTTAACGAGGGAATTCAAGAGGAACATCGATTTGAATACCGTTTTAAACATGTTTTCCTCATGAAGAGTAATATTGTTTATTCATAAATATTATTTATTTCTTCTTTCATTCATGGTTAAAACAAATATCCGAGAGAGTCTGGATCATTATTACGAGGTTAAAAGTATTGCGTGCCTTTCAAATAATTGCTCTTATTGACTTCAATTATTTCTGCCCATCACCTTTTTCTGTCAATGACCTCTTCCTAATTGAGATCCCAATCTCCATCAGAATTTTGTGCAGTAATATATGCGCCCACAAGTATAAAGTGCATGAAATAGTAGGTAAAAGGTTCGAAATTCGAAGGAAATCGTAATTTCTGATTGCCTTGCTTCAGTCTTATAATCGCAAATCCAGAGGGACAGGGTTACATGTCCCCCCCCCCCCAACATGATGGTAATTGTCATTATGGTGATGATGATGATGTCGATGATACTACTACTAATAATAATTACATTATTAATAATATTAGTAAGTAGGCAAAAGATTGTTTTCTTGTTATATTGTGATAAGGATGTGCACTGATGAATATTTCGGATTATATTGTAGACATTATTGTTGTCATGGCAATAAAATTTCAAAGTGATTTAGAAGCTCGAAGGGGGGGGGGGGGGGCGGGCTGTAAAGGTTGCGCCGTGGCTAATTATTTACATACATCAGCCAATCCTTTTCAGTTGTTTATCCATTCCTGAATAGCCTACTGAAGCAGGGAATGATAACATATAAAACGGAGAGAATGCAGCCCGTTCATTTGTCAGTAGTCGGAAAATTAGTCAACGTAGAGTAAGGGCGGCGCACCGGGGGCCAGGGGGCACAGTGCCCTCCCACTTTTTCAAGTACCCCAAAAGTGCCCTTTTTACATCTGAAAAAATGCCCCCCTTCCTCTCTGATAAGTGCCCTTTTTACTACTAAAAGTGCCCCTTTTCCTTTCTAATAAGTGCCCCTTCCCCTTCTAATAAGTGTTTTTTCCCTCCTGATAAGTGCCCCTTTTCAAAATCTGATAATTGGCTCCTTATCTCTCTAATAAGTGCCCTTTTCTTCTGATGATAAGTACATTTTTACTTCTGATAGGTGCCCCTTTTCCCTTCTAAATAGTGCCAACTTTCCCCTTCTGATAAATGCCATTTTTACATCTCATAAGCTCCCCTTTTCCTATCTAATATGTGCCATTTTCCCCTTTCATGAGTGCCCCTTTTCACTTCTTATAAGTGCCCCATTCCATCTCTGATAAGCGCCCTTTCCTCTTCGGATAAATGCCCCCTTTTACGTATGTTTCCCGTTGTATCTTACAAAAAAAGCCATATCTAACTTCAAAGTATCGATGCGGCTTTATGTAGTAGCAGGTACACATACATGTATTACTACAATGTAAGGCAGTGGAGCTGGAGGCAAGAGGGGCATAATGCCTACCCCCCCCCCCCCCCAGTAAAGGAATTCTTATTCCGCTCGCTCGAATATGCCCATAATTTACACCAATTAAGGGCAATATTTTCTGAAAATCTCCCCAAAACTCCCTCGCTACGCTCGCTAGCTCTTATGAAAGCAAGCAGATCGCATAAAGTATGTTGATATAGATGTAATCCTAAAGAAAAGCGACAGGGATAATGTATGAATTAAAAGATAATTCGACATTCCCCCAATTAATTTGCTGTTGTCAATTTCATTATATCGCTATAAATGATTCTCAACCAAAGGAATTCAGCATTAGAAAAAAGTCTGAAAATGTTTGCTCGTTCGCTTCGCTCGCTCGCACATGAGTCATTAGACCACCACACACAACTGCTAATTTATTGGGGAAGCTGAAGCAGTGTCCAGAACCACAATAAAAAGGAAGAAGATGATGCTTGATAATGTATTAATCATGTTAACTGGGCTGTAGGGTAATAACAATGTCACAAAAATGGTCCCTTTTTTCGTTTTATGTTCACCCCTTGTAGGTGCCCCCTTTTCCCAAAAAGTGCCCTATTTGGCTGGTGCCCCCCCCCCACTTTGAAAGACGCTCCGCTGCCCCTGACGTAGAGAAATAGCCCAGGCCAAACCCGGTTCAAGCTGACAAGCTTTTTGTGAATAACATGGATAGTCTAAGTAACTGTAAGGGGGTAAAATCTCATAATTTATGTAAAATGGGGTGACTATTTCGGGAAGGTTCCCAGACTATGTAAGTTCTATGTAAAACAAATTGCATGGGTTAATCAATGTGAACAAGAAAAGAGTAGGTCCTATTTAAGTTAATTATAGGCTAAATTGCAAGTTCAGTGTATGATAACAGAAGGACGATACAGGTAACAAACCAGTATTATGTAACAGGGAACAAAGAAAGACATCCCAACGGAGTGAATAGGCATTGTCTAGTGCAGGTGTCAGGCCACCGGCCGAGGTGCGCTTAATCTCTCCATAATGGAGAGTGTTCTTAGAACACTCCGAGTCATGTGCATCATAACAACTTTCGAATGACTAAAGTTCACAATTTGAACTCTTGGTAATACAATGAATAACCTATGTTCAACACTCCTACAAAATATCAACCCAATCCGACAATTCATTTCATGGCGGTTGCTATGGCCTTTTGATTCACTCTCTATTGATTTTCTTTCTTGTTTTCTTGCTCCTCACGCTTGAATGGTCCCTCTGTAGAACAGCTGAGCTGCAATGGCACGGCTGAGCAGGGCGATCCTTCCAATATTATTTTCTCATGCTATCATGTATGTTATTATATATATGTTTTTATAATTGGTAAATAAAATAAGAATAGTCTACCCTTAAACATTCGTTCCTGCCCTTCAGCTGAATCTTTCAAAAGAAATCTTAAGACTTATTTGTTTTCTCTATGATTGAATTTGGTTGTGTGCACTTGGAGAGCAAAATAATTACTTTGTTTCATTTTTTCTTATTGTAAAGCGCCTTGAGCATGTTTATATGGAAAGGCGCTGTATGTATGTATGTAAATCGATCAAATCAAATATAGGCCTCAACTTTAGAGCTCATTTCCTCCCTAACTGATACCAGCAAACCTATCTTACAAGCTCTTTTCGTTCGCTAAATCAAAAGGGTTATAAAGGTTTAAGTTTAAAGCTGAGACTTTGTTCTATCCAAATAGAATAAAATTAGATTTGTTTGTTTGTTTGTTTGTTTGTTTGTTTGTTTGTTGTTTTTTTTTTTGGTTGTTGTTGATGTTTTTTGTTTGTTTGTTTGCTTTTTGTTTTTTTCGGGGGGGGGGGGGGTTGGTGGTTTTGTGGTGCCGGGTCACAAATGTTCAAGGACGTTTTTTGTTTAAAGGGCCCTGTCCAAGGGTCCCCGCCGCAATACTCGCAATACACGCGAATACACCCCTCCCCTTCCCTTTCAGTCACATAACAGAGAAAAAAGAGAAGGTGAAAGAGGGTGAAAAGAAAAGGAAAAAAAATCATTACGAAAAATATGCGAATTCGCTGGCTCGCAATTTATTCATTTATTTTCATTTTTAGATTACATGCAAACATGATACTCGGTTGAAAGGCATCAGCCCCTCCCACGAGAAAATATGGCCATACGCCAGGATTTGATCATAAGTGAGCTGTTCTTTTATTTACGGGTGTGAAAAATTCGGGAGTGGGAAGGGGGTGGGTCTTGAAGTTCTTGACAAATTAAAGTCGGTTTATTTTTAAGCTTGTGCATGCAAGCCGGTGAATATAATTTAGTCAAGATTAGAAGTGAAAATTCTAAATAGAAGTCCTACCCCCTCCCCGAACATGATTAATACATATCAAGCATCATCTTCTTCCTTTTTATTGTGGTTCTGGACATGTTTCAGCTTCCCTAACTGGCAGTAATGTGTGATAGTCTAATGATCCATGTGCGAGCGAAGCGAGGAGCAAAAGTTTTCAGACTTTTTTCTAACGTTGAAGTCCTATGTTTGTGCATTTTTTTTACGGCGATATAATGAAAATGACAAGAGAAACTTAATTTGGGGAATGTCGAAAGATATTTTAATTCGTGCTTTAACCCTGTCGTTTTTCTTTAGGATTTCATCGATATCAACATAATTTAGTATGATAAATGCTTGATTTCATTATGTATTATAAGAGTTTCGGGGAAATTTTCGGAAAATATTATCCTTACTTGGTAGTATTATGGCATATTCGAGAGAGCGGAATGACAAATACTTTGCTGGGGGGGGGGGGCATGGCATGCCCCTCTTGCCTCCAGCCCCACTGCTTTACATTGTAGTTTAGTAATGGGTACCTGTTAAGCCGCACCGATTATTTGAAGCTATATATATATGGCTCTTTTTGTAAGAAACAATGGGAAATATTGGTAAAAGGGGCATTTATCAGAAGAGGAAAGGGTGCTTATCAGAGGTGGGAAGGGGCAATTAAAAGAGGTGAAAAGAGGCACTTATGAGGAAGAGGGCACATATTACGTAGGGAAAGGGGTAATTATCAGAAGGGGGAAAAGGGCACTTATTAGAAGGGAAAATGGGCACCTACCAGAAGCATAAATGCTCTTATGAAATGAGAAAAGGGCACAAATTAGACAGAATTAGGGGCATTTATCAAAAGGAGAAAAGGGCACCTATAAGAGAGAAAGGGAACAGTTTTCAGAAAGAGGGACACGTTTTGGGTACTTCAAAAGTGGTCCCCCCCCCCCCTGCTCCCACGAGAGCGCCGCCTCTGCCTACCCTCCAAGGGCGCTAAACCCGAGGGGCATTTGGTGTCTGTGTGTGTTGGGGGGGGGGGGTCTAGGAGCAACAAAATTCCCCAGATCGTATTTGTGGCGGGTGTCACACGCGCGCTAACACACACACACACACACACACACACAGAGGGAAGGGGGAAATAATATCCAACTTATATTTTTAACTAGGTACATATGACATTGGGAATGCACCACATGACTTCCCAAGGTTTTCGAGGGGAAAGGGGAGGGAGTTAGGAAAACAATGTTGTGATGGCAGATGCAAATTATCTCGAATTGTCAGGGAAATGAAAAGGAATTATATTTTCGCCCACATTGATTTTAACTTGAAGAAAATTATGAGCCGAAGATTTAGAACTCCAGTAAGAAATTGACAAAACGGTCCAAGTCAAAATAGAGTTTGTGTCGCAGACTTTAATAGGGGAAGTATGGGGAAGGGAGTTAGGGGCAGGATTAAGATTAACAATTTTTGTCTACCTGGAAATAGTTTTTCAGAATACTGCTGACTGGCCGTATTCTGAAATACTATGGGGTGGCGAAGGAATTAAGCTACAGGGCCAAGAAAGTTTTTCCTGATGTGTTTTCCTCCCCGGAATATGAAAAAAATTCGTGAATTTTATCTGATTTTCAGAATAAAGATGATTTAAAAACATTGCAATGTAATTGATCGACGTCAGTGTTTATTAACATAAAACAGAGTCGTAATCACGATAGCCACAAATGTATTGTTTTAGTTTGTATGATCCTTCCATTGTCATGGAAATTAAGTTAAAAATAACCATATACATCAGTCTGGGATTATTTAATCCCCTTATTCGAGGAAATTATAAATGATATGGAGAGACGAAGAACGAAAGAGAAGAAATGGAAAAAGTATTGAAAACATGGAGAAGTCAAGAAAATAAGAAAAAGAAGACTATAGAAAAACAGAGGGGGAATCACATCAACTGCACGTGGCCTTTAGTTAAGCACTTTTTTATAGGGTGCTGCCATCAGTTAGGGTTTGATATATTTCAAGATATGTATCATACACTGAAGCCCCTACTCTGTGCAATGAAAAGCTACTTCAGTGAAAGGCTTGTCTCAAATTTTGCATAGAGCTATATAGTTCGAAGAAGAAATAATAATGGGGGATCGGACCTATTGTGTTGAGTTGAATGCATGCATGTAGGACGGAGGAATAATGGGGAGGCGGCTTTGGTTATACGTGCGTTCGAGCAGCGTCAGCGTTTGTTCTTATGATGAAAAGACAGGAAGTCTATTGACTACTTATATAAAAAAGTAATAGGAGAGAGAGAGCCCTACTGGTAATCCCTGTTAAACTGAACTTCCCTCAGTGACATAACAACATGTTATGCATAGGCAGCTATTACATGACTCAGGTCGACAGCATGGATTGATGATAGTATTGATTTGATTTGGTTTGATTGATTCATGATATATTCTAGAGTAAAAATCCCCTCATTATACCATACTTGCCTCTTCGCTACTTTTTTGCTGCATATCTAGATTAGATCAAGCTAGAACGACACGCACTCTAAAAAGAAAATGCTCATGCGGACAAATATTATTGCATGCAAAGGGCTCTTTTGGTATTTAGTTTTAAATGTAATTTTCAATTCGATAATTTAAAAAGACATAAAAAACTGTATTTCTCATTATCTTATACTAGTTCACTTTCTGCAGAGACGTCGCTAGAAAATTTTGAATGGGGAGGGGATGACGCCAAAATTTTTCCGACAAATCTTTAAGGTCTGACACTCGAATTTGCCTACAAAAAATGCCGCACCCTAAGCTGTACCCACAGAGTTCAGTGGCTATACCCTATTTCCCCCCCCCCCCCCCCCCACACACACACACATAGAGAGAGCTTGATCATACCGGCCAGGCGGCCACTATTCTAATCTAAATACAGAAGTTACATAATTATCCTGGCTGCCCAAATATTTGAATATTCTGGCACCTCGCTACCTGAATATGAAGTGTTGCATTGTTGCCCGAATATCGGAACTTGAAAAAATCATCAGGGGGAGGGGGGGGGGGGGAGGGTGGGGCGCAGTCCATTATCGAAGGGGTGCCTTTTGTCCGAATATTAACTTTCCACTTTTTTTTGGGGGGGGGGGGTAGCAGAAACAAATTGTGGCGAGTGTGGAACCGAAAATTTAAGCAGTGGAAAGGAGAAATAATGGCCAACTTTAAATTCTAACTAGGCATATGATATTGGGAATACACCAAAGGCCTTCCCAAGGTTCTCGAGGGAAGAGGGGAGAGGGGGTTAGGACCAACAACAACCAAAATGATAGTAGATGCAAATCATCTAGAATTGTCAGGAAAAAGAAAACGGTTTATATTTTCGCCGACAGCGCTTTGAACTGGAAGTAAGTTTATGGGGAACCGCTGGCCCTCTTGATCTGTAGGGTCCATCGAGGGATGGGAAGGGGGGGGGGCAGTAAAACGGACCCCCGCAAAAAGTAATAATATGTATATGAAAATTGTATCCCGGAATAAGATTCATAATGTATTTTTTCTCAGTCACACGAGAAAACATTCCATTTCGCGCCCAAAATGAATGGTAAATGAATCGTAAGCTAATTTCAAAATAATGCCGACTTTAAAAATATGACGATAAGAGTTATCGGCAGCGGCGTCGATGGGGGGGGGGGGGGCTTGAGGGATCACACTCCCACTCAAAATTGCTGTCGGCAAATGCGCCACCTCTGTCGGCAAAAAAAAGGAGGGAGAAAATGGGGAGAGGGAAGAGGAAAGAGAAAAGAAAAAGGAGAAAAGAGAAAGGAAAAGGGAAAGGGGGAGAAAAGGAAAAGGAAAGGAATTCAAAACTAAAACAGAAAGAAAAGAGGGAAAGGAAAAGGGAAGCAAAGAAAAAGAAGGATTTTTTTTTTTTTTTTCCTCGCTCTCAAAAAAGTGAATAGATAATATTCGGGCAAAATGCGTCCCCCTTCGGCAATGGGCTGTACATAGCCCCCTCCCGAGGATTTTCAAAGTTCCGATGTATGGCCAGCCACCACTTCATATTCGGGTAGAGAGGTGCCAGAATATCCACATATTTGGGTAGGAGGTTTTCTTGATATGTAACTTCTGTACATTTTTACTAAGAAAAGTTTTTTTTGTTGTTGTTTTTGTTTTTGTTTTGTTTTTTAATTTAGAAGTTTAAAAGTTGATATTCGGGTAAAAGGCGTCAGCCTATCCCCTTGCGAAAATGGGCCCGTATGATCATGACTTCTACATCTGCGATTTTCTTGTATCATTATGTGAGGGGAGATTAGGGTGTACCGTGTAGCATTTTTTGGCAAATTTAGGTGTCACACCCTAAAAATCTGTTGGCAAATTTGGGTGTCACACCCAAAATTTTGATGGCAAATTTGGGTGTCCCACCCCATCCCCATTCAAATGTTCTAGCGATGCCCCTGGATATCGGCGTTGATTCAATCTTCATTCCTCTTTTTGTCTGGACTACAAGATTCCTTATCTTTCATAAGCTTTTGTTTTGCCACTTTAATCCCATTTGAAGGGGAAATCTAGGAAAATCTGTACTGTCCCTTTCCTATTTAATGGTTTTTAATCTCCGATTTGTATACTTGAAATACATAGGCATAGCCAGGGGGGCCCATGGGGGCACTGGCCCCCCTATTCAGCCCCTAAAAAAAAAGTGAGAACGAAAAAGCGGGAGAAGTGAGACAAAAAAAAACCTAAAAAGGCGCTACGAGTCGTTACCTTTCAATCACAATTTGCTAAAACGTCAAAGTTTTCGCGCTTCGCGCGGGAAGGGGGAAATAACTCCCCCTTCCCTGCACCCACACCTATTACATACAGTAAAATATTGCGTCCAAATTATTGAAAAGCAGTCCGAGCGTCGAACTATAACTTTCCGCCTAAAAAATTGTTTGCTACGAGCTTTCTCTCAAATTTGTTAAAACGTCATAGCTTTCGCGCTTCGCGCGGGAGGGGGAAAAGTCCCCCCTCCCTGCACCCACCCCTGTTACAGTGCATTATTGCGTCCAAATAATTGAAAAGCAGTCCGGGCGTTGAACTAACTTTCCGCCTAAAAAAAGGTGCTGCGAGCCGTTATCTTTCTCTCAAACTCCCCCCTCCCTTCACGCTTTGCGTGCTAATCACCAATTTCGCACGCTTCGCGTTCTCACAACCCAACCCCCCTAAAATGAAATCCTGGCTACGCGGTTGGATCCTTCACTTCTGCCCCCCCCCCCCCCCATTGAAAAATCCTGGCTACGCCATTGTTGAAATACCACACCATGCTCTACTCATATGGCTCAATAAGTTTCACTTCTTTAATACACTACCCCCGAAAATCAACACATGTGATGTAAAAAATAGCTCCAATACCATTATGACTATGATGATGATGATGATGATAATAATAATAAATAATAATAACAACAACATAAAAACCATAATGCTAATGCTAATCATAATCTTAATCATAATAATCACGATAACAACAATGACAATACTGATAAATAAAAATCATGTCTATATTGACATTTGATGGGTAGCCTCATCAGTATTTATACTGATGAGGCTTGGGGGCAAATCAATTACTAACCCAGCATTGAAAGCTACATGATTAATACTTTTTTTGATAGGGTCCTGCCATTACATCAGTTAGGGTTTGATATATTTCAAGATAATGTATCATACACTGAAGCCCGTAGTCTGTTCATTGAAAGGCTACTTTGAACAGTGAACAGCTTGTCTCAAATTTTGCACAGAGCTATAGTTCTTCAGAGAAATAACAATGGGGATCGGACCTATTGTGTTGAGTTGAATGCGTGGGACGGAGGAATAATGGGAGGGGCGGCTTTATACGTGCGTTCGATCCGCGCCAGCGTTTGTTGTTATGTTGAAAAGACAGGAAGTCTATTGACTATTGATATAAAGAAGAATTAGGAGAGAGAGAGAGAGAGAGAGAGAGAGAGAGAGAGCCCAACTGCAAATCCCCTGTTAAACTTCAATTGTCCTCAATGACAAAGTAAAGTGTTATTATGCATAGGCGGCTATTACAGGTCTCAGGCCGACAGCAAGGACAAATGTTAGTATTGATTTGATTTGGGTTGATGAGTTAATGATATCATAATAAGATATTCTAAAAGTAAAAATCCCCTCATTGTACTATATACTTGTCTCTTCGCTATAATAGTTATTTGCCGCACATCTAGAAAATGATCATGGGGAAAAATTTAATATCATTACAAATAAAGGAGTCTTTTTGTCTTTAGTTCTAAATGTAGTTTTCAATTCGAAAATTCAAAAGACATACAAAACTGCATTTCTCATTATCCTATAAAAGTTCATTTCTCTCGTTTTCCTTGCCCTTAAATTATAAGTAGATTTTTCCATCATCATTCACGTCTTTAATTTCTGATATTGATTTCCACGTCTTATCCACATGCTATCATTTTAGAACATAACATATTTTTTTAAAGATAAACATGCGAACTGAGGAAAATAGAACAAGAATCAGAATATTTGGAGAAAACTGAGAAAAGAGTGTGTGTGAGAGAGAGAGAGAGAGAGAGAGAGAGAGAGAAAGAGAGAGAGGGAGAGATTGAGAGAAGACGAAGGCAATCATTATATTGGGTTTAATGGCTGCCATTTCCATTAATTATGTGGTGTTGTGTTGTTGTTTTTTGTTTCCACCAGCGCCGTTCTAGTTCTTTTTTGGGGGGGGGGGGGGAGGGGGAGCACACAATGATCGTTGAAATGCAATAGACATAATTCTAGTCATACAAGATAAGAAGAATTGGAGAAGGGGAGAGAAAGGAATAAGAGGAGCAATAAAACTTAAAGAACAATAAACTGTTAGGCAAGCCAATGCCATCGGAAACTCACTCTATTTTAAAAATATTTATATATTCTATTTATTTTGTTGTTATTGTTCCACTACTACACACCAGCCTTTCATACACATATACTGACAGAAGAGGGCGTACTTCCGGAATCAGTGAATGGTACCAAGAGCTTCTTTCTTTGAATTTATCAAGAAGATTGGCTCGGATCCGGGAAGACTGCATTATAGGCTCCATGCGATCGTTATGTAGAAGGCTCGGAGCTCATTGCAGTGTTCACGCACAGTAAGAACGCATCAGTTCCGGATGCGTTCTTATGCACCACGACATTTCGCTAAACTACCTAAATCCAATTATTATTATTATTATTATTATCTCCCACACAAATAATAATAAAAGAAAACCGCAGGTGCATGTAGAGATCTTGATCATACGTCCTATTTTTCGCAAAGAGGAGGCTGACGCCTTTTGCCCAAATGTCAACTTTTCAATTTCTAAATTTTTGCGAGCGAGCGAAGCGAGCGAGCATTTAAAAAAAAAAAAAAAAAAATATATATATATATATATATATATATATATAGTGAAAATGTATAGAAGTTACATACAGAAGTTACATAATTATCTGGGAACCTCGCTGCCCAAATTATGTGGATATTCTGGCACCTCGCTGCCCGAATATGAAGTGGTGGTTGCCCGAATATCGGTACTTGGAAAATCCTCGGGGGGGGGGGGGGGGGGGGGGCTACATCCCATTTCCGAAGGGGACGCCTTTTGCCCGAATATCAATTTTTCCATTTCTAAATGTTTGCGAGCAAGCAATTGAAAAAAAATAATTTCCGGAGTGAAAATGTACACACGTTACACAAGTTACATAATATTATTATCTGAGAACCTTGCTTCCCAAATATTGGATATTCCAGCACCTCGCTGCCCGAATATGAATATCGGAACTTCGAACATCTTCGGGGGGGGGGGGGAGGGGAGGGGCTGCAGCGCATTGCCGAAGGGGGACGCTTTTTCCCGAATATTACAATTCTGTTGTTCTTGCGAGCGAGCGAAGCGAGCGAGCAAATTTAAAAAAAAAGCTTTTCTTGTTGGAAATGCACAGAAGTTACATACACAAGTTACATACTATTATTAACTGGGAACATTGCTTCCCAAATATTTGGATATTCTAGCACCTTGCTGTCCGAATATTAATATTGGAACTTTGAAAATCTACGGGGGGGGGGGGCAGGGAGGTTACAGCCCATTGCCGTAGGGGAATGCCTTTTGCCCGAATATCAAAATTCCAGTGTTCTTGGGAGCGTGTTTTTCCCTTCCCTTTTCTTTTCCTTCTTTTCTTTCTTTTTTTTTCTTTTCCTTTACCTTTTCTTTTTTCTTTTCTTATTTCTTCTTCTTTCTCCTTTTCCTTTTCTCTTCCCTCTTCCCTCTCCCTTTTCCCTTCCATTTCTTTTGCCGGCAAAGGTAGCGCATTTGCCGACAGCACCCCTCTAGCGACGCCCCTGCTAACAGCCTGACAATACATCTTGATATGGCGTCATTGACAAATTAAAACTTGTACAATTTACACGATGTTTAGATTCAGTTGGTTGATAGCAACAATCCCCAGCTAGCTTGTAGACAACCGCTACCCCTTAAATGAAATCCTGGATACGTATACGCGGTTGGATCCTTCACGTCTGCCCCCCCCCCCTATTGAAAAAACCTGGCCACGCCTGTGAAAATCAAAGACTTACAACAATAATAGAATGATTAAACGGAAGGATAGCCCATTTCAGAGCCATTAACCTAATGGCTCTGTTCCTCTATAGGGTCCAATATACATAATAATAATATACATATTATCAAATATACCTTGCACTGAGAGTCTCCAGTTGAAATTATGGATTCTCTGAGGTGACTGGCATAGCACTATTTTTCTGAGGGGCGCAACCCCGAAAAAAATAGTAACTATGCCAGTCACCGAAGAATCCATAATTTCAATTGGTGCCTCGAAAAGAGTGCATGGTATGTGCGATTTATTTATTATTAAAAAAACTAAACGTAGAATCAGAGTAGACATAGATAGGCCTACATGTACACTGAGAAGTTTGTCACCACAAACATTATCGCGATACATTGTCGCGATATCGACAGCTTCGAAATATCTAGAATAACAAAAAAGTGACCTCAAAATATCGATATATCGAAAAATATACGGATGATGAATAAAGCATGAATAATAATGACTGTGGTAAGTATAATTTTAGTTTATAATACCAATATTGCGAAAAATAGTTTTGCAAATATTATTCATGTGTAATTTCCAAGAAAGTTTATCATCGACTATTACACCGAGGAATTTGGTATAAGAGACCTGTTTCAGAGTGGTATTATCAAAAACAAAATCAGTTGCTAACGAGTCTAAGGAGTTACTAAATAGCATGTAATTCGTTTTCTGAAGATTAAGTGACAATTTATTTGCTCTTATCCACTGTAATATATTCAATAACTCAGCATTTATTCTATCAGCCAGAATATTTGGATTTTGTGAGAAAATAATAAATTGGTATCATCGGCAAATAAAATTAACGGCAAGAAGTTAGATAAATCATGAACATTTTTAATGTAAAGAATAAATAGTTCCGGGCCGAATAGACTTCCTTGTGGGACACCACAACTAATATTGTGTTATTCAGATGCTTGTTCATTTAAGAATAAATTTTGTTTTCTGTTAGTAAGTAGCTCCTGAACCACTCCAAGACCTTTCCACGTACACCATAATGAGAGAGTTTGTGAGGTAAAATTTCATGTTTAATTGTATCAAAGACCTTTGAGAAGTCCAGGAATATACCTACAGTGTGTGAAGATGTATCATTTGCATGGGCAACCTTCTCAAGAAAAGACATTAGAGCATGGACAGTGATGTGCTTCTCTCGAAAGCCAGACTGGAAGTTTGAAAAGATATATTTCTTCAAAAAAGAAATCATCCGAGTATGAATTATTCTTTCCAACATTTTAGAAAAGGAAGATAGTAAAGAAGTCGGGCGATAGTTACCAACATCCAGTTTATCACCCTTTTTAAATAATGGAATATTTTTTGCTATTTTCATAGAATTTGGAAATTGACCATGCAATAATGATAAGTTAAAGATGTGAACCAATGGATCTACAATAAATGGAATGAAAGCTTTCAATATGATATTATTAATTCCATCATACCCTGAACTTTGCCAAGTTAGAAACAATGTTTATAATTTATTGCCTATTTGTTGGAACAAAAAAAAATAGAATTTGGATTGTGAAGGCCTAAAAAAATCCACAAAGTTTTTTTTTTTTTTTTGGATAGAATATTTTTAGCAAAATTGTCACCTATTAAAGAAAAGTAAGCATTAGAAATGTTTGCTATGTATTTGGGGTCTTCAACTATCTCATCGTCAAAATTTATATTTTATGTATTTCGGATCTACTATTGACCAAGTTCATTGCCTGTTTAATTACTTTCCAGTTGTTTTGCATATCATGTTCGAATAGTTTCAAGCGATTTACAAAATATTTTCTCTTTTCTAAGCGAATAATCCTATTCAAAATGTTTTTATAGGATGTATACTTACTTTTGGATTGTTCAGTGCCTTTTATTTTATATTTGTAATAGAGATTATTCTTTCGATTTATTGACCGTAATATAGACCTAGAAATCCAAGGGAGTTTAGGTGTTTTTTAAATAATTAGTTTTAATCTTTTATTTCGGCATGTATGTCTAATTGATTGTTCAATATATTGGAAAACATTTCATATGAGCAATTAACTTCATCTTTGGAACAAACACTAGACCAATCAATGTTTTCGGGATTAATTCCAAGGCAACCTATATTCTCTTCTAAGGTTGGAACCATTGTTTTTAACCGATTGAGAAGCCAGATAGTGAGTCACAATAGACCAGTTCACGGTTAGCACATGTCCCAAATGACCCCGAATATCCACAGATCTCAGTAAAACATGGAGAAGTCCCACTTTGTACATTTTGAAATAATCACTCCTACAGCGATGGAGGTGCTACATAAATAGCCTTTGTTTTCCACTTTAAAGAATACTTCCACCTGTGTATCATGGATTGCACTGCTTGTGCATAAATGAATAATGATTACATAACTTTGATGAGCACATATCCAGTATTTTGTCTCCGTTTATTTCACAGTTTGGTCTGCAATGACCTTTATCTGCTCATGCGCAGACTGTAACCGTGAACTGGCTTATAGGATAATAATCAGTTATGTCCGAAAGAATAACATAAGAAACAGAATGTGGAATAACATTAGAAAAAAATATTATCTACTAGAATAGCATATGCATTTACAACACGTGTTGGTTTTGAAATGAGTGGCAAGCAAGAGGCAGACATAATTATTTAAAGAAATTTTAGAGAAGCAGTGCTATGTTCATGCTTCAATAAGTCTATATTAAAATCTCTCATTAGAAAAAAAAAAATATTTATTGTCAAAACTGACGTTTCGCAACAAATCAGATAAATACAATAATAACTCTTGTGCTTTCGAACTAGGGGATCGATTTCTTTGTTGAATGTTGTTTATAAAATAATATCTAGCTGTACTGCTAATAGACATTCAAATGTATTACCTCACATTATCCATGCTAATCAAACAGGATTTTTGTCTGGAAGATTTATTGGTGAAAACATTAGAATTTTATATGACATAATTGCTCATACAAAAAAGGAAAAGGTTCCTGGTATGATTTTGTTAATTGATTTCTAAAAGGCCTTTGATAGTGTACCACATCACTTTTTGTTTAAAACTCTCTCCTTTTTTAAGTTTGGTAGTTCTTTCATAAAGTGGATAAATATACTGTATAGTGATGCTTACTCTGGTTTTATGGTTAATGGACAAATAACATCTAGATTTCGCATAGAAAGGGGATGTAGGCAAGGTGATCCACTTTCGCCTTACTTGTTTTGTTATGTGCGGAAATTCTTGGGATGTTGATTCGAAATTCACACTCGGTGAAGGGAATTTCTGTCAGCTCGAAAGAGTCTATATGCAGATGACACAATATTGTTTCTAGATGGGACAGCTGATAGTTTCCGAATGTACTACATATTTTGGATTCATTCGGAAATTGTAGTGGGCTTAAGATTAACATGCAAACAACAAATGCAGACTTGGTACAGACTTTCATGTTGTTATTGACAAAATACCTGATTATAATTATGACAGAATTTTTGACAAAGTAAAACGCCAGATGATTTCTTGGATCAAACGGAACATTACGGTTCTTGGAAGAGTTACAGTTGTTAAATCATTATTGTTACTACAGTTTAATAATTTGTTTATGTCAATTCCAACCCCTTCACATATCAAGTGAATGAAAACCAAAAAAGTTAAGTTGTTTAATTTTATATGGAAGTATAAGCCGGATGAAATTTAGGTATATGTGATGATGTTAATCATTTATTGCAGTCATTTTTATCAAAACCATTCGTAGTTGGGTTTGGGGATTAATATATTTTGACACTATCTCATGTATTTGCTAATCCATTTTGGAAAGATGTATTTCACACTTTGTCTTTGCTGAGTCGAGCAGAAGGAAGTGATTGGTTGACTTATCCGTTGTGGAGAAACAGCTGTATCCTCATTGGGCAAAAGTCTGTATTTTTTTTTAGATCTTGGTATGAAAGAGGCAGCAGATGTATCAATGACTTGATTAAAGGAGAATGAAACCCTGGGGAAAATCAATTTTAATGAAAAGAGAGGATAGAGAGAAGAAATTTTTAAAAAGTTCCATCAAAGTCGGTTACGAAATGAGAAAGTTATTAAAGTTTGAAAAAGTCTTAATTTGCTTTCTGTGGCGATCCTCAAATTGGCAATGTTGCTTCAATGTAACAGGTTTAGTAGTACAACTCTCCATATGTTTTGTGCACAAAATTTCATATTTTCCCCATTATCTCTCAAGGAGCAGCTTGTCTCCTTCTTAGCTCAAGATATATCATGGGAAAATGTATTTGACACAACATATGTTGAGTTTACAAAAAGACAAGCAGCATCTTTAGAGATAATGGAGTAAATATGAAATTTTGTGTACAAAACATATTTTAAATTGCTTCTCTCTGTCCTCTCTTTTCATTAAAATGGATATTTCCCCAGGGTTTCATTCTCCTTTAATGATGAGGGGAATTGGTTGACTCGTGAAGCATGTGAAAAAAAAAATTATGCTTGATACTGAATTATTTGTCTTATTATTATGTAAGTCAAGCAATAAAGTGTGGATTTAGAATGTATATTGAAAAAGGTGAAAACTTATAGTAGATCCATTAATGCCCTCTCATATTAAAATACTAGTACATGACCTACAAGGATGTAGATACATCTACAAAACTCTTCTTGAAAAAAAGTGAATACCCTCAATATGTTCGAAATTGGAACGTTATTTAGATTACACCCCTGATAGTTCAAAAATGCAGAAGTATTATATCATGATATTTCGTTTTACTCCGGATATTGGTTTAAGATATTTTCAGCATAAGATAGTAAATGTAATTATGTTCTTGAACAAGCAACTACATAGGATGAAAATAGTCAGTAACGAAAAATGTTCGTTCGAAGAATATACAAAGCAACTCCACCGCTTAGTCTATCTTCCCTGTTTTTATGGATAAAATCATAATTATCAATAAGAAATGGGTGATTGGAATCGGAATTTTACCAAGTTTCTGTTAGACCAATTAGGGAGAGTGGGTTTTGCGAGGGCTTATCTACAAGCGAAAGTAGATCATCAAAGTGCCTATTCAGACTTCTGATATTTAAATGAAGCAAGGAAAACATATCATTATGAAATTCTTTCAGAATATTAGAAAACTGATTAACACTTAATAGTTATATATTTCGTAATGTTACTGTCACGAATCTAACATTCCGTCCAACTCTGACATAATCATTCACATCAAAATACCAGCAGAACTTCCCCCCAATACCGTCACAATCAGACCATAAAAGATTATGATTGAGGAGGCCATGGTTGTGTCTCAATGTCTTCGATAGCGAACCATTTATTTTCCGTAGTTTCATCCCCAGGCGCACACAGGCGCGTCACACCTCACCCCCTCCCCCCTTAAACAGAAAGTTATGAAAGAACGTTCTGGCAAAACATAGAGATACAAGGTATGAAGTGCTATAGGTATATCTTTCCCTTTAACAGAACAGCTGACGATAACAAAATAGACATCATCGCCACAAACAAAAACCATCAAATTTCTGCCTTCCAACTACACACAAATTTCTCTATGTGAATATGAAAACCTTAATAATTATCTTATTCATCTGCAGGAAATAATGCACTTACATGTATAATTCAAGATCACACGCCTAGATATAAACCCTGGAAATATGTTGAGGTAATAACAACATGACTTAACTGGACAGTGTCACAAATGTGTGACGTTGTAAATGATCTTTTTTTTTTCATAAATGCAAATAATGCTATTTACAACTTGCTTCTTTTAAACTAATAGATAAATTAAATACATGCATGAGATCTAATACAAAAAATTAACATGCAGAAAGTATTTTCATACATTTACTATAGTACTTAGTACTCTCTATCATCAGCACCCTTTTTTTAAAACAAACTTTTCTTTCTGGTTGCATATATGTACACGACATGTACAAATTACCTACTTTTTCTCCTCCTGAAGAAACATCAACTAATTGAATTACATTTGACCATGTGAATGACAATATGCACTGTTATACTAGGTGTTAAAAAAAAATGGCCAGGGTTTGAATGCTTTATTATTTATTCATGAGCTTACTTTTTTCATGTGCATGCGTTTTACTCTTTACCATGAATTCAGACTAGCAGTGTCCAGGGCAATCCATAATGAATTATTAATAAAGCATTCATGTGCCTTGGAGCAAGAGACCAGAAGCCTGGTCAGCAGAGCTCTGAAAATGTGGTATTCATGTCCACTGTTCAGGGTCATTGTAAGCACACACTCACATACACATCATTGGTTCCTGTGTAAAGTTCAAGTTTTGTACAGAGGGTTAAAATTTGACCAAAATCCGGAACCTAACTTTAAAATTAATCATGGATTTAATGAAACTTATTTATGCTTTCATATTCAAATCACCTCAAAGTAAATTGTACACTATTCAGCTATTACTTATATCAATGACAGTGGTATCTGATATATAGTTTTCGAACTATTAAGGATCGAAAGTGGGAAATGTTTTTTGTAACACCTAGTATAAAGAGTCATGCACGTGTAAAACTCTGTTGCCTGGACAATCTATGATTTTGAAACAGACTACCTGCAACTAAAAAAACCCCCATAAACCTGCAAAAAAATATAACTTTTTTTTTTAATTTTTGCATTTTCAAGTACAATAATCTTGGTTACTTGTTAACATTACAAATAACAACCTATCCACGGGAGAGAGTGTCTGCAATTATATCGTCCTTTCAGCGAATGTGTTCAACGTTCAGATCATACTCCTGTAGCATCAGAGACCACCTCATTAGCCTGCTGTTTTTGTTCTTCATCTTCGTTAGGAAGGTGAGTGGGTTGTGGTCAGTTCTAACTGTCACTGGGTACTTGTTACTGCTAACGTAGACGTCGAAGAACTGCAGAGACAGGATTAAGGCGAGTGTTTCTTTCTCTACTGTGGAGTACCTTGTCTGATGTTTGTTGAACTTCTTCGACATGTAGCACACTGGGCGTTCCAAGCCAGCATCATCCGCTTGGATCAACACACTTCCTGCACCAACATCACTAGCGTCATCGCAAGCGTAGACTTCAGTCGTTCAAACGCAGCTTGGCATGTTGAAGTCCAAGAGTATGGCACATCCTTCCGCAGCATATTGGTGAGTGGTGCTGCAACATCAGCGAAGTTCTTGCAGAATTTTCGGTAGAATCCGGACATCCCCAGGAAGCGTCGCAGGGCCCGCTTGTTTTCAGGAACAGGGAAGTTCAGGATAGCTTCCACCTTGGCATCAAGTGGACGCACAGTCCCAAGCCCAACGACATGGCCTAGAAACGACACCTGTGCATGAGCGAACTCGGTCTTCTTTAGGTTAACAGTTAGATTTGCCTTGGAGAGACGGTCGAATAGAGCCCTTATTCGCTGCAAGTGCTCTTCCCACTCATTGCTGTACACCACGATATCATCAAGGTAGGCCTGACATCCCTCTAGCCCAGAAGTCACTGCGTTGATTAACCTCTGAAAAGTGGCGGGAGCATTCTTCATGCCGAATGGCATGACCTTATACTGGTACAGACCCTCAGGCGTCACAAACGCAGACAGCTCTCTGGCCCTTTGACATAAATTTGGCACTCCCTATTCGATCTAACATTCGATCTATTCGATCTGTAGTCAGTACAAAATCTATACGTACCATCCTTCCTTGGTACCAACACACATGGAGAACTCCATTGACTTTTGCTTGGTTCAATAATGTCATTGACCTTCATGTATTCAACTTCCTTCCTCAAAAGTTCCATCTTTGAAGGATTTGCTCTGTAAGGATGTTGCTTGACTGGAGGAGAGTCCCCCACGTCAACATCATGCTCTACAAGACTGGTTCTACCTGGAACATCACCAAACAGGTGGCTATGGTCATGAATAAGACTTTCCAATGAATCCCTCTCACTGGAAGATGACTCAACCTTTCACCCAGATTTGCCAGTACCTCAGAATTCTTCAAGCTTAATTCAGGCAACTCAGAGTACTCGGACCAGAGTACCGAGCTTGCAAGCAATTGCCTGGAATAGGCAACAGGACTAACACCTTCGAACCAGGTTCAAAGCTTCTCTCCTTAGCTTTACGATCAAACACCTTCTTCATGTCAGCCTGTGCTTCCTTCATATGCTGTGTGGCAAGTTCTCGAGAACAAATCAATCTTTCTCGGAACCTTGATACATAATCAAGTAGTCCACACTTCTCATCCTCAAACATCTTCTCTTTCAAGATCTTTAGTGGCCTACGAACTGAGTAGCCAAAGACGAGCTCGAAAGGACTGAAGCCTAGTGAGTCTTGCACCGACTCATGAACAGCAAACAGGAGCAGGGGAAGACCTTCATCCCATTCTTTCTCACACTGAAAACAGCATGTTCTCATCATACTTTTCAGGGTTTAATGGAATCGTTCTAGGGCCCCTTGACTCTCAGGGTGGTAGGCACTCGAATTCACGCACTCAGCTCCTAACTGAGACATCACTTGTCTGAAAACCTTTGATGTGAAGTTCATGCCCTGATCAGACTGAATGATTTTCGGCAAACCCACCAAGGTGAAGAACTTGACCAATGCCTTGCTAACATTCTGGGCCGTAGTTCTCCGAAGAATTACTGCTTCCGGAAATCTCGTAGCCGCACACATCATAGTGAGAAGGTACTCATGTCCAGCCTTGGTTTTTGGCAGTGGACCTACACAATCAGCAATCACTGTTGAGAATGGCTCATCGAAAGCAGGAATAGGTCGCAAAGGTGCTGGAGGGATCTTCTGATTCGGTTTCCCAACCATTTGGAAAACATGACATGACCTACAAAAATCAGAAACATCACGTCTCAACCCTGGCCAAAAGAAATGCTTTAAGATTCTTTGCACAGTTTTGTTCACACCAAGGTGCCCACCAAGACCAATTTCATGTGAAACACTCAGGATCTGCTTACGAAATGCCTTAGGCACAACAACCTGCTGAACTTCTCTCCAATTCTCCTCAAATGAGGCATCTACTGGTTTCCATTTCCTCATCAGCACATATCCCTTTTTGTAGAAACAGCCGCTTCTTCAGACAAAGCACTGTCCCTTATTCCTACCAACTCGGGATCCTTCCCCTGAGCATCTATCAAGGAATCCTTATTCAATCCTATCTCACTTTCATCTACCTGATGAACTGCACTACATTTTCCAGGTGATTTGCCATCATCTAACCGACAGAAAACACTGCTATCATCCAATCGACAGACTTCATCTGAAATAGTCTTTTCCAAAGACTGCTCTGACTTTCTCTTCTCCTCCACCTTTGAAGCCATAGATCTGGTCAAAACACAAGATGGAAATACATCTGGCATTTCCTCAACCAACTGCTCCGTTTTCTCATCACACATAGGGGTCATACTCTTAACTGGATATGGCGAGACCTTCTCACCTGCGATATCATTACCCAACAGCAATGACACTCCCTCAACAGGTAGGGTAGGTGAAACTCCTACCACCACCTCGCCTGACACAATATCCGACGTCAAGTTGACACCATGCAGAGGCACCTGAACTATACCACCGATTCCCTTAACAAAAACATCTGAATGCACGGATAAGTCATCAGAGAAAGGCAACACACCAGAACAAAGGAGACTTTGATACAGGGGCTTCTCAAAGTCTCAAAGGAGACTTTGAGAAGCCCCTGTATCACGAAGAATACGCACTGGAACCTCCTCACTACCACATGCCAAACTCACAAAGCCTTCAGACACGAAAGGTTTGTACTCGTCAGACACCACACTACTCTCCCTCTGAATGCTTGCAAGTGCATCAGGAAGCACCTTCCTAGCTGCATTCCGACTGCATTCCAAATTATATGCCCATCTTGTTTACAATAGAAACAAGGGCCAGGGCCAGGTTTCTGTTTTTGTGCGCTTTTGACAGAACCAGGATTGTCTTGAGGCTCACCTTTCCTAGAAGGACCTTTCTTCCCAACACCCTGACTGCCTTGTGGGTGAACACATATTTGTCAAGAATCACTGCCGCTTTCCGGACATCTTTCACCTCACGTTCTTCCAGATACTGCCGTAAATCGGGTGAAACAGAACGTTTCAACTCCTCTAGCAGTATGAGTTCCTTCAACTGGTCGAAACTGTCTATCCCAGTTGACGCCAGCCACCGGTCTAAATGACTAACCTTCCGGCGAACAAAGTCCACATAAATATCCTCCTCGTTCTTCCTGACATTGCGAAATGCCTGCCTGTGTGCTTCAGGCACCAACTCATAGGCTCTTAAAATGGACCTCTTGAGCTCCTCATAACTCCCACTTTGCTGGACAGACAACGAGGCATACACCTCCTGGGCTCGACCTACAAGGGCACTCTGGACCAATGTCGGCCAGACAGATCTATCCCAGCCCAAATTTACTGCAACCTTTCTTCAACTGCTCCAACACTTCTGGAGTAGGTCCATTAACAAAACCCTGTACCTTTTCCATAGTTGAAATAACCAAAGACTACAGTACCAAACCGAATTAGTCTACCAAACAATTAAAGGCAAATTCCCAAAATCCCACGACCCCCACGTTCATCACGATTATCTCAAACCGTGACCATCGTGGCCCAGTGTAAACCCAGCATTACATATATGCTGATAGGAGCAGTTTATCTTAAGATTTTTGTGAAAATAATGTTTTGCTTCATAAGGAATAGCTTTGTGAAATGCAAGGTTTTAACGCGCAATAATGAATAATCTAAATTTTCTTCTCGGCAATTAAATCTCTTTTGCAAAAGGGGGGGGGGGGGATGGCGGCACAGTACCCCCATATTTTCAATTACCCCAAAAGTGTCCCTTTTTATTTCTGATAAATGCCCCCTTTCTCTGTGATAAGTGCCCTTTTTACTACTAGAAGTTCACCTTTACCTTGCTAATTATGTGCCCTTTCCCCTTCTGATTAGTGCCCCATTTCTCCTGTTACATACAGTGCAGTATTGCGTCCAAATAACTGAAAAACAGCTAGGGCGTCGAACTAACTTTCCGCTTAAAAAAAGTGTTACGAGCCGTTATCTTTCTCTCAAATTTGCTATAAAACGTCAGAGCTTACGCGCCTCGCGAGGGAGGGGGAAAACTCCCTCCTCCCTGCACCCTTCCCAGTTACAGTGCAGTATTGGGTCCAAATAATTGAAAAGCAGGCCGGATGTCGAAATCGCTTTCCGCCTAAAAAAAAAGGTGCTACGAGCCGTCACCTTTCCCTCAAATATCGAAAAAAGGCCTTTGCTAAAAATGCGTCAGCCGACGACCGCAAAGCATTTAGGGAAGCAGTTAAATGAGCTTTCTCCATAAACAAAACAAGAGTAAACAGAAAAATAAATTGATTGTACGAAGAGAAAAAATGTACCAAGAAAACTTTTAGGATTTCGCTAAAAAGTGCTGCTCAGGATCCCTAGATACCGAATCGGAAATGCAAAACTCCCCCACTTTCTCGAAAGAGGATGCGGATCTATATTATTCCACTCGATATTCATCTGCCAACCCTATTGATCTCTCTGCAGTATCCTGGTTCCCTTACATTCCTGTACCGAATGATGTGACATTTGACCTTTCTCCCATTCGGCCAAAAGATGTTAAAGAGGTGTTAGCTAATAAAAGTCCCACCTCTGCCCTCGGCCCGGATGGAATCATGTATGGTCTATTGCGGACACTACCATGCACCCATCATTTTATGGCAACGCTCTTTACCAAGGTGTTAACGTCTGGGGAACCTCCCGAGTCATGGTCAAAAAGTAAAGTCACCCTGATTTATAAAGCGGGGGTGTCATCCGACCCAAGTAACTTTAGAATGATCTCATTAACTTCATGTTTTGGCAAGGTGTACCACCAAATAATGGCCGATAGAACTGCTCGTTTTCTTTGTGAATATGGGGTGATAGAGACAACAACACAGAAAGCCTTCCTCTCGGGTATTAGTGGATGCATGGAGCATACCCAGGTCATGAATGAATTGCTAGCTAATGCTCGAAACAAAAAGAAAACAATTCATGTCACTTTCTTCGATCTCGCGGATGCTTTCGGATCAGTTGAGCATTCTTTGATCTATCACACCCTGCGTGAAAGTCATATCCCGGATGTAGTGATACGTTACATCCAAAACCTCTATTCTGGGCTTCAAGGTACGGTTAGTGGTCCTTCCTGGCAGTCCTCTCCGGTTCTCTTCAAAAGAGGTGTCTATCAGGGTGACCCATGGTCTCCAATCATCTTCCTCCTGGCATTCAACCCACTGATAGCGCATCTCAAATCACTGGAACAGAAACATGGGTACGACCTCAACGGCGAGAAGTTTATCACCCTCCCTTTCGCCGACGACTTCTGCCTCATTACAGCGAACCAGCGAACCCATCAACGGCTTATGAATGAAAGTGGTTCAAAAGTGAAAACAATGAACTTAAAACTTAAGCCTGCAAAATGTAGATCCATATCGATATCTCAAGGTACCTCTAAGGAAGTACCATTTGGAATTGATGGTGTAGCCCTTGCAACCGTGAAGGATAAGCCTGAAAAGTTCCTCGAGTCTTATATATCCTTCTATGGTAAAACTCAGGATAACTCTGATCTCATTAAAGCCAAATTGACCGAAGTCCTAAACCATATGGATAATTCTCATGTTAGAAACGAATATAATTTAGCTAAGAGTTTTCTCCGACTATGCGCTGCCGTCTCTGCGCTATCTGTTAACAGTACACACTCTCACCGATAGCCAGCTCGAGTCACTTGATAGTATACAGACCAAGATGATTAAGAAGTGGCTTAATTTCCCTTTGTATGGGGCTACACCAACAATTCTCTACTCACGAAAAGGGTTAAAACTGAAACTGTTATCTGAACTGTATTTGGAATGTCATACCCTAGCTATAGCATCAACACTAATAAAAGGTGATCCTAAAACCAACTATGCTATACAGTGTAAAATAGACAGGGAAAGCAAGTGGGTATCCACAATTAATGTAAATCTAATGGAGTGAACAAGTCCCGGGATATGATTGACAGGGCTACACAACAGTGTATTAACCCCCAGTCATGGAACCATATGAAATCCGATGTTAAAAAGGTAATTTCTCAAACTATCTCCTTGAAATGGAAAGAACGATTCAATTCCTTATAGTTAAGCAAGGAAACCTACTGCAATTACTGGAAGAGGAAGAAAGCGACCTCACATGGCGATCTGCTATATACAATCTACCGAAAGGTGTACTCAGTTTTGCAGCAAGGGCTGCTATAGATTGCCTTCTCAGCCCTGACAACCTGAGGTTATGGGGGGAAACACCAACTGAGAAATGTCCATTATGTAGCGGGAGGGGAACCCTACAACATATCCTCAATATGTGTCCCACCGCTTTATCCCAAGGTCGATTCACTTATAGACATAATAGTGTTCTGAGGTATATGGTAACTGAGTTGAAGGATAAAGCCGACAAAAACCAGGTAACTATGTCTCTGTATGCAGATTTACCAGGCAGTAGAGTAAGTGGTTGAACAGTCCCCCCTCATGTACTCCCTACTACCGAAAAACCAGACATTGTATTGTATTTCCCAGGTAAACGGGTAGTCCTTGTAGAACTCACCGTCCCCTTTTGAACCCAACATAAAGAAAGCCCGGGGTAGGAAAGTCGAACGGTATTGCCAGTTAAACGAGGATATCAAGGGGAAGGATATCGAGTCACACTTGGTTTGCTTTGAGATTGGCAGCAGGGGGGTGGTCACAAAGGAAACCAAAATCAAATAAGAAAAATTTTCCGTTTTGTGGGGGAGAAAACATCTAAGAGTGTCGTGCACTTGCAGACTTTATGTGCAATTTTACCAACAATTCTACACTTACAGACAATAATTGTTTGCAATGTTTACTTACTTGGATGTGGCCTCTCCTTCATACTTCTCTCTCCCCCTCTCTCTTTCTCTCTCTTTCTCTTTATCCCTCTCTCTTTCTCTCTTTAACTTCTTTTCTCTCTTTTTCTCTCTCCACCATCTCACCCTTCTCAATCTTTCCTGTCTTGGCTTTTCACCACATTCCTTTTTTTGTAGTGTAATCACAATTACAGCAACCTTGGTTTTGTTTTTGCAATATGCATGCAATTATAAATATCTGTGCTAGTAAGTTTCCAATTTTTGCTGTTACGAGTGTCATCTGCTTCTTCTTTCTGCCTTTCTTTATCCCTTTCTTTCCTTTCCTCTCATCTTTCTATTTCTTTTCTACTCCCTTTCCCCTGTACTCCCCGGCTCTCTCTCTCTCTCTAGCGAGCTCTGTGTCTCTCTTCTCACCGTTGACACTCGTTTTTACAGCTCTTTTGGCATTGTATTTACAACACAGTTTGCATGAATGATTAATGATTATTGATCCTTGTCTCCTGAAATGTTCAAAAAATGTCCAATACACGACAAGTATGTTTATGCTTTTGCATACATGTATTTGTGGTGTTCCGGCCTAGCTTTGTGTGTGCCAGTGCAATTTTCCTGCCTTCATGATTATTGTCATTTTGCTATTTCTTTCTTATGTGTACTTGTCTCCTTTGGGTCAGTGCTTTTGCTGTGGCTCGACAGGCATGCTCTTTTTCTCCCCCATTTTTTAAGCTTGCCTAGCTCCTGCCGCGTTCGATGTGCTCCTCTGGGTTGGTTGCCCCTGTGGTGGTCCGCTTGCGCGATTGCGTGCTTTGATCGCCTGGAGGCGCTGAACTTAATCGGTTCAGTGCTTCCAGGTTGTTGAAGTTTGCGTGCTCGTCGGCGGATTGCGGTGGGGGCGCTGACTTGGCGGATCGGTGGGACGCGGCGGGGGTTAGGTCTTCAGGAGTGAGCATGCGTGCTGGGTCGCGGTAGGAGCGCTGTTTCAGATTGTAATGTATATTTTCTTTTTTTTACGAAGTTGAATAGTTTTAATATGTATAAATTACTTATCTTGTCTGTGATTTTTTTCACCTTAGTACTTATATTTATATTTATATGTTTTTTTAAAAATTGTAAACTCACACTGTTAGTCTTCGGACTTTTTGCTGAGTCTTTTTAATAAAACCGAAATTGAATTGAATTGAAAAAGTGAACAAGTTAAGTCGATTAGCACTTACTGGTTCCTATGTTATATTCAACGCCAGGTCAGACCCTTCTTGGACGGACATAACTCTGTTAGATTAAATCTACCCATATTATGTCCCCAAACTTTCGGCTTAACAGACCAAATTGATATAGATAGACATAAGGTCTTCCAGGCTTCCATTGTGCAGACTTTAAAATAAGCAGTTTATGTATTTTCCAAAGTACGAATTTTTATATTAATACAGTCTCCACCATTTGTATGACGTCTTTGTTCCACATTGTAAAAATGCTTATACCATTTTACACCATTCATATATCAATATGTAATCCCCCTGCAGTAAAATCATTATGGTTTACTCTCTCAATGCTCTATAATCATATTACACATGTATATATATATATATATATATATATTTTCTATTTTTTGTTCAAGAATGTAAGACGGTGTAAAAATAATATACAGCCTTTCAACCTCGATACTTAATGATGATGACGAAGGAGATCACGATGATGATAATAATAATAATAATGATAATATTAATAATAATAATAATAATAATGATAATATAATAATATAATAATAAAAGTACTAATGATGATAACAATACTACTACTACTAATAATAATAATATAATAATACTAATAATATAATAATATGATAATAATAAAAGTAATAATAATAATATAATAATAATATCAATAATAATAATAATAATAATAATAATAATAATAATAATAATAATAATAAATGTAATAATAATATTGATACTACTACTACTACTACTACTACTAATAATAATAATATTATAATTATTTCGTTCATATTTTGATATACATAATATTGTGTACTCGACTTGTTATATGCCTATTGTCTTGTTTTTGTCATATGAGTGTATATATATATATATATATATACCCTGTGCAATGTTGAAGAACTTGTATCCTGGGATTGATTGTTACCCTTTTGTTATAACTTTTGAAATAAAAGGATTCAAAAAAATAAAACGTCAGAGCTTTCGCGCTTCGCGCGGGAGGGGGAGGGGGAACTTGCACCCCCCCCCCACTAAAGTGAAATCCTGGCTATGCGGTTGGATCCTTCACGTCTGCCCCCCCCCCCCCCCCACCTATTGAAAAATTCCTGGCTACGCCTGCGCCCACAGCTACCTAATCATGCTAATTATGAAATCAAGCAGATGGCCTAATTAAAGTATGTTGATATCGACGTGATCGATGTAATCTGAAAGAAAAATGACAGGGTATAATGTACCAATTAAGTTATCATTGGATAAATTATTGCGGTTGTCATTTCACTATATTTTCATTTTCATTAAATAATGCACTACCCAATGCCTTCAGCATTAGAAAAAAGTCCAAAAACTTCGCTCGCTCACACGTGAATCACTAGACCATTACACACTCGGTCAGTACGTTTCCTAGCATTTTAATCGATGCAGTATTTCTTAATAAGCAAACCGTATGTCATATTTGGGCAGCGAGAAGCACATACAAGTATTCCGGGAGGGAGTTGCCCATATCTGTAATTTTTTCTGTATATTTTCACTACCAAAAAAATAAGCTGGAACCTTTCCGGCGAGTCTGTTTTCTCCTGGTTATTTCCGTCAAAATCCGGTTGCGGTTGTGTTTCCGTTTATTGTTAACGTTAGTGTTTGGTCAATGGTTAGGAAAGGGCTCTACCAAAATGACAATTATGAAGATGAACTGGCATACACAAAATACAAAGTTACATAATCATGAATTTAATGAGCGGGTCTATTTATTATGTTCTTGATAGCTTATTAATGTATCAATATTCATTGATAATTTAATATTGTGTGAACGCATTATCCCCCTTCTGTTTGCTCAAATATAGGGTTAAGGGCCGGGCTGCGATAGGGTTCCTTTTTTTTTTTTTCAAATGGCAGCCGTAGTGCTTATTTACGTGGAATGTACGAAGTAAAAACGTAACAAGATAGAGCTATATTGCGCATTTATATTTACGTTATCGTAGTCATAAGAATTAGAAGAGGAGAGGTAGACAGCGAGAGAGAGAGAGAGAGAGAGAGGTGGGTACAGAGAGAGGGGTGCAGAGAGAGATGGGTGCAGGGAGAGAGTTGAAAGGGGTACTTGGACATTGATCTGTTGATAAGAGATTGTGTACAGGAGAAGAGCATTGTACATTTTGTATAACAAATGAATAAATTAGTGTGTCTACGTATAAAACATGAATATTACAATAATTGAAAAATAGTTTTTTATTACTAAAATTATGGAAATTGCGAAATGATAATCTAGAAAATTACGTTACAAAATGTCATTGATTATTGCTGAGCGTTTTCAGATAGCTATCACATCAAATTATCGTTGTATTTTTTTAATAATCCAACATTTGTTGTTGTTGTGTTTTGTAAGCGCACTTCGAGAAACATGCCAAAGTCACTTACAAATGTCATTTTGGGAGAAAAATAAATCTCCAGACTGCTCATTCAGTTATACCGATGTTTCAAAATATTCTTCCGGATATAATGGTTCAAAGACTTTAGTTTCCTCTAAGAAAATTCATCAGTCCACTAAGTCTTGATATTTACAAGGTCATACTACAATCTTCAGGTATTCTTGGAGGGAAGTTTCACCAACCAGCAAAGAAATAGATATCTCAAATTGTTAATGATTAGGAAAGACAAAATTGGAGTCGAAGTGGATGAATTGGTGTGTGCACTGGTCATATATCTGTATACTAAGCCACATAAAGGACAAACATTCTCACTTAAAACTCAATATGCTCTATATACCATTATCTTTATGGGTAATACATATATTACAAAAGTTAACCTTAAATTTTGGTTATTTCATGCTCGTCTTGGAGCCTAGACTCGTTTTTACTCCAAAAATTGAATAATACTTTAAAGCTACAAGCTCAGTCATAAATGGAACGAGGAATTTATTTATTTTTTATTGTGGTATAAAGAGACATTGTACATGGCAGCCTTGCGGCTGAATTGAATACAATTTACATTAATGACACAAGCATACTGCACAAAAAACAATAGTATTAAAAAGACATTAAAAATAGTACATTCATAACGATTCAATAGGTACACCTTATTCAAAGAATATCGATGGTGGGATAAAGAAAGTGGGTAGTGGATGTGAAAAAAATATAAAGTTTTTATAATATGACTTATATAATGTTGAATAAATTAATATGATCAGTGCTAAAAGAAATAGTCTGGTTTGCGTGCTTCAAAATAGGCCTATTGTCCAATCATAATGGGTAATGGGTGCAAGGTATTGTGTTTGGAAAAAAAAAAAAGTTTTACTTTCCATTATTAACAGATAGAGATGATTGGCATGATTGGTAATGCAATATTGAAATCAATAGAATCCATATAAAAAAATAACATGTACCGCTAGTATACAATTAAATTTTTCATTTTTCATTTAAGCACATCTAAAAGCTAGCAATTTACTTTACGTATAATTATGCTTAACATTTAAGAACGAGAAATTGTCATTACATTATTCAATTCATCTTTGAATTGAGTAGTCTCACAATGAAGGGCAGTGCGCTCTTTCTGTAGCGCTCATTTTTGCATTTCATTTCTGAATAGTCATTAGCGTTGCGCAAGTCACGAGAAGTACGACAATCATAATGAGAAAGAGTAAAGGACATTTTATTGACATTGAGATATTTTATTCAGACAGTGCGAAAAAATATCTCGAGTAATGTATATTAGGCTTAACACTGAAAAGGCCGGTTCGCGGTGCATGAAATGATCCTCGAATATTTTGTAGCGAGTGTCCGGGGGGGGGGGGGGTAGATAAGGTTAAAACTGCTCTATTATCGTTTGCATAAATGAAATGATTTCTTCTTCTTCTTTTTTTCGTTACAGATTATCCAGTGATATATCTGCAGAATGGCGATTCACATTCCATCTACATACCAGATACCGCAATAAGGAGATTTTATAATATTTCCTTGTTTCAAACAAATTCTACATACGGATATCGTATCACGTTCGGCGACTCGTACCTCGCCAATGACAACAAAGTTCAAGTAGGCGTAGGTTACGACCCGACGAATACGTCGTCCGTGGTCGCAACTACTAGTAACAATAAACGTGGAGACTATTGCTACGTTGCTGATGATATCTACGTGGATGCCAATGAGATGTGGTTTGCTGTGATAAGTGGAAAGGCTTTTACCGTTATTCGTTTGGATGTTGAGGTCACTGCCCTTTATCAATCACGTGAGTGTGATTCCATGTAGTTAAGTCAAACTATAAACATGATGAAAGGCTCGTTCAAATATGCCGCGGTAAACCGACCGAAAAAAGCGGGGCTCGTACGATCGCGACTCTATTTTCCTGCTTGGAACCATTTTGAATGTCAATGTTGTTGTGTAATATCTTTTGCGTTCAAATATTGATTTAACGATTAATTACACCTTTTCTTTTTTTAACTATCATTTTAATTGACCTGTTGTTCATGCTATTAATAAATTCTGGATATAAGTATTTTCCCCTCTCTCTTGATTGCTCTTACTAGACCATGGGATGACATGGAAAAAAGAGCTCCATTTTTTATTTCCGTGGTCCACATTTTCGCCCTACATGAAAATTGGTGGACTAGGGTAACTTTTTTGTGCTGAATTCAAATATGACTGTTGCCAAGCTGTAAACTTGCAATGCTTCATGATATCGCGCCTTAATTATGCAAATTTATGCAAATGGAAATGTTATACTGTTGCACAAAACAGTTAATTTCACCCTCTAAGTCCAACTTCAACTAAAAAATTCTGAATTCAAATGATGTCAACACTCTGTTAAATTTATGCAAAAATATAGATTTTTCAAAAAACAAACAAACAAACAAACATAAAAAACATGATATTTTAGTATTTATATACTGTAAGTATCTGTTTATCAAGTAGACCTGCAAAGTAATCTGAGTTAATCTTTGAGTGAGCCTAAAAGCAATCATTGCTTGTGATAAAAATCTTTATAAATGCACATGTCATGATTAAGCAGGACTTAATTATATGGAAAATTATGCTCAAAATGGCAATTTTGGGGGAAATCTTTGGTTATCACTTCCTTTAGGCATTTTAAATAGGCAATTAGCAATTAGTACTTCGGTTTCTAAAGTTTTTCATTAAAACATTTTCTCGTTAAGAAAAAAAGATTATGCAAATTTATGCAATTTAATTAACTTGCTAAAATTAGCTACTAAAACGGAACTTCATCAGTACCAATATTCAATTTACTCACTGTAGGCCTGTATTTTTACATGTACCTTGAACATATGTCTCAGATACAACAATTGCTGCTGTAAGCTTGCAAGGGATTGTCTGACATAGCAACAATAAGACCATAGGGTGACATGGAAAAAGGGGCTCCGTTTTTTTTTGTTTTTTTTTTCATTTTCGTGATTCACATTTTCGCCCCCACCAATAAATTGGTATACTAGGGTACTATTTGGTGCTGAATTCAAATATGAATGTTGCCAATCTGGCAATTCATCACTGTGATGTGATGTGACTCCTCAGTCCTTACTTATGCCAATTTCTTCAAAATCCAATGGCAAAATAATGGGGGGGGGGGGGACACTTCTGTCCCCCTCAAGTTTCAAGACAGATTTCCACCTATTTCTGTGCAAACACCATCCCATCAGTCAAAATTTGTTTCTAAGAATTTGAATTACTTTATTTGATTGCGAACAATTCCAAGCCATAAAAAGGGGATCCTGTGTGTTGGGGGGGGGGGGGGGGGTGGTCTGCAGTGCTGTAGTCGAGTCCATCCCATCCGAGGCTGAGTCCCTGAAGTCTGAGTCCGAGTCCAAGTCCGAGTCCTGGCATCCGAGTCCCGAGTCCTGGACATCCGAGTCCGAGTCCGAGTCTGAGTCCGAGTCCCAATGGGAACATCTTAAATTGCAATTTTTACGTCACATTATTTTTATTATGATAAATGCCTTACATGTGAACTCTCAATAAAATAAATAGTTTCTTGTTCATTAAAAACTTCCATTAAATGTCAGAGAATTTAATTTATAGTAACTTTTCTTAGTACGAATGCGGACAACTATAAAGGCTTGCTCACAAAGAGTGATTTGTGGCCGTGACATGTTGCTTGGGGCTTAAGAAGATTGATTCAGTAAGATTTCCAGCTATTAACACTAACAATTCTTAACAGAAGGTAAGAAAATTGAATTGGAAATGTTGAGATAAATGTCTATGGTTAGATTTTCGGTGATGGTTTGGTGTACTGGTGGAATTTCAGAAGTTTTATTGACCAAAATACTAAACAAGTGAACATGCACTCCTTTTGTGCCAAGGTATATGTCTCGTTGACAAATGGCTCATATGTGAACAAGCCTTACCAGGCCAAGTATTTTGCTTGTATCCACAGTAATTATTGAGAGTTGACTCTGTTGTTTTTGTGATACCTCAATGAAGAAAAGATACACAAATTAATATTTGTTCATTTCAAAGGCCTATGATTTTTATCTTTATCAATTATAAGTCAACAGCACAAAAAGATAACAGGTTGAATGCCATTAAAACCAGATTACAGAAAAGAAAAATTCCAACTGAAATGAAAAAAGAGGGAAAAATAATATTTCACCAAGAACACCAATAGTTCAATCTTATCAAATAGTTGATTAACGTAATAAAAAGGTGAATCGTCAAACCCTAATAAAACCCTTGTACATGTATCAGCTAGTTCATTAAACTGGCTTAATGGCTTGTAATACAAGAGTGCGATCGATGTTTTAAAGTTCATGTTAAAAATACCGCTCAATCGAGCAAGGTGCGCGAAAATAGCGGGGTATTTTTTGCGTGCCATTTTTTGCGTGCCCTGCATGGGGTAATTTTTAAAGCAAAAATTTAAAGCAGAAAACGGAAAAATTGCTGGTCTCGTTGCCGGTCTCTGCCCGATTTTCGCCCGAGTCACGAGTCACCACTGGTCGAGTCCGAGTCCGAGACCGAGTCCTTATGGCTCGAGTCCGAGTCCTAGTCCGAGTCCGAGTCCTAGTCCGAGTCCGAGTCCCGAGAAATAGGGACTCGAGACCGGTCTCGAGTCCAAGTCCGGACTCGAGTCCTACAGCACTGCTTATAGAGAGTTGACTATATTGTTTCTGTGAAACCTCAATGAAGAAAAGATACACACATTAATATTTGTTCATTTCAAAGGCCTATAATTTTATATTGTATTAGTTATAAGTCAACAGAACAAAAAGATAACAGGTTGAATGCCATTAAAGCCAGATTAGAGAAAATAAAGTTTCCAACTGAAATGGAAACAAAGAGGGGAAAATAATATTTCACCAAGAACACCTATAGTTCAATCTTATTAAATAGATGATTAAAGTAATAAAAAAAGTGAATCTTCAAACCCTGATAAAACCCTTTTACAAGTATCAGCTAGTTCATTAAACTGGCTTAATGGCTTGTGATACTCAGTGTAGTAAAATCACGCAAAACCGTTATAACGGTTTAGCGTTATATTTGCTGATTGTTACGTAAGCCCCGCACAGCAAGGTCGAACGGTCCAGCGATTTTCCTAGTCTCTTATTAGTCGTTCGCCCGTATTTGACCCAAGTGTTGTGCATACTGAAAAGGAAGACAGAGAGAAGAAAAACAAGCAAATACATAAGGAAAAGGAAGACAGAGAAAAAAACAACAACAAAGAAATGCATAAAGAAATAAAAAGAAGATACAAAGAATAAAAACAAAGAAATACATAAGGAAAAAGGAAGACAGAGAGAAGAAAAACAAAGAAATACATAAGGAAAAAAGAAGAGTGAAGAAAAACAAAGAAATACATAAAGAAATAAAAAGAAGATATGGAGAATAAAAACAAAGAAATACATAAGGAAAAAAGAAGATGGAAGAAAAACAAAGAAATACATAATGAAAGGAAGACGGAGAGAAGAAAAACAAAGGAATACATAAGGAAAAAAGAAGAGCGAAGAAAAACAAAGAAATACATAAAGAAATAAAAAGAAGATATGGAGAATAAAAACAAAGAAATACATAAGGAAAAAGGAAGACAGAGAGAAGAAAAACAAAAGAATACATAAGAAAAAAGAAGAGCGGAGAAAAACAAAGAAATATATAAGGAAAAAGGGAAGACAGAGAGAAGAAAAACAAAGAAATACATAAGGAAAGGAAGACGGAGAGAAGAAAAACAAAGGGATACATAAGGAAAAAAGAAGAGCGAAGAAAAACAAAGAAATACATAAAGAAAAAAGGAAGATATGGAGAATAAAAACAAAGAAATACATAAGGAAAAAAGATGGAAGAAAAACAAAGAAATACATAATGAAAGGAAGACGGAGAGAAGAAAAACAAAGGAATACATAAGGAAAAAAGAAGAGCGAAGAAAAACAAAGAAATACATAAGGAAAGGAAGACGGAGAGAAGAAAAACAAAGAAATACATAAGGGAAAAAGAAGAGAAAAGAAAAACAAAGAAATACATAAGGGAAAAAGAAGAGAGAAGAAAAACAAAGAAATGCATAAAGAAAAAAGAAGACAGAGAGAAGAAAAATAAAGAAATACATAAGGAAAAATAAGAAGATAGAAGAGAAACAAAGAAATACATTAAGAAATCAAAAGAAGACAGAGAGAAGAAAAACAAAGAAATACATTAAGAAAAAAGACAGATAGAGGAAAAACAAAGGAATACATAAGAAAAGAAGACAAGAGAGAAGAAAACAAAGAAATTCATCAGAAAAGAATGAAGATAGAGAGAAGAAAACAAAGAAATACTATAGTACTGCTGCCACGCCAGCCGTGTTGGTCATCATACACACGTGGATATTTGACAAACAACGACTGTCATTGCATCTATCAGGCGTTCTTTTCAGCTGCTTGCAAAAGATGAATTATGATTTTCATTGATTTATAGCAAAACGCCACGGGGAAAAAAAATTCGGCGCGGATAGATTGATCAAGCATAAATTTTTCTTTAAAAGTATCGTATTTTGCAGCCGTCCCTTTGCTTTTAAAGCCGTCCCTGTGAATTTAAAGATTGAGAACGCATCTTGGAATCGTTTATGCCTTCTCAATTTACATAGGGTTTGCGTGCAAATTCTCTTGCACAGTAGAGCGCGGAGAGTGATCTCCTGGTAATCGATTAACTATTTTGACGTCAATTTATTACGGGTTTGCGTTATAACGGTTTTGCGTGATTTTACTACACTGATACAAGTGCAACATTAACATTCATTTTGGAAACTGACTACATGACTAAGTGACTCAAGTAAAACGAAAGTAATTGTTAAACCGTAATAAAACCGTTTGACACTGCCAGAAATTATAAATTGCTGACTTTGACTTTTGCCACATTTGACTTTTTGCCACAGGAACGTAGGTTGCAAGTAAATGTAAAAAGATAGAAGATAAAAACTAGTTTGTTATACTATCTTGAAATACAAGTGGAATAGTAATGTTTGAGACTGCCCAAGATATCCCAGGCTGGGGTTTATGGGGAAACGTGTGTTTTAGATTCCATCTCCAACTGGTTGATATCAATTTCAATACTTGTCTGTGTCATACGTGTATAACGAGTGTATACGAGCATAAAACGACTTATCTTAAAGTAGAATTTCATTGATTTTGAATATTGATTTAATTTTTATTATTGCATAGGTGAAGCTTAGATTGAACAAAGTTATCAAAATTCAACGCTTGGAAACATTTGAAGTAATGATTATTATCAATTATAAAATGATATAACACAGCCCCGCTATAGCACCTATAGAGCTCTTAGAACGCTGCTGAGATATGTGACGTCATACCGGGGAGCAATCCTTCCTAAGCAGACGATGCCCCATAACATCTTATACATTTTCAGTGCCTGTTTTGTCATCTCATCTTCACTTATTTCTCTTACTTCACTAGCGTCAGTATAAATGCTTATTTGTTGCCTCACTCTAAATTTCCTGCATGGTATTATTTTGATGAAAAATGCAGCGTTAAAAAAATAAAGGAATTAATCGCTTGTAAACAAAAAAAGATGCCATTGTATTTTCAGCTGCATGCACCGCGGCATGTCGGCGTTTCAAGAGGGAACGAATACCATCCATGCTATAATTCAGCGGGCTTTACACTTCGAAAGTGTGATTTCTTTGATTGATCATTGACCCTTATCATGACTTTTTACAAACAAAAGACTTTAGTTACTAGAAACGGTTTCACTTCCCTTTTAGAATGATGTGAAATACGGTCATGGTGAAACAAACCAAACTCTTTATAATTTAAAAATAATTACATTGCAGTTACGTTCACTTGATATAGGACGTCGTCTGCTTAGGCAGGATTGGCACCTGATGTGACGTCACGAAAACATCGGTATATTTCTGGCGAATCGCTCGGATATCCCAGATGCTGAGAAGTGTTTTTATTTGTGTTATTTTTTAATCATCAAACACGCAGTTAACGTAAAACTTATACCAGTGTAGTAAAATCACGCAAAACCGTTATAACGGTTTAGAGTTATATTTCCTGATTGTTACATAAGCCCCGCACAGCAAGGTCGAACGGTCCAGCGATTTTCCTAGTCTCTTATTAGTCGTTTGCCCGTATTTGACCCAAGTGTTGTGCATACTGAAAAGGAAGACAGAGAGAAGACAAACAAAGAAATACATAAGGAAATAAAAAGAAGATATAAAGAATAAAAACAAAGAAATACGTAAGGAAAAAAGAAGATATAAAGAATAAAAACAAAGAAATACATAAGGAAAAAGGAAGACAGAGAGAAGAAAAACAAAGAAATACATAAGGAAAAAAGAAGAGTGAAGAAAAACAAAGAAATACATAAAGAAATAAAAAGAAGATATGGAGAATAAAAACAAAGAAATACATAAGGAAAAAAGAAGATGGAAGAAAAACAAAGAAATACATAATGAAAGGAAGACGGAGAGAAGAAAAACAAAGAAATACATAAGGAAAAAAGAAGAGCGAAGAAAACCAAGAAATACAGAAAGATATAAAATGAAGATATGGAAAATAAAAACAAAGAAATACATAAGGAAAAAAGGAAGACAGAGAGAAGAAAAACAAAAGAATACATAAGAAAAAAAGAAGAGTGGAGAAAAACAAAGAAATACATAAGGAAAAAGGGAAGACAGAGTGAAGAAAAACAAAGAAATACATAAGGAAAAAGGAAGACAGAGAGAAGAAAAACAAAGAAATACATAAGGAAAAAAGAAGAGTGAAGAAAAACAAAGAAATACATAAAGAAATAAAAAGAAGATATGGAGAATAAAAACCAAGAAATACATAAGGGAAAAAGAAGAGAAAAAAACAAAGAAATACATAACAAAAAAAAGAAGACAGCGAGAAGAAAAACAAAGAAAAACATAAGGCAAAATAGAAGATAGAAGAGAAACAAAGAAATACATAAAGAAATAAAAAGAAGATGTGGAGAATAAAAACAAAGAAATACATAATGAAAAAAGGAAGACAGAGAGAAGAAAACAAACGAATACATAAGAAAAAAAGAAGATAAGAAAAAAGAAGAGCGGAGAAAAACAAAGAAATACATAAGGAAAAAGGGAAGACAGAGAGAAGAAAAACAAAAAAATACATAAGGAAAAAAGAAGAGAGAAAAAACAAAAAAATACATTACAAAAAAAAGAAGACAGCGAGAATAAAAACAAAAGAAATACGTAAGGGAAAAAAAAGATAGAAGAGAAACAAAGAAATACATAAAGAAATAAAAAGAAGATATGGAGAATAGAAACAAAGAAATACATAAGGAATAGAAAAGATAGAAGAAAAACAAAGAAATACATAAGGAAAAAGGAGGACAGAGAGAAGAAAAACAAAGGTATACATAAGGAAAAAAGAAGAGCGAAGAAAAACAAAGAAATTCATAAAGAAAAAAAGGAAGATATGGAGAATAAAAACAAAGAAATACATAAGGAAAAAAGAAGATGGAAGAAAAACAAAGAAATACATAATGAAAAGAAGTCGGAGAGAAGAAAAACAAAGGAATACATAAGGAAGAAAGAAGAGCGAAGAAAAACAAAGAAATACATAAGAAAAAAGGGAAGACAGAGAGAAGAAAAACGAAAAAATATAAAAGGGAAAAAGAAGAGAGAAGAAAAACAAAGAAATACATAAGGGAAAAAGAAGAGAAGAAACTAAAGAAATACATAAGGAAAAAAAGAAGACAGAGAGAACAAAAACAAAGAAATACATAAAGAAAAAAAGAAGATAGAAGAGAAACAAAGAGATACATTAAGAAAAAAAGACAGATAGAGGAAAAACAAAGGAATACATAAGAAAAAGAAGACAAGAGAGAAGAAAACAAAGAAATTCATCAGAAAAGAATGAAGATAGAGAGAAGAAAAACAAAAAAATACTATAGTACTGCTGCCACGCCAGCCGTGTTGGTCATCATACACACGTGGATATTTGACAAACAACGACTGTCATTGCATCTATCAGGCGTTCTTTTCAGCTGCTTGCAAAAGATGAATTATGATTTTGATTGATTTATAGCAAAACGCCACGGGGAAAAAAAATTCGGCGCGGATAGATTGATCAAGTATAAATTTTTCTTTAAAAGTATCGTATTTTGCAGCCGTCCCTTTGCTTTTAAAGCCGTCCCTGTGAATTTAAAGATTGAGAACGCATCTTGGAATCGTTTATGCCTTCTCCATTCACACAGGGTTTGCGTGCAAATTCTCTTGCACAGTGGAGCGCGGAGAGTGATCTCCTGGTAATCGATTAACTATTTTGACGTCAATTTATTACGGGTTTGCCTTATAACGGTTCTGCGTGATTTTACTACACTGTATACGATTACCATCTGCAAGCTTTATAGTTTCTAGAGATACATTATTGAGCATATTTGTGATTTGCTTTGAATATCTACTTTAACGTCTATCATCTATTTTGGCACATTCGTACCGTTAAGGCGATCGATGTTGTAAAGTTCATGATGTTCAAAATACCGCTCAATCGAGCAAGGTGCGCGAATTTTTTTTTTTGTGTGTGTGTTGTTTTTGTTTTTTTGCGTGCCCTGGGGTAATTTTTTGAGCTAAAATTAAAAGCGGAAAAAGGAAAAAATTGCCGGCCTCGTTGCCGGTGTCGACCTGATTTTCGCCCGAGTCACGAGTCCGAGAACGAGTCCTTGTGGCTCGAGTCCGAGTCCGAGTCCGAGTCCGAGTCCCGAGAAATAGGGACTCGAGAGCGGTCTCGAGTCCTACAGCACTGGTGGTCTGAGCCATGGGCAGATCAGGTTTTTGTGACTAGCACAAAATTAAGTGAAATTAATGAATGAATTAATGAATAAAGTGCATAAAGGAAGGGGAAACAGCACACTCATGGAGTTGTGTAAGTAAGTTATGCCACTTGGGTTTTGTATGTGGGGGGGGGGGGGGATGGGGCACATTAACGTTGTGTGCCAAAACCGCCAATGGGCTAGACATGTAAACAGGCGTATTATCTGAATGCTACTCGGCAGTATGTAAATAAGCATTTGTTAAATGCATCTACTGTAAAGCCCGGGGCAGGGGGGGGGGGGGGATACTCAGACTTGGTTCAGATGGGAGTGTGCCGCTGAAGCCTCCATACCAGTGCCCATTTTTAAGTGTCCTTTTGGCATAAAAGGGTTACCATTATTAGGGATTTTGAATCTCGGGTGTGTACTTTAGCGATAATATAGGCGAGAATACAATTCTGAAACAATAAAGTTACCCATTTTTAAAAATAGGCGGGGCATGTTTAGGATTTTCCAGCACAAAACTATACCCCATGTTTAGGGATTTCTTGCAAAAAAAGTGACCCATTAGAGCGGCACACCCCCGTATACCATATTGGGCGGGTACCCCCCCCCCCCCCCGGCTAAAAAAGCTTGAGGGAGAGGGTGCAGCCCCTCTAGGATTTGCGACTAGCAAGGAATTATCTATCAAGTTACTTCTTTTAAGCACAGTATTTTCAAATTCACATGCAAGTCATTCAGTCATGACGAAAAGAGAGAGACAAAGACGAAATAGGGTGAAGGAGTTGACAATGACAGGAGAAAGAGACAAAGAAAAGAGACAGGGAGGAACCTGAATTAGTAACAAAAAATGTTGCACTAAGTGTAAAATCAGGTAGGCTAACACCCAAGAAGGCTTCTGAGAAATCGCTGCTGAGGAACAGCTACAAAAAACAAAACAAAAACAAAACAAAACAAAAACAAAACAAAAACAAAACAAAAACAAAACAAAAACAAAACTAAAAACAAATAAAACAAGTAAATGTCATGAATTTCTGTCTGACACTACAAATCAAGACTCTTCTTGCCAAAGGACTGTGCAGTGTTCAACCATTTTTGTTATTGTTCCTCCTAATTCAAATCAAATCTTCATTTATGCAAAGTGAAATTTGGAATTAGTTTTGTAAAAATATTTACAATGTCTTGTTCATTAATTCTTAGTGCTGCTCTGTGAATGATTGATTTTGAAGGGGTAAAACTCATCCACTGTTCTCTCTTAGTAACACTTACTGATAACCTGCATGATTGTTTTGTTTAAACCTTGCAAGGATAAGGTATTAAATTGCAGCTTTTCTTCATTGAATCAATGTAGCAGGTTAGTCTATGAGGAGTTTGACGAAAGAATTCATTGTTGCAAATCTTCCTCCAACTAAACAAGGCACAGTGCTAACGATAAAGCTCCACAATACTGCCTGCTGTGGCAGTTTCACTGTGTATTCACAATGGGTAGCAGACTACATTAGGCTCTAGCAGACTACACTTTTTACAAAGTCTTTGTTAATGGCCCACCAAAACAGCTGGCAACAGATAAATTTTCACCTATTCTCTCCTCAAAAGTGCTCTCCTTCTTCCTTCCCCTTATGTTTTTTTACAGTACTATTAAGCTCATAAGTTTAAATAAGCCCAATATTAAGAAATCATAAGTCATGTCATGTTGCTTGCACTGTCATTAAACAGGCCAATTACATGTTAGTGAGCGAGGCTGACACTTCCCCACATACCATGTACATAGCACACACAATACACAATACATAAGACCTCATATGCATACACACACACTAGTTTGCAGGCACAAACCCTGGTCAGTCGTAAAAGAGTGTCTGCACTGTAAGACTACCATAGGCCATCTACTGTAGCTGCTCCTGACACATTGACACGACCCGAAGGTAGCTGAATTAGGCTTCTCTCAAGACACAATGATTTTCTGATAAAGTGTCATATTAGGGTCTATGCTTGCAGACATTGTTTTCTCTGAATAAAGAACAAGGGCCAGATTTTTTTTTCTTTCCTTGAAAGATTACATGGTGTAACCCTGAAAAACCTAAACCTACAATTCTCTTTCTCCACCATGAAAGTGTCGCTGATACTTCACTAAATACCGGCTCTAAGGGGAGCAATCATTCAGCGGAAAAATCTGGCCCTTGTTCTTTATTCAGAGAAAACAATGGCACCGCTTGGTGCTTTCTCTGTTTAGAGGAATTATAGCGCCACCAGTGACCAGAATGAATAATTAATAGCCTCCATTGGGCAGTGTTCTAGTCATTCTCCTGATGACGATCAGAGCATACTGATCGAAACGTCGAGAACCACAGAGCTCTTAGCGGAGCTCACCGGCCCTTTTCAGGGCTATTATTCCTTGAAAGATTACATGGTGTAACCCTGCAAAAAACTAAACCTACAATTCAGTTTCTCCACCATGAAAGTGTCGCTGATACTTCACTAAATTACATAATATTATTACCTGGGAACCTTGCTTCCCAAATATTTGGATATTCTAGCACCTTGCTGCCCGAATATGAATACATATCGGAACGTTAAAATCCGCGGGACGGGGGAGGGGGGCTACAGCCCATTGCCGAAGGGGGATGCTCTTTGCCCGAATATTAAAATTCCAGTGTTCTTGCGGGCGAGCGAAGCAAAAAAAATTGGCCAGTTTTTCCTCTTTTTTTCTTCCCTTCCCTTTTCTTTTCCTTTTTTTCTTTCTGATTTTGTTTTCCTTTCCTTTCCCTTTTCTTTTTTTTTCTTCTTTTTTCTTCTACTTTCTCTTTTGTGGCACAACCGAACTTTGAATCAAAGGCATTCATATATTACAGCACACAAAAGCAAAAATTGATTTTTTTTTTCTTTCAATGTTTGCAAATTTTCTTAGCTCTATATTTAACCACAACAATGACTTTTTTTAAAACTTTTTTTTTTTCCGGGGGGGGGGGGGGGAGGGTTCGCACGCACCCCACGAACCCCTAGTTTGTACGGTACTGGTATTTAGACTTTTCTTAATATGCATAATTTTTGTAATTTTAATATAATCAAGCCTTTGATAATTGTATAAAACTTTCATAGCATCTTATTTTTATCGGGTTTCATCAAAACAGCAGCCAAATTGATGCACAGTCTCTCGATTTCATGTGGAAATGAATGCTCATCAAGATCAACATTGAATGCCTAGAATGAGCATTCAAGTTGATTTTTCAGGGCTAGCGATCGCATACTTTCATCATGCTTTTTGATAGAATGAGCATTCAGATTAGAATTTGACCCAAGAGCATTCAAATTCACGGGACCTTCGGATCGCAAACATTTGGGGATTCGAATTCATCAATAGACAAGCATGTTCACGATATAAGCAATGAATTTAACAATGCACTCCTTCCATTTGAATTCTCTAATCGTTTTTAACATGATAAGATTTAGAAACCATAAGTAAAGTCGTTTTCTTGCAATGTCATAGATCAGGAATAAATGATAATGATACAAAATTATATATATTCTACCAAGAGGTGAAAACATAGAACAAAACAAAGATGATAAACAAACGTAAGCGCCGCGGAACGATTTCTCACTATGAAGTGTAGTTGTTCGAGCCCCTTAAGCACGCCTCCTCTGTGGGGGTGGGGGCTGAGATTACAAAACAAACAAAACATAGAAATAACAAAGCGAATGGTCAACTGAAAAAATAAGATTAGTCAAGATTAAAAAAAAAGACAGATAATATGACGTGAAAAGCTATTTTGAATATGCTGTAGACATTCGAAACGATTAAGTATATAATTTGTGTTTACAACCATATGAATAGATGACTACGTCATTTTTGCAACGACAAATGTGACCCTCCACGACGGTTTCAGGCGGAAGTCGCAAAAATCAAAAAGTCTAATTTTACATCCTCTAGAATCTCTGGTTCATAAGCTTTAAAATGATGTATAACAACTCTATTTTGCTTAAGTAGAAGTCATCGTAAAAAGCGATTAAAAACGCGGAAAGTATCAGAATAGAAATCTAAATAACGGAGAAAATCGCATTCAAAGTTTGGGTGCGAAGCAAAAGCTGAGGGTGCGAAATTCAGCGTGACCTGCTTCGAAACTTCCTTAGCAACGTTCCCCCTTGAACCTGCCCTCTCGAGCATGAGGCAGAGTAGCGTGCCGTGTGCAAACAAAAAGAAATTACTCAAGCGGTATACTGTCACGTGACAGGCTCGCTCCATTGGTCAATGGCTGATCCAGGGCTGACCATTGCACGGGCTTTTTGCTGACTTTTAGCCGCGGACCTGAAGGTGGATTTGTAACACCGCAAACGCAATCGTTGTCCATGCTAAGAAACCATTTTTGCACTATTTTCGTATACTTAACCAGCATGAATAAAATCGGAATAAATCTTGTCTTGACTCTAGAGAATTAATAGAACGAGACACGCATTTCAGAAGGAGGGTGGGGTGAAACAAAGGGTTCCTTCTTGTTCATTTTCAATGCAAGAATCAATACCAAAATAGCGCCGAGAAGCTTGGGGATAATATCCTCATGGCGGGCTCGCCAGGGCAGGATCTTCTCACCTTCACTCATTCAACAATCGCATGATTACAAATGAGGATTACGTATTATTTGGCAAGTGAGGCAAACAGTTAATACCACCACCCCAGAAATAAAAGGGAGAGATAAATAGATAGAGAGAGAGAGAGAGGGGGGGGGGGCGAAAAGAGCAATATTATTACATGTGCATGTAGTTGCATTTACGGAGCATTATTCTATTTCACCTGTGACTAGAAATCGAAATATCGAAATTACCAAATTTATATTGTTAACATGTTAAAACTACACTTAACAAGTATTACGTAGACTTCAAGACCCTCCCCCGTCTTATTTTGTTTTCGCATCCTTCACAATGCTAACGTAAAATGCACCCTCTAGAAAAAAAAATAATAGAAAATTGCACCTCTTTAAACTTTAAATGTATGATATTTTAGACACGTATTAATCAAGCTAAAAGAAGAAGAAAGGAAAACAATTTTAAAGGAAATCTCAGGAGTTTTCGACTTTAATCAAAATATTACGTTAACAAAAAAAAGGTCAGACGCTCATTCCGTTTCCCATAAAATTCTGTCACATTCTCCATTATACCATCATGGCTTCTTAAAACTAGCCGCGAAGCGAAAGTGACTGATAGTCCTACTGAATTAAAAATAAATGGATTTTGAACAGAGACCGTTCATCATGCTGATGGCGATGAATTGTTTAATATCATATAAAATAATTTTATGAACGTTGAAAAAAAAAATTAAAAACAGGCTGATATAGGCCGACATTCCGACATTATCGCGAACGGGAAACCATATACTTTCCCGTAGAATAATAACAAAAGCGATTGCTATCTCTCGTTGGGCCAGGTTACCTATATTGTTTTTTTTTTTTGTTTTTTTTTTTTAATGTGTAATGTTCATTATTTAAAGGTTTTACGTTATACAAGTCATAATGAACGCAAAAGAAACTAAAGTGAGCAAATCCAAGTTTGGGAGCAGAGAGGAAGGTGTGACTTTGATGATATGATGCTTCCCCTGGAAATTTTGAAGATTAAGCAAAAATAAAGAAAGGCTAGTCGCGTCCAACAAATCAGCATGCTGATACCCATTTAGTTCAAAGCGCAGATGTACCTGGAGCTTTTTTTTTTTTCTTCACAGAAACGCAATTACAAAAGTCACAAAAAGGAAGCAGAACTATAATTTGCATAGAGAAAAGAGAATTCAGGGATCATGATACATCGTTTTCAGACTGTGTTTCATAATTGTTTCAAAACGCTGATTATGGTTTCGCAATAAATCATTGTACGATAAAGCACGAGCAGGTGGCAAGGACAAGGAGTTATCACAGCCAATGCATACAAATTGCCCATGTAAAGAATTCAGATCCTTTAAACTCTTTTCATAAACTTAACCAGCATTATAAGAATCCGTATCAATTGTCCTGCCCTTAGAGAAGAACAATACAAGACACGCATTTAAGCGGGAGGGTGGGGGTGAAAAGAGCTCCTTTTGTTCATTTTAAACCAAGAATCAATAACGCTGAGAGGCATAGGGGGCATTGTTTTCAAACTGGGCCCGTCAGCGTGGTCAGGGTATGTTCTATTCAACCATAATTCCACCTTACCCATTCAAAACTGCATGTTGGATTGTTTCGCAAGTGAAGCAATCGACCAATACACGCCCCTAAAAAAGGGGGGAATAGAGAGACAGAGAGAGAGAGAGATCGTGTGTGTGTGTGTGTGTGTGGGGGGGCGTTTATTGCACTTAAAAAGTAACAAAATTCCCGTTGTTTTGTTTGAACAACCTGCAAGAGGCGCACTCTGAAAAATAAGAAAATGCCCCTTTATAAGACATAAGTCACTTTGAGCAATAATGTACTTTTCGGATTAAAGAAAATTAAATCAAATATTTAAAACACGCGCTAAGCTTTTAAAATACCCTTTTCATTTTAAAGGAAATCTCAGGAGTTAGAAACTATATTGTTTGGCATATAAAGCAAATGATTAATACCCCCCCCCCCCCCCCCCCCCGAGAGAGAGAGAGAGAGAGAGAGAGAGTTTAGGTCGACTATTTCATTATCTAATTTAGGCAGACAGGTGTTTTATTTCACCGATTAAATGCTAATTCTTGGTGAAGAAAACCCACTTTCGAAAGTTAATGATGCCCTTCCTATTCTGACATCCATCCCCTCCAAGATTTACTCTTTGTTTAAGAAATAGATATATAGGCATGTTTTTTGTGAGACAGAAGTCGCTGGGCTATCCTAAAAAATGTCAGTGGTTTGGAAATTTGAACTGAAGAATCCGAAAGTCCATGCAATCTCTGAACATTTTGTTGGACTTTGTCATTTGCAATTATACACTCATGTCATGAAAAGAAAGCAAGCTTTTTTTTTCTCTTCTATATTAAAGCAAATTGATTTTATAAAGAGGAGATAATCTTCTGTACCTGATGAAAATACGTGAAATGAAATAAAAGAAAAAAGATCAAATTGATTATCGTGCTGTTTAAGGGGCTACTAATTCCACCATTCCATGTCATAGAAAGTGTAGTTATTTGAAAAAGAGATCAAAATAAAAGAATCGTCTGGACATGTACTAGGTAAACTAGGGAACTCTTTTAAGAAAGCAGCAGATTATTTTAAGAAAGCTGAAATTGACTATAATAGAGTGCAGATATTGCGTCAAACAAAAGATCTGTTTATATCATAGCGCTGTTCCAACTTGTGTTCCACTCTCTATTTAGCGTGAAAAGAGTTGGGAGATGTGAAGTGAAGAAAACAGTTGGCTTTCAAAAAGAGAACAAAATCCACGAAAACAGTGACTGTGTCAAGGGCGATTTAATGTTAACGGGTGAGAATAATGAAAACTGGCTATTTAGCGTGAAGAAAATAAGGATGATCATAAAACGAAGACCAATTTATTATAGCGCTGTTGAAATTCATTCCACTTTTATTATTCCACGAAGTAGAAAGTGAAGTGAAAAAAAACCCAAACAACTTAGCTTAAAAAAAGAGGACAAAAAGAATGGAAGCACGATGTCAAGTTTAAAGTTTATACTGATGCTTGATTCAGGAGACAAAAAACAGTAATTTTGGTGGGTTTTTTTAAGGTGCATAATTCCGAAGGTTCGTTTTCCGAGGTTCCATTATTCCGAAAGGTTCGATATTCCGAAGGTTCGTTATTACGAAATTGGAATACGTTTATTATTTCCGAAAATTAAATGGAGTTCATAACCCCGAAGGTTCATAATTCCGAAAATGCAGTAGAACCTTTTCATTTTCTTATTTAATTTTCGGTATCATGAGCCTTTGGAATAACGAACCCTATATACTTCATTTTTGCAATTAGAACCTCAGAGCTCAGGATAAACAAAGCTTCGGAATAAAGAACCTCCAGAATAATGAACCTTTTGAATAATACAAGAAATGTTCGGAATTATGAACTGAGCTCTATTTCACTTTCTGAATTATGAACCCCCTTGTATGGGAAATTTTTATGCCCCAAATTGTATCAGGCCTGTTACTCTTTGAGCACATCTCTTAAGAAAATAGCAACTTGTAGAGATTTTAGAAATGAACATGTTATCTAGAGTGACAAAGAAAGATCATCAAACAAAGGATCATTATTATAGCGCCGTTTAAGGTGCATCCTGCTCTTTATACTGCACCATTAGGAAGCAAAATGAAAAGAAACGAGAGCAAAAAGCAGGGAATAATTCATCAACTTCAATGTGTACAGGTGCATGATTTAGAAAAAAAAAATCAATAAACATTGGGGCCTGTGTTGCTTTTTGACCTACATTGTACACCTTGTAGGAAAGCTCACAACTCTTTAAAATGCCAGGATTAACTATTGCGAAAAATAAATGAAGACGAGTAGACAAAAGGCCATTAATATAGTATCATTTTAAGTGAATCCTGCGCTTTATCATTAGAAAGCCGCAGAGAAAGGAAACAAAGGAGCAAAAGGAAGGAAAGCATAGTGTCCACAGCTGCGTCTAGAGAAGAAAAACTGCAAGAGGGGCCAATAAGTTTGGCAGATATTTGAAAGCGGGCCCGGTATGGTTATTTCCCGAATAGTTTTTCCGCTAGGCTTCATTGCGACCTCGCTCTAATGCATGAACAAAACAAACTATATACCTACTGCTTTATTAAGTAAATGGATAATTAACTAAAGAGAAAGGGTACAATTATTATGAGCTTTATACCGCGACTGACTTTCTTATTTGTCTTACAAGTAAAACAAACAACAAAAAAAAAAGAATGGTAAAACAAATTCATTACAGAAAAGGACGATTTGATTTTATAAAGAATACAATTCGACGATTTCAAGTTGAATGCACCCACCGGTCATGCATATTCAGGTACCTATTTACATGACAAGTAGGTGTACCACGAATGACCAATCACAACGCGCTAAGCCGTCAGGCTGAGGATTACGTCATCCGGCGTACGAGGCCACGCCGCCTTAGCAACAAAAGAGAGGTGTGCAAAGATCGATCGAGCGAGCAATGTAAATTTTCGAAAACCAAAATCCTGACGAAGCGTTTTGGAAAGGGTAAATACAAACACAGTTTTCAGGTACTTATACTTAGTATTTTTACTTCAAATTTTGGGAAGTGGTAAATGAATCATTAAAGAATCCAAATACGTAAAAAAAGAAATTTGGGGGGAAAATGACATTTACACTAAAACACGCTATTTATAGACAAGTACCACTTGCGACTTCCGCCTGGTTTCGTCGTGAGCGGTCACAAATTACCTTTAAAGGGAAATCCAATCTAAATTTTTTTGTATTGATATTACATGAAGCGTAACTTGCTGATTAATTTGATACTAAATTTACGAGAATTGGACAGCTGTGAAAAAAGTTATAGAATGATGATCCCCAAACACATCGTCTGCTGCACATGCATGGGGGCCGCCATTTTCCATGTTTGCAGTGGACGTAGTCAACGAATGACGTATCTGCGGACATCTGGCTAGTCTAGATTCTATATGTTTTGTTGTTGTTTTTTTATATTATTTTTTTATATATATATATATTTTAATTTGGTCTATTCCCCTAGGCTGCCCTTTCTCTACACGCATATCCAACGCAGAGCGCGACTCTCCACTACTACTAGGTGTTTAAAAAAACTTTGGACACTTTTGATTGTTAATAACCATGATAACTCAAAAAGTATACATCGTATCAGACTGAGGTTTTTACATTGTAAAGTTGAAGGATGTAAAATCATTTGGGAGCAAGTTTTGTCACATTTCTCTGAAGACTTATCTTAAAATATTGCTCTCAACATTTAATTAGATTTTTCACTTTTTGAAAAAATCAAGACAACAAAATCTGTGTGTATCAGTAATTAAGTCAGAACGCAGCAATTGATATTGTGTGTTGCAGCTGTCGTTTTGCTGTCCAGTGTCATTAATGGTTCATGACTCTGGGTTAAGAAGACGTTCTGGAACATCAACTGCAACACACAATGGCAATTGCTGTGCTCTGAATTAATGACTGATACATACAGATTTTGTGGCCTTGCTTTTTCAAAAAGCCCAAAATCTTATAAAATATTCAGAGTAATATTTAAAGAAAAGTATTCAGAGAAACGTAATAAAACTTGCCCCGATTTTTTTTTTTTTTTTTTTTGGTCTCCGTATCGCGCGATCCCAACAGTAAGAGTCCTTTGCAATTCCACCCTCCGGGTGAAATTTAGGGGATCGCGCGATTAGTGGGGAGTTGCGCCCTGTGTGGGATATGCGTGTAGAGAAAGAGCAGCGTAGGGGAGTAAACTAAAATAAAACAACAAACAAACAAACAAACAAACAAACAAAAACGGATACAATCTAGACCAGCCAGTTGTCCGCAGATACGTCATTCGCGGAAAATGACGGCCCCCATGTGCAGCAGACGATGGTCGAAGGACATGTTTAGGGGATCTGAAGCATTCTTTAACTTTCTTTATAGCTGTCCAATTCTGGTAAATTTGGTATTAAATTAATCAGCGCGTCATACAATATCAATAGAAAAAAATAAGGTTGGACTTTCCTTTAAAAACATTAGAATGCTTAACTTTTACTCTGCCAAAGGGTTTAGCTCTCTTCAAAATTTTACCATACTGTGATCAATACTTACTTTCAAACGTCTGCACTTCATTAACAATCTATTATTTCACAAAATATTGTGTACAAAACTTGTAGGAAATGTATTACCATTTCTTATGCTTGATCTATGCTCAAAATTTGGATAAACATTGACCACCATATACCTTTACTGTGGTCGAGCAATTGGTGAATGAAAATGATAAGTCTATCTGTCACATATACGTGACATTCAATTCAATTCAGTTCAATTCTCATTAATTTCATTTTCAATTAAAAAGTACATTCAAAACAAATACAAAATAAGTCATAAACGAAATTAGAAAATGAAATGGGGAACTACATAAATAAAGCCCTTGGGCCTTGTACAAGCATAGTTCCCTAAAAACATTGCGAAAATGATATAGATAACAAATAGAAAAAACTAAAACTAAAACTAAAAATATAACACTAATACATACAACAAAGAAAAATAGGAACAGAAAAATAACTATACATATTTAAGGGAAAGAAAATGCTTCAACTTTTTTTTAAAAGAAGTGATTGTATTGCAATTAGAAATATATTTAGGGATTGAGTTCCAAATTACAGGGAAATTATGTCATACCGATTTCATTGCATTATTTGTTTTTACTGGCGATAAGTGAAAAGAATCCTTAAAACGGGTATTATGATTATGTATCTGGTAATTAAGAGTGAACATTTGAGAAATATTAGAGGGTAATTTATTTTTAAAGTAAAAGAAACCAAGAAGAGCAAGGGAGTAATAGTACAAATCAAAAATATTAAGAGTTTTCAATTTTCTGAACAATGGGGCAGAAGGGGCACGATAGGGACATCCCAGGCATATGCGAAGGGCCTTTTTCTGTAATTTAAATAATTTATCTAATTTAGTTCGACTACAACTGCCCCAAACAGCAACACAGTAATTTAGGTATGAGAGCATAAATGAATTATATAATAGTATTATATAATTCATTTATGAAAGAGTTAAATGATGAAAGTATTGAAGAGGTGAGATTCATAAAAAAGGGAAAGCCCGGCTATTTTCTGTACTTCTTTCACCTCTTTGAAAATGAATGAGCGTACTGCTAACTTGCCTGTCTATTAATGAAAAGGAAAGTAAAATTATAGCAAGAATCCGCTGCCGAGTCGTCATAAATGGGACGAGCAAATCGCTTGAAAACGAGCGATGAGAAATGATTTTGAAAGCTAATTTAGCAAATTTTACCGAGAAAACCTATACTATAAAAATATATGGGTATATTTTGATAAAGTATCAAAATGATATCTGGGGGTTATCTTATCCATTAGAAGTCCCAAACAGACTCAGCGATCATGAAATCAATAATGCCTAGTTAACATTTGGCCTGCGATTGGTCTACGGAGCCCGTATCCTGCCCATATCCCTTTTCCGCGCGGCCTCCGTGTGGGGGCAGGAGGCGGCCGAGAGATATTCGTATGGATTCACGGGCTGCATGGCCTCTACGATTTTGTTTCGCGGGAAATTACAGAAATTTGGAGGGAAAAAAAAATCGTAAGCCCGTAGCCATGTCGTATTAGGCATTGCACAATTCCCGTACGGGCATCGCGCTGAGGCCTCGCGCTGATCGTGCAGCAAACGCACGATTTTTAAGTGAACTTCGGGGAGAAAAGAAAAAAAAAATCGTACGGTGATTGTAGACTCGTGGGACATCCGCACGGCCATCGCACAGCTATCTGAAGGTCGCCGCTCGCTGCCCGTGCAGTTCCCATGGTATTGAGCACTTATCCCAGAGCTCCCGCACCATGGCCGTGCAGCCACGTTTAGACGGGCCAAACATTTTTTTTTTCAGATGGGCTCCGTAAGGTTTCCGTGGGGAGGCTGCGGAGACTGCACGGCTAATGCATTGAAATTGCACGATTTCCGTACAATCTTCCAGCAGCGACTGTACGGCTTTGCCCAGGCCGGTGTGACGGCAGATCGTGTGACGGTGGTGTATTATGTTACGGATGCACAATCCGCCGGCAGATATCGTTCAGATTGACGGATATCGTTTCCGCTGGAACCATATCCGCCGCGTCATATACTGCAGATTTTGTCCCCTTGGCGGATTTGGTTATTTTGACGCGGTATTATTTACTTCTAGACCCAATTTAATCATATAGTCTCGCATTGTAGACCCTTATTATAATATGCTCATGTTAAGTACCGTACCGCATGTAGTGTCGTGATTGCCTGTTGTTGCTAAAATATAGTGGAAATAAAAACAAACTATAATTAGTCAACTGATCAGACCTGCTATTTTGTTTCTAGTGTTGTTTTGGATTCCATATTTTATACCTGATCTATTCTTGGTAGGCCTATATGAAACTGTATCAAAATAAATTTTTACCCATGGAGTGCAAAACTAGAAATTGTTTTATCTAAAACGAAATCCCTACTTCGATTATACATGTATATAAAAAAAAAAAAAAAAAAAAAAAGGGGGGTACAGGCACGCCTGAGGCTATCTTTTTTGCTTTTGCTTTAAGATAAACAGACTTAGGCACTTTTCCATTTTGTTCTGTGATAACTCCTTGGCTTTACATAAAATCCAAAAAAGAATGAATATAGTATCATAAAAGTTTGAAAGCAGGGCGGTACAATGAGACGGTTCAGAATTCACAGGGAAATTTGTCTGGCGGCGGCTCCCATGCAGACCCCCTCCAGCCAAGGAGGTACATGTAGGCCTACTAGGCTTGCCTAATTGTACCTCCTTGGAGAACGTGTGCATTCCTGCATGGATATTATCAACGAGTTAACTGTGATAACTTCTTGATATGATTCCTGTAAAGCTGTAAAACAAGTAGGCCTACGCGTAGGTCATGGTCCAGCCAATCCAAACAAACTGGGCATATGCCAGGTCATTAATTAGTATCTATTCCGGGAAATAAGATTCCCCTATATGGTGATTAAAAGGCATTTTGCCCAGCTTCCATTTAGAGGCGTCGATCCGGACCAGGGGGGGGGGACATTCAAATCCCCCCCCCCCCATCGAATGGCAAAAAAAATAAGAAAAGGAAAAAGTGAAAATGAGAGAAAAGGGAAGGGAAAAGGAAAAGGGAGAGAGAAAAAATGTCCTGGCAGTACAGTAGGTCTGAGGGGATGATTGTTGAGGGGTATGTTTAATATAATGGGGAGAATCCATGTTCTCTCCTGTAGAACCTTTTTGTTCAGAGCTTGGGAGCAAAATTGCTACATTTGATCACACGAGGTGTACCTCTTGGCATGCTGTCCACATTGGCCGCGGAACGGGGGGGGGGGGGGCTGGGGCTGCAGCTCTTCACCGCCCACCCCCCCCCCCCCCCACACACACTTTTGAGTAGACACGTTTTTAAAAAAAAATCCAAAAATTGCTCGAAAAATTGTCATTAATGCAGTGGCGTAAATCAGGGGGGGGGGGTATATATCCGTACTTTTCGGGGAGGAGGGAGGGTGGCCTGTACAAATATACCCCCCTAATTTTCAAGGAAGAAATGATTTACATATTATATATCAATCTGTTATTGATAAAATTAATAAAATTAATATAAACGACTGTTATTGTAGTGAAAAATTCATATAAAATGCAATTAAGATGCTAAAGATGTGATTTGAATGTCCCGATATTTCCGATTTTATATATCAAAATCTCTCAGCCATGTCCATTACTAACATGTTTTTCATTGTAACAAATGTGCATTACATCCCCGCCTCTTTAATGCACAACAGTTAATGCAAAATGTAGGCCTAATAAAACATGGTATTATAAACAACGTGTAGAAAACAAGCTCAGATATTTTCACGTCATGCTGAAGCCACGAGGAGACTTCTCGGAACTCTACAGCATTCTCCAAAAATGACCGTCTATCTATGACATCTTCTACAAGTTCACATTATTCATAAGCATGATGAGTCTTCTTTTAGGATTCAGAATGACGCATCAAATCTTTAGAGAATTTTTAGGATTATGTAAAATCAGGCGCTGTGGAGGCGGGGGGGGGGGGGGGTTACAGTGTCCCCAGTATTTCAGCAATTTGGGTATCCTATAAGGAGTCTTTTGGATGTGCAGTGCAACAGATAAAGTATGTTAATTAAGAACTTTAAATGGATTGCACTTTTTTCCCTCAGCTCCCAGGGGACTTTGCTTTAATTTTTGGTTGTCTGCAGATTCTTACGCTTATTGCAAGTCACGGAGTGCGGAGAGGAGCGCTCAGGGACGGGGGGCTAGAAGGGGTGCAGTATTGTGTTGAGATGTTCGGGTATGTCTATTTCTCACTTTTTCCATTCTCTATCTCATATTTTCATTTTTTCCCCTCTTTTTTTCCCCCTTTCTTTCTCATTTTTATCTTTAGTACATTTTTCGTTCAGTGAAAGAAACAAAAATTAAAAGGAATAGTTATATTTAAGGTATATTTTCAGTTGTATAAATTCTTTATGCGTCCATGAATGTATACATTTTTTCAAATAACGCAAAGGTATGTTTTCAATTGTTTTCTTTATAATTTCAAGTAACCTGAGATATTAATTGAATCACAAGTCCATGTACGTGTTAATTGTTTTGTTCTTCCATGAACGTATAATTTTTTTTCATATATATATTTACGTGCATATTGTATAAAATTCTATTTTTACTTTATTCATGATTGTAATCTTTCTATTTTTGTAAATCTGTTGACTTCACTGAAAAGAAATGAATAAAAGAATACTTAAAACAAAAACAAAAAATCCTAGAGGTTGCCCCTTTTACATAGGAATGTGTACCTTTTACTTCAGATAAGTGCCCCCTTTCCTTTATATTCCTGCCCGTTTCGCATTCTTGAAATTTGATTTCATTACCATTGGTAATTGCCAGAGGCCTATTAAGGTCTGAGAGGTGCCCCTTCTTCCTTGACAACTGTCCCTTTTCCTTAGTAAAAATTGCCCCTTCCCCTTTTATAAGTATCTTTTATCTTACAACACGTTCCCCTTGTTCAGCCTTGTAATTGCCCCTATTCTTTCTGGTAAGTGCTCCCTTTATTTTATTTCTAAAAACGAGCCTCTCCCCTTTTCACCTTTCATAAAACCCCTAATAAAATATTTCCTTCGACACTTTAAATCATTTGCATCATATGCACCTGTTAATCTCTTTCAATAACTGCCTTTTTTCCATTCTCACTTTTCAGATACAAGAATTATCCCCTTTCCATCTGATAACAGCATCTTCACCTGTGGCAATTGCCTCTATTCAAATTTGAGAGGTACCCGTTCTAATTAGACAAGTGCCCCTTCCTCCTTCTGTTAAATGACACTTGTCATCTCTGATGAGTGCCCTTTTACACCTCTTATAAGTTCTCCTTCCATTTTGACAAGGGGCTCCTTTTCTTTCAAAGAAGTACAATTATTCCTCCTGATAAGAGCCCCTCTTCCTTAAAAAAAACCAAAACACCCCCTTTTCCATTCTCATAAATACCCTTTTCACCTCTGGTATAACGTGCCAATATTCATGTACGACAAATAATACATGTTTCATCCTCTTTGCTCTTTTTAATATGATATACTCCTGCTCCTTTTCTTTTTTGATAAGTGCCATTTTCGTTAATCATAAGGGCCCCTTTTTTCTTGCTCCATAATTTGTGGTCACATTTATCTTTGATATAGTTATGTCACTTATTAGATGCCTTTTCAGTCTCTCATGCCGAGACTGTGTTTAAACACCTTTCAGAAATGGGTTTTTACTCTTCATAAGATGTTATTGATCACCATGCAGCCTCACAGATTTTTAAAAACTGTTCGCACATTAATATGTAGTTCATCAAACCCAACTGCAAACATTGATTATATTAGAGCATGTACGAGAGAAACATAATTGAAATTCTTATAAATGTTTTCACAATGTATAGGGTATATATGACAATGTTTAGAGATGGCATATTTTTCCCGTTGTAGGTGCCCCCTTTTTCCAGAAATAGCCCTTATCGGTGCCCCCAAACTCTGGAAATTTCCCCTCGTATTGCGATCATACCCTCCAATCCTTTAACTGGATTTACGCCGGTGCATTTCATGAGTGAAATCAGATACCCCCCCCCCCCCCCCCCACACACACACACATACTTTCAAAAACGCTCCGTGGCCCCTGGTCCACAATGTGTTAATATTTTTTTCATCAAGACAGCCCGTTCATGTTATAAGAATCGTTTCTTGTTCAATGAGCCTAATTTATACTGCATTTCAACAATCTTGACCTTAAACTGTTCTTGATAGGATTAAAATCAGGGCCATAAAAAACTGTCCTTGATACATATGAAGAACAATATTGCATTTGCTCAGCGCACTACGCACCGCCTCCTATAACACGGGAAAACTTGTCTCAGTTTATGACACTGTCCATAAAATCACACGAGGGCTTTAAAACAAATTGATGAGTATGAGTGAGTGTGAGTATGCATTTATTGTCCAATACTGGAAATTCTTCTTCCACTGGTGATACAAACATTTGCAATAATAACAGAAAACAATATAAAACGTAGTGATAGGATACAATACAAACAATGATGATAGGGTACAATATAAACATACACATTTGGAGATTAATTTGCATAATATAATATAACTAGTAAACTGGATCATATCATCTTTACGGTCTATTTTCGTAAAAAATCGGTTATTTGAGCAAGAGACAAAAGGGAGAATGGAAAGGAGGGACAGGACGAGAGAGAGAAAATTTGTGAGAGTGAGTAAGTAAAAGAGAGAGAGAGAGAGAGAGAGAGAGGGAGAGAGAGAAAGAAAAAGAGAAAGAGTGAGTGAAGGAGTGAGAGGGGTAGATATGATGGCAATGCGACTTAGGATGACAAGTTGTACACTGTATTATATATTTACAAGGTAATTTCATGATATAAGACCTCGTCTGACTTGGGAGTTAAACAGGTGGATAGAGTCGGGGACAAATGATCGTCGAAAGCGTGCCCGTTGTGTTCGTGGTGCACGCAGGCGTATTCCTGATCTGTTAAATTCATAGTGTTCATTCAATGAATGCGAAGGGTCATGTGTAATCTGTTTAACTTTAGATAATACATTCTTCTGATACAGATCTTCAACCGAGGGTAGATCAACGCCTATGATACGCTTTGCTACCTTTCTCGGACGTTCTAGCGTATTCTTGTTGGCATTTGTAGCTTTTGCATAGTAGCAAATTAGATTGAAACTTAATACACTCTGTATCAAGGACTGAAAGAACAATGTTAAAAGCTTGCTATCTACTCTCAGGTTTTTCATTACCCTTACAAAGTATAACCTCTGGTTGGCTTTCTTTTGGATTTCTACAATATTCCTAGTCCACTCAAGACAATTAGAGACAATATTTGACATCATTTCGCCCGGATAAATAATCTTCACACTATATCCTATTACGTGGTGTTAACAACCCGTAGATTACGTGACGAAACTACTGCACATTTTGGTTTAAAAAGAGCGTTTTACCATTCAATTCAGACCTTTCCCTATGGCAGTGAGAGCATTAATTATTTTTACCTAACACCGCCTCATTCAATCGAGTGGGAAATCCGAACAAGATGATTTATTGAGCCATTTCGCATACCAAATCGTGGCTAATGACATCCTCTAACTAGTGATCTAAAGATTATTATGATTGGTTAAAGTGATTGATTTTTGGTGCACTTTTGCTGTTCATTCACAAATTGCCCCTTATTTGGGGACACATTATTCACGAACGTGTTGCAAGTATAGTGCATGCAAGGGCATTGGATTACGAAGGCACGCATTTCGCGCTTGTGAAGCGGTCTGCTCGTCCACGGTTTTTTATCATTCTGTCTACGATATAACCGTATTTTTCTTGATTTGTGGACAACTGTGTGAGATAGGAGGTGGTGCATATACAAGTTGTAGATAAGGCTACATATATAAACTTAATATTTCTACTTTAGTTTATACATTTTGATCAAAATATATCGCTTGATATTACAGTTTTAGCGGGAAGAACTGACTAACGTCTATTGGATTGTGCCATTCTACCGTGGGGGTAACTCGATTTGTATACAGTGAAAAATAATTTGTCTAACAACAATTATGGATTGTGAGATGCGTGTAGGTCTATATAAGTAAGAGCGAAATGAGAATGATATAAGAAACGAATGAAAAGACCGAGAGCCGTGATGGAGTATATTGTGAAAATGTCCGTTTTGAGGTGGTAACTGCAACGCCTCTCATAGTGCAACTACCCCCCTTTTTATAAAATGAACGCGCCCGATGACTCATGTGCATGTCGTAGATCGTTGGATGTCAAGGGAGGTCAGTGATTGCCCGATCGAGAAGTTTATGCGTTGAATCCCAGGAAAGTAGTTCATATGGGAGTAAAATCAGGTCCATAATTAGCAGGCCACGTTATGCCGATCAAGATAAGTAACACAGAATGAGAGGCGTAGCTTCATAGGCAACTGGGGGCACATCCCCTCCTCCCCCCCCCCAAAAAAAAGAATATCTGGAAAAAAGGAACAGAAAAAAAAAGAAAAAAAAAAAAAAAAAAAAAAAGAGGGAAAGGATAACAGAAAAGGGATAATTCATATCGAAATTTCCAAATAAGACCGGTGCCCCCCCCCCCCCATGATGTCAGTGTCCGAATGACTGGAGCTATAGACTAGAGTCACGTTTGACCACTGCACGGAATAATCCTTCTCTTGTATGGAAACAAATTGGGAAGAAGAAGAAAGACAAATTTCAAGCAAAAAATGTTATCGTTAATTTATATATATATATATATTCCTCTGTTTTCTAAGTACTACCCAAAAATTATTTTTAAAATTCCTTAATTTACTTGAAAACATCTTTTCTTAGATCTGAATCCTTTTCATGTTTTTCTTGCTGTTTTAAAAAAAAATTGTATTAATTTGTTTATCATAGCTAAAACAATATTAAACCGTACCTTTAAATTGGGGTCTAATTGTTTTATAAGAATAATTGCACTTGCCCTGATTTCTTATTATTATAATCTAATTATATATGGTCTGATTGTATGAGACTATCAAATTTTCTAGGGTCTGATTGCATGCAGAGTACAAATTCTGTCGGGCGGATTGTGTACCGTCACATAATCCGCCCGGCGGATTTGGTGACGTTACACGATCTGCCACCACACCGGCTCCCGAGGACCAATACAAGAAATGGCAAAATGCTCGTAGATGAAGTGAACACAGACACCGTAGCCGGTAGCCACCTACGATGCCCCCCCCCCCCCCCAAAACAAAAACAAAAACAAAAACAAAAACAAAAAACAAAAAAACAAAACAAAACAAAAACAAAACAAACAAACAAACAAAACAATCGCACGGAAGATCGTAAACCAATTTATCTTACGGCGCCCGGGGCAAATGTAAATTAAGCAATATTCATAATTTATATAATTTACATAATTTAAAAAGTGTTTGGCATCTCATACCTTTCTTATATCTTCATTTTTTTTCCTAATTCATTCAAATATTTGTAGTTGTAAAGTTCCGGAAACTTTTTTGACAAAAATGAATTTCATTCTTGCTGTTTTTGAATAGTATATTCTTGAAGAGTAATGTCCAAAGTTACATGAAGCACATTTTCTTTTTTGATTGAAGACCCAATTATGCTAATTTGCATACAATTACATTGGCATAAATTAAAATAAAAAAAAAATCTTTTTTTTTTCACTGTATAAAAATCATCTCTCAGTATGAGCTTTAATAGGTGTTGCCACTATATAGTGAAATCATACCCTTCCGAAGTCCTTTTGCAAGTAATTAAGTTGAAGGAAAAAGAAAATTTTGTCTATGCATTATGTAATAATTAACATGCATAATTAAGTAATTCTGATGTCACACACGTGACCCCAAAACATGAAAAGCTTATGCTATTTGAAAAATACAATTAATGATAATGATAATAGTAAATGTCAATGATAATAGTATATAATAATGATAATTACAATAACAATTAATAATAAGAATTAATAATACTATGTCTCGTTTACCCAGGGTAGCCTCATCAGTACCAATTACTTTTGTCCCTGAGGGCCCTGCAAGTATTATTACCCTGGTTTTAGCAAGACAACTGTAGCGCTCAGTGCATTCAAGAAATAAATCCTACAGGTACCCACTTACTGCACATGGATCGAGCATGGCAAATGCAGATAAATGTCTTGCTAAAGGACGTTAGTGTCATGGCAATTAATTGAACCCCATACCTTGTGATCTGCAATATGGTTACTTATCCACTAGACCAAAACACCTCCATGGTATATCAATAAATGATATCAATAAATGTATGAAAATGATTTTTTTTTTTTTTTTAATTGTGTGTTCCCTGGGTATTTTTCCTAAAGAAAATAACTTAGACTCACTTTCTACCATACTGATGATAATTTTTACAGACCTATTGCAAAATTGATTTAAAAAAATATTAAATATTATGATTTTTCAATAGTTCACCAAATCTGTACACATTACCTGTGTCATGTCACACACGTGACCATACATCATGATACAAAATATTACATAACAAAAATCTTACACAACTTTCAACAGAATTAATGCTATTTTCTAAGAGATAGTACCATGAAATATATCTACCATAAATATGCACATTGAAGCTTTTGAAAATTCAGAGGGATTTAAAGATGAAATGTGAGTTTGAAAAACCTGCTTCTGTGCGAGGTCACACACGTGACCTGAAATTTTTGACCTCTGACATAGAACAGGTATTGACCTTTTCTTGTTATTAAATCCATGTACCTGTCTGTGTTTGCTGTATATACATTAAAAACCTACACACTTGGAAGGTTATTAAAATTATAGGGCTCACAATAGCCCAATTCCCTGTTTTGGGGTCACACACGTGAATAAGAATGGCCCAGTTTGAGTTAAATTTAGCTTTTTAAAGATATAGTGTAACTCTCAAATAATATAGGTCCCAAAATTTCGAAATTCACGAGACGAGATAATTTTCCACCTTGCGGGTCGTCATACCCACTTCCGGTACGTCGTCTGCTATAGAGCGGCCAGTGCGTGGCCTAATGATTCGTGCACGCTGATTTTTTTTTTCTCGATGCCAATGAGCGTAACCCTCGCAGAAAAATTATTATTATTATTTTTTTTTTTTTTTAACATTCATTTTTAATTTGAATTAACATGAAAAATAAAAAAAAATAAACTACTCTTATTTTTTTTAAATTTCAATTACTGTTATTTTAAACATTGAAAAAAAAATATGTAATTCCATCCTAAAATTTTGAAAGTAGGGACCAAGACTTTGCTTTCTGTTTACTACGATCTCGCGAACCGGAACAGCCCTTTTCTTTCGAATCGACCACAAATAATGGATCGGAAAACGGTTTCAGAACTCAAAAAAATCTTGTCTGACAGAGGAATACCGTGTAATGGCAGCACGGTACGACAGCGGCGGAAGTAGGTATGACGAAAAGCTATCCCACCATTCCATGCGTGTTTTCGGGATTTCGACCGGATTTGGAGGTAATCACTATCGGAGGTACCAAAAATTGTAATCAAGGCTACGTGTCGGCTCCTATTCTCGCCGATAGTATCGATATTACGAGATGTCTAGCTAGTAAGCTCTTTGTTAAATGGTTTAAGAAGATCATACATATCTCCTTAGTTGGCGGACATAGTTATAACTGTCTTGTCGTTGGTTTCAAGAAACAGGCCCCTGGAAATACAGTCTCATGTTGTTCTCCTTGTATAAAAAGATATATATATATGGAATACCATGGAATACCAAAATGGAATACCAAAAGATATAGATCATTTGGTATTCCATTCATGATTTCCGGTGAATTTTACACCGGTGAATTTTAGTGTAAATATCCGTGAGGAACGCTATACAGTGCGTCCCAGAAAAAAACGAAACCGAGATTTATCGATGTTTAGTCGTATCTTAATCACAACTGTGATTACTAAATGACACATATTTGTAAAGCTTGGATCCCCTTCTTTCATTTGATGCCCCTCATATGATACATAATTCACGCATGAATGATTGATAATTCACGTGAATGAAGACAATATGAAGCAGGGCTACCAAAAAGGCGTTTGGCCAAGGATATCTGAATTTCAAAGAGATAATCACATTTCTAGAAAGTTCATTTTCTGCCCTTTCATAATTATGACACCTCAGTCGGGAAAAATGAGCAAGGTATGACAAAGCTCTGTGGGTCTAAAGTGATGCTTGCATTTCCATGATTTATCAAACGAATCCGTTTGCAGTGGCTGCTTGTCCTAGCAATAAACAAACACGACAAAAGACTTCATGCATGGCTGATTGTCAACAAAATGGAGTAGTGAGTACAAAATGACAAAAGCTGATTGATAGTGAGATTTTCATTAACCTACTTGACCGTGCAGTTAACAACAAAGCAGCTAGTATTTCTGGTAACAGAATGAGGACGATCTGGGAGCCTTTAATAAATCATGGAAATGCAAGCATCAGTTTACACCCACAGAGCTTTGTCATCCCTAGCTCATTTTTTTCCGATTGAGGTGTCATATGAAAAGGCAGAAATGAACTTTTTAGAAATAATCTCTTTGAAATCCAGATATCATTGGCCAAACGACTTTTTTGGTAGCCCTGCTTCATATTGTCTTTATTCACTCATGCGTGAAGTAGGTATCATATGAGTGGCATCAAAATAATGAAAGAAGAGGATCCAAGCTTTACAAATATGTGTCATTTATTAATGATTATTGTGATTAAGATATGATTAATCATCGATAAATCTCGGTTTCGTTTTTTTCTGGGACGCACTATACTACGGCTATACACTGCCCTATAAAGCTAGAACCCTTCCATCCCGACGGCTGGTTGTCCCCACAGTACGTGTGTACACGCTGTAGTACAATAATTTGCCGTTGTAGGAGTTTAGATACCTGTCGCGTTATGTAATTTATTTTTTTACCTCTCACTTATTAATATTTAACTTGAGGAGGAAAAAAAATCACAGCAGCTTAGTTATGCTAGTGTTTTGCCATTTATCATATAAAACCAAGGAAATCTGACGAAAAGTTTTTGAGGGCTTACTAAGACCGCACATTAGGCTACCTTTAAATATGGAATACTAGTAATGCTATGGTCAAAATAGATCGTGCGTGTTTTTGCACGTGCGTTTCCGCAGCTGCGATCGGCTGTGGGCAGACTCCAGTGATTCGTACGTCCTTCGTTTGTCATGGATACAACCGGCCGCGCACCTCTCTGCATCTCCTCTTGCGAGTCTTGCACCCTCCTCATAAACATACCCACTCTTAGCTGCAAGAACTCTTGAGCCGAACGTACAGCCCCCGTACAGGTACCGTGCAACTGACGCGCGATATGTCACGGCTCCCAATGGAGCCACGGGCTTCGCGACACCTACGCAAGAAGCCAGTGCGATGTTCCCAAGAAACCCATGCAAGAAGTATGATGTGTCATCTGCGTTCATCGAAACGCATGTCCAACACCCTCCTTGCGTGTCCTGCGTGCTCCTGCGTGCTTGGAAAAAAAAACGTACAGACAGTACGTGCGAAGCGAGGATTTTCTGCGACATTGGTCGCAGACCAAACGCAGGGAGGTGAATGACCGGTTGTGACCAATCCTTAATATCCCAGTAAATCAGTAGCCCATGGATGAGACCATCTTTACACCTACATATACGAAAAATGCATATTAAAGAATTCTGATCAATAGTTTCATATATTCATCCTGTAAACGCTTCCCCTGGAAGTCTGAATCCTGTTTTGCCGGACCCCGTCTTTCGGTTCATGTTTGATCATCTATCTGTGATGGAAATGTGAGCGGGAAAATTAGTCACGGGACGCTTGACTACTTGTATATTATGACATTTTAAATTTTTTTTTAATGTTTTATTCTTGTTACGGCTAGGGATGCAACTCAGACTAACCACAAACATGGTGTAAGCTACTGTGGTTATGAGGTTATTTGTGCTGTTAGTAAACATGATAAAGTCCCCATAAAGTGGGGGCTTCCACTCTCTCCCAGAACACTTCTTTTTAATACTCCGCTCTCGGACCACTCTCCTTCTCTGCCTAAGGTTATGACATCTTCAGTCTTGATCAATATTCAACATTTTGTTGTAATACCAATAGTCTATACCTCATAAGTTGGTTGCCTCACCTACCTTCAAATCTGCTCTTATCTCGTAATCTCCTGATCCTGAATCTATGACACCGTGGTTACTTTCTAAAGTGATCTCTAAAAATAATTTGATGGAAATAGTAGGATCTATTGGTTTTAAAAGTAATGCAAATATTATGTATTCTTGTCAACAGCTTATATACTGTGCACGAGTTCCAGCATGAGCATTTTACGAACTGAACTTTGTGATGGGCTCTACCACTGCGATAACTATGAGGATGAATCATCATGCAGTAAGTTGAGCATAACCGATTAAATGCAGATAATTATGTTAAAGGGAAGTCCTACCTGAATGCAAGTTGGTTTTACGAAGGAAAAAAAAAACACCATATAAAAAATAGAATAGGTTCATTAAAAGTATGAGCATAAGACAGTAATTGATTTTTAAATAATTTTTTGTATTGACCTGAATTTATTTCTCAGAACTTCAATTCATTTCCATTCATAATACAAATATTAATATAGAAATATGTGTTGAATACATAACGCAGCAAAACAATGATTTACATAAGTATATGATAATGATTCACTCAATAATATATTACATAACATAAAACACTTTTCCACGATAACATGATTATTTCATAAACAAAACGGAACATTATTTTCTTGTTTCAAACAAATTGTTAATTTCTCTTTGAAATATGATTTTAACATTTAAAACATAATCGTAGAATAGAATTGAAGCAGTTACCTTTTTCCTTAAATAAGACGCCCCTGTCTCCCTCCCCCTCCCTTCCCTCTAACCAACTAATTATGGCTTTCAGCCTTTTTTAAACTCCCTCATCACCCCCCCCCCCCCCCCACCCCCATCCAAATTCTACATGTGTAGACAGGGGATGCTTCCCGATTCGCCCGGCTTTTATAAAAATTAAAAAAGCAAACAAACAAAAAGCATTGGGCCTGGGCTCGAAGTCTACCTCCCTCTCCCTGTCGCTATCCTTTAATTTAAATTTCCCCATTTTCTCAAATGGAGATAAATTTTGTTTCTCTCCAAAGCCAAACTTTTTTCTTGCCATTCTTCTTCTATGAATTTGCGTTTCATTTCTTCCATGGTTATGGGTGAACTGCCTTCTCTTCCCCTTAAAATTAAAAACTTTACCACAATAAGAAAATGGTTTACCAACTGTTCCTTTCCTTGATCAATTTACTTATTCCTAAAAATATATCTTTCCAACTTACATTACTAATAGATATAGAGTCAAACATGTTATTACAGTTATTGCATACCAAATGAGGGTTTTTCCGATTAAAAAAAAATATATGGCGGTGCGTCTCCTCTTCCTTTTTTGTAAAAACAACATAGATTATTTTGGACTATTCCAAAACAAATAATTTGTGTAAGAATTGGAACTCTCTTAAGACTAGGCGTCCACTAGGGCGCGGACAAGACGCGGAATGCAAGATTAGTCATTCCGCATTCATTCAGCAAGCTCTCCGCATATTCTTGAAAGGCTCCGTTCACTGTCTTCACCATTCCTGGTCTCGACCAAAATTTGGACGCGGAAATGAACTTCCTGACACCTTCGGCAACTTGTCCGCATTGTCGTCCGGACATCGTCAGGACATCCTGCCTTTCTTTAACACTTCCGCATTCTCCGGAAACGCTCCTGAAAGCTTCCGCGGTGCCGGAAGCTTCGCGAAGGCAAGCGGAAGCCACGCAGAATGTTTCAGGATTGTCCTTGTCCGTAATTTTACCACTCCTGGTGTGATCCTAGATGTGTCCGCACTGTCCTGCCACGATCAGCATTTTCCGCGGCATTTCGGGACATTCCTGAATGATTCCTAGGACGCTCCTAGGACTGACTGCAGTCAATGTGTTGACATTCTTAATAATGTCTCAGGAAACAATAATTTGCATAATTTTTCCGCGTCTGACGCGGAACGAATGCCGAAATGACAAAATTTGCTTCCGCAATCCTTCCTAATGTTGTCGGCGCTCTAGTGGACGCCAGCCCTAATCGGCTATTTAAAGTACATTGTCTTGTGTAAAATCATGTAGGGTATAGTGAAAAAGGGTGAAATTTAGGACATTTTAGCAAAGAACAAGTGGGGAAAGGTGTACCCAACAGGTACGTCACAGAATTACCGTTTTGCTTTTAATGGATTACTGCTTTGAAATTCATAATTTTCTTATTCTCTTAATATACAAATATCCTGAGAGTATCACTGATCTGCTTTTCTCATTTCAAGCTTTTCGTAAAACCAAATTGATGCCAGACATTACAATTACATCACAATTATCAAACTTGCGTGTAAGTCCTATTTCTTTTATAGGAGATGCTGGACGTTAAATGGCATGCACAATTGATGTCGATTTGAGAACATCAGTTTGAATGGGGGAAAAATTGATAGAAAGCAAAGCTCAAAAAAGGAGATTATTGATGCATGCAAAATCTAAACCCTGACTAACAATAACATGCCTATCGATGTTCCTTTTTAAATAATAAGGCTAATTCAAAGATATCCGGTCAATATCTGTCCCCTTAATAACAAAGTATGATGAAATTTTTTTACTGAACTTAATTAAAATGGACAGTATCGCTTTTTTCTTTACTCTGCATCTGATCCATACTCAAGTAGGCAGGGGCGATTTCTTGACATGGATGGCCGGTGGGAGAGGAGGGGGACGCAACATTCGACGAAGCATGGCGAACTAGCGGGGAGGAGTCAGTATTATAAATAGCTCTATTATTTTAAGCATCGTGATTGGTCAAAACGCTTCACATGACATGCAACTTTTTTTCGCGCAGTGCACGGGAGTGCAAAAGGTGCGTAACGAAAAGTGATATTGCACGCTCCAGTGGCAGTGACCAGCGTAGAGCTTTGGAAGAGGTTTTATCATTTCAATTTCTAGAACTAACAGAACTTTAGACTCTATAACGTTAGATCTAGACTTTCGTTTGTTTTTATTTTCATGTGCCACTATTTTATAAAAACAAATAACGCACTTGACCCTGTTGTGCGAAATGTAAATGCAGTGAACGCTCGGTATCTTTAGATGGTGCGCACTGTGAACTCGCCCCAGCGGCTCGTGCACAGAAGCGGCACCAATCTAAAGAAACCTCGCGTGCACTACATTTACACTGACGCACGTTGGGCCGTGCGTTATTTGTATAATGATACACTCTGTTAAATAGGCAGATTCTTCAGTATGGAGTAAAATGATCTTGGAATTGTAGTTACGCCACATGTATTTAATTTTTTTGCCTTTAATAGTTCTGACCATTTCATCTCAGAGCACCTTTGAACACACGGGAAAGTTCAAATATTCACTTCTTTTCTGTTTTCTCGTATATGGGTTTAAAGCGCTTTATTATTATTAAGTTTGATAATTTTTCAGGCGATTTTTTTTAAAGTATGGGGAGGGGAATGACCCATTTAAACCTCAATCTAGAGATGACCCCATCCTGCAGTCCCCAATGAGTAGACAATACTGGGCTTTACTTAGAATGTCTATTCCCTAGCTCTCAGTGCTAGATACACACTGAAATCTTTGGTTATGTAATACCTACGGTTGACAGATCTTCTATGAAAAGTGAAAGTATACATGATTTCTGCAGAGTATCTTAGCGATCAAGGGGAGAAGATAACTTCTTAGGAAGACTAGCCATTTCTGACATTAGCCCCAAAGCAATATGGGTCTTGTGTAACTTGGCGCGATGACTTTCCACAATCTTGTCTTGAAGAAACATCTCATTTCTGACATTTTTTTTTTCAATTTCAATAATTTCAATTTCTAGTGACGACCTGCCAATGCATAACCATCAGTGCAAAAATCACAAACTATTGTTGTTGTTTTTTTACATAATATTCATCAACATATCTGTAGGAAGGCGAGTCCCATTTCATCGCCAATAATTCCGTCTTTTTTCTGTTCAAAGTTTCAAGCCCTAGTTGGGTCCAGTCTACTATATAATTTATACAGAATACTTCTGTATGGCTACTGCTCGCGTGTTGATAGCTATCACTGTGTGTCCAGCTTTGAGTTTAGAGTTGAACACTTTCTGAACACTTGTGATATCAGGGGCGGATCTAGCTTTTTTCCAAGGGGGGGGGGGGGGATGGGCTGAGCTGGGTATTGCGAGGGAGCGTAGCGACCGAGCCCGAGCGTGCGAAGCGAGCGAGGGGGGAGGGTGTGGGAGGGGGGATACCCCCTCCCACAGTAGGGAGATTTTTCATTTTTAGGGTTTCCCGCTTGCGATTTTAAGCATACTTGCATGCTCTATTTTTTCTTTTTTTTGCCCAAATAATTGGGGGGGGGGGGACTACAGCCCCATCCCCGCCCCCCCCCCCCGGCCCTGGCTCCGCGGTCCCTGGGTTTGTCCCAACGGCGATGCAGAGCATCGTCCACAAGGCGCGAAACGGCGATGTCTGTGAGCCGCGTAGCGTCGCGCCGATTTTTTGTTTGTTTGTTTGTTGTTGTTTTTTTGCTATTTGAATTCCTGTAAGTGATGTTTTCCTGGCATCTACTAACGCAATGGAGACCATAAAAAGCAGTCCATAATAACGTCTTTTTAGATCAAGTAACAGTTTAATACACAGTTATATCCAGAGTTATCGTGTGTTTGGTTATCAACTTAATAAGTTACCAGATGAGTTGAATAATTATATAATATTGAATTGCCTTGAGTGGGATACAAGGATATATCGCACGAGCTATGAGCATAGGAGCACATTCTTGTCCTTACCCAAGCATTTTGCAAGAGCTGCGCGCATACATCCATTGTCTTAACCTTTGCGTATTTAAGCGCGTATTCACTTTTTTACGCGTCACGCGCACCCCAAACCATGAGATATGGAGATATATTGCACGGTCATCCGGGTACTTTTACACAAACCATGAGATATTGTTTTAAAATTGCACGGTCATCCGGGAACTTTTGCGCAAACCATGAGATACGCCAATTTTTCTGGTCGCCTGAAAACCCTTCATACAAATAATAATATTATATCTTCTCGCAATATTTGCACTTGAAATTTTCCTCTCCTTATGCAATACGCGCACTGCATCAATGCAATACGCACACTGCATCAATACAATACGCGCACTGCATCAATGCAATACGCGCACCGTCATCAATGCAATGCCGTCGTCATCAAGTCACATCACGTCAGATTTTTATGCGCAGTAGAGCTATAATTTCACATCTTTTCTCAATGAATGTGTTAATGAAAGTATTATCGATGAGTGATATAAAACAACTAAGCTATTGGCTACTATTCTATCACAATGATATGTGCATAGAAAAAGTAACACATGTTCACTTGGTAGTCGGGGGGGGGGGTAAAACCTATTGCCCGAGGCTGAGCCTGATACAGAGTGCTATGCAGGAACATATTGTGTGAGTCTGGACATATTATGATGGCGTTTTAAATGTTTACTTGGCAGCCCAAGGGGGGGGGGGGGGGTTAAACCCCCTAACCCCCCCCCCCCCGTAGATCCGCCACTGGATATACTCGAAATCAAGCTCCCTCTTCATATTTTGATGTTTCACCTGATCTGCCCCTCACTTTCCTAGATATTCATATTTACTATTTACCTCTCCCATTGCTCTGGATATTATTATTATTATTCTATTATCATCATTATAATTATTATAATTATCATCATTAGTAGAAGTAGTAGTAGTAGTAGTAGTAGTAATTTTTGATATCATTATTATTATTACTATTATTATTATTACTATCATAATCGTTATCATAATTATTATCATTTTAAAACTGTCAGCGTTTACTCTCTGGCATTTTTACCTCCGACCTTTTAACTTCTCAAACTTTTACCTCTGTTTTTTTTTAACCTCTGAAAATTTACTTCTCATATTTTTACCTTTGCCATTTTTACCTCTGACATGTGGATTTGGGGTCAAATTGCTATATTATCATGAGAAAAGTGAAATGATTTGTTTGTTTGTTTTCGTCACAGATTATCCAGTGGTATATCTGCAGAATGGCGAGGCGCATTCCATTGACACACCAGTTACAGGACTTAGGAGATTTTACAGTATTTCCTTGATTGAAACGAATTCTACGTACGGATTTCGAGTCGCGTTCCAGGATTTGTACCTCGCCTATAACAGCAAAGTTCAAGTAGGCGAAGGTAACGACCCGACGGATACATCGTCTGTCGTCGCAACTATCCTAGGATACGCCGACACTGCTGATGATATCTACGTAGAGTCCAATAATATGTGGTTTGCTGTGATAGGTGGAAAGGATAGTACTAATCTTCGTTTGGATGCTGAAGTCACTGCCCTTAATCAATCACGTGAGTGTGATTTCATGAATTACATGTGTACAAGATATCTCCTGTATATATGAAAACATTACTCTATCGTATTGTATCTTTCTCTAGATGTTTTAAGCTGAATAAGTAATATGGGGGAATGTAAGGTAACTATTTAGAATGGCTGGAAATGATTTAAGACCTTAGGTCGCATTTTTTGTAAGAACTAATGAGTTAACCAATTATTAAGCACAAATTTGTGGCAGCATACGCACAACCCAACCAGTGGGAGGGGGGGGGGGGGGGCTTGTATTTTCGAAGGTTCGTTTTTCTGGATGTAAGTAATTCTGAAGATTTATAAACCCGAATCATAAATTTCCCATAGTTTTAAAATTCCGAAAATGAAAAAGGGTTGATAATTCTGAGCATTTATTGCAATACTCTGAAGGTTCATTATTCCGGAAATGAAATAGGGTTCATTATTGCGAAGGTTCGTGCTAAATTCCGAAAATTAAATAAGGTTCATTATTCCGAGAACGAAATTGGATTTATCTTTCCAAGTCTTCTTAATTCCGAATAATGATGCAATTACGTTTGACATCCTTCGGAATCATGAACCTTTGGAAAGAACGACATGTAATTAGACAACCATTATTCCAGGTCATAATTTTCGAAATCTTTATGTACGACATACTAGATGGGGGGGGGGGGGAATGATTTTTTCGATCGTTAATAACTCAAAAAGAAAAAAAAATCTTACCAGGCTGAAATTTGCACAATGAAGGATGTCAAACGTATTTGAAGTAAATATCATAATATTTCATCGAATAATCTTTCCAAAATAATGCTCTGAATTATCGGTTAGATTGTCAAGCTACAGTGGCTATGATGCTTCTTGTGCTGCTAAAAAAAGTCCCAATAAAATCTCACTGAGAAAAAAGTTCCTGTTCTCTCATGGGACTGATCTGAAACAGTTATTATCCCTCTTTATGCACATATGAACAAAATTGTCCAATTATGTACTTTTATGTTTTTTCATCAAATATTCCATCTTTGGTAAGGGTCGAGAGGGGCCTGAACTTGGGACCTCTTTTTTGTTGATGGTGGGGGTTTCCACTCTCTCCCAGATCTCTTCTTTTACTCCTCGTTCTAACCACATTCCTTCTCTGTCTAAGATTATGATGTCTTCTGTCTCGATTGACATTCAACATCTTAGTGTAATACCAATATAAAGTCCAATTCCTAACTAAGTCTACTTTGAAATCTGCCGTTCTATCGCCTGATCCTGAATTTATGACATAGTGGTTGCTTTTTAAAGTGATCTCTGAAAATAATTTGATTGAAATAGTAGGCATCTATCGTGTTTAAAAGTAATGCAAATATTCTGTATTCCTGTCAACAGCTTATGTACTGTGCACGAGTTCAAGCATGAGCATTTTACGAACTGAACTTTGCGATGGGCTTTACCAATGCAATAATTATGAGGACGAATCATCCTGCAGTAAGTTGAGAATAACAGACTAAGTGCAGATGATTGTGTTTAAGAGGAAGTCCTCCCTAAAAACAAATTAGTTTTATCAAAAACAGATAATATATAGAAACGGTTCAGTGAAAGTTTGAGGAAATCCGAATAGAATAAGATTTATTTTGTAAATGACACTGATATAACGAAAATTGGCGACTATGTGACTTGTCTTTCAAACACCTTTTCCATTTTCTTTGTATTAATTTCCATTTTCATGGTTGAAATAGATCTCTCCTTTAGAGGGGTGTGTAAAGAAATGAAAGACACAGGTATGATGAAAAAAGGAAAAAATGTTTTAGCACAAAGCAAATGGAAAATGTGCCTTAAAGGTACGTCACAGAGTTTCCGATTGCTTTTAATGGATTTCTACTTGCGTTTCGTAGAGGAAGCTTTATTTGAAATTTGCATTCGCTAGCTCTTGTTAATAAACAATGAAATATCTACTCATGTAATACCTACGGCTGAGAGATCTTTAAACGAAAGGTGAAAGTACACATGATTTATTCATAGTATCCTAGGGAAAGGATACTTCCTCGGAAGACTAGCGATTTCTGACATCGTAAAAATGTTATATCCATTAAAAAAAACTGGAGATTGTATTGTTTGTAAAAGGGGATGATGACCTTTAGCCCCACAGCAATAAGGGTCTTACGTAATCTGGGCCGATGATTTTCCACATCTTTGTCTAGAAAAAACTTCTCATTTCTGATCCGTTTTTTTTTTTTTCTTTAATACTTTACATTTCTAGTGACGAACTGACCATGCGAAACTAGCAGTGCAAAAATGACTAATTCTTGTTCTATTTACAGACTATTCAACACGATATCTACTGGAAGGCGAGTCACATTTCCTCTACATACCGTATTCATCAACCAGACGATTATTCGATGTCACTGTGGTAAAAACAAATTCTACATACGGTTTTAGAGTCGTGTTCCAGAATCTGCAACTCAACAATTACGCATTAGTGAGAATAGGGACAGGTACCGATCCATCTGACACACAGTCTGTCACCACAATCATTCATGGAAACAGAAACTACGCTGATGAAGTCTACGTTGAGACAAACGAGATGTGGTTAGCTTTGATCGGTGGAAAGGAATACTCTGGTATTCGAATAAATGTTGAGATCATTGCCATTGATATATCAAGTAAGTGCAATTTACTCATAAGTTTTTCCCGTCCATTCCATTTCATACTTTTTTCATTCAATTTCGTTTCCAAACTTCGTGATATTATACACTTCATGGACCAGGGGCGGCGCTACAGGGGGGGGGGGGGGCAGAGGGGGCGACCGCCCCCCCCCCTATGATTTTTCAAGTAGTGAAAAAAAAAAAAAAAAGAAGAAAAGGAGGAAGAAAAGGGAAGAAAGAAGAAAGAGGAGTATCAAAAAAAGAGGTCTGAAACATATAACTCTATATTACCCGTTATTTAATGGAGAAAAAATATGACGTCATCTTTAGGTCGTCTTGCCCCTCCTATCAAAATACCCTGGCGCCGCTCCTGTCATGGACAATTTCGTCTTTGGTCATTCATCTTCGATCATTTTCCAGTTAATTTGCACCTCATTTGCACATCACTTTGAACCAGATTTTGTCAAAGTCAAATCAATTTCTTCATCCCTGGCTGCCAACGCACGATTGCATGAAGAAGTTGCATCATTTTGCGATCCACTTTGTCACAGCGTCATTCATATACGTCACTCCTTCATTTGCCATATAGATATTTGTCGCGCTTTGTTGTTTCATTTCTACCTGAAACTCTCTTGGAGCATTTTTGTGAATATTTTTTTTTTCAACAGCGAAGGCCTATAATGAATATTTCTCTTCATTACCATTAGAATCATTCAATTTAGTTCTTTATCTCTTTGTTTTACATTCTTCTGTTTGGCTGGCAGATTGTTTCAGCTTTGATTCCCTGTCTTGCCTTCAAACATGTGAATGAGTAATAAATCAAATTAGATTATATGTGGGGCACCAAGCTACCAATTAATGCAATTCAGATTTTCAAACAATTAAATAAGATATCGATTTCATGCTAGGAAAAAAAACGACTTACGGAACAAAATCACATAATTTTGTCTTTCTTGTAAAGAACAATACAAAATTTAACTTCCCTTTCTTCGGAATTTTCATTTGATTTCTCTTCTTGAAATTTGACAAAAGACTCATGAAAGAAAAAAAATTGTCCTTACACCTGCAAAAAATGTTTTCATTTACTTTTTTGTCATATATCTTATTAAACAATTAAGAAGGCATCCACAAATTATGAAAAAGTGCCTCTTTTGCCTTTAGAATGGTCTTAGTTAAATATGTTGTGTCTCCGACGGATTTGTAGGAAACTCTCTTGAAATTGAAAAAGGATTTCGATCATTACATTCTACAGCAGATGGTCAGGTGATACGAATGAAATCTGGCGAAAATGAAAAATTTTGAAATTGATTGACCATTGAAAAACCTGAATGCCAAATGACGAAATTGATTTTGACACATGCACGTTCCCCGATTCTCAGGAGAAAAGTGAAGTGAACAATGATAGAATTAAATGAAAAAAGCGTTAAGGTAGACGGGAATGCTTTAATTATCCTATAAAGAGCTGCAAGTTTTAAAAAGTGTTTTAAAATGATGTTCCTCGAGGGATAGGCCGCCAAGGCTAGAATTTTATGCATCTACCCTATTATCAATGATTAAAATATGAACATAGGTTAGGGCTTCTAGCGTAAGCCTTCCTTCGAGATGTTTTGTCAGTAGATTTGGACTTTTGTCTTGAGAAGTGAATTTAAAAAAAAATGCAATTAAAATAAGGATGTGTAAGGTATTGACAAAACTAGTCACTTTCACTTTTTTTCGTCATTATTACTTCAAAAATGATGTTTAAAAAAAGTATTATAACCTCTCTCCTTTCAAGCTTGGTTAACTTGTTCCAACATGAGAGTGTCACCGACTGTATTGTGCGATGGGCTCTACCAATGCGACAATTATGAAGATGAACTGGCATGCAGTAAGTTATAGAATCGTTGGTATATTGAGCAGGTCTCTCTGTTTTGTTCTTAAAAGGTTGTTGATGTATCAATATCCATTGATAATTTGATACTGTATGCACGAATTATCCCCCTTCTCAGTGAGATATTAAAGGCTATATTCACATAATTATGGGGTGAGGGTCGGGGATGCGATAGGATTCCATTTTTTCGTAGAGTTAGCATGATTAGTTTGGTTTAAGGTTTGAAGTAAGGAATTTGAATAAAGTTGAATTGAATTGAATTGAAATTGTATGTATTAAAATCCACATGGCAGCCCTAGGGTGTAATTACATGCAATCTACAAAGTAATTGCATAGAAAAAAATACAACTACGTTGCACATTCATATTTATGTCATCGCAGACATAAAGAAATATGGAAAATTAGAAGGGGAGAGGGAGAGAGAGAGAGAGAGAAAGAGAGAGAGAGTGTGTGTGTGTGTGTGTAGAATGGAAGGAAAAAGTTGAAAGGGGAACTTGGACATTGGTAGGAGATAGTGTACAGGAGAATAGCATTATACATTTTGTATAACAAATAAATGAATTGTTTAGTGTTCTACGTATAAAACATTATGAATCTCATGTAAGTTCATTCATATCTCTATTCATCTTTATACCACCATAGATTAAGCCTTAATAGCCAACGCTCCATTCATACTCTAAATCAACTATTATATCGAGTAACAGATGAGGGTGTGTGATTCTTAGTTGTTCCCACACTTCCTGTATCAAAGGATTGTGGTAATCTTTTATATTAAATAAGCCCTCTTATTGAAAGCTCAAAAGACTTGTTTCTTAGAATAAGTCATAAGGTATACACTTTTATTGGCAGTGGCTTGTAACTCTCGACCAACAAGAAGTATAATTTTTGATCAAAGGTCGGCTCCCCTATAATATAAGCGACCAATGAAGTGATATCAAATATGGATGCATAATTAAATATGAATGTATAATTAGGTATAAAAGAAAGTGCCCTACGTGTTTTCTTCTCTTGGTTACCCCGATATGGCCTCCCCCACCTGTTTCCCTTCCCAATCTATCCTCCCAGTTTTCTCCCCCGTCCCTACCACTAACTACTAATTTATGGATACCCAGCTTGACAAGTTTGGAACTTGAAATCGTTTAAAGAACTTTTGCTGAAAATATAAATAAGTCGTCTTCTTTTACTCCAAATCATCGCTATCGCTTTGAGGACTGAAAATATATATTTCCTCAATCTTTGAGGACAGTATTATCTTATCATCGGAAATCAAGGAGAATTGGTGGTTGAGAAACATTGGAAAAGTACCTTTAAAATACAGGCTCAGACACAAATGTAACAGGGAAAAGGCAGAAGTGTGATAGAGTTGTGGACGTTTATAGCCATGGAGATTCTCTTTTTATAAAGTAAAACAATACTAAATTGTATCGAACAGGTAGAACTCTTATTTTAAATTTGCATTCTCTAGCTATTGTTAACATACAATGAAATTTCTGCTCATGTCAAATGTACGGTTGACAAATCTTCTACGATAGTGAAAGTATAGGCCTACATAATGTATGCACGGTATCACAGAGAGAAGATAACTTCCTCGGAAGACAAGCGATTTCTGACATCGTAAAAATGTTTTATTTATAAAAATTTTGTAAATGGTATTGTTTGAAACAGTGGATGATGACCTTTAGCCCCAAAACAATAAAGGTCTCACGTAATTTGGGCCGATGATTTTCCACATCTTTGTCTAGACGAAATTTCTCATTTCTGATCCGTTTTTTTTTTCTTTAATACTTGATATTTCTAGTGACGAACTGACCATGCGAAACTAGCAGTGCAAAAATCACTAATTCTTTTTCTTTTTATAGACTATTCAACACGATATCTACTGGAAGGCAGGTCACATTTCCTCTACATACCGTATTCATCAACCAGACGATTATTCGATATCACTGTGGTAAAAACAAATTCTACATACGGTTTTAGAGTCGTGTTCCAGAATCTGCAACTCAACAATTACGACTTAGTGAGAATAGGGACAGGTACCGATCCATCTGACACACAGTCTGTCACCACAATCATTCATGGAAACAGAAACTACGCTGATGAAGTCTACGTTGAGACAAACGAGATGTGGTTAGCTTTGATCGGTGGAAAGGAATACTCTGGTATTCGAATAAATGTTGAGATCATTGCCATTGATATATCAAGTAAGTGCAATTTACTCATACGTTTTTCCCGTCCATTCCATTTCATACTTTTTTCATTCAATTTCGTTTCCAAACTTCGTGATATTATACACTTCATGGACCAGGGGCGGCGCTACAGGGGGGGGGGGGCAGAGGGGGCGACCGCCCCCCTATGATTTTTCAAGTAGTGAAAAAAGAAAAAAAAAAGAAGAAAAGGAGGAAGAAAAGGGAAGAAAGAAGAAAGAGGAGTATCAAAAAAAGAGGTCTTAAACATATAACTCTATATTACCCGTTATTTAATGGAGAAAAAATATGACGTCATCTTTAGGTCGTCTTGCCCCTCCTATCAAAATACCCTGGGGCCGCGCCTGTCATGGACAATTTCGTCTTTGGTCATTCATCTTCGATCATTTCCCAGTTAATTTGCACCTCATTTGCACATCACTTTGAACCAGATTTTGTCAAAGTCAAATCAATTTCTTCATCCCTGGCTGCCAACGCACGATTGCATGAAGAAGTTGCATCATTTTGCGATCCACTTTGTCACAGCGTCATTCATATACGTCACTCCTTCATTTGCCATATAGATATTTGTCGCGCTTTGTTGTTTCATTTCTACCTGAAACTCTCTTGGAGCATTTTTGTGAATATTTTTTTTTTCAACAGCGAAGGCCTATAATGAATATTTCTCTTTATTACCATTAGAATCATTCAATTTAGTTCTTTATCTCTTTGTTTTACATTCTTCTGTTTGGCTGGCAGATTGTTTCAGCTTTGATTCCCTGTCTTGCCTTCAAACATGTGAATGAGTAATAAATCAAATTAGATTATATGTGGGGCACCAAGCTACCAATTAATGCAATTCAGATTTTCAAACAATTAAATAAGATATCGATTTCATGCTAGGAAAAAAAACGACTTACGGAACAAAATCACGTAATTTTGTCTTTCTTGTAAAGAACAATACAAAATTTAACTTCCCTTTCTTCGGAATTTTCATTTGATTTCTCTTCTTGAAATTTGACAAAAGACTCATGAAAGAAAAAAAAATGCCCTTACACCTGCAAAAAGGATTTCATTTACTTTTTTGCCATATATCTTATTAAACAATTAAGGAGGCATCCACAAATTATGAAAAACTGCCTCTTTTGCCTTTAGAATGGTCTTAGTTAAATATGTTGTGTCTCCGACGGATTTGTAGGAAATTCTCTTGAAATTGAAAAAGGATTTCGATCATTACATTCTACAGCAGATGGTCAGGTGATACGAATGAAATCTGGCGAAAATGAAAAATTTTGAAATTGATTGACCATTGAAAAACCTGAATGCCAAATGACGAAATTGATTTTGACACATGCACGTTCCCCGATTCTCAGGAGAAAATTGTAGTGAACAATGATAGAATTAAATGAAAAAAGCGTTAAGGTGGATGGGAATGCTTTAATTATCCTATAAAGAGCTGCAAGTTCTAAAAAGTGTTTTAAAATGATGTTCCTCGAGGGATAGGCCGCCAAGGCTAGAATTTTATGCATCTACCCTATTATCAATGATTAAAATATGAACATAGGTTAGGGCTTCTAGCGTAAGCCTTCCTTCGAGATGTTTTGTCAGTAGATTTGGACTTTTGTCTTGAGAAGTGAATTTAAAAAAAAAATGCAATTAAAATAAGGATGTGTAAGGTATTGACAAAACTAGTCACTTTCACTTTTTTCGTCATTATTACTTCAAAAATGATGTTTTAAAAAAGTATTATAACCTCTCCCTTTCCAAGCTTGGTTTACTTGTTCCTACATGAGAGTGTCACCGACTGTATTGTGCGATGGGCTCTACCAATGCGACAATTATGAAGATGAACTGGCATGCAGTAAGTTATAGAATCGTTGGTATATTGAGCGGGTCTCTCTGTTTTGTTCTTAAAAGGTTGTTGATGTATCAATATCCATTGATAATTTGATACTGTATACACGAATTATCCCCCTTCTCAGTGGGATATTGAAGGCTATATTCACATAATTATAGGGTGAGGGTCGGGGATGCGATAGGATTCCATTTTTCGTAGAGTAAGCATGATTAGTTTGGTTTAAGGTTTGAAGTAAGGAATTTGAATAAAGTTGAATTGAATTGAATTGAAATTGTATGTATTAAAATCCACATGGCAGCCCTAGGGTGTAATTACATGCAATCTACAAAGTAATTGCATAGAAAAAATACAACTACGTTGCACATTCATATTTATGTCATCGCAGACATAAAGAAATATGGAAAATTAGAAGGGGAGAGGGAGAGAGAGAAAGAGAGTGTGGGTGTGTGTGTGTGTGTGTGTGTAGAATGGAAGGAAAAAGTTGAAAGGGGAACTTGGACATCGATAGGAGATAGTGTACAGGAGAATAGCATTATACATTTTGTATAACAAATAAATGAATTATTTAGTGTTCTACGTATAAAACATTATGAATCTCATGTAAGTTCATTCATATCTCTATTCATCTTTATACCACCATAGATTAAGCCTTAATAGCCAACGCTCCATTCATACTCTAAATCAACTATTATATCGAGTAATAGATGAGGGTGTGTGATTCTTAGTTGTTCCCACACTTCCTGCATCAAAGGATTGTGGTAATCTTTTATATTAAATAAGCCCTATTATTGGAAGCTCAAAAGACTTTTTTCTTAGAATAAGTCATTAGGTATACACTTTTATTGGCAGTGGCTTGTAACTCTCGACCAACGAGAAGTATAATTTTTGATCAAAGGTCGGCTCCCCTATAATATAAGCGACCAATGAAGTGATATCAAATATGGATGCATAAGTAAATATGAATGTATAATTAAGTATAAAAGAAGGTGCCCTACGTGTTTTCTTCTATTGGTTACCCCGATTTGGCCTCCCCCACCTGTTTCCCTTCCCAATCTATCCTCCCAGTTTTCTCCCCGTCCCTACCACTAACTTCTAATTTATGGATACCCAGCTTGACAAGTTTGGAACTTGAAATCGTTTGAAGAACTTTTGCTGAAAATATAAATAAGTCGTCTTCTTTTACTCCAATTCATCGCTATCGCGTTGAGGACTGAAAATATATATTTTCTCAATCTTTGATGACAGTATTATCTTATCATCTGAAATCAAGGAGAATTGGTGGTTGGGAAACATTGGAATAGTACCCTTTAAAATACAGGCTCAGACACAAATGTAACAGGGAAAAGGCAGAAGTGTGATAGAGTTGTGGACATTTATAGCCATGGAGATTCTCTTTTAAAGTAAAACAATACTAAATTGTATCGAACAGGAATAACTCTTATTTTAAATTCCCATCTTTTAGCTATTGTTAACATACAATGAAATCTCTGCTCATGTCAAATGTACGGTTGACAGATCTTCTACGAAAAGTGAAAGTATAGGCCTACATAATTTATGCACGGTATCACAGAGAGAAGATAACTTCCTCGGAAGACAAGCGATTTCTGACATCGTAAAAATGTTTTATTTATAAAAATCTTGCAAATGGTATTGTTTGAAATAGTGGATGATGACCTTTAGCCCCAAAACAATAAAGGTCTCACGTAATTTGGGCCGATGATTTTCCACATCTTTGTCTAGAAGAAATTTCTCATTTCTGATCCGTTTTTTTTTTCTTTAATACTTGACATTTCTGGTGACGAATTGACCATGCGAAACTAGCAGTGCAAAAATCACTAATTCTTTTTCTTTTTATAGACCATTCAACACGATATCTACTGGAAGGCAGGTCACATTTCCTCTACATACCGTATTCATCAACCAGACGATTATTCGATATCACTGTGGTAAAAACAAATTCTACATACGGTTTTAGAGTCGTGTTCCAGAATCTGCAACTCAACAATTACGACTTAGTGAGAATAGGGACAGGTACCGATCCATCTGACACACAGTCTGTCACCACATTCATCCATGGAAACAGAAACTACGCTGATAATGTCTACGTTGAGACCAACGAGATATGGTTAGCTGTGATGGGTGCAAAGGAATACTCTAATATTCGAATGAATGTTGAGATTATTGCCATTGATATATCAAGTAAGTGCGTTTAATACTCAAAATCTGTTAATAAGTTTTCCCGTCAAATCAATTATATACTTTTTTCATTCAATTTCGTCCCCAAACTTCGTGATGTTATATATTTCATGGTCAATTTCGTCGTTAATCATTCTTTTTTGAACCTTTTCCAATTAATTTGCACCTCGTTTGCACCTCACTCTGCACTCCATTTTGTCTAAGTCAAAACAATTTCTTCTTCCCCGGCTGTTTACGCACGATTGCATGAAGAAGTTGCGTTATTTGGCCTTCAATTTAGTCAAAGAGTCATTCAAGTTCGTCACTCCTTCGTTTGCTATATGGATATTTGTTGCGCTTAGTCGTTTCATTCCTACCTTAAACTCTCTTGGCGCATGTTGTTTTAAACAGCGTAGGCCTATAATGAATATTCATTTTCATTACCATCAGAATCATTCAATCGAGTTCTTTAGCTATTAATTTTACATTCTTCTTTTTGGCTGGCAGATTGTTTCAGCTTTGATTCCCTGTCTTGCCTTCTAACATGTGAATGAACAACAAATAGAATTAGTTTCTATGTGGGTCACCAAGCTACCAATTAAGGGAATTCATATTTTCACACAATTAGATAAGATATCGATTTCATGCTAGGAAAAAAATGACTCATGGAACAAAACAACAAAAACCCCACATATTTTTGTCTTTCCTTTAAAGAATAATACAAGATTTCCATTCCCGTCCTTCAGAATTTTCATTCGATTTCTCATCTTAAAAATTGACAAAAGATTCATGAAAGAAAAAAAAAAATGTTTTACACCTGCAATTTAAAGGCTTTTATGTACTTTTTGTAATATATGTTATTCAATGATTAAGGAGGCATACAGAAATTATGAAAAAGTTCCTCTTTTGCCTTTAGGATGGTCTTAGTTAAATATGTTGTGTCTCCGACGGATTTGTAGGAAACTCTCTTGAAATTGAAAGAGGAATTCGATCATTACACTCTGCAGTGGATGGTCAGGTGATACGAATGAAATCTGACGAAAATGACAAACTTTGATATTGATTGGTCATTGAAAAACCTGAATGCCAAATGAATAAAAATTGACTTTGATATTTGCACGTTCCCCGAATCTCAGGGCAAAATTGAGGTGAACACTCATGGAACTAAATGGGAAAAAACAAGTGTTAAGGTGGACGAAATTGCTATAATTATCCTATAAAGAGCTGCATGATTTTAAAGGTGTTTTAAAATGAAGTTGCTCGATGGAAAGGCGGCTAAGACTAAAATATTGTCTGAATCTACCCTATTGTCAGTGATTAACAAATGAAAATAGGTTAGGACCACTAAGGTAGTTAAAGGTTGGTCACAACCGGTCGTGCACCTCCTTGCGTGTGGTCTGCGACGGATTTCGCAGAAAATCCTTGCTTCGCGCACACACGGGTCTGCACGTTTTTTTTTTGTTTTGTTATTTTTGTTTTTTTGGTTTTTTTTCAAGCACGCATGAACTCGCAGGCATCGTATTTCCTGCACGTGCTTTTTGCGACCATCGTTCGGGCTACTTGCGGAGGTCTCACGACGCCCAAGGCTCGATACAGAGCCTTGACATGTCGCGCGTCGGTTGCATGGTACCTGTACGGGGCTCTACGTTCGTCTCAAGAGTTCGTGCAGGTAAGAGGGGGTATATTAATGAGGAGGGTGCAAGACGCCCAAGAGGAGTTGCAGAGAGGTGCACGACCGGTTGTGACCTTGACAAACGAAGGACGTACGAATCGCAGGAGTTGGCCCACAGCCGATCGCAGATGCGGACACGCACGTGCAAAACACGCACGATCAGTTGTGACCTTAGCATTAGCGAAACGTTGTGGCGCGTAAAGACGCGGGGAAGACGCATATGGCAAAATTATTTCAAAATCAAAATTTCATTCTATAGACTCTATAGAGGCAGAACCAAAGTATTGGGGTCTAGAATTGGTGTTTACCTCTTTGAACAATGTTAAGCAGAATAATATGAAAACTTGTATTCACAATATTTTATCTGATTCTAATTTTAGAAGCACAGACAAATTTCCTCTTTGCGTCTTTCCCGCGTCTTTATGCTAGGCTACCTGACGTAATTCTCCTTTCTGTAGGTTTTGTCCGTAAATTTTGAATTTTGTCGAAATAAGTAAATCGAAAGAAAAAAACAACAGCGAAAGTACGGATGTGTGAGGTATCGACAAAATTAGTAAAGGCAATTTCACTTCTTGCATCATTATTACATCAGAAATGACGTTTACAAAAAAATAAAGTATTATAACCTCTCTCCTTCCAAGCTTTATTTACTTGTTCCGACATGAGAGTGTCACCGACTGTCTTGTGCGATGGGCTTTATCACTGCGACAATTATGAAGATGAACTGGCATGCAGTAAGTTGAACCACTTGATGTATCAAACGTAGGCGGTTTCACAATTGCGTTCTTGTAAGCTTGGTATTGATGTATCAATATTTAGTGATAATCTCTTATTGAATGCACGAATGACTCCTCGGCGATATTTGCTCCGAGCTATATTCCTCAAAATCCAGTTGCGATTGGGTTTCAGTAATGTTGTTATCATTAGTGTTTGATCAACTCATCCAGATCATACATTAGTGATTAGAATATATGGAAAGTATAAGAAAAAAATAATCTTACATTTAATAAACCGGTTTATGCCAATTTCGCTTTCTGGGTATGGAGAGAAAACTACCTTTATTATTATAACTGGCAGGTCTCCTTCTCTGACAAATCTTCTCCCCTCTTTCTTCTTCTTTGAAGTTTGATAAGTAATCTCTTTCTATAGACATGTATTTTAAATATATGTTTATGTATCTACTTGATTTCCCACTTTCACCCTCTCTTCACTTCCCCACTACGTTTTATTTACGTAATGTAGAAAGGCTTTTGTTTCGTCTTGGATAACCCATTAAGTCTTAATATTTTACTGAGTAACACTGCATATCCAGGTATTTTTGGAGGGAAATTTGACCAACCAGCCTATAGGCCATTCTCAGTCACGTGGGTGACGAAAATCCTGAAAAATAGTTCATATAAACCTATTATTTCAGTATTTTGTCTTGTACACTGTTGTAGTAGAAGTCTCTCATTTTGGACATTTGAATAAATATGAGAGTACATCATTTTCTTTCAGAGGTCAAAATTAGGTCGGTCACGTGTGTGACCTCGCACGAAAAAGGGTCTTACTTGTTGGTATTCAATTGGAGGGCATGTTTCCACTTAAAGGGAAAGTTCACCCTGAAGATTACTTGAGTTTAAAAAATGCAGAAAAAATAAAGAAAAATATTGGCGAAGGTTTGATGAAAATCGGTCAAATAATAAAAGAGTTATGAGTATTTAAAGTTTTGGATTCGTGACGTCACATGCGAGCAGCTGCCCATTGGTCATGTAATAAATATTCCATATATTCGCATTTTTTTAACGTTCCACGATAAATTAATATTGTTTCTTTTCAGAATCTAGTATTGAATAACATTTCTGACAATATATCAAATGCACAGACGAAAATATTCTAAATTTTCTGAGAAAACTGTATTTTATGGAATATTTATCACATTACATAACGGAGGAGCTGCTCGCATGTGACGTCACAAAATCAAAATTTCAAAAGTCCATAACTCCGTTATTCTTTAACGGATTTTGTCCAAACTTTCGCCAATATTTTTCTTTATTTTTTCTGCATTTTTTAAACTCAAGTAATCTTCAGGGTGAACTTTCCCTTTAACATTGCTGTACGGTGGGATTGCTCTGAACAGTTTGAAAGCAATTTTCCATAAAAAACATTCTTTTCTTTTAGAGGTAAATATTGGGTCGGTCACGTGTGTGACCTCTCAAAAAGGGCGCTTTTAAATGTCTCTGTAAAAACATTATGGTTGGGAAATTACTTTTTCTTGTCAAAGAAAGGGAAATCTTTATCATGTAAGAAACTGGTGCTATAAAAAAAAAATCAATAAAATGTAATCTAATTTTCCGGCAATGAGGCAAAATTAGATGGTCACGTGTTTGACCTTTTCTTTTTACTTTCCAAAGAATGGCCCCAATGTGCCTATATCTGTTTTGTTTATCTCATGAACTGTCGGTCTCCATGGTCTAGTAGACCTTCAGCTTGGTAGGCTGTCTGTCTCATTTTTGCCCAATAACTTTTCACATCCTGGTATAGAATAAATGTATCATCTATGCATGGATACTTTATATTCCTTAGCCGAACTGACCAAATCAATTGATGCAAAAATCACCCTTTTTTCAGACTATTCAGCAACATATCTACAGGAAGGCGAATCACACTCCATCTACATACCGTATTCATCAACCAGACGTTTATACGATGTCACTTTGGTACAAACAAATTCTGCATACGGTTTAAGAGTCGTGTACCGTAATTTGCAACTCGGCAGTTACGACTTAATTCAAATAGGAACAGGTAACAATCCGTCTGACACACAGTCTCTCATCACAACCATCCATGGATACAGAAACTACGCTGATGATGTTTACCTTGAGACCAATGAGATGTGGTTAACTGTGATCTCTGGAGAGGTTTCCACGAATATTCGTTTGGATGTTACGATCATTGCCATCGACTTTTCAAGTGAGTGTATATATATATATATATATATATATATATATATATATTAATTGTCATTTTCAGAAGTCTGACGTATATCATTGCACCGCTCATTGTATTTATATAATATTGATTGGCCTTAAGTGGGATACAAGGGTATATCGCAAGAGCTACGAGCGTATTTCACGAGTCGGCACGACGAGTGAAATATTTTCAAAGCGAGTGCAAAATACCCTTGTGTCCCACGTAAGAAAGCCATTCAATACTATTATTAAAATGTATGAAACCTAGTTCCACAATTTTCACCATTACATGTCCTTATGTGTTTGTATTGACTTCAACATGAAAATACAGGTAGAAAAACGTTATCTTGTCCTTACCAAGCATCTTGCAAGGGCTGCGCGCATACATCCAACGCGTATTCACTGTTTTTACGAGTCACACGTACCCGAAACCATGAAATATACAAATAATTATATTGCACGGTCATCCGAGTACTTTTACACAAACCATGAGATATTTGTTTAAAATCCGGGGGGGCACTCAAGTTTTATGTCGATGGGGGTGTGCCTCCGCCGACCCCAAAATGGGGGTCTAAGGAAATGACTAGAAGCGAATAACGTAGGGTCTTTAGAACGGTGGAGGGGGGGGGGGGGGGGGGGGGGAATGGTCTACGGCACTTAGTGTGGGGATTCTATAGTGCATGCATATATGCAATTGCGCACGCAAGTGAATGGACGTACGTACTCGAGAGCTAGGAAACGGGGCGCGCTGCTGGGAATGGAGATAGACGAGCGCTTTCGTTCCGGCTAGGCATGTATCTTGAGAATGGCAGTTTATGGAATTTCGTACCCGAGGGCTAGGGATCGCGGCGCGCCGGGGGAAACGGAGAGAGACGAACGCGTTTGTTCCTGCCGGGTAACTTGAGAATTTCGTGAGAACCGCCATTGGCGTAGACAGGTCATCATAAGTAGGGGGGGGGGGTATGATTTCCCTCAAGGACGATATATATATATATATATATATATATATATACAGTGCGTCCCAGAAAAAACGAAACCCTAAAACAAAGGGTTATTGTGACCACACTATGTGCTGTTTGACAATGATTATTCATTTTCCATAAACTAAAAGTATTATGCTTTTAAATGATACCTTGATGGCATCCATCCGTACATTCTTTTACGAGCAGCGGCATTTTGAAAATGACATGTAAAAACTCAGTTGTGTCAGATTTGGGTAAAACCGTGAAAACGTTAGGATCACATGCGAACATAACACAAAATGAAACATGACTTTTAAAACCCTGCGAGAAGACTGTTTTCATGTGTTTCTTTCAATAACGATGGTAAGGATAATGCCCTCATCATGAAATAAAGGATAGTCAATGTTTTGTTGATGTTGAGGGTAAAGAAAGGGCAGGTTCTGTATTGAAATGGTACCTGCAATCGAAATGAAAAGTAATTTTTTGAATTTTGAAGAACTGCAATTTCCCCCAAGAACAAAGCGGACAGAAAGGTGATATTTTTCATAAAAGTAAAGTTAGTGGCACTTTTCATTGTCATCAAAAGGAAATACAAGGTTGAAAGGGCACATAAGGCAGAAAAAATATCAAGATTATGGCAATTTCCCACCTCAGGAGGGGCACCTTTTCTAGCACAGGAGGGACACTTTTTCATCCTTTGAAGGATATTTACTGATTAAGGATTTTTTTTTGGGGGGGGGGGGGCGTACACCCCTGCCACCGCTGGACATTGGTATCGACCCGTGTTTTATGAATTTCTGATTGAATGCATGTCATCACACGAAGGAATTTCACGTATCGTATCTCTTAAGCTGGTATTTCCCTTGTGTCATGTTTGCATGTGATCCTAACGTTTTACGTTTTTTTCACGGTTTTACCCAAATTTGACACAACTGAGTTTTTCACATGTCATTTTCAAAATGCTGCTGCTCGGTAAAGCATGTACAGATGGATGCCATCAAGGTATCATTTAAAAGCATAATACTTCTAGTTTTTGGAATATAGATAATTATTGTCATAGAGCACATAGTGTGGTCACAATAACCCTTTGTTTTAGGGTTTCGTTTTTTTCTGGGACGCACTGTATATACACACATACACACACATGCACCCCCCCACACACACACACGCGCGCGCGCGCGCGCACACACACACACACACACACATATATATATATATATATATATATATATATATATATATATATAGTGTGTGTGTGTGTGGGTGAGAGGAGGGGTGACGGTGTGTAAACACACTCTTAAAATGTTGGGTAAATTTAGTTTGGTAACTGCTGGTTGGTTAAAAATATTCCCAGTTCTGGGCTACTATTAACTAACTGGACACTCGAGTGGTGTAACCAGTATTGGTCAATAATTTTTTACCGAAATATTGGGCATATACATGTATTTACCAACAGTATTTGGTAAGTATGGGTTGGGTACTTGTTGCCCTGTAGTTGTGTAATTTTGTCACATTCCCTTTGCCAGTTGGGTAAATTTTGTTTGGTAACTGATGGTTGGTTAGAAATTCTCATAGAAATTTACGAACAGCTATTTGGTAAATTAGAGTTGGGAAATTCTTACCCTGATGTTGTGTAATGTTGTGTAATTTTGTACCATTCCCTAAGCGTTGTTGGGTAAATTTTGTTGAGCAACTAATGCTTGTTTAGAAATTTGCTGAACAGTGTGTGTGTGTGTGCGTGCGCGTGTGGGTGTGTGTGTGTGTGTGTGTGAAGGGGATGGGGATTTTACCCAACAGGTCGATAATTAGTTACACATTGGAAAACATTAATGGGTAATGAATTGTTGCTTGTGATGGTGCCCAATCAAAGATAAATATATTTCCACTACCTAATTTATTTCATCATGTTATAACTAAATTGGTCAAATAAAATTCATTACCCAAAACTAAAAGACATGCATTCTAAGAAATACTGGGTAAACTATGCCGGGGTGTATTGAAATTTGGGTAAATGTTGGGCAAATTTCTCCAAACTGTTTGCTACTGAACACGCTTTTGCCCAACGTGTGGTAAATATTTTTTACCCAAAATTGGGGAAAACACAATATTCATGAATTTTTAGTAGCGTATGGTTTGGGGTGGCCCAATTTACTAACTGTCACCAAATGCATACAAAATTATAAGGCGTATATAAGAGCTTGCACTAGCTTGGCATGAAACTATTTTATCTTTAAACAAACAAAAATATATAATATATAATAACTTTTAGAAAAAAATACATTAAAGGAAAAGAGAGAAGTCAATTATATTATTTATATGATTAAATTTTGTATTTAAAAAAATATAACGAAAAAAAAATAGCTGGTGATAATAGTCAAAATGGAATGATTTGCCATAAAACACTAATTAACAACAACATGTACCAACTGGATAGGATAGGACTAGGATAGGATAGGATAGGTTAAGATATAGGATAGAATAGCTTAAAGTGATTTGGTAACATTGTAGAGGCTTGATAAAATCTGAGCTGCCTGGCCTTACATGCTATCAGTGTATGTAATATGGTGTAAAAATGAAGCCCAGGAAAAAAAAAAAGCACTTCAAAATCATGTGCTTCACAAAAGTAAACATATGCAATTGACCGGAAATGCCAGACTCATTTCCCCCCATAGACTGAGTGTTAGACTAAATCGTATGGCCATACGCTTTCGTAAATGGGAGTGTTCAGTCATAGATATCTTAATGATAACATTATATATTGAAAACCTTTCTATGCCTGGCTATTTATTTATCTTTCTGAACATCATTATACAAGACAGATATCAAAATTCAACAATTTATTAAATCAAATCTCCACAAAGTTACCGAATCCCTTTTAAAGTAGGACAGGTAAGGATTGATTAGGTTAAGACCCAGAAAGACATAACAAGCAGGGTTTTTTTTTATTTTTTATTTTTTATTTTTTACCTATAGATTGGAGGAAAAAGGAAACAATTTGGCAACTGAATTTGCCCAACCACATGATATTTATTACCCAACAGCTGGACAAATAGAGGGTTGGGCAATCCTATTGGGTAAAATTGGTTGGGCAAATAATTACCCAACTGAGAATATAACCAACAGTTGGGCAATTGTACAGTTGGGTAAAATATGATGAGTCATCAACTGATGGGCAATTTAATTTGCCCAACATTACAGTAAATGGATTGCCCAACATCATTTGGGCAAATTTTAACCAATAGTTGTGTGAACAGTATTTGCCCAGTGTTGGTTAAAAGTTGGGCATTTTGGGGCCCAATTCTTTTAAGAGTGCATGTATATGGTTTTTCTCTTTACATGTCCAAGATACAACTTTAGCATCATGCTTTGTAGTTTTGTAGTATGATTTGAATATTTTATCGAGCCAGCGAAGCGAGCAAGCAAACAATATTTAAAATTTGTGAAGTCGCAATAACATTGTAATATAAAAACGGGGAAATACAATTCTGATGGGGTTTCATTTGCAAAATTTCACAATAAAAATTTATTTAATATGCTATACCTTTAATACGAGCGAGCGTAACGAGCGAGCGAGCTTTTGGGAATATTGGCTCTAAGTCACTTTGGATTAGGTTTACATGTTATAAAAAGGGGAAACGTGGTACTTATCGGGAAAAGGACTTATTAGAAAAAAATAAATGAATGTGTAGAAAAGGTAGAAAAGGCAGTTATCAGACGTGAAAAGGGGCACTAATCACACCCGAAAAGGGGCATTTATAAGAACGGAAAAATGTTCTTATAAAGTAGAAAAATTACAGCACTGCCTATATATTACAAAGGGGGGGGGGATGACTTTTTACATTAAAAGGGATACATGCTCTTGTTAAAATAGGAGCATTTATCAAAGGTAAGGTGAGGGATGAGGTGTAATTATCAAAATGGGCACTTGAACTTTTTTTTTTCTACATTATGGCTTTGAAAAAAATCACCTCAAAATATAATGGAGGATGGTAGCACAGGCCACCCCCCCCTTTCTTTCAGTTGTTTTTTTTATTTTTTTTTATTCTACCTCCATATCCCTCCCAGATTAACACGAATGCATGCTGTATAATTTGAAGTAAATGATTTTCTCTTTTTAGTAGTGTAAACATATATCGGGCGAAATCAGAAGCAACGACAGAATTGTAGATAGATATTAAGAGGTACTGTCTGAAAGAATCAGGCAGATTTGAAAAAAAGTCGGAAGATGGGGGTCGGCGGATTACTTTCATATTTTGAAGTTGTGGTATATATAGGGTATATCCTACGAAAATGATGTTAAAATTTTCCGTTTATAATTCCATTCATAGTTATCCCTAAAAATAGCCCCTTTTGGTACCTATCAAGGACATGAATTTTGAATTTAAATGCAATTTTCATTCGGAGTAAAAATGTCTTTAGGATTATGCCATTCAAACGAATCTTGCAGGATTTCTCGATCTATCCTACTTCCCATCTGTATAGACAATATTTAACATTATTATTTGTATGAAGGGTTTTCAGGCGACCAGAAAAATTGGCGTATCTCATGGTTTGCGCAAGAGTACCCGGATGACCGTGCAATTTTAAAACAATATCTCATGGATTGTGTAAAAGTACCCGGATGACCGTGCAATATATCTCCATATCTCATGGTTTGGGGTGTGCGTGACGCGTAAAAAAGTGAATACGCGCTTAAATACGCAAAGGTTAAGACAATGGATGTATGCGTGCAGCTCTTGCAAGATGCTTGGGTAAGGATAAAAATGTTTTTCTACCTTTGTTTTATGTCGAAGTCAATACAAAAACTTAAGGACATGTAATGGTGAAAATTGAGGAACTAGGTATCATACAATTAATAATAATAATATTGAATGGCTTTTCTTTCGTGGGACACAAGGATATATCGTACTCGCTTTGAAAATATTTCACTCGTCGTGCCGACTCGTGAAATATGCTCATAGCTCGTGCGATATATCCTTGTATCCCACTCAAGGCCATTCAATATTATATAATTATTTTTTTGATCGCTCCATTATCATTATAGTGGTGATGACAATTTTTCAATTTTTAAGAAAATTGAAAAATGTCAACTTTGGGTCATTTTTGAAGTAGTATATTTCAAATGTCCCAACCTTTTAAAAGTTGGTTTTGCCATGGAATGTGGGCCAAATCTAGGTTAACCCATTTCCGGTTTCGAATTTGTGGAGTGTCTTTTAATTTTTCGTCCACCACCCGCTTGAAATAGGTCATTTCCGCGAAAAGCTGAAGGAATGTCTTTTTTGATTGAGTTAATATTCTTCTTTAATGAAACTGTTGTAAAAAGGGTCACTCTATCGTCTGAAAGGTTTATCTTATTCCTACACATTTGCTCAACTTTGTTCATGTAAACATACCTAGAGCATTAATATTGGACGACTCCAAGGGAAAGATGGCCCCATGTATATATGCATGAATTTTCCTTCGAAGTAAAATGTATTTAGGATTATGCCATTCAAACGAAACTTGAAGGAATTCTCCATCTTTCCTACTTCTTATCTGTTACAGACAATATTTAAAAAAAAAATAATTTCTGGATCGTTCCATTATTACCATAGGGGTGATGCCAATTTCTCCATTTTCAAGAAAATTGAAAAATGCCCATTTGAGGTAATTTTTAAAGTATTATATCTCAAATGGCCTAACTTTTTAAAAGTTAGCTTTGCCGTGGGATGTGGGCCAAACCCTAGGTTAATATATTCCAGGCTTTAAATCCGTGGAGTGGTTTTTACCTTTTTTGACACCAGCCGCTTAAAATAGTCATTTCCGCGAAAAGCTGAAAAAGTGTGGTTTTCGACTGAATTGTACATTTCTTGTAAATTTAGCTCAACTTTGCACATGTAAACATGCCCAGAGTACTTAATCGGCGACCCCAAGGGAAAGATGGTCCCATTTGTATTTATGACAGAGAAGTTCATTTAGAAGGAATTGTAAAGATGATAAATAATTTGTATCATCAATTTCGATATGTTCGGTAATGGTTAAAGGTCGCCAAAAGAGGGCGCCAGATAGGAATAAGCATTTCTTCTCTATTTCTTATGTTTTGTTTGCATAAACCTGAAGAAGAAAAATCGGAAAACCGAGTATGATTGAAAATGTCTCTGGAGTTACATAACTATTATCATTATATTTAGAATCATTTATACAGAACCCTCTTTCACTTCTTTATCCTATCATTGGTTATGTAAATTTGGTATGAGTTTATAACTGAAATCTTGCTATTTTCAAAAGAATATTTTCTTATGCAGTGACCTCCTTTCCCCCCTTTTCTCGAGTCTAATCAAAGCCCTATTGATAATGTTAAAGAATCTTAGCTGTTCATTTTAGTATAATTTTAAAGCCTCTAGAATTTTCTCTGAAAAAAAAACAACACAATCATTAATTTTGGGTTGTTCAGGCAAATGCAAGATCAATTGGAATGGGGGAACTCGTTCTCCCGAAGGGTTCCCCCCCCCCCCCCCCCCCCCCCCCCCCCCCCCCATCGAAACATTCATATTTCCGATACTTCATTGTCGATCTAGTGAACCTTCTGAAAAGTTGTCAGAAGTCCCAAGAGTCCGGCTTGTCAGTTCGTCAATCCGAAGGTTCCTAATTCCTAAAATCAAATAAATTTCATTATTTCGAACGTTCTTACTTGTAAAAATGATATTAGGGTTATGTTTCATTTACGGAATAGGGAACCCCATTTTAATAGATTAATTATGAATCTTCGGAGTAACGAACCTTCGGAATTATCAAAGTTTTGAATTAATGAACTTTTGGATCAACGAACCTTTGGAATTATGAAAATATGATAAACTACATGTAACAGTTTAAATATTGTCGTCGTCCACTTGAATTGCATTAATTTTTCATTACATAAATCATGCTTTTTTCTAAATTTGCACTGGTCAGTGGAATGGGGTTAAAACTGCTTTAAGCTCACATTTGTAAATATGACAACGTGAAACTCTTGTTTATATAAGATGTGCAGCATAATTACGTATCAAGTTATCAAAAGTGAAATTACGAAGGCACTCTATGACCAAGTATTGGGAAAATCAATGTGGAGTTATGTATTAGATTTGAGTGGATGTAATAGGTTAAACTTTCTTTGTTCAAAAATGTGAATACTGGCATGTTTTAAGCACACCTTCACATACATGTAGGTAGAGATGATTATTCAGTTATTTAAAAAAATCAGATATTTAAATTAGTAATTGATAAGGCATCCTGTGACCAGGTAGGGCTAAAATAGTGAAAAGGATTTAGGTCATTGATATTAGGATTTGATGGATTATTAGACCTTAAAACTTGATTCTGTCTTATTTAATCAAAAATGTTAAAATTTGCATATTTCTAAAATCACATTTTAGAAAGGAAATTTTTTTACAAGATACAAAATAATTACTCCATACTTTTGAAATAAGTTATTGCAAGTAGCACTATGCAGGCACTCTGTGATCAAATATTAATTCAAATATAGGTCAGGTCATTGATTTTAGCGTGAGATGAATTTTTGATTCAATCAACGTGTTTTTGTTTTTTTTGTGTTTTTTTTTTGTTTTTTTTTTTTCAAAAAAGGTGGGAAATTGATTATATTTCAGGTTTATTTTTACATATTAAATACGCATTACTCCACTCTCACGAAATCGGATATCAAAATTAGCACTATGAACGCACTATGAGACTGATTATTGATTAGAAAAATAGGTTAGGTCACTGACATTAGTCCGATATGACGTTAGGTTTCTATTATTTTTTTTCTTTCTTTCGACTTTTCACAAAAATGTGAACAAATGCATATTTTATGTGTATTTTTTACTTAACAAATACACATTTCAAAACACTTTTAAAATCAGTTATCGAAAGTAGCACTACAAAGGCACTCTGTGACCAAGTATTTTAAAAAGTGTAGCTCATTGATATTATCCCGACATGAATTTCACTAGCAATCAATGTTTTTTTATTTCAATTCTTCCAAACTATGTGAAAAATGGCATATCTTAGATGCATATTTACATAAACAAGGGCCCTCTTGCATAAAAATTTGCGATTAAACGCAACTCAAAAATTAACGCAAGTCCCAAATACGCGATCCTGATTGGTTGAAAATCAAGTTGCGTTTAATTTTTTGAGTTGCGTTTAATCGCAACTTTTTATGCAAGAAGGCAAAGGACACATTACTCCACACTTTTGAAATCAGTTATCGAAAGTACTACTATGAAGCCACTCTGTGCCCAAATATTGATTCATTATTGTTATGTCATCGATATTAGCTTAAGACGAATTTATGTTACAGTTAATGTCTTTTTCTTGCAAATTTTCAACAATGCGAAAATTGGCATACTGTAAAGACAGTTTTGACATAAATACAAAAAATACCCAACAATTCCAAAATTCAGATATTGAACATAGCACTATGAATTCCCAACATGCCCAAGTATTATTTAAGAATACATTAGGTCAATTATTACTTTGTTAAAGTTAGCTTTGATTTTTTATTTTTTTTTTGGAAATTTGTCAAAAGTTTAAAAAGGGTCGTTTTTAACAGACATATGCATAAAAAAGTGTAAGACACTCCACCCTTTTGAAATCATGAATCAATAGTGGACAGTATAACGACACTTCCTTACCAAAAAATTACCTCATAAAAAGTTGGGCATTTGATTCGTTCATTGTACGGTATTCTGTGATAGAACCTTAGGGTTCAGTGGTACTCTATCCCGACTTCAATGTTCAGTCGTAAATATTCTGATTATAAACGACCGATCAGCTTATAAAAAGGCGTCGATTCCTGTCTGACATAAAGGTTTGCAATTATGATTACAGCATTAGCTGTGTATTTTTTTTTTTTTACATCCTGGCATAGTTAAATCAATCCCTTTTAATCTATTGTTATACAATAGGGAGGATTGAAAGTTAAGGGATAGAAGGATAAAGACATAGGCCTAACGTTGAGATAGAGAGAGAGAGAGAGAAATGGTAGAAGGATAAGAGAAAATCATAGCGAAAGGTGGAAGAGAAGATTATAAAAAATGCCCCCCCCAAAAAAAAAAATAAATAATAAATACATAAATAAAAAATAAAAAGAAGAATAACATAAACGAAATTAGAGATGAAAAGCAAATATATATATATGTATATATAGAAAGAAAGAATAATGCAAAATAGGCAAAATGATAGAAAGATAAACCAAGGAATAAAGAGCGAAAAACATAGAAAGAGAAAGAGAAAGATGATAAAAGAAATAATATAAAGATTTACATATTGAAAGAGGTGATAGAAGGAATCAAAGAGTTATTACAACTAAAGGATAGATGGAAAAATGAAAGGATAAAAGCAAAGAATAACATAGCGAAAGATAGAAA